>JADWQK010000626.1:0-612736 GCA_017933935.1 Sesamia nonagrioides | reverse complement strand
TTAATCCTGGAAGGCTTTACGCTGAAAAGAACATCACGCTGCGACAAATAGGAGCGGATTATTATTATTATTATTATTTCCTGAAAACCTCAGGAAATTCATGAAATTTTTATTGTCGTGTGAATTCTGGCTCGCAATAAAATCAAACATTGGAAAACGTTGTAACGTGAAGTTAAAACAAGAACAGATGGGACCAAATGGTGCGCAGCGCGCTTGCAACGGAAGCATCACGGAAACGGATTTTTCCACCATGATAGCTTCGCACCTGCAGGCGCAAGCTGAGTTTTTTTAACGGCTTCTCACACGTGTTCTCATATCTCGGCAACCAACTATTATGCTTACGGCGATTGATGCCATGGGCCAAACTCACGCTGTGGTCGTCAGAACAACCTGCATGCCTACTAAACGGAAATTTCGCTACATCATCATTAACCTTTTTATCGTCCCACTGCTGGGTACAGGTCTCCTCTCATTGGCGGTGATCGGTGGCGATCTCTCGCGTCCGACCCTGATCCAGGCCATCATGGTCCGGAGCGAGAGTGCATGGTAGGCCGTCACCTCCTTCTGCGAAGCAGTTATGCTGGTAAAGGAGAAGGCGGAGCGCGTGAGGGAGCGGGAATCCCAGCGCCCTCACGCCACTAGCCGCTGCAGGAGACGCCCTGGTCGGGAGACGAACTCCCAGCCTACGTAGGCGAGAGCCTGCGGGCGGTGAGCAGTGGGCAGCTCGCTGCCCGGTAAGGACCAGTCTCAAGTCGATGACGCGGTGTGTTTAACATCGTGACGAGGTCCACGAAGACCGATGCCTCCTGGGTTAGGGTAGCGGGTTAGTTAAACAAGAAACCGTGGCCCTGGCCGTCGCATAGGCAAGTGAAGAAACACGGGTTGATTTTATTCAGTAAAAGTTTGACACGCTCTTCCGCTCCGCCTAGAGCAAGAGAAGTCATTTGAAAAGGTTTCCTCTTATTCAGAAAAGGATTGAACGTAATCACTACGCTTGCTCATGCAGATTTAGGACTTAAAGATGTTTTCCTTCACCTTTTAATGAGTTATTGGTGTCCAAGATATTTCCATGAAATTTCGGTACATGCAAGGCAAATAATGGTAAATACTGCAAAACTATGACAGAATCCTGCAGATATGCAGGCATGTTAGGTTAACTACTACCTCGTCAGGGGTCTGTTCTCTCAGCAACTCTGTTCCTGCTGCATATTAACGATCTGCTGATGCCCGGTATCTATGGGTATGCAGATGACAGCACAGTTGTGGAGAGATACCTGCCGGAAGCTCGGGCTAGTAAGGAAACAATCCGGTCCGAAAGAGAGGCTATGGTAGAGCGTACGAGTGCTGCACTACAGGCAGTCTCCGAATGGGGCAAAGCCAATCTTGTAGCATTCAATGTCGCCAAAACACAGGCGTGTCTTTTCACCGCCAAAAGGAGCCCGTTCACCTTGGCTCCTACTTTTCAGAATGTATCCTTGGAGTGCACCAACCGCCTTCAGCTTTTGGGTGTAGAGATTTCCTCGAACCTTAACTTTGGGCGGTTCATTGAGTCCAAGGCCAGGGTGGCTGCCAGAAAACTTGGCGTTATCGCAAAGGTCCGGCGGTACTTCACACCGGGGCAGCTTCTAATGTTGTATAAAGCACAGGTCCGCTCGTGTGTGGAGTACTGCAGCCACATTTGGGCTGGTGCTGCGAAATGTCACCTGCCTACTTTGGATTCAGTGGAGAGGCGTGCGAAGAGGCTGATTGGCGACCCAGACTTAATTCGAAACGGTCTCCAAAGCCTGGAGCACAGGCGTAGAGTAGCCAGCCTTTCGGTCTTCTATAGGTTGCATTCTGGTGAGTGTGCAAGGGAATTGCATGATTTAATTCCCCATCACCGTTCCACCATCGGACGACCTGTCGTACGGCGAGTTTCCACCCTTACGTTGTTGACACCACTGCGACCCGGATGAAGCGTTTCGCTTCCTCTTTTATACCGCGTACATCGAGTGACTGGAACAATTTGCCAGCGACGGTGTTTCCGTCACATTACAATTTGAGTGTCTTCAAGGCTAGAGTGAATAGGCTCTTAATAAACTAGCGCGCTTTACCATCAATGATCGCATCACTGCTTACCATCAGGCGGGATTGCGGTCGAGCGCTAGTTTATAAATTATAAAAAAAAAAAAAACTCAAGTGGTCTTTCGCTCCATGCAGCTTTCAAATGAAGGCCGTCAGAAGACCGAGCTACGCTGTGATGATGAATAATATTAATTACGATTTAAATGAAAACAATTGCCATGTTCAACGATCACAACAGTTTTCAACGTATTATAAAGAAAACTAATAAAGTTGTTTCAACATCTACTAATAAAGTGGGTAAATCGTCTTCATTTCTTAAGTATATAGATAAGCCTCACCTCGCTTTAAGCCTTTTTCTTTATTAAAGAATACAAATAAAAATATTTTTTCTGCCCCAGCAAGGCCCTAATAAAGATAATAAGATCTTAACCACATCACAACAAAAAAAAATCTAATAAAGTCTCCAAACATCAAAGCTGGAAACAAAAAAAACGGGCTAACATTTTTTAAGACATATTCCCTAAAAGCCAGAAAGAAACAACTTTTGGCGTTATCATGTCGCCTGAACAATAATCAGGTGGCTCACCGGTCATCTTATAGTCACTTAAAGACAAAAAATTACAATAGATAACAATAACAACATATTTTGTTGTTTCGTAAAAAAGGGGGAACAATACAAAAATACTGACGCGGAAATTAAAAAAGAGAAACAAAGGCAAATTACCCGTGAAAGGGAAAGAGCGGCCACAGCCACCCCTGGCCTATTTCCTCTAACGACAAACACTTCCGAGGCGCCAGTCTGATGCGACTCCGCGCATTTTGAAATCAAACAATAACGACATCTCAATGTAAAGAGGACCTACCCAGTACATCAATCATGGCGCTGGTAAAAAGCTTATAAGTTAGCTAAATGAGCAACAGCAACTACGTACAATGTTGTAGGTACTTTGTAATGAACTTGTACACTCTTATATTGTACTTATATGAAAGGTGAAGGAAAATATCTTGAGGAAACTGGCCTAGAACCAAAAAAATCAAAAAATGTATTAATTTTAAAACCTTACCTATGCCGAACGCATACCTTCCTTTACATGGTAATAAGTCTTTGAATTAAATTGCTACCTACAGTATAAACTTGAATATTTCAACTGTATAGCCAATATAAAGTGTATAATAATTTTCCTCTGTGATACTATAGTCAGTATTGTTAAATTATAGCTATTCTCGTTAATAACGATAGAACAATCCATTCTTATAAAATTAAAGGAGATGTTTCATTTTGGGCCACCACTATGTACGCTATATAGATAAAAAGGAAAATAATAAAAGATTTTAATAAAAATACTACTAAATTAATTTGAATAGAAATACAAGTATGTATAATTAATTATTTGATACGTTTTTTAGTGAGATATCTCTTCATTATGGTAGCCATGACAGTGGTTATGACGTGTGATTGGCGACTTTGGCAGTTCTATTTTCCCGTTGTATTCGTGTCGAGTGTTGATTTGAGTTGATCGTGTTTATATAATGGGCCGTATGTTCGGAAATCATGTTTTGTTTGCTTCGCAATCATATGGTACATAATATAGACACGATGATAGCCTTAGATACATGACACGTCAATCACCACCATACGACCACCACCATTTTTATTAGTAGTTGTGTTGCACTCCTTGGCCGAGTTAAATTAAATCTGTATAAAAACTAAGCCAAAATATAAAAAAATAATATTAAAAACATTACACTATAGCGTAACTATACCTAGCATTAAGTGTACAATGTGCTGGCCCAGGCTCCATACATTTCTGAAACATCTCCTTTTTAGTCGTTCCTTTTTTATAATTTCGTACCTCACAAGTAGTAGTGTTGACGACACGGTTGGTGTAGTGGGAGACCGATAGACTGCTACCCTGCGTGTCGCGGTTTCGATCTCCGTACGGAACATATATTTGTATGACCTACAAATAGTTGTTCGGGGTCTGTTTGTGTATGCGAGTTTAAATGTTTGCAGGAGTAAACTCTTAGTGTTGAGCACCGTTTTTTAAATATAAAAATTGTGTTTCTGTAGCTCAGGGAGATGTTGAGCGCGGAATTCGGTTATTGGGTGCCTAAAATGTTGGAGGAGTTTGATACTTCATGTAGACTGTTACTCTGGCCGTTAGGTATTGTAATCTGTACATTTACAGTGACGTAATATAAGTTTCAAATAAATTTCCGGTAACGTACAGACGTGTTTCAATCATGTAAAATAAGTAATTTAGATATCGGCGTTAGGCACTGCGTTTGAACTGTAATTAAGTCAAAAAGCTCTAAAATAATAGTTGTATCGTTATTAGAATAATAGTTGCGACTGGGTTTAACGCTGAGATGATGATGATTCCTATATATTTGCAATATTTTTCTTGTATGTTTTAAGTTATTCTAATTTTGTAAGTTTATTAGTTTATATTTTTTAAGTTTAATTTTTAATCTCATGTGTGGTTTAATTTTAGTTTTGGATTCCTTTTTTTTACTTAAGCACAAGTCTATCCTTGTTATTATCTTTTACAGTTTATTTCCTCCCTTTATTATGTTTTAATTTATTTAGTTTAATTTACCACTTATGTTCGTGAATGTTGGTTCACCTGTTATTAGCAACTGTATAAGCCTTTTACTCATAACTACTCTATTTGTTAATTTATATACAGAAGCTGTTGGTGTACCTTTATTAATAAATAAAAATAAAAAGTCTGTTTCCGTCGGACTACAATTTGAGTGCCTTCAAGGCTAGAGTGAATAGGCTCTTAATAAACTAGTGCGCTTTACCATCAATGATTGCGTCACTGCTTACCATCAGGCGGGATTGCGGTCAAGCGCTAGTTTATAATTTATTTAAAAAAAAGGCATATTGATTTTGATAATAGTGCATTACACACCACAGATAATTTTCTTCTTAAATCTCAACCATTTTTATTATTTATCTAATGGCACATAGATATCTCTCTCACACTCAAGCGTACAAATAATGAGCTCGCACTCAAACACATAGCGACACTTTATGTGTGTCTGGGGGGATGTTTGGCCCTTCCAATTGGTCTGGCTGCTGACCATGGGTGTTCAAATAGTTCCCTTAGTATCATATATTAAAATCAAGAAGGAGATTATAAGTAAAAATATGTTATTCTTTTTGAAGCTTTAAAGCGTCTGGTAAGGGTAAGCGCCCATGGAAAGTGTCTGGCAATAATGATTTTTAACAAGATTTTCTAAAACATATGTAAAAATCAGCACTGAGACTTTAAGAAAAATCAGTACTGTATTTATCTACCTTTAGCACCCAAGCCGGGTGGTGTCGACCCAAGCTAGCAGGTATGCACACACTCAAAGTACGTACTAACACTACTTTATCCAATTTATATTTTTTGTGAGAAAATAAGTAACGTCTGGGGGTCCAGGGATCTTGCTCTATTACATTCCACATGCATTATTAATTTTAAAATTGGCGTAGCGGTTAAATGTTTCACTGCTGCGCTGCGTGTCGGGCGTTCGATTCCCGCACGGAACAAATATTTGGATGACATACAAGTACTTGTTCTGTGTCTGGTTTTTTGTGTACGTGAGTTATTATGTTTTAAACGCACCCACGATACCTATAGGACAAATTCCTATTGTGGAGCAACGTTTTTTTTCTTTTTTTTTTTTTAGTAGTTATAAACTAGTGCTTGACTGCAATCCCGCCTGATGGTAAGCAGTGATGCAATCGTTGATGGTAAAGCACACTAGCTTATTAAGCCTATTCACTCAAAAAAACTGAGTGAATAGGAAGGAAGACGGCAGTTGAACGAGGTGATGCAATGTTTAACCCAACAACACCACCAACGATGCTGCGCAGAGGATGATCTGGAGACCCTCCACGACCAAACTCCCGACACAACAACATTAGGCACATCGTACCCGGTACACATCGCAACACAACTGCTCAGACCCGTCGTCCGTACGGCTTCACCAGACATCATGCCGGAACACGATGAATCGCTTGGCGGCAAGACTTTGTCTGGTGGTAACGTAAATAAAACTAATGATCGCTTTAGCTTTAAGAGATTATCAGAATGATTTATACGTAACATAAAGATCATGCGATATCTTGATTCCACTAAGTCTTCTGTCTGCCAGAGCACGCATGTGATTGGTTAACCTGACATGATTCAAGGCTGCATCACATAACAAATTGCTTACATATGTTAGATGCTGTTTGAATATATTAGTTTATCTATGCAAATTGTTGTCAGTGTTATAAAATGCAACTATGATTGAAATTATATAATAGTTATTTTGTTTTGTTAGTTCGATTACGTTTGTCTCCGATTGCGCCAGCTATATATGGAGTTTGATTCCCAGATCTCGCAAAGTATTATTAGATTTTTCCATTAGAAATTTCTCATTAGCTGCCCGGAGTTATAAGTTGATGACGCGATCTCTCGTGTCACGAAAAACACGTAGAGTTGTTGGTCCTAGTTCTTCTCTCTCCCTTGTCGTGTCAGGTATATGACTATAAGGAACACAGTGTGCATCTGTGCTTGTGCTACAATATCTACTTTATTTGTTGGGATGGAAAATCATCCAATGACTTCTCCCGCTCTGGGCGGAGCGGAAATGCGTGTCAAACTTTTACTGACTAAAACTCACCCGTGTTTCTTCACTTGCCTGTGCGACGCCCAGGGCCACGGTTTCTTTTTTAACCTTTAACCAACCTGCAACCCTGACCTAGGAGGCATTGGTCTTCGTAAACCCCTCACGATGCGCTGACATCTCTATGAGGCGCGCGTGAAACACAACGCGCCGTCTACTTGGGCCTGGTCCTTATCGGGCGGCGAGCTAGCCACTGCTCACCGCCCGCAGGCCCGCGCCTACGGAGGCTGGGAGTTGGTCTCCCGACCAGGGAGTCTCCTGCGGCGGCTAGTGGCGTGAGAGCGCTGGGATTCCCGCTGCCTCACGTGCTCCGCCTCCTCCTTTGCCAGCATCACTGCTTCGCAGAAGGAGGTGACGGCCTGCCATGCACTCTCGCTACGAACCATGGCCTGGACCAGGGTCGAACGCGAGAGATCGCCTCCGATCGCCGTTACGAGAACACGGCGGTGCTCTATCCAAGCCGGGCAGACCTCCACCGTATGCTCCACCGTGTCCTCAGGGCGATCCACACAATGGTGACACCCTGGAGTTTACTGCCGCCTAATTTTTATTCATTTATTTATTTTAGACAATATTACAGTCCATACGGCCATCTAATACGGAACAGGAACCTCCCGAAACAACCGTGTCCGGTGAGGATCTGCGTCAGGCGGAGAATGAGTTCGCCGTGCCGCCTCTCTAGCCACTCCTCAAAGAGGGGACTTACCGCCGCTATTGTGGCATGCCCAGCACTGGGTTGCGACAATCGCACTCTCCATGTCGCCATGAGATCCTGCCGCAGCTCTGTCCGCCGTACCGCAATTTCTCCAGATCCCATGGCGGCAATCCGACAAGAAGGCTCGCCGCCTCAGCAGAGATCGTGCCGTATCCCCGGACTAGCCGAACGGCCATGACCCTCTGGGACGTGATCAGGCATCGGGCTGGTCGCTTTCTTAGCGACCGCGCCCACACCGGTGCCCCGTAAAGGGCCATAGACCGCACGGCCCCCGCGTAGAGCCTCCCGCAGGATAAAAAAGATCCTTAGACCCTAAATTTACACATAGATATATATATGGATGATGATAGACTCGACTCTCGCTGAGTGTATGTCAGCGCTGTATTCTGTGTATCCTAATACACAGAATACAGCGCCGTAGCGAGTACTACGCAGCCTATGTTGCGTCAACGCACGTCAAGCGACGTTAACGAGACTCCAGTCGCTGAAAATTGAGAAACTTTTTGTTTTTGCTAAAATTATGGACATAATTTTAATCGTGTTATAAAAAAATATGCCTGTGCGCCAGGGCCACGGTCTCTCACCGCAACCCCGACCCAGGGGGCATCGGTCTTCGTGGAACCCGTCACGACATGCTGACATTTCTAGTCGAAGGCGCGTATGAATCACAACGCGCCATCGACCCGGGCCTTATGATCTCAGTCTGATTCTGTTAAAAAGGACTAACTTCTCTACATTTTGACAAGTTTTTGACATTTGTTTGCTGCCAAAATAAGACTGCAATTAAATTTGAACGTTTTAAATTACAGGAATCGGGTCGTCTTGTTCATATGTCATGAAATATTAATTCGCGTAACCCGTGTGTTGCACTAACAGACGGTAATCCGGCTGCGGAATCCAGTGAGTAACATTGATGTTTCTGCTGTGATTTGTAGTGCCATTGTACCGAGGTGAAATTGTATAGAGGTAAACACTCTCAGCACTACAGAACCGGGAGCTTTCAGGTAATTAGGCATGTTCACCTCACTTCAAATATTTGCAAAAATAATATTTGACTGTTCTTGTCAGTGTTAAACACAAAGTACAATGAATGTTCCGCGACAAAATCTAAAAATTAGTATACCGTGTAGGTAGGGGGTTCTTGACTTTATCTTTACTAATATATAAAGCTGAAGAGTTTGTTTGTTTGAACGCGCTAAATCTCAGGAACTACAAACCTGAATTGAAAAATTATTTTTGCGTTGGATAGCCCATTAATCCAGGAAGGCTTTAGGCTATGTAACATCACGCTTCAACCAATAGGAGCGGAGCATAACTAACTCCACGCGAACGAAGTCGCTGGCGGCCGCTAGTAAGATATAAAATAAGTTTACCGGGTAGTGTGATTATAAATGTTGAGTATGAACAGTTTATTATCCGTTCCTGGATGAGTTCTCTTCTCATCCATTTTGTTTATTGAGATTTTAGGAATTAAAGGAACGGTTTTAAACGGGTACCGCGGCTAAGGCAACTATCGGATTGGATCCGCTCTACGCTTTGCTTCAACAGCGCAATCAGCTATTTAGTTGTATTAGTCGTCTAGTTGTGCACATTTCACTTGGGAACCTAACAATAGAGTAGATTATTGATTTGGACTCTAGGAATTGATTTTATTACTAAGGTTCTTGACGTTTAATATATGAATTGATATACAGCTGACCGAATCAGGTCATTCACTAACATACGTTTGAACCTTCGCGCTATTCGACAGATTGCGCTGCTTACTAATTGTCTAGGCATGGGGTCATAACCTGGTCAAAAAGAAGAAGATCTAATGTGAACAAATTTCTAACAGCTCCAGCTACAATCCGTGCGCTTCTGGCGGAAACACCTCACATTCCCGCTCGGCCTTGAGGACGAATCGAAGCTTCTAGAACATTCTAGAGCTTCATATAAAAACATCTGACGCGCGCCCCTCGCCGCCTTTTGACAAGAGTTATGTGACGTCCGCCAACTGGGCTGCGCACCGAAAGTGTAATAATATTTCATGAAAGTTTCTCTTCTCCCTTAACCCGTTTATTTCATATGTCTTACAATATGTGTATGTTAAAAGGTGAATTTAATTTGTGTTTCTTTATAAGGTTTACTCTCATTTATTTAGTACCTACTAAATAAATGAGAGTAAAATTATTTCTTTAAACTCAATATCAATACTCTTATTGTATTGTAAACTAGCTGCGCACTACGGTTTCACCCGCGTAGGTTTCGATATGTTTTTTTATATACTTCGCTCATATTGGTCGCGGCGTGATGTTATATAACCTAAAGCGCACTCATCAAAACCGGCCCAGCGGCATATGTCGGCAACATTTTGCCGGCGGCATGGTGGCGGCTGGTCTTCAGAAACTTATATTCACTGCAGCTGAAATGTCGCCGGGCAACTGAGCGCTTGCGTACGCTAGCCGCCGGTAAGCCGCCGACGTGTCGGCCGGCAAGACGCGCGCGCCATTTTGCCGACATGCTTCTTTATGTCGGCGGGTCGGCTTTGGTGTGTAGGGCGCTTAAACCCTTTCTGGATTAGTAATGGGCTATCTATCGCAAAAATATTTTTCAAATCGAACCAGTAGTTCCTGAGATTAGCACGTTCAAATGTGTGTCGTATTGTTTTAATGATACTCAGCCTCCATTGGCTCGGGATTTTGCCGGTCAGGAGCACGCGGTTGAAAAAGTTAGTTGACATGACCACACCGCGAGGACCCATCGCCTTCCAGGCCTCAATAGGGACTCCGTCAGCTCCGACAGCTTTCCGATTCCCCATGCGACGAAGAGCCGTTTGGACTTCCCCAGGCGTTATCAGAGGCACTAGTCTAAGGTTCGGAGGGAGTTCCGGTGTCTGCACCTCTTGATGCTGCTTGTTCAGCAGCTCGTGAAAGTACGAGCGCCATCTCTCCTTCACCGCGAGGTCCTCGCATAGGAGGTTGCCATTAGGGTCTTTTACACAACGGCACTTGGATATATCCTGTGCCGCTTTGACCCTGGAACGTGCCAACTTGTAGATGAGCTTTTGCCCCTCAGACGATTCCAACTTCTCGTAGAGAGGTTGCCAAGTGGTCGCGTCTGGCTCTGGCTACAGCTCTTTTAGTGGCACGTTTGGCAACCTTGTATGCGTCGCGATCTTCAGGAGATCCGGTCGCTTGCCACGTTTTGAAGAGGGCTTTCTTCACCTTAGTCTCCATCTGTACTGTGTCGTCCTACCACCAGGTTTCCTTGTCACGTTTGCGGCCTTAGAGCACCGAGTACCACCCGCGCCGCCCCCGTAATAGCTGTCTGCATCCTGTCCCAGTGACCTTGTCGCCAATAACCGACGCAAAATCCTGGGACCTGTTTTCATCAAGCAGCCACTACCGGATCTGGCGCCGACAGTCCTCTACACGTCTACGTTGGGCCTTTACGCAGAGGTCCATGACAAGGAGACGGTGTTGTGCAGTGAGACTCTCACCGGGTATGACTTTGCAGTTGGCTACTTTACCGATATGGTGCCTCCTAGTTAGTATAAAATTGATCTGGGTAGCGCTTCACCCGCTCCGGTAGGTGACAAGGTGCTCCGGCTTCTTTTTGAAGTAGGTGTTCACGATTGCAAGGTCTGCGGCCGCACACATTCGGAGAATGCGGTCCCCTCCGCGTTGCGGCTACCGTACCCAAAGCCACCGTGAACACGCTCAAACTCGCCACACCTCTCACCCACATGACCGTTCAAATCACATCACGCAGAACGATTCTCTGGGATAATGGAATCCCGCGAAGCAATCCTTCAAGCTGGGTCCAGAACAGCGTCCTTTCGGCTTCACCGCACCCGGTCTGCGGAGCGTAGGCACTTATCAAGTGAGTTATAACCCCATTGACAAGCACCCGCACTGACATTAGCCGATCGCTGATGCGATTCACCTCCAAGACGTCATCCTGGAGCTCGTCAGACAACACCACGGCGACCCCATTTCTCCCACTAGGTGCACCCGTGTAGATCAGCTTGTAGCCGTTCCCAATAAGCCGGGATCTGCTGCCTTTCCACCGAGTCTCCTGCAGGAACGCCACGGCCACCCTCCGCCTGTGTAGAGTTTCGGCCAGCTCTCTCGCGCGTCCAGTTAGCGTGCCAACGTTCCACGACGCGAAACGGATTTTCGTGGTTTGGGCTCGCTTCTTCAGCCGTGTCCGCCTCTGACACGGTAGCCCTAGCCCACAGGTCACAGGAGTCGGGCGAGGCTCCTGCGCGCCGTTTTGCGGCGGCGCCGTAACTGTGACTCGTGCATTTCTTCTTTTTCCTTTCATGTTCGTTTGGCGTTTTTGGCTTTTACGAGTGCGACTGCCGTCTAACCACTCAACCCCGAAGGGAAAGCCGGCGTCAGAGCCCCGTTCGTGAGTCAGCAGGTGCACCGTCTGGCAGGTGGGGTTGACTTGGGTCCCAGAGATGGAGGTGGGACCCCAAAGCACCCAGAACAGGATGTGATATGACGAATTGTGTTTTGACGACTTCATTATTTTAATTAAAATAGGAATAAAATCATGAAATTGTTAAGGTAAAAAAAAATATTTAACGGAATTTATCGTCGGAAATACGACCATATTACCGACTTCTATTTAAAGCAATCTCATCTATTTATTTATTCCTGACTACTCCATTATACAACAATCCCGTCTGATGCAATCAGTGATGTAATCGTTGATGGTAAAGCGCGCTTCACTGTATGAGAGGACACCTGTACCCAGCAGTGGGACGATAAAAAGGTTGAAAGTGCGCTAGTCTATTAAGAGCCTATTCTAGCCTTGATGGCACATAAATTGTAGTCCGACTGAAACACCATCATCAATCTTTCAACCGAAAGTCGTCCACTGCTGGGTATAGGCCTCCCCAAGGATTTCCACGACGACCGGTCCTGCGGCTACCACATCCAGCGTTTCGCGCGACTTTCATCAGGTCGTCAGTTCACCTTGTCGGGGGCCTGCCCACGCTGCGTCTTCCGGATTGTGGTCGCGACTCGAGAACCCGTCGGCACCATCGGGCATTAGTCCTACGGGCGATGTGCCCAGTTCACTGCCACTTGAAGTGCATCGTTCTTCTGTGGTTGAAATGGGAGAAATGGGGAGCATTTCTGAATTGATCACGCAGTGAAACCCCAAGCATAGCCCGCTCCAATGCCCTTTCAGGGATCTTGATCTTTCTTAAACAACGCCGCTGGCAAATTATTCTAGTCCCTCGATGTACGCGGTATAAAAGAAAAAGCGAATCGCTTCGTTCAGATAGTTGTGGTGTAAACAACGTAAGGGTGGAAACTCGAAAGACGGGTCGTCCGATGATGGAACGGAGATGTAGGAATTAAATCACGCAATTCCCTCGCGCACACTCCAAAATGCATATTATAAAATTGCATGAGATTTTTATAGTGTCTTGTATTCGTTGTGCGTAGCTAGTTCCCTGGGTGGGCTATGCATCCATCTGCCACAAATCCTACCGGAGAGGGAAATGTGCCTTGAAATCTATTTTGCACAAATTATAGATCGATAATCCCACATCTTAAATTCTAGAGGAACATACTAACAGTTGGGAGAAGTACAGCGTGCTACGTTTGCAAGGAGTTTTACTTTCTACTTTGTTTTATATATTGGAGTTATACGTGTCTAAGAATCATGTATCATACTCTTCGGCTTATTCAAAAATTCGTCCAAATCGGTCCAGCCGTTTAGGAAAATTGAGGTTACAAATATACATGCTGAAGAATTCTAAATATAAATAAAGATACTTCATATAACTTAAATTTACGCCAAAATTTATCAGTCTCTAAGTTTTTTTTATGTTATAAAATATATATTATACCATCAGATATATTGTTATTATAATTGCATAATACGTAAATTAAATCTAAATCCATTATTATCGTAATATTTGCTAACCAAATTGTTCACATTGCTTACTCAAAATTTGAGCTCTCTCAAAATACTGTTTAAAGGAGGTAGGAAAGGACATTTAAACCTAACTTTTTCATCACACCTTAATTCAGTTGGTTCTCCTAGTTAAGGAGCGGTTAATTATCCTCGGAAAGCTCTCAAGCAATAAGTATGTATAGCAGCTCGTCGGAGAAATAAGTAAATTGGGCTCCATAATATAGGCGTTTGTTGGAACTGAAGAACCAATTTCGTCTAGTTTGGGATACATTCTCATACTCATGTCCCACAATTCAATTTATAGTAGCGAACAAGTGAAGCTACAAATCCAGTTAGATCCAATTTATTGAAGGGTTTAATTGAGTTCTCTCAAAACCAGAACAATGGCAAAACAATCGCTTCACAAAATCCTTTCACGTGTCATGTCTTTAACTGGAAACTTTAGTCGATACGTTCTAGGAATGCCGTCAATATTCAAAATTTACTGAGGTGACAAGTAAATTTGTGTTAGAAAGGTGAAGGATTCGTCTTATCTTTGTTTTAAAGTACAAACAGACTAGACTCTCGTACTGAAGACTGCGTAACTGTGTTTTATTTCACTTGTTAACTTACTGAGGTAAAATATAATCAAATAATTCCTAAAAGTCTTACTTGGACGTCTTTGTGGCGAAAGATATTATAAGCAATCAATGTCTTTACCTTAATGGACGGTGTCGCGATAAAATTTAACTGAAAATATGAAACAACGGAGACGCGCCACGTTTTAATAAAGTTACCGCTAATAAACTCTGGGTTATAAACTTATTAAATTTCTATGAAAAGGTGGTGGTTGTTATATACAACAAGTGAATTGAGGTTTATGGATAAAACTCAAAATGTCAAAACTCTTGTATTTAGAAACGTTTAAAAAATATAGTCACAGTCTCATTGAGACTGAAATCACACTGCGAACCATTTTAAAATTAAATAAATATTGGTGATGCTGTTGATGGTACTTTGTCAGGCTTATATGATGATCAATGTTCAAGATTTAAATTTTATTTTAGTTTAGTTGAAGTTACATGTTTAAGTCATCTTCTTTTAAAAAAAATAATATTTTCCTGGTGTCAATAGAAGCTAGGTTTTCTTTTCTTTTTACATGCTTTTTATTAGCTTCAATTGTATGTTTGTTTGCTTGTTTGTTTATTTGCCCGTCACTAACTGTATGGACTACGAGTGAGCGGCTCATTATTGTAAAATGTCCCAACGTTTTTCAAGCACGTTTCCGTTCTTTTTTTTTTTGAGAATATCGAACTAAAAAGTTGAAAATAAATAGTTTAAAAAACTAAAAAAAACATGCTTTTAAAAAATATCAAACTAAAAGGTTAAAAATAATTTTAATAAAGCGTGAGGCGCTTAATATACAAAAAAATATGGCACAAACCGCCTCACGCTTTTTTTAAAAAATATTTTAATTATCTAATTTTTTTTTTTACCAATTGTCCTATATATACTCGTCAACAACTTCGAGTGCAGAGCAACCAACTACAATTGGAGTGGGTGCGACATGAGAGTTCGACATGATCTTCGTCTTATCCATGTTCATTTTTAGACCCACTTGCTGGGAAGCTCTGCTGAGGTCATTGAGCATTTTGCCCAAGTCTTCCAGGGTCTCAGCCATGACCACGATATCATCTGCGAAACGGAGATTAGTGATGTACTCGCTGTTGATGTTGATGCCAAGTCCTTTCCAGTCCAGGAGCTTGAAGACATCTTCCAACGCAGCAGTGAACAATTTAGGAGATATGACATCTCCTTGTCTCACTCCACGCTGCAGTTGGATCGGTTTCGAGTCCTGATCCTGGAGACGGACTGACATGGTGGCGTTTTTGTCCAAACACTTTATCACCTCAATGTATCGATGGTCAATTTGGCACCGCTGGAGAGACTGTAGCACCGCCCAAGTCTCAATCGAATCGAAGGTCTTCTCATAGTCCACAAACGCCAAGCATAGTGGTTTGTTATACTCCTCGGACTTCTGTATAACTTGCCGCAGCGTATGAATGTGGTCTATGGTGCTAAAGCCTTTTCGGAAGCCTGCTTGTTCGGGAGGCTGGAAGTCGTCAAACCTGCGAGCGAGACGATTCGTGATGACCCTAGAAAACAGCTTGTAGACATGGCTCAGGAGGGATATCGGTCTGTAGTTTTCAGGAGGGTATTGTCACCTTTTTTGAAAAACAAAACCACCACGCTCCTGTGCCACGCCTTAGGCGTTTCGCCTTTAAGAATGACGGAATTAAATAGCTTCTGAAGCGCTTTAAGAACCGGTTTGCCACCCGCTTTCAGAAGCTCAGCTGTAATTCCATCATCTCCAGCCGCCTTATCGTTCTTGAGCTGTTTCAGGGCCATACCAATCTCGTACAGGCTGACGTCCGGGATATCGTCGGTGTAGTGTCGGGTCAGTCTGGCTCTAGGATCATTAGCCAGGCTTACAACAGGTGCGTGTGTTGATGTGTATAACTCTCCGTAGAATTTCTCGATCTCACCCAAAAGCTCGGGCTTGGAAGTGACGATCCTACCATCCCCAGTCTTCAGCTTCGCAAGTAGACTCTGTCCAACAGACAATTCTCGTGCGAACACTTTTGAGCCTTTGTTCCGCTCGATAGCCTCTTTAATACAATTTGTATTAAATTGGCGTATATCGCGAGTCAGAGACTTTGAGATCTGTCTGTTAAGGCATCTGATGCGCGAAGCGTCATCAGGGGATTTTAAGATCACCTCCCGTCTTTCTTCCATTAGCCGGCGGGTGGACCGGAGATCTTCTTCTGTCTTTTTGAACGGAGGGTTTTGTAGAACTTAGACCCTTCCGTTTGGAGAGTTTCCACAAACCTGTTGTTGTAGTCGTCCACATCTACGCATTCACCGAGGCATTCGAAGCGGTTTTGTAGTTCGATCTGAAAGCTCTCGGGGTTTTGGAGTCGTGTTGACGCTGGACGGAGCGTAGACTTCATAAGTCGAGAGCGTTCGAGCCTAATGTTGAGGTTCAAGATGCCTCTAACAATACGGTGATCACTCCCGGTTTTTACCGCATGGATCACGGAGACATCGTTGAACACTTGCCTTCTCGTTGATATTATGAAGTCTATCTCGTTTTTGGTCTGACCATCGGGGCTGAGCCAGGTCCACTTGCGGTGCAATGGTTTCCTGAAAAAAAGAATTCATCGCAAAGAGTCCTTCCCTTTCCATGAAATCCATTAGCATCTGACCTCTGGGATTCCGATTTCCAACTCCAAATTGCCCCACTTTCGTCTCGTCCGCCTCTCGCATGCCCAGTTTTGCGTTAAAGTCCCCCATGACAACGGTGTAGTGGGTTTTGAAGTTTTGGGACAGAAAGTCCAACTAGGTAGGTCCAACTTCGAGAAAGAGGTGTCCGGCGAATCCAGCTCGGTTGGGCAGCGTTCGGGAAGCTACGCTACATCTTCTCGTCGTCCAAGATACCACAGTGTCTCAAGACGAAAGTCTTTGACCAGTGTGTGTTGCCAGTGATGACTTACGGAACTGAAACGAGGTCGCTCACAATGGGCCTCATACGAAGGCTCAGAGTCACACAAAGGGCAATGAAAAGAGCTATGCTAGGAGTTTCTCTGCGTGATCGAATCAGAAATGAGGAGATCCGCAGAAGACCCAAAGTCACCGACATAGCTCTGCGAGTCGCTAAACTCAAGTGGCAGTGGGCAGGGCACATTGCTCGTAGAACCGATGGCCGATGGGGCAGCAAGGTTCTGGGGTGGCGGCCACGTACTGGAAGACGCAGCGTAGGGAGACCCCCAACAAGGTGGACCGATGACCTGGTGAAGGTCGCGGGAAGCCGATGGATGCGGGCAGCACAAGACTGGTCATCGTGGAAAGCCTTGGGGGAGGCCTTTGTCCAGCAGTGGACATCTATAGGCTGAGGAAGGAAGAAGAATTGTCCTATTACGAACCTATGGTATTCAGCTGTATCCGTTACACTAGAAGCCGACCACAACAAAGTTGTGAAAAGGCAGATTATGTCACTCATCATCTCAGCGTTAATCCTAGTCGCATCCGAAGCTTTTTTAGCTTTGGAGTCTGGGGTCCACTTTACCAGTCGTAACTGCTGATTTTGGCTAACCTTGCGATATTTTCCGTGAAGCGACTGCCATCTGACCTCCACAACCCGAAGGCGATATAGAAGCATTGTAGTTAGACCAATTTTTGGACTTTTGAGGTCTCCAACATCCCGTAACGATGGTCACTAGATGTTCGTATGGCAACCGGGACCAACGGCTGAACGTGCGTTGGCAGACTATGTCACTATCCGATATTATATGCTGTGTACAGAGCTACGAGTTTACGAAACACAAGGAGAGGCGTAAAAGGTAAAAAATTAAACACATTTTTTTTTTGTTTTTCTATACAACATATTTTTTTTAGAACTAGAGACAGGGGGCTGAAACTCTATCCTATGTCACCTAGATGATCACAAAACACAGTCCGTATAACGCTAGAAAAAATAAATAAGGCCAAGGCAGCTGCTAGAAGCACACAGCCAACCTTTTCATGCAAACAAAGCATGTCAATCAAAGAGCGTCACTGGATTTCCTCGTACAAAGTGACGGGCCTTGACAATACAAACAACCCCCCATGACTGTTAGCTTGCGTTTAGTTGTTCCAAATCTGGAGATGAATATAGTAAGTACTCGTAAAGGTAGTCGGTTTTACACATAGGCACTGATGGACCGTGACGATACAAACAATGTCTTTTGACAAAAATTTGCCCACGCACAATTTTAGTGCGGAAACCGAACCCCTAACACATAGAACTAGCCATATGACAGTTCGCTTGCCCTTAGTCGTACCAAACCTGAACACGAATACAGTAAGTTAGTTCAGAAAAAATCTTCATTATTTTTAAAACATTTAAACAGAGGTTGGACCCTCAATGCCTACCTGGTGGTATGCAACACTTACAGGCTATAATCATCTTAGTAAGTATATATTAGTGCTGGCTACGGAAACAATGTGACAGTTTGCTTGCGCTTTATTTGTACCCAATCAGGACACGAATACAGTAAGTAATCATCGGTGGTTGCTGTCAGTATGGCGATTACATACATGTTCTGCAATCATGACAAACCAAAGACATTAAAATTACTCACTATAGACAAGACGTCAATAACAAAATTGTAATCCAATACTTGTGTCCTAGTGGTTAAAAGTCGCGTCGCTCAGTCTAGTATGGTACGCCTGCGCGTCAAGACGTAATTTGTGCCCACCAAGAATAAATATTTTTTAAGGAACTATGCCAAGCTGCGCATTAGAATATTGTAAATTTCGTTGAGTAAAACGACTGGATCTAACTTCAGATTATTTTCGTATGTTATATTTCCTCAGTAATTAGAATGAAACAATTTTCTTTGTAATAAGCCCCTCATTGTTTTTACTATTTCCTTGTTGATATTTATTAATGTTGTTTATCGATTTTGTTATAGATAATATTTATTAAGTTGAAAATATATTTGCTATGTTTTAATGGCCTTTAAAATATAGATAAATAAACTTAAAATATTGCTATTTTCTAGTTTATTTATAATTAATTCCATTGTCGTTTGCTTTTTGTTTTAGCAAAATTGTCCTTTTTATACGTTTGTTCGCAAATATTTTTAAATAGCAATGCGGGGTCTCTTGCAGTAGCCACTGGTTACCATTTGGCCAGATGGGTGCTCGGCTATCGGCTCTCGAATAGAGGCTAATGACGCTCAGTTTTCAATGGGAGCTAACGCAGACGTACATATTGCTTCAATTATTTTAACAGGCGCTTATTTTATATCAACTGAGCTCTTTTTATTTTTTTTCGGAACGGGACGAACAGCGCACTCGGTTACCATTGAACTTAGCTCATGAGGAAATGCAATATTAGTAAAAGCAGTGAGCGCGGAAGAATGTTACAGCAGTGTAAGTTGTTAGTTTGGGATGAATGTGATGATATTCCAAAAAAGGGCAATTGAAGCACTAGATCGCACAATGGGGGACATCAAAGGCAACCAAGATATCATGGGAGGGATGGTGGTACTTTTAGCCGGTAACTTTAGACAGACCCTTCCGGTGATTACTAGGGGTATGCCCTAGGGGTATGGATGCAAAGCATCTGCACTATGGGTTCGCGTGAAAAAGTATTGTCTCACCACGAATATGCGAGGGCAACTTCATCACGATTCTTAAGCCGGGTATATTCAATTTTTTTTTAACAATTATAAACTAGTCTAAAATATTACAAATAAAGCCACTTTTGATTGGATCATGAACCAGGAAAGTGATGAAACAGGAAATAGCTGATACCTTTTTTTGTTGGGATGGGAAATCATCGAATAACTTCTCCCGCTTTGGGCGGAGCGGAAGGGCATGTCAGACTTTTACTGACTTAAACTTACCAGTGTTTCTTCATTTGCCTGTGCGACGCCAAGAATAATTTCCTGTGACACGATGTTTAATTTATTGTCGTATTGTCAGAACCACTCTGTATATAACGTGTTGCAACCAGAACATTAGAATTATACATTATACAATACTGACTACAAGCATCATTGCTTAATATTATAAATATGAAAGTGGGTTACTTTGTTTGTTCCGCTTTCAGGCCTAAACTGCTCAACGGTTTTGGATGAAATTTGGCGCACAGGCAGATTATAACCAGAAATACCACATAGGATACTTTTTATCCCGATCCCACGCGATAGAAATTTACTAAAATACTATATTCTTTACAAGTATACTAGCTTATTAATATGTTTATTATTGGTAACAAATATTTTCTATCTTAAAAGGTGATCTCCAACTTGTGTGTTTTCAGTGTTTTATATACAACTAGCGTCCGCCCACGACTTCCTCCGCGTTTTTTTATATGCCCCGCTCCTATTATTTATTGCCTAAAGTCTTTTTTTTTTTTTTTTTACAAATTATAAACCAGCGCTTGACCGCAATCCTGCCTGATGGTAAGCAGTGACGCAATCGTTGATGGTAAAGCGCACTAGTTTATTAAGAGCCTATTCACTCTAGCCTTGAAGACACTCAAATTGTAGTCCGACGGAAACGCCGCCGCGGGCAAATTGTTCCAGTCCCTCGATGTACGCGGTATAAAGGAGGAGGCGAAGCGCTTCGTCCGGATCGTAGTGGTGTTAACAACGTAAGGGTGGAAACCAGCCGTACGACGGGTCGTCCACTGGTGGAACGGAGATGGGGGAATTAAATCATGCAATTCCCTCGCACACTCCCCGAAATGCATCCTATAGAACACCGAAAGGCTGGCTACTCTACGCCTGTGCTCTAGGCTTTGGAGACCAACTCGAGTTAGATCAGGGTCACCAATCAGCTTCTTTGCACGTCTCTCCACTGAATCCAAAGTGGCCAGGTGACACTTGGCAGCACCAGCCCAAATGTGGCTGCAGTACTCCACACACGAACGGACCTGTGCTTTGTATAACATTAGAAGCTGCCCAGGTGTGAAGTACTGCCGGACCTTTGCGATAACGCCAAGTTTCCTGGCAGCCACATTGGCCTTGGACTCAATAAACCGCCCAAAGTTAAGGTTCGAGGAAATCTCAACTCCCAAAAGCTGAAGGCGGTCGGAACACTCCAAGGACACATTCCGAAAAGTAGGGGCCAAGGTGAACGGGCTCCCTTTGGCGGTGAAAAGACACGCCTGTGTTTTGGCGGCATTGAATGCTACAAGATTGGCATTGCCCCATTCGGAGACTGCCTGCAGTGCAACACTCGTTCACTCAACCATGGCCTCTCTTTCGGACCGGATTGATTCCCTACTAGCCCGGGCATCCGGCAGGTATCTCTCTACAACTGTGCTGTCATCTGCATACCCATAGATACCAGGCATCAGCAGATCGTTAATATGCAGCAGAAACAGAGTTGCAGAGAGAACACACCCCTGAGGAACACCGGCATTAGTTGACATGGGCTCAGAAGAGCATCCGTCGACAACAACT
Organism: Sesamia nonagrioides; assembly: GCA_017933935.1. Classification (NCBI taxonomy): domain Eukaryota; kingdom Metazoa; phylum Arthropoda; class Insecta; order Lepidoptera; family Noctuidae; genus Sesamia; species Sesamia nonagrioides. The sequence goes on along the minus strand of JADWQK010000626.1, from coordinate 591,376 downwards.
CGGAGGGACCGTTCAGTCAGGAAGTCTTTTACCCAGCCAGTCAGGCTAGAGGAAATGCCGTACGCTGGAAGCTTACTCAAAAGGCCAGCGTGCCAAACCCGGTCGAAGGCCTTCGAGACATCAAGGGAGACAGCAATCGCTTCCCCATTCTTCTCGAGGGCCTCGCCCCACAAGTGAGTGGCATATACTAGTAGGTCCCCAGTTGACCGATTGCGGCGAAACCCGTACTGTCGGTCACTGGGGAGATCGTTACCTTCCAGGTATGCCAAGAGGCGCGAGTTCAATACACGCTCCATAATTTTGCAAAGTATGGAGGTGATCGAAATCGGCCGATAGTTGGCAGGATCGGCACGACTACCCTTCTTGGGCACAGGCTGCACGTTAGCAAGCTTCCAGGACTTGGGCACTATACCAGTCCTAAATGAGAGGCGATATAAGCGCGTCAATACAGGAGACAACTCGGGCGCACATGCTTTAAGAACAATCGCTGGTATACCATCCGGACCACTAGCCTTATTCACGTCCAGACGACACAGTACTATCAGAACCTCCTTGTTTCTAATGCGAACCTCAGGCATTGAAGCTCCGCAATGAGGTAAATTAGGTGGAGTAGCACTGCCAGTATCTAGACGCGAATTATGGGCAAAGAGAGATGCAAAGAGACCTGCTTTCTCTCTCGCCGTATGAGCCGGTGTTCCATCAGGCCTAACCAGCGGAGGCAGTGAGGGCCGACAGAAGTTCGCCTCAACCGATTTGGCAAGGGACCAAAAAGATCTGCTACCGGATGGCTGCGCAGATAACTTGTTGCCAATATGGGTAATGCGGTCGAAGCGAGCCTTCTTGAGCGCCTTCTTGTAGGACTTGGCAGCACGGTTAAAGGCTCTCTTCTTTGAGCTTAGATCCGGGGCTCCGCGGTCACGAGCGTCAACCCAGGCGAGAAATGCCGTGTGCTTACGCTGTTCAGCTTGGACACAATCGGCATTGAACCATGGGCGAGCCGAGCCACCGACAGGCACGTCATTGAATGGGATAAAATACTCCATAGCTTGACGCACCACATCGGTTATAGCGTCCGCACAGCTCGAAGGATTGTCAGAGGAGAAGCAGACCTGCTGCCAAGGATAAGACGCAAAGAAGTGGCGCATCTCATCCCAATCCGCTGACCTGTATCGCCACATTCGCCGTTCACCACGAGAGTCGTGATCTGGTGGGGAGGAGGACGTTACAGACTTCACCAGACAGTGGTCTGAAGTTCCCAACGGTGAGGAAACTGTTACGACACATCTGTCCGGATCAGTGGTCAGCAGAAGGTCCAAACAGTTGGCAGTATGCCCAACTACATCAGGCATCCTAGTCGCTTGCTCTACCAGCTGGGAAAGGCCCATAGAAAGCGCGAAGTTTCGCGCTTCTCTCCCAGCGTGGTCGGTCCTCTGGTATGGGAAGAGCCAGTCCTGGTGGCAGGCGTTGAAGTCCCCCAGAGCGACGAACTGAACGTCAGGGTGCCGATGCAGCGCATTGTCAGCAGCCTCACTGAGGTGGTCAAATAAACGAGTTGTCTCCTGATCACCGCTGTGCGATCGGTAGACACAGGTGTAAAAAATTTTGTCCACACCAGTGTCAACCAACAGCCATAGGGACGAGAAGTGAGGGTCTTCGAGGTGACGGAGACGCCGGCAACAGATGTCATTGCGGACATACACACAGACCCCGGCACGCTGCAGGAAATGATGCTCCAAAGAGTATCCCGGGTAGCCGAGGTACGCCGCGTCAGTCGGACATCATTCTGATCTGGGTCTCCGTCAAGAAAAGTAGGTGGGGCTTTTCAGTCTCAAGGTGGTAATGGACTGCATCGATATTGGAGTGCAAACCTCGGATGTTTGAGAGGTGCACTATGAACGAGAGGACGTGCGCCCGCTGTGCACAACTACTTTTCCTTTTGTAACTTTTCATATTAAGTTTATATACTGAGTGAATAGGAAGGAAGACGGCAGTGGAGTGAGGTGATGCAATGATAAACCCAACAATACGACCAACGATGCTGGGCCAGAGGGAGATTGTTCTGGAGACTGCGGGGACGCCCGAACCCCCCCAGGGATCGCCATCGGGTCCTCTCGTCCGGTCGCCAACCGGCACGATGGGGCCACCCTGGGATTTTTCGCAGTTGGCGGGGCAGCCTTTTGTATGTGGCTGGCACACTACTTGGGCCCCCAACTACCTGCGGTCGGCCAGCGGAGAACCGTGCTTCGGATCCCGCTACCCTCCACGAACAAACTCCCGACACAACACCATCTGGCGCATCGCACCCGGCACACATCGCAACACAACTGCTCAGACCCGTCCTCCGAACGGCTTCACAAGACATCATGCCGGAACACGACGAATCGCTTGGCGGCATGTCTTTGTCTGGTGGGTGGTAACTTATGCCGGCGGTTGATGTTGTGACCTACCACCGAGTCTTCCTGAATTAATGGGCTATCCAACACAAAAATAATTTTTCAAATCGGGCCAGTAATTCCTGAGATTAGCGCGTTCAAACAAACAAACTCTTCAGCTTTATATATTAGTATAGATTTTAATAACCATTTTTTTGTATATAAATTTTATTGGTAAAATTGTGTTTTGTACCTATTTTTGTATCTATTACGTCTCAACACGCACCACCTAATATGACGATTTAACGCAACAGGATTGCTTTCTCTTTGGCTCTTTCTACCACCGGTTACGATTTCCCCTAAATTAATTGGTACCATTATATTATGACGGAGGAAGAACCTCCATGTTGTTTTTAAAAAGTGTGACGTCAGCTAAGCTGACCTCACAAAGGAAAACCTTTGTGAGGTCAGCTTAGCTGACGTCAGTCACGTTGTTCACGATGTTCACACATTTTGGATCTTCTAAAGGAAACTTCACAAATTCCGAAACAACTTCTTTTATTCGGCAAACAGTGTAATGACGTCACAACTAGGTCCTTACTGTTCGGCTGCTCAGAACTGAATGTCCGAGCGTGGACTTCTCTGCGACCCCGAGTTGGGGGCGCGAGGAGACGGTTTGGGGGCTCCTTTTTTGCCCCATGACCGTGGTATTGGTCTCTCAGTCCCCAGAATTGGGGACCTGTCATTGGGTTGCACCCTAAGGGTGCCGTCTTCGCACGCCTAAGTCGACGCCGTAGGGGTATGCGTTCTTTGTAGGGGGGGCCTGCCGATTGGGATCTCTGGTTACCCAGAGAAGGCCCAGCAAGAGTCGGTCAAGCGACAGGGCGCCGGTGAATGTCCGAGCGCCGGTGGCGAGGTCGTATTTATAGTCGTCGTCACCACTCTCGTGCAAATATTACAATAACAAAGATAATTGAATTGCTGTTTAACGTTAATTAGACATCGTAATAAAATGTAAAGTAATTAATCTACTGATTTTAGAACGTTCAAATTATGAATGTTACTTATTTAAGTGATAAACTATTGTGATTGCGCCGATATATACATTTTCGATTATCCAGAATATATTAAAATGAACTTTATATTAAATTGAAATCCCTATGGTCTCTTCATAATATTGTAATTAAAATATTATTGCTTTACGTACGCTGTTGGAGGTCGAGTTAATGTTCCCCTAAGTTACGCGTGTATCACAATTTTGTCAAGTTTATATTGTGATCTTGAGGCAAAAAGTCAACCCATCAAGCCTCAGTATATAAACATGTTTGATGTGTGTGTGTGCGTGTGTGTGCGTGCGTGTCTGTGTGTGTGTGTGTGTGTGTTTATATAAGGTACTAGCGACCAGCACGGCGCGCACGGGTGCATGTATTATCCATATTATCACCTTCATCTTGAATCACTCCTTCTATTTAAAATAAATCGCATCAAAATCCGTTGCGTCGTTTTAAAGATTTAAGCAAGCATACATATGGATATAGGGCCAGAAAGCAACTTTGTTTTTACACTACATAGCGGTCGCCCGCAACTCAGCCAGCGTGGTGTCGGTTACCCCTGCAAAACGCCTACCCAGGAAGGCATGATCAAAAAATGATTCCCAAGTCAATTCACACACCGACACTACCATCGACGACGCAGTCATTATCCGCAGGCTGCATAGATTGTCTTTATGAGGATATTAAAGTTGTTAACGATGAAAATATTTAAATGAAATAAATACTAAGTTTTCACTACTGCCAGTCCCGGACTGCGACCCGTTGTTTTAGGATTGATAACTAAAGCGATTATTGTAGAAACTTCTATAAACAACATTTTCAGATAACAAAATATACTGACAATAGGAGGGGGGAGGGGGGGCAACGAAAAGTTGCCCTAGCGTAAAACATTCCTTTAAATAAATCAATACCTACTAATTTGAATGTTAGGCCCAGGGTTGTTTATCGTTATTGCGAAAGAAATTTTACTGGAAATTTTAGCCAAGGATATAGGCAAATCAGTAGAAATCATTGATATTCGTGGTATATGAGCTAATCCAGCAGCTGCAGGTCCGGTGATAATCTTCGCTACTATTAAATTATCTTTTAACACCTTTAAAGAAGTATCGTGCCATTACACATGTTGGGAGGCTTAAAATTCTGAGAAGCATTATCGGCGTGCCAACTTTTAAGGACAGTTCATGAGGTGATAGCCCAGCGGTGTTCAGAGAATTTAAAAATTCCTGGGGTAGTGCACTGCGTCCTTGGTAACGCACACTTCGCAACGGGCCGTGCAGCAGAAATCGTAATATTTTAATTTCGCCATAACTTCAAAAGAAAGTCCAATTTTAATCTTTTCACATACCAAATATAATCTACATAAACTGTACTTAATCATGAAATAATTTATTTTGTTAAGGATTAATAGCATGGAGTCAAATAAAGGCGTTTAAATTTAGTCCAAAAAAATGGTAAAAAAATGGTTGTAGTGCCTCACTCGACATAGCTATAGGTATAATGTGTCGTTGACTTTTTTGTAGATATTTATAAGATCTACAATTAATTAGGTAGAACATTTTATGGTTCTATCTTTTATAGTTTAAGCAGGCGTCCGCAAAATAAGTAGTAATTTTTTCTGGTTGATTTTTTTCACCTTGTTCAAAAAACCCAAATATCTTACGGAATCCTATTATTTCCAAAATAAAATTTAGCCAGCGATACTGTAGCTTTCTAATGAAAAAATAATTATTAAAATCAGTGCAGTAGTTTTTGAATTTATTCGTTACATACAAAAATACAAATCTTTCCTCTTTATAATATTAGTGAATTTATAATGTTCATCATTGTTATAAAATAAGTAATTAATAGTAAAGTTATAAATATCTGTAGTCTAAAGTTCAAAAAGCTGAGCTACAACAAACAAAATGATGAGGTGTACCTACGCACAGTATTGAAGAAGCGAGCAACCGTATTCCGCCTATCCAACTAGGTAATTTCCTATCCTCGCTCATAGTACCCCACACGGATCCAGTAGATGGTAATTCACATATCTTGTAATTTTTAGTTCTAGGACATGCTGAGAGTTTTTATGACCTTTACGATGCTTTTTCATTTTAACTTTACTGAATCAAAAAATTGAAATTCTTTTTCATTTTTTTTATTATTATTTATAGCCCCCAGTTAATAAAACAAATCTGTCAAAAGGATATGAAATAAAAACAAAAGTATCTAAGGTGACCTTTACGATGCTTTTTCATTTTAACTTTACTGAATCAAAAAATTCAAATCCTTTTTCATTTTTTTATTATTATTTATAGACCCCAGTTAATAAAAGAAATCTGTCAAAAGGATATGAAATAAAAACAAAATTATCTAAAGTTACCAGACTATTTGTTAATTGCTTATTGTATATTGTTAACTAGCTTTCCGCCCGCGGCTTCGCCGGCGTGGAATTCGGTTATATCGCGCTATTTAGCTTTCCCTCGGAAATATCAATTTTTTCAATAAAAGGTAGCCCGTAGGTAGGTAGGTCCTTTCTCAGGGTCTAAAGATTGTCTCTGCCAAATTTCATCAACATCGGTTGAGAGGTTTAAGCGGGAAAGCGTAACAGACAGACAGACAGAGTTACTTTCGCATTTATGTGTAATATTAGTATAGATAAGTAATTAATAGTAAAGCTATAACTATCAATAGTCTATTTAAAAAGCATCGGAAATAAAGCGTTCAGCTTTTTTATTTTATCATACTTTAATGAATCGAAAAATTGAAACTCTTTTTCATTTTTTTATTGTTATTTATAGCCCCCAGTTAATAAAACATATCTGTCAAAAGGATATGAAATAAAAACAAAATTATCTGAAGTTGCCAGATTATTATTATTAATAGGACACTCAGCAGGTGGCGCACCTTCTACCACTGTAATTGCACCCTAATTCGATTACTTTAAAAGCCTGTCAGAGAAGATAAATTTAATGAACTTGAAAATAAAGTGAATTGTCTTATTTAATCCGTTTTCGCGTTCTTTAATTTTTTGTTCGTCCGTTGACGGTGTATTTGAAGGGCGTACCTTGTATCTACTGGAATGTATAGGGTGCCGTTTCGACAATAGGTGTTATCAACAGAAGATAACTCTTTTACAGTAGAACTTTGTACCTATATTATAGAATAAATCATCATTTCAGCGTTAATCCCAGTCGCATCCGAAGCTTTTTCAGCTATGGAGTCTGAGGTCCGCTTTTACCAGACCTGCTGATTTTGGCTAAACCTCGATATTTTCCGGGAAGCGACTGCCGTCTGACCTCCACAACCCAAAGATGACATCGGAGCATTGCAGTTAGGCCAATTGTTGGGCTTTTTGAGAGATCAACAACCAGTAACGACTGCCATTAGATGTTCGTATGGCAACCGGGACCAACGGCTTATCGTGCTTTCCGAGGCACGACCAGACCACCCGCCACCTTGCGCAGCGGTCGAGCAGCGTTCGCTACCGGTACGCCACGGAGGCTGTCATTGTTACATTTTTTAATAAATAATGTACACATAAAGAAACGTGTCCTAAGCTACCTATTTATTATCTACCAATCCGCACTGGGCCCGCGTGGTTGATTAAGGCCCACTCACTCACTCTCACCGAGAGGAGGCCTTCATCTGAGTGTTTAGCGATTATTATCATTTATTAATAAAATTTACAGAATAAAATTTCATGAAATCAGTTAAGTCGTTTTGGCCAAGTACCTACTCTTCCAAAACAACTAACAACTAAGTAATAAAATAAGTCCATCCCTTAACAATTCCTTTTTAATTTTCTTTTTTTTTATATTGGGGCATTAAAGAATACTTGCAACCCTCAATTTTCACTGTTCTATCACCAATTCTTATTTTTAATCACGATTCTAAAAAATATTTCGTAGAAATAATGTTTAAAGCAAAACTGCGTTTCCTGGGTCAATTTTCACTGTTCTATCACCAATTCTTATTTTTAATCACGATTCTAAAAAATATTTCGTAGAAATAATGTTTAAAGCAAAACTGCGTTTCCTGGGTCAACTAGTTGATTTTTGAGTAATCAATTGACTAGAATGTAAAAAAAATATTTTTTATATACCCTATCACCATCTGCATCATTTAGATGAAAACCCTAAGCCATAAAAAATTCTTTTATGTAAAACTGAAGACTATTTATTTAATTTACCATTTATGTACGCAAAAACATGAAAAAACAGAAAAAGGTACAGAGATCGCCTCTGTACCTTTTTCTGTTTTTTGGCTTATTTCATTTAAAAATTTCTTCCAGCATACCTGTGATAGGACAATAGATACAGCGATGTAGACAACGTGTGAAAAAATAAGAACAGAGAAAATAATACATAAAGACAAAACAATTCTCCAAACATTATGAAAATATACTAACATGCATACAGCATACATTTTTTTCTCATTACTCAGGTATTTCATTATTTGCCCACAGTTTGCAACCAATTCGCGCGAGGCGTTTTCGCTATGCTTGGTGCGGTGACGCCGGAATCCTTTGACACTCTCCACTCGTATACCAACACGTTCCAAATGCCTTTTGTTACTCCGTGGTTCCCTGAGAAGGTTTGAAACAAATTTTATTACTAGATTTTTAAAATTGAAATGCTTCTGCATGTGTTAAATGTTCATTGTTAAGCATTACAGCATAGCTGTAGTTACAGTGTGTCGTTATTGTCTTACGTTTTGTATAATATTATTACGTTACTGAAAACTGAACTTTCTAATAACAGATAACCAGTATGTATATCAAAAATTTTGAATTTCTACATTTGAAGCTGTCGGATGATTTTAATTAAGCGTTCAGTTTTTCAAAGTTACCTTACGAAGGTAATTAGTGAAAAACACTGTCAATTGTATTAGATTTATAACTATTATAAATCTTAATTTGTATCATATCTTCGTCAGTGCGCTGCTTAATATGCACATTTAACTTAGCGTGTTTAAAATAATAGTATTTATTATTGAATGCAGTTTTAGAAAGAGTTGTAAAAAAGCTGGCAAGCGACAGGGTTGAAAAAAAAACTCTTTTTAAAAGTTGTTTATAGCTTAAAGTGAATAGCGAGATTGTTAAGTAAGAATGGAGCTTACTTCCCCACATAACTACTTATATTTACCACAAAAACTTAAATTGAAGCGAGAAAAAGATAACTGCTGGTGCTTAGTGAAGCTGAAAATGTCAAACTTTTTCTTACTTGGCCTCACTAAAACTGACTGACTCAATCCACTGCTAGCTTTGATGAATATAAATGGTTTGAGTATGGCAAACTCTGCTGTTTTCAACGAGTGCCTGAAGGATTTTTTTTGCTGACAAACCCACTCTGATTCAATTTTTATCTTTAATACTGACAGTAACCGCACGTATCTACTTTGATGTATGAAAGAATTCTAATAAATGATTCAGTTCTAGAATTGATTTATTCAACCAACCCATAGTTTTTTTTTTTGCTTGTTCAGTATAGTAAGTAAGTATGTATGCTTCGTGTACACAATTGGACCTAATTTTGCAATATGGAAAGGGGCTTGCAAAATGGAAAGGGCCTTGCGAAACGAATACATTGGATTGTTTATTTACTTAAAGTGGAAAAATCATCATACGCTACGCCTCTTCTTGGGAATGGATTGTGTAGCGCTGACCATTGCCAGAAGAGGCGTAGGGTATGATGATTTTACTTTGAGTCTCTTTTGAGTAAAATTGTATAAGTATTATTATTTAGTTCGTTTTTTTTGTTATATTATTTTTTATTAGTATTATTTGTAGTAGTAAGCGTGTAAAAAAATTAAGTAGTATTTACACAAAGTTTTTTATGGTATTCTGTTTGACAGGTCATCCCACCATCTTCCGGCCTAATCGACCACGCCGTGAGTATGCGACCGGATTACCATAAAGCTATCGTGGATACAATCCTGTATTATGGATGGAAGGAAATCATTTACATGTACGACTCGCATGATGGTGAGTATCTGTCACATACATTTTAGGTTATACATGTTCTGTTATTCCATGTTCATGCTAATGCTGCTATCGAGAATAGATAAGCTTGTATATCAAGTATAAGAAATTGTATCATCTATTTTGTTCTTACTTCAATTGGAATGTTGTATAGAACATAAAGAATATTATAATTTAAGTTTTCAGATAAATAGATCGAAAATTCAAATATTGCAATATTATTAATATATTTAAAATATGTCATTAGGGAAAGAATATTAATGTCTAGCCATCACCATGAGATGATTCGGCTTTACTTGCTTGATTGAGTAGGGCAGAAGTCGGGTTGAACATGCGAGCTGCACAATTGGATGTACCTATATACGATTTTCAAAACTGCACCCTATAACAGGCCAACTGTCAGAGCTGGTTATACAAAAATGGTTCTCTCCGACTAGTTCAGTATAGGATCAGATAGTGATGGGTCCACTAGGACCAATATCGGCATGGCTGGAAAGGCTGGAAAGTGAAGAATATGGGTGGGTTTTTAGTCTGTAACAGACTGACATGCCCTTGCAGATCAGTGTGTTACACCCAGAGCAGGAGTGGTGTTTTTATGATTTCCTATGTAAAAGGGATTTAGTTAGCTTGACGATAAGGTTCTAGAATATCCCCTAGAAGGCCACTAATAACACATTAACACGTATTATAAAATATGTATCTGCATTGTGACATATTAAATTGATTTCATTGTGATTTTGAAAGAAATTTAGGCTACGCCACTTCATACATACACTTCTCGTACCGTGTTAAAACATGGGTATAGAATAATTTCGTATTATATGACTGACTACTAATGGAGGTACCACATCAGAGCCATTGTGAATCTCACAGTCAATAGATGAGCTGTCACCCGCACTCAATTCTATAGAAAACTATATTTAAGTCTACTTGTGTATACGTTTATCTGACGCTAGTTACCACATTTCTTAGCTGGGGCAAATAAAATTAAAGATTTCCGTTATAGACAATACTGCTATATACTCGTACCTCATTAGGAGTAAATAGAATCGTAAATAGTTTTTCGAATTCTATGGTTTCAAAAGGTTGTGCTTGACCTCATTAGAAAATCATTATAGGGAAATTTACACAAAAAAAAATACAATCGTCCTAATACAGGGTGTATTTAAAAAAAAATAGGTCGTATTCGTTTTTATCATATAGTAGCGTTTTTTTTTTTTTTACCTATTATAAACCAGCGCTTGACCGCAATCCTGCCTGATGGTAAGCAGTGACGCAATCGTTGATGGTAAAGCGCACTAGTTTATTAAGAGCCTATTCACTCTAGCCTTGAAGACACTCAAATTGTAGTCCGACGGAAACACCGCCGCTGGCAAATCGTTCCAGTCCCTCGATGTACGCGGTATAAAGGAGGAGGCGAAACGCTTCGACCGGATCGTAGTGGTGTTAACAACGTAAGGGTGGAAACAAGCCGTACGACGGGTCGTCCGCTGGTGGAACGGAGATAGGGGAATTAAATCATGCAATTCCCTCGCACACTCCCCGAAATGCATCCCATAGAACACCGAAAGGCTGGCTACTCTACGCCTGTGCTCTAGGCTTTGGAGACCAACTCGAGTTAGATCAGGGTCACCAATCAGCCTCTTTGCACGTCTCTCCACTGAATCCAAAGTGACCAGGTGACACTTGGCAGTACCAGCCCAAATGTGGCTGCAGTACTCCACACACGAACGGACCTGTGCTTTGTATAACATTAGAAGCTGCCCAGGTGTGAAGTACTGTCGGACCTTTGCGATAACGCCAAGTTTCCTGGCAGCCACCTTGGCCTTGGACTCAATGAACCGCCCAAAGTTAAGGTTCGAGGAAATCTCAACTCCCAAAAGCTGAAGGCGGTCGGAACACTCCAAGGACACATTCCGAAAAGTAGGGGCCAAGGTGAACGGGCTCCTTTTGGCGGTGAAAAGACACGCCTGTGTTTTGGCGGCATTGAATGCTACAAGATTGGCATTGCCCCATTCGGAGACTGCCTGCAGTGCAACACTCGTTCGCTCAACCATGGCCTCTCTTTCGGACCGGATTGATTCCCTACTAGCCCGAGCATCCGGCAGGTATCTCTCTACAACTGTGCTGTCATCTGCATACCCATAGATACCGGGCATCAGCAGATCGTTAATATGCAGCAGGAACAGAGTTGCAGAGAGAACAGACCCCTGAGGAACACCGGCATTAGTTGACATGGGCTCAGAAGAGCATCCGTCGACAACAACTCGGAGGGACCGTTTAGTCAGGAAGTCTTTTACCCAGCCAGTCAGGCTAGGGGAAATGCCGTACGCTGGAAGCTTACTCAAAAGGCCAGCGTGCCATACCCGGTCGAAGGCCTTCGAGACATCAAGGGAGACAGCAATCGCTTCCCCATTCTTCTCGAGGGCCTCGCCCCACAAGTGAGTGGCATACACTAGTAGGTCCCCAGTTGACCGATTGCGGCGAAACCCGTACTGTCGGTCACTGAGGAGATCGTTACCTTCCAGGTATGCCAAGAGGCGCGAGTTCAATACACGCTCCATAATTTTGCAAAGTATGGAGGTGATCGAAATCGGCCGATAGTTGGCAGGATCGGCACGACTACCCTTCTTGGGCACGGGCTGCACGTTAGCAAGCTTCCAGGACTTGGGCACTATACCAGTCCTAAATGAGAGGCGATACAAGCGCGTCAATACAGGAGACAACTCGGGCGCACATGCTTTAAGAACAATCGCTGGTATACCATCCGGACCACTAGCCTTATTCACGTCCAGACGACACAGTACTCTCAGAACCTCCTTGTTTCTAATGCGAACCTCAGACATTGAAGCTCCGCAATGAGGTAAATTAGATGGAGTAGCACTGCCAGTATCAAGACGCGAATTATGGGCAAAGAGAGAAGCAAAGAGACCTGCTTTCTCTCTCGCCGTATGAGCCAGTGTTCCATCAGGCCTAACCAGCGGAGGCAGTGAGGGCCGACAGAAGTTCGCCTCAACCGATTTGGCAAGGAACCAAAAAGATCTGCTACCGGATGGCTGCGCAGATAACTTGTTGCCAATATGGGTAATGCGGTCGAAGCGAGCCTTCTTGAGCGCCTTCTTGTAGGACTTGGCAGCACGGTTAAAGGCTCTCTTCTTTGAGCTTAGATCCGGAGCTCCGCGGTCACGAGCGTCAACTCAGGCGAGAAATGCCGTGTGCTTACGCTGTTCAGCTTGGACACAATCGGCATTGAACCATGGGCGAGCCGAGCCACCGACGGGCACGTCATTGAATGGGATAAAATACTCCATAGCTTGACGCACCACATCGGTTATAGCGTCCGCACAGCTCGAAGGATTGTCAGAAGAGAAGCAGACCTGCTGCCAAGGATAAGACGCAAAGAAGGGCGCATCTCATCCCAATCCGCTGACCTGTATCGCCACATTCGCCGTTCACCACGAGAGTCGTGGTCTGGTGTGGAGAAGGACGACACAGACTTCACCAGACAGTGGTCTGAAGTTCCCAACGGTGAGGAAACTGTTACAACACATCTGTCCGGATCAGTGGTCAGCAGAAGGTCCAAACAGTTGGCGTTTCTGTATAATGGTTTATCGAGCAAATAAATAAATATAAAACCAAGAGCGAGTCGGGTCGTCACACAATTAAGGTTCTGAACCAAAGACTACACAGTCTATGGGACGGTTGCTGGCCAGATCCTAAACTATTATACTTCAGATATAGTTCAGCAAAACTCGAGCCTTGAAAAGTCCAACAATTGGTCTAACTGAAATGCTTCGATATTCACCTTATATACACCGATATCACCTTCAGGTTGTGGAGGTCAGACGGCAGTCGCTTCACGGAAAATATCGAAGTTTAGCCAAATCAGACTGCAAGGCTGAAACAGTTTCGGATGCGGCTGTGATTAACGCTGAGATGGTGATGATGATAGTTCAGCAAAATAAAAAATATTTGATTAACTGTTGTTCGTAAGTAAGAAACTATATTTAGCATTTAAAATTTATAACGGTGGCCCTGATTCCCTTGTTCACAAACTTAAAGGAGATGTGTCATTTTGGGCCACTACACTACATAGATAAAAAGGAAAAATAAATAAAATAATCGATTTTCTTAAAAATACTACTACATTAATTTGAATAAAAAGACAAGTATATATAATGAATTGTTTGAAACGTTTTTTTAGTGAGATAACCCTTTTTAAGGTAGCCATGACAGTGGTTATGATATTTGATTGACGACTTTGACATGTCTACATATTTTCCCGTTGTGTTCGTGATGAGTGTTGATTTGAGTTGATTGCGTTTCGGAGCTTTTAGTAATTGTTTTTGTTTTGTGTGTCTGAATGTTTGGAATTCATGTTTTGCTTTTTCACAGTCATATGGTAATATGGTAAAATAATATCGATACGATAGCCTTAGATACATGACATGTCAATCAAATGTCATAGTCAAAATCTTATTTCGCTTATTCATCATCATCTCAGCGTTCATCCCAGTCGCATCCGAAGCTTTTTCAGCTTTTGAGTCTGGGGTCCGCTTTACCAGTCTAACTGCAGATTTTGGCTAAACTTCGATATTTTCCGTGAAGCGACTGCCGTCTGACCTCCACAACCCGAAGGCGATATCGAAGCATTGCATTTAGACCGATTGTTGGACTTTTGAGGGCTCCAACAACCCGTAACGACTGCCATTAGATGTTCGTATCGCAGCCGGGACCAACGGCTTAACGTGCTTTCCGAGGCACAACCAGACCAGTGCAAATATTCATATTCATGCATAAAAATATTTGCACTACGCGGGGATCGAACCCGCGCCTCCTTGCGCAGCGGCAGCATTCGCTATCGCTACGCCATGGAGGCTGTCCACTTATTTCGCTTGTTGTTGACCACCATATTTATTAGGAGTTGAGTTGCACTCCTTGGCCAAGTTAAATTGAATGTATATAAAAACTAAGCCAAAATAGATTGAATTAACATAAAAAAGAGTTAACCGGGTATACTAAAATTTACATTATGTGTACATAGTGCTGGCCCAGGCTCCACATATTTCTGAAACATCTCCTTTGAGTTCAGTGTATTTTTCTATTTCATTATGTTGAGTATCTTACATGGAACGCAACCATTCTGTGCATAAACGCATACCGTGCACTAGTGAAGGTTGGAGTCTGTCAAACTGTCAAACCACTAGTCATGGCCACGATTATCTAGCGGTACCCGGAATATGTAATTAACCTCTGGAGGGATTTAGACCTCAAATAATAAATTAATTAAGTCAGTGAGTCGTGAGTCCGCCAATAAAGTGTATCGACATGCGTCTTCTCGTGATCTGGTCTGAAGGTTGGAGGCAAGTGGTCGCTGTCTTTGGTACCTTGGTCAGAGAGATATTTCTGATGGCATCATCTTATCATATATTCGCTTATGAATTTCAGTGTATCGATATCCTAAAATACAGTCCACTTGCATCTTATTCGAAATTATTGGCAGCCCGTTGCCGCTACACACTAAGAAAAGAACAGAGGTTAAATATAAGTCTAACCCTGTCAAATTATTTCGAGCATGCTCTGAAACGATGTAATTTTAGTCGCCATAATTTTAATCGCGGTTAAACTGTCCATGGAGTATTTTAATTTGACAGGATTAAACTGTCTTATCTTCTGTCCTTTTTGTAACGAAATAGAAAGAAAAAGATGTACTGATGGATTAGTTTTTGTTCTGGATGGGAAATCATCAAATGATCTCTCCCGCTCTGGGCGGAGCGGAAGGGCGTCAGACTTTTACAGACTAAAACCCACCCGATGTTTCTGGGCGGCGAGCTGCACACTGCTCACCGCCCTCAGGCCCGCGCCTACGGTGGCTGGGAGTTCGATGTCGTCTCCCGACCAGGGCGTCTCCTGCGGCGGCTAGTGGCGTGAGAGCGCCGGGATTCCCGCTGCCTCACGTGTTCCGCCTCCTCCTTTGCCAGTATCACTGCTTCGCAGGAGGCGACGGCCTGCCATGCACTCTCGCCCCGGACCATGGCCTGGAGCAGGGTCGGACGCAAGAGAACGCCGCCGATCGCCGCCATGAGGACACGGACCGCACGGACGGTGCTTTACCCAAAAGCCCGGCAGTCCTCCACCGTGTCAAGCCGATGCACACAATAGTGACACCCTGGCGTTTCCTCCCGCCTTATACGGAACAGGAACCTCCCGAAACAACCGTGTCCAGTGAGGACCACCTCTTTAAGGAGCCACTCCTCAAAGAGGGGACTTACCGCCGCTATTGTGGCGTGCCCCGCACTGGGTTGCGACAATCCGCACTCTCCATGTCGCCATGAGATCCCGCCGGAGCTATGTCCGCCGTACAGCGATTTCTCGCGGCAGCAGAGTTATGCCCCGGCGTTTTGCCTCCTCTCAATACTCCCACATGTGGACGAGGTCTTTAGCTTCCAGATCCTATGGTGGTAAACCGGCAAGGAGGCTCGCTGCCTCAGCGGAGACCATGTGGTATCATCCCCGGATCAGCCTAACGGCCATGACTCTCTGGGACACGGTCAGGCATCGGGCTGATCGTTTCCTTAGCGATCGCGCCCACAACAACTGTGCCCCGTAAAGGGCCATGGACCGCACGACAACAAACAAGAGAATCGCCACTAACTTCTTACTTAAATCGCTATAATTTATCTGTACAATATACAAACCGCACTTTGGCTTGAGTGCAAGAAAGACTTTTATTTTATGAATGAAACAAGAATTGTACGTGAAACTATGACAAACTAAATAAGCAATCAAGTTTATGAAGATTTCAAACTTACACTACTACATTTACTGAGGAAATACATGCTAAAAAATTAAAAGTCCTATAAATTCCCTAGTCCCCTATAACTTTAAAAAATGAGCTGTTGTGACTTTATGCACCGAAAGTACGATACGTCAATATCTAACAATAACTGAAACATTGTGTATCGTTTTAAAATCTGGAGTTCAGAGAAGTTAAATTTTCCCCTTTTTTGGGCTTTATCTTCAATATCTTTAAACCAAATATTATTTATAAGTAAATTTGTTTTCGTATAATATCTGGAATCAATAAGTTAGAAAGATCATAATTAAGACATGTTCACCAAATTATTTTTTTTAAATTTTGATTTCTCAATGCGAAATTTGAAAAACATACTAGGCAAGACATGCAAGGTATTCGCACCTTGATTTTTAATCGTAAATTTTCAAAAAACCACTGAAATGTGAGTAACATACATATTTTCCTGATGTAGCGGTCCAGAAAAGCTTTAAAATTGTGCCTCATTGTATATTGATAAAGTATGAAGAAAGTTATGACGTACCGATAAAAAAAAGGCTTAGAGAAATCTTATATATAAAATTCTTGTGTCACAGTTTTCGTTCCCATACTCCTCCAAAACGGCTTGACCGATTCTCATTAAATTTTGTGAGCGTATTGAGTAGGTCTGAGAATCGGCTAACATCTATTTTTTATATTTCTACTACTTACGCGGGTGAAACCGCGGGGCGCAACTAGTAATATATATATATACTAACTGTACACCGCGGTTTCACCCGTGTAACCTTCTAGCCGAATGAGCTCAGTTGATATAAAATAAAATAATGGTAGCAATAATTAGCACATCCGCGTTTGCTCCCGTTTCCGCAACATTTTTTGTTCCTGCTCTTCTCCTATTGGTCATAGCGGGATATTTTATAGCCTATGTCCTTTCTCAAGCTCTAGAATATCTGTGTACCAAATTTCATTACAATCGATTCAGTAGTTTTGGCGTGAAAGCCGGACGGACAGACAGACAGACAGACAGAGATACTTTCGCATTTAAAATATTAGTATGGATAAACATATGTTGTCTATGACTAACAATGACAGACAAATATTTCCCACTATTGATCTGCACTTGAAAATACTTCATTATAGACAGCCATCATATCTTTGTAATTGGAATAAAACTCCCTCAAATTACTCTCTAGTTATTCATAAAAGTTACCGGGAACTATTAAGGAATAGTTTCGAAATACTTATCAAACTTAGATGTTGATATTACCATTTGACTTTAACCTACGAATGCCGACGATTAGTCGTGTAGATAACATACTTCATTATATTCAATATGAATACGTTGATAGAGATGAGTTTTGAGCTCATAATTATCTAATAGCATTGTAAGGTAGATTATGTTATGGAAGACTGACGTTGCACAAGTTAAATGATGAAGCTTAAATATGTTCGTAGGTGTAGCTTCGTACCTATGCTAGAGTATGAGTATGAATAAGCCATCCTAGCTGTAGATTAAATTCTCATTGAACGAAATTCTCGTAAAAGTGAGGTAAAGGTAAGCCTATACTGTAGCTTGACGGATATGCTGCCTTTCAATTTCAGTCTTTTAAATCTTCAAATGTTATTTTAAACCCATTTTTTTTTTAATAATTATAAGCTAGTGCTTCACTGCAATCCCGCCTGATGGTAAGCAGTGATGCAATCGTTGATGGTAAAGCGCACTAGTTTATAAAGCCTATTCACTTAAAAAAACTAAGGAATAGGAAGGATGACGGCAGTTGAGCGAGGTGATGCAATGTTAAACCCAAGACCAAACGATACTGCTCTAGCGCAGTATCGGGAGATTGATCTGGATGGATTCTCCACGACAAAACTCCCAACACAACAACATTTGGCGCATCGTACCCGCCATACATCACAACACAACTGCTCAGACCCGTCCTCCGTACGGCTTCACCAGACATCATGCCGAAACACGACGAATCGCTTGGCGGCAAGACTTTGTCTGGTGGGTGGTAACTTATGCCGGCAACCGATGTTATGGCCTACCACCGAGAGAAATGCACCGCATGAAGCTATAATTAAGTAAAACGATCAACACGGATGTAGTTTTCATATCATCAGATGTTCAGGTATACTCATATCAATAATTTGGTAAAAAAAGACACACGCACTCCCAAATACTCAATACAGGCTTCCTTTAACCGCTTCTAATTTAGTTTCTTTTGTTACCAAATTCATTTTTGTTAATCTTTTTGCATAGGATTCTGTAAAATCTCCTATTGGGAGAAGGCACTGGCTCTTGTATCACAACACCTAGAACAGGAGTCAGAAACTTCACACTTGTTTTGTACCATTTTGTTTGTAATTAAGATTAAAACGCTAAGACCGTTAATAAAGAACGTTAATTAAGATTATTATTATTCTTTTTTCCAAAGATTGATGTACAACTACTTTGATTACGAAGTGTTATCGTGCATTTTTTAGTTTGGAAATTCCCAACCAAGACAAATATTGGTTAACAGACATGTGTTGTTACTCTGGTCACAACACATGAATCGAAACCGTGACCCGCAGCAATCAATAGCTTAACCACTATGCCAACCGTGTGGTCAAAATATTAAGTAAACATTGTATTTTACGAATCTTATTGCGACCGCTTTCCAAGCAAAGGTTTTATTTTTGTTGGTATTCATGACAGTGCTTTTGTTTTCTATTATCAAAACAACTCGCATGATACAGCTTATTAATATGTAAATCTAATATGATCATAAATTTTGACCGTGTGTTTATTAATTATATTAAAAGACAATAGGGATATATCCAAGGTATGAAAATCAAAAAAATAATTAGTCCGTCTTATAGATAATAAAAAAAAATCAAGACAGGTATTTTTATTTTGCAGAAATTACCAAAAAAAAAAGTAATAACTTCTAAAGTATTCCAATTTTCAGGCAATTTCTATAGTTTTATTAATGTTCTTATTCGCCATTATTACAGTATTTAAAAAATAAATTTGTAGAGTTCCAAATATAGTTGAAACACTAGTTTAACATAATATGAAAATAGCGGTGCGTTCTTATAACATTTCAGTGCTACCAACACAAAGATACAGCTTAAAGAGACTTTTTCTATGCTGCTGTTTGGGATTAACTTTTAATATCGGTGAATATTAAGATAAAAGGGTGAGGGAGACTGAGTTGAGCATCGTCAAGTCGAGCCTTACTATTCTCTTTATCGTTTTGCCTTACAACAGAAAATGGCGGTTTTATAAATCGTAAATTGTACCGCTTGCCGGGAATTACAACGGAGCTGACTCTACCGATAATAAAATGTCGACACGGAAGAGATTGCGGGGAAAACGTTGGTCGGGGCTAATAGTCACTGCAGTCTCCTTAATGGGGTGCCTATCACCAATGGAAATGCGCCAATCTTTACTATTAATTCATTGAGAAGGACTATTGACCAGAATGGATTATAAAATAAATTTTGCTTTGTGAGATAACGGAGACAATTTGGATGGTCATAATGTTAATCAGACGAACATACATACAAAATATAAATAGACTATTATGGTCACATTCCTCCTCTCCATGAGAGAGAGAGAGTGGGCCGTAATCTACAACGCGGGCCCAGTACGGGTTGATAGATAGATGTCCCATGTCTTACAAGTTTTGACTCTAGGACATGCCGGTTTCCTCACAATGTCTTCCTTCGCAGATTATGAGAGCAGTGGAAATGAAATAATTTCCAAAAAGTAAAGCGTCTTGTGGGGTTAGCACCTACGATCTACAACTTGCAACCACTAGGAAGCACACACACACCACTGCTCTCTCGACTACCGCTGTTCTCTCGGCCACCGCTGCTCTCTCGGCCACCGCTGCTCCCTAGGCCACCGCTGATCTCTAGGCCACCGCTGCTCTCTAGGCCACCGCTGCTCTCTAGGCCACCACTGCTCTCTAGACCACCATTGCTCTTATCAGACCGATAAGACCGATAAGACGAACCCGACTTACTAATACAGATAAATCAGAATTATTAGGTAGGAAACATAATAATAAAATACTATTCCGTACCTACGTTGCCGACGAGATATGTCGTCGGCAAGCGGGGACGGTCAAGGCTGAGTCACAAGGTGATATTCACTAAAAGGGCGCTAAACTACAGATCACATCCGAGGAGATTGGAATGGTTCCAGTTCCAAACCCATTATTCCAAATGTGATCTGTATTCACTGAACAAAATCGCTTTACGAGTACTCGTTAGGTGTAAGATTGGACCGAAATAAAAAGAGTTAAATTGCACACTGTACAACGTGCGCCTATTTGTAACGGCTTGTTATACTAGAATTTAACAACGTAATTTAAAGAAGCGACATTAAGAAACCAGATCAACTTCCAAGTTAAGTTGCTCAGGTCAAGCTGAGTATAAACGGAATGTTATCTCTTCGAATATTTTCGTTGTATTTCGAATTTCCCAAGCTTTCGTAGAAGGTAATAAATAATATTTATAGAACAGGAGCCTAACACCTTATTCGGGGCCGCCCTGCCGACGAGTTATGAAACATCCCGGATTTATAAGCAAAGAGTTAGCTAACAACTAAACATGTATCACGAAACGATCGACTTTTGCGCAGTTTACATACCTCGTGAAATTTTCCTCTTGAAGAATTTTCATTTTATCTACACCGAAACTGCGATATTAAAGCAATTTTGCCGCAATACTGCACATAAAGTCACAGATTACAAACCCATTATAGTATCCGGTTGACGAGGGGAATAACTATTCATATTATATGTATATTGGACGAAAGTTTACGGGGGCTTGTCTATAAGTATTATCATTAGTTATGGGAACTGTTGGGACAGTCTCATAAGAAGTCGTCATTAATACACCATGGTGACAGCCTCCGTGGCGTAGCGGTAGCGGACGCGACCGCTGCGCAAGGTAGCGCGGGGTAAATCCCCGCATAGTGCAAGTGTTTGTATGCATGAATATGAATATTTGCACTGGTCTGGTCGTGCCTCGGAAAGCACGTTAAGCCGTTGGTCCCGGTTGCCACACGAACATCTAGTGGCAGTCGTTACGGGTTGTTGGAGCTCTCAAAAGTCCAACAATTGGTCTAGCTGCAATACTTCGATGTCGCCTTCGGGTTGTGGAGGTCAGACGGCAGTCGTTTCATGGAAAATGTCGAAGTTTAGCCATATCAGCAGTTGGACTGGTAAAGCGCGACCCCAGACTCCAAAGCTGAAAAGGTTTCGGATGCGACTGGGATTAACGCTGTGATGATGATGATGATGATTAATACATCATGGTAAAAACAGTGTTTTTAGGTTATTAATAACCTCGCTGAAACAATTACATTAATTGGTTCAACCTTTTAAAGCATGACTTACAAAAAGCCTTTACCAAAACGGTTTGAAATAGAATCCATAACCGCCATTTACGTAGGCCATTTGAAAATATTCGTCATGACATTTTATGGCGGCCACCACTTCGAGTACATACGGCGGAATTTCATTCGATTATCACAGCGCGTTTGTCGGGTTGACCGTAAAGTTTTACGTCCTCTCGTTGGATTGCGGAACCTGTAGTAGAGCTGCACCTAATGATATTACTGAGTATTTCTTCCTCATTGCACTGGTTTGCTTTGCTCATTAACCGTTAATCGGAATCGCAATGGGAAATGCTACATGTTAATCAAAATTGATACTAGTTCGCACTGAACCGTTGAAATCGTTTACCTAAACTTTAACTTGATTTATACAGTATTAAACTTGTTGAAAACTTCAAGGTCGTTATTTGAAATTAAGTTCATAACTTCGGTACTTTCACAGAGACTACCCGTTCTTGACTTTGAATTTTGGTTTACAGTGAAATAAATGTAGCTAAACTTGCTGTACAGCTGTAGATAAATCTATACTAATATATAAAGCTGAAGAGTTTGTTTGTATGTTTGTTTGTTTGTGCGCGCTAATCTCGGGAACTACTAGTCCGATTTGAAAAATTCTTTTTGCGTTGGATAGCCCATTAATCCAGGAAGGCTTTAGGCTATATAACATCACGCTGCGACCAATAGCATAACTAACATAACTAAACCACGCGAACGAAGCCGCTGGCGGCCGCTAGTCTCAAATATAACTAACGTCTTGTAATATTCTAATCTGTATCTTTGGGGTTGATATTAAAAGCTTATAAGAGATTTTTTTTTTTTACAAAATTTGTTTAAAATTAGCTATTAACAACAGCCACATTTCCTGTGTAATTTGTTTTGAATTATTGTATTGTATTGAATTACAGGAATTAGGTTACATGAAAATTTATGAGATATAGTTTTAAAGCATATCTATAAAAGATTTGGAAATCAGCTAGAGGCCGTTTTGAGAGCTGTACACGCTCTACCGAGCATCAGTAAGTAGCCTGTATGTTCGCTTCTTCAGCAAAATGTTTCTTAGGACATTTTAATAAATTTTAATGTCTGTTAGATATATATTTACTATCCTTAAATAAAAGTTTCAAAGTATGGCTACTCAGTCTTTACTGAGTAGCCATACTTTGAAACTTAGGGCACTTTTGCCCTAAGGAATTTCGTCGTAGATCAAACGTTGGTATTTGCTTCGCTAAGAGGAATCTTTTATTAAAGTAGGAGAACATAAACGACATGGAATTATTTCTAAACAAAAGCCAATTCCACTTTAGATGCCTCTATTCCTCATAGATGAAATATTATACCAGTTGTTGTAAAAATGAATTCGAAGATTCAATTGGCCATTAAATTGCATCAAAATTCAAATTTGT
This sequence comes from Sesamia nonagrioides, assembly GCA_017933935.1. Taxonomy (NCBI): domain Eukaryota; kingdom Metazoa; phylum Arthropoda; class Insecta; order Lepidoptera; family Noctuidae; genus Sesamia; species Sesamia nonagrioides. The sequence continues at coordinate 568,399 of JADWQK010000626.1, read as the reverse complement.
CAAAATACTAATTTATTTATTTATCGAATAAGGCACTCCGACGATGATTATAAAATGATAATAACAATAAGCAACTACAAGTCTTCAGATCCCTGTCAATGAAACTTTTTAAAAAAAAATTGTAAATTTTTTTTTAGGAGGCTATCATTCTCTTAGTCAATACTTATGATCTGACTATACTATCGCCTAGCTCCATAAAGAATAGAGGTAAAGAAACCAATTTAGGGTTATCACAACTCACGTTTTACTAAACTCCTGTTATTTACATGATTATCGACTTTTACATGCTAACTATTTATTAACAATTCCTATCAGCATATTTCAATAGAATCACTAAAATAACATGCACAATAACTTGGTATTTCGAAAAACCATTAAAAACTCGACATTAATTTTATGTACGTGGTAGCCGTACAAAAAAAGAAAGAATTTTGCGGAATTCAACCAATGAATAAATTTGAGGCATTTGTCAATACAATTTTGCGTATTTTAATTACTTTCAAATCAACTACGTAACACATGCATTGTAATACTTTCAAGTATGGACTAATTATTTATCCAAAAATTTAACCTATTAGGAAATTAGCTTACATGTGGTCATATTTCATTTAAATCGGTTAAGCGTTCTATGCAAATCATAAATATCTAAACATAAATAAACTGTTTAGATTAGTAGGAAGTAGGATTATTACTTTTATGAAAATCATCTATGTAGAAAAGGTTGTTAATATCGGTATTTTAGGCGTAAACTATTCGTTGCCTAGCAACGGTTTGTTTACCTCTATTCCTTATCGAATTTGGCTCAACTATAAGTACCTATAAATGTCGTAACTAAAATTTGAAGACAAGTGAGTATTTATTCAACTCGAACAGTTTTAAAAACTATGCGCTGTATTATTAATTTCTACACTTGTCTGTCACATCTTCGTCAGTATGCAACCATTTTAATTATACTCGCCCTGAGGTACAATTTGATGATATTTATTCATGATAAAATTATTCTCTCAAGAGATTTAGAGATTTATTTTTTTACTGATATTTTTTACATTGATTCCCAGAGTGTAGTGTGTAATATTAGGTGTAAATAATGTAAAAATATTAACTGTACCTACATGGCATTTATAAGGATTATGCAATACGAGCATGTCTCAGTTTGGGAGTCGTTGTCTTAAATTTATTTGCCTGTGTACCTTATCCTTACAAAAAAAAAAAAAAAATGTAAATAGAGAAAGTCGGAGAGCAACTTCTCTTTCAAATATAGCCAATAATATGGGCAGAGATGCCATGCCTATACTGACCGTTTATCAAATTTATCAATATACCAATAGTAAAAATTTTAATAAAAGGGTGTTATTTTCATACAGCTAAAGAACAACAATTTGCTCGTAAAAAAGTCTAAGTAGCACTCATTTCTTACCTAGTATCATTTGTTTTTTTTTTTTGAGTTATTTGACCACAGATGAAATGCAAAGAGCTGTGGGGAAGTCGCAAGCAGGAAAAAGTCAATTTCAGGTATCTCCGGTATTTTAGTGTCGACAAAAGGAAGGTTATTTGCCGTCTTCATCAGCGTTATACTAACACAGGAGGTCCTGCAGAGCAGCACCTAGGTCGAGGACGCTATCTCGGCAAGATCGATACATACAACTGGCGGCAAGACGCCAGCCGATGTTAACCGCCGAGAGATCAAAATTCAAGTGCTTCGACTGCTTGAGTATGGCCTACGAGCACGACGGCCAATTAGGTGCCCACTGATACGTCAGGGCAATCGCGCTCGTCGACACATTACTTGGCCCGGGATACAATTTTATTTTGCGATGTGTCTCGAATTCGGTTCAAGTCCTGGAGATACTGAAAGACTAAAGATGCGTTCAGGAAGTGCATCTATACAATGGCTCAACAGTTAGGCAATAGGCAGGGGCGTGCACAGAGATTTTGTGGAGAGTATGCATACATACACTATTCAAATCTCTGTGCTTACATATGGTAAAACTTAAAAAACGTAACGTAGACGTAGTTTCAATTTAGCATAGTCGCGTACTTTTTCGCATGTCAACATTGATTGATTGATTAATCCCAGTCGCATCCAAAGCTTTGGAATCTGGGGTCCGCTTTACCAGTCTAATTGCTGATTTTGGCGAAACTTCGACATTTTCCGTGAAGCGACTGCCGTCTGACCTCCACAACCCTAAGGCGATATCGAAGCATTGCAGTTAGACCAATTGTTGGACTTTTGAGGGCTCCAACAACCCGTAACGACTGCCAATAGATGTTCGTATGGCAACCGGGACCAACGGCTTAACGTGCTTTCCGAGGCACGACCAGACCAGTGCAAATATTCATATTCATGCATACAAATATTTGCACTGCGCGAGGATCGAAACCGCGCCTCTTTGCGCAGCGCCCGCGTTCGCTACCGCTACGCCACGGAGGCTGTCAAAATACAATGAACTGTCATTAGTAACGCAACTGTAAATAAGAAATAATTTATTTCTCCGAAAACTGAAAAAAATATTTTACTATCTATAAAGTATAAATTAAATCAACGCGCCTATCTTTTTTTAAATAACTCTGTAGAAATTAAATATGTATGAGATCGTTTTAAAATCGCTAAAAGTTCTTTTTCAATGGAAATATAGACAAATCTGTGAATCTGCGCTAGTTATTGGAATCAGAACTATTAAATTTTGCTAATTTGTAAACTTCAGGAAAATTATTACAATATAAAGTATAATAGTATTAAAATTCATAGCAAGAAGTAGGTTGAAAAACTTAGGGCGTTTTAAGTTTTATAACGACGAATTGTCAATACCGCGTTTTAAAATAAGTACTTAATATAAGTACCTACACGAGAAACAAAACAATTTATTTGTGTGTGTAACTTTTAATTATCATAATACTTTTTATTAAAACAACCTTTTATTTGAGTTAAACCAAAAACTCTAAAATAAATGAACATTCAATTCCGCTTAAAACAACCATTATACGTACATATTTATGTTTCCAAATACACCGAAATATAACGAAACAACATTAAGCTGATAAAATAAAAAGGCATTTGAACGAACAACAATCATGCATATTTGTGAACTTCTTAAATTGGTTCGCTTTATTAGAAGCTCTGCTTATTCGATCTTAGAAACCCACAGAAATTACACGCCCACGTACGCAAAGTTTACGCACACAACCAAATAATTTTATTCACAGACTGGAACGAATGAAGCACATTTATTAGCTGCTTATGCCGCAACGCGATGTGGCGCGAGCGTCGCGCGAGTAAGACGAATTGCACGGGCCTTATTGTAATGTATGTTTGCACTAGCCCCAATAGATGGCAGTGTTATACACTGATTAACAAAGTGTCAGTTTTAAGTTTTTAGTATGTATAAATATAAATTATTTTACTGTAGTATATTATAAATTCAATTAATAATTCCTACCATTTTTTTTTTTTTTAATTATTAGGGTTTGCAGTGCTTAGCTGCCTCTATGGAGCGCACGCGCCTGGCTATAGGCGGGTATTATGAAGAACAGACGAGCTAATCTAGTTTTCGTAAAAAGTAACATGAATGCTGGTCATTATCTTGACGATGTTTGATGGCCTTAAGTCCATCCATACGCACAAACGCTTAGCTCTGATTTCACGTTGATGCATGACAATGCGCGTCCGCGTACAGCTTTACACACAAGGGAGTATACTTGGCAAGGGAAAACATCCTGGTATTGTCTTGGCCTGTACCATCGACAGTCCTCAACCCCACCGAGCATGCTTGGGATATGCTCCAGAGACGTGTTTTATAGGACTTGATTGGAGTTAAAACAACCTAACAACTGATAGACTAAAATTTCATTGGGAACTATTGCCGCAGGATAACATTAATAGTTTCATCAATTCTATGAACATTCGGTGCCAGCAAACAGAGGAGCCCACACTTTGTATTAATTTATACAATTTTTGAACAAACTATTGTTTTTTTGATTATAATTTAATTGTATTGCTTAGGCACCTTACTTTGTACTACGTACAGTACTTCCCCGTAATTGCATTATTATTAAAAAAAAAACAACCATAAATCAATTGTTGTTTAATATCAAAAAAGCAGTAAAAATAATATAAATAAGGAATTAGTAACGATTTAATGCGAAAACACATTTTAAAATTGAAATTTATATGTGATGCTTAGACTTTTTTATGTGTTATAAGCTTAATATTCGTGTACGTCAGCACACGAATATTAAGCATTAAAAATAGGAATTATGCGATTTTCGTCAATACCATAATTTTCTCCTGGGTAGAAAACCTAAGATTTGCCTTACTATTATTGCATTTATAGTAAAAGAGTCAAGGCCAAACGGACCCAGCTTCTTGGCTGCCTTTTCCCCGAATTGAGTTTTCTTTGCGAGTGCCTAAAGATCGCGACGTGGCCGGCGAATATTGCGTAAAATCAATCACAACACTGAACCCGCCCTCCGTTCGGGGGTTTGACGAAAAATATAAGAAATTTTCTTTTCCAACGTGTATAGGATGGGCTCTTAGATTGCCTTTTAAAGGTAAACAAAATCTTTAACTTTTGCAAGGTAAATCGCTGTTTATTTTTCGAGACATCTTTATGTGCCTATTTAGGCACGCTGCCGCTTTATGTGAGAGAGTAAATAGGTGAGTCGGCATTCATTCTACATAAGCAGTTGAAAATGATAGTAATACAATCTTTTCAGCGGTAAAGTACATATAGAAAAAATGTTGATCTCGATCTGTAAATCGCAATAATTGCAAGCCTATACAGATTCCACATTTTCTTCGCGATTACTGATCAAGATTCATCTTTTTTTCCAACTGCGAGGTAAATACCAATACTCGTGATCATAATCGAACAAAATTTAATATTCAGAATGTCAAAGATCACAATCTACAAGAACCTACACGGCAGCGAGATTAAATCAGTATCCAGTTTATACAGTCTGGCCGTACAACCCTTCCAGGCCTTGTCATTAACAAATATACACCAAATTCATAACATTGAATAACTAAATACACAACAACTATAGCATTAGTAAACAGTGTATTAAATTAGATCTCAAAAAAGAACACGTTGCTTAGTTGTTAGATTCCTAAAGTTCCTGAGGGTAAGTATCGGACAGAAAGAACATTTTAGAGAATTTTATTCTAAAATACACATATATACATATGTATATCCGGCGCAATGTTCCATCTCAAAAAATCATACGGTATTTATAATTAATGAAAGCTCTTAAGAAAACAAAAAAGCTCTAAAAAGCTTTTGAACAATAATTTTTCATACACAATTTTACGTAGGTACATGTGCTCACACCGTGAGTGCCACTCTCACTTTGAGCTTGTCTTCTTAAACTGTCGTTAACAATCTAAATGGATTCTGTACAGAATTCGGCTACTTCTTTAGCTCCATCAGTTCCTAAAATGTGCTGTACATTATTAAGTGACACGGACACTCCGAGGACACGTTATTTAAGTGTCCCATACTTCGAATCAAATTCTCGAGAGATAAGGTTTAGAAATAAATATTATGTCGAGCGGTGCACTCATTTAAGCTAAAGCCCGCAATATCAAAATGTGAATTTATTGCAAGTAACAGGCAAATTGATATTTATGCACTGTCGTAAATTGTTCCGAGGGAAAGAAACTCTCTCACCTCCAACTTGCCTTTAAATAAACAAGAGGGCGCGGTGTTAGTTTTGTTAACTGGCTTTAAAGGCCACCTCTCCAGATTATGACCGCCCGGTACACTTGGGAACGGACACTTGCTGTTTTACTGTATTTTAATTAAAATTATTTTTAAACTCTCAGAATTACAGGTCGGTCGTTGGGCAAGGAGAAAGAAGAGGCTCGTAGATAAAAGTGTTAAAACTTTACAAAGACTGCTTATAAAGTAAAGAAGCCCGCTTTTAGAATGTTGTTCTATTATGAATCTAATTAAGTATATATTAAGCATTATTATTAATTAAAGAATAAAATTGCATGAAATTAGTTCTAGGTATATAATTCTAAAAAGGTAACATTTTTTTTTTGTATGTAGGGAGAAACCTCAAGAACTACGAATCGGATTTTATAATCCTTTTTTGCATTTGATAGGCAAGGCTGTATTATACTGTATAGGTCATTTAACATCACGATATTTTTCTTAGGATCCGAGTAAAAAAAAAATTCAAAAGAAACTCTAGACTAAATAAAACAAAGTCATGTTGTAGACAGTTGATGTGCAATGCGATGAGAAGAGTTCGGGTATTAAGAAATTTCATGGGGACGAATCGCGAGCATAAACTAGTAAGTAAATAAGGAATGTAATGTAGCCTGTCTGTATACGTATCTACGAAATACTGAGCAGTTACCGAGATCAAATGAGAATCGTTCAATCCCCGCTGGGATATAGATCCCTAATTATATAATAGCATACTCCATTAGAGGCTATCAGACGAATGCCATTGTTTTTATGTCGCCGGGATTCGTAATTAATTCCTCAAGTCATGGATCTGATAGAACATTATTTACTTTGAGATATTAAGGTCTCAACCGATTGCCCCAAGGCTTTTTAAGGATTCGCCTTCGCTAAGGGCTATCGAAGAATTCGTATTAATTTTAACTCATAAACAATAATGAATATTAATGGCGTTTACTGTTCGCTCGAAAATGAACTTGTACTTAATTCTTAAGACGGAAGTTTTTTAAACAAGCACGAAGTTTTAAACATCAAGTGATGAATGTTCGTGGCCGAGTCCTTTACTAATTGATTTATATTAAACTTTACAATCACGCCATCTCTTAATATATGAAATAAATATTACATATACGTATATTTTTTACGCACATAAAATTGTTCAACGGCTCATAGTTTCTATGAAATACCAACACCAAGCCACTGGAATTACCAATATTAAATGCCCAAGTATTCATTATTATTGAAACTAATATAGTAAGTAGATTGTAGGAACGTTTGGTACGAAATGTGTACCTAAAATGAACCAAATACCATTATATTTATGTGTGTTTATCAAAATTACAATTTAAAGGTATTTTTATATTATTAAACACTGGATGGTTATTGATGGCTAACAGTAGTCCTAATCTCGTCTCGTTCAACATAAATGTCGCATCAAATCCAAATGTTGTGTTAATAAACAATATTGCAGTGAGAATAAAACATATATTGCGTATAGGCATCAATCAAACGGTTACTAAGCTTTAGGATACAACACTAGTACGCAGCAAAAGGGGAATAAAATGGCTGACTGAAGACTTTTTGTCCACCCATCGAATCCTTTGATCCCGCAGTTAGAAAGCTTTGTTCTTGTTATTCTATGACACGATCAGGTTTCAAACAGTTCCTGTACACATGCGTTTATCACAGATTATCAGTTTTCAAAGTAATATGACGATGGTTGAGAAGTTTCAATATATGTAATCATTAAATTGGCTATTTCGTGTGACTTTGTTGGTTTGTAGCACTGACTAGGGTTTCAGGCTTTCTGGTGTAGCGAAAGTTATCGAAGAGAAAGAGAAGACCTCTTACTTCTACAGTGCTAGTTTAATTCCACCACCACCTGCAGTATCGGCTCCTAAAGTTTATACGCCAAAATTTTCTACCCCAGAACATCACCGGTTAGAAGTTTGTCAAGGTACGTGTAGAAGCCAAGCTGGAGGGTCCAAGTAATCTACCGCTTAGCTTAGAGTCTATGATGATGTTGTGTGTGAGTTGGCAGTTAAAATCTAGGCAGACTTCGCGCGCTTCATCAGTGTGTGACGTTACGAATCCTGCCCTAACCGATAAATCGCGGTAGAAGACTTCCACCTGAGCTACCTCAGCGGTTCCACCATCCGAGTATACGAAGAAATAAATAATAATAACCGCCTGTTAACCTTTCGGCACAACGACTATCGGATCAGATACTGGTTATCCAACGTAATCACATGTTGGATGATACTGTGCTTGATCGCCTGCAAAATGAAATATGCAGAATAGCCGTGTCATCGCTCACCAATCGTAGACTGCGGTGATACCAACGCAGCCAACAAGCTATGCTGACGAAGGGGGGTAAGGATGGGGATACAAATCACTTACGACGAATTCTCATTGCACTGGGTACTTACTTATACCCAGTGCAATGATAATTCGACGTACAATAGGAAAATAAATAACCCAATGTATGTATGCTATAAAATACTGGGACATTGCCATGTCAAATCAAGATAACATTGTAAAAATGAGAAAAAAATATTGAAGATGTTGACAAGATGTTGATCTGCCGCAAGACGTGCACGCCTACCACATCTGGACTCGATGCCCAGCTCCGTCTCGCCGCCACCGGTTTCCAGTGCCAATGTAAGCGCTGTGACGACACCGGCCACGGTAGCTGCGTCCAACTCGAGCGACGAGTATTTCTCTCCGCCGATGTCTCCAACACCTGTACGTTGGCAGAGGAGAGCTTGGAATTTGGGCCCAACCGGCCCCAAGCCGGATCCCCACTGCCGGTGGCTGTGTGCAGCCAGCGCATGAGTGTGTATGGACATGCACAAAAAAAAAATAGGGCGCTGGTGTATGCTTTGACTCGCAGCTCAAGAATTTCTTCGAGAGCAGCGAGGTTCTCATTGATACACACTAAATCCTGTATTACACGCCTGTGGCGGCGTGTCGTTTAGCCAATGTCAAGTTCCTAAGTTGTGACGAAACTACTCAACCAAAACCAGCCGTACCAGCCTGGTAGCGCAGGATTGAGCGTCGTATCGGTTGGGCCAGCATACTCATCGGCAAAGTATACTGCTTAAGGGCGGGCAATACACGGCCACGAGTGATGCGCGTTTTGTTTCAAGACACAGAGTTACGTGCTTCAGGCTCGTGTAACGAGTTGAGCAGTGACTTGGGTTCATTCGGATTAGCCGTTGTAGAAAAAAAAGCAAAATGATGGTCAGCGTACCAAGAGTAAAATACCAAAAGTTGGCACAATCATCTACAGAGATGGCCAATTCGAGAGAGGTCTTCAAGATGGGTCGGATTAGAACCGCAGTGCCTGCTCCAAGTCGAATGATCAAGGACCAGAAAAAGAGTGAGAGAAAGCGCGAGTATACATTACTGATACTTTGAAGAATGCTGGTGCTAATCACTTAAGCTTGGACCTGTTTCAGTTGATCCGGTAGACCAGTGCTTCACACTCATCAGTAGTGATCAAGTCGAGATTAACAAAATGCTATCCTCAGCCTACTTTTATTAGAGGATAAATCATATGACGAAATTACGGACAGGACCATTGCTGCAAATAAGCCTGATAAATAGATAAGATTGATTAGCGCGCCTAGCAATGATTGTAGATGTTACCATTCCACATGACGGGAAATCTCGCGAAAGCTGAGAAAGCTGAAAAAGAGAAACAAATTAAATATCTCGACTTGGCACACGTGGTTGTTGACATACAGAATGTGAGCTCGGCTGTCATTGTACCGATTGTCATATCGGCCAATAGTCTCGACCGATACCAGTGGGCTACTATTTTTATACACGTGGCCGCAAAAATTCCAGGTTGCTTATAAAAAAAGCTATAGATTCTTAATCTTAAATACACATATTTGCAATCTCGATAATTTTATTTGAATATTAAAAAAATAAAAAAGTAACACTTCTAACTTTTGACAACAAAAATAAACAACACAGTTAATCTGCAAAAAGAAAGCTGTTCCGACATTTTAAGACTTTTCCCCCACGAGCCGGTATCATTTCATTAAGACGATGTGGCATGCTGTAAACCACATTTCTAATACGGTTTTGGTTCATTTTTCCACTAGCGCACTCCTTACCTCACGTAAGGTAGTTGCTTGCAGCCAGAGAGCGTTGCTTAACGCATCTCCCGAGCTTGTCCCATAAATGGTCCATGGGATTTAAGTCCGGGCTACGAGCTGGCCATTCCATGCCGGTGATACCGACGTCTTTAATATACGCGTTGACCAAATGTGCACTATACGGTCGCGCATTTGCACAAGAAATTGTCCAAATATTTTTTTTTATATTTTGTTTACACAAAATGTTCAATGTTAAGCGATACACGCCACATCACCCCCTTGATGTGGCGTGTATCGCCTAACATTTTGTCCAGAGCCCATCAAGGGCGATAATAGGCGGGAAAATGCGCGATACAACCGGAACGCGTCTTCTTGATACCATTTCTTCGATCAGGCGGTGTACTGGGTTATGTCAGTGTGATGGGAGTGTTCGTTTGGGCACCAGTGTTCGCGGTAGTGGGCGATGGCGTCTCTTGTGGGGTTTTTTTACCTAACAGTATGTAGGCCGGCTTAAGACGGTCTATAGATACTGATATAACATTACCTCGAAGAATGATTTTAAACAAAACTTATCGCCCCTTTCAACGTCCAGAGTATGCATGTGTCAGGGATCCGCGGCAGGAGTCATCACGCAGGAAGATATGGGAAGCTGTTGCCAAACCCTTAAACGAAAAAGGTGTGTTTTCCTTGACCAGAGGCTGGTAAGGGCTTAAGTGAAGTGGGCTTCACAAAAAACCTAAGACTTGCTAGGTACTCAGTCATATCAAGAGCAACGACTTTTCTTGGCTGAAAAAATCTCCCGGTAGTCTCAGCGGCTCGCCATACGTCAACTCAGATTCAGAGGATAACAGGTCCTTTTTGTAAGCGCTCCTGACACCAAGCGACACCAATAGTAAAGTATCGACCCAATTTTAATTTGGACCGATCAAGACTGATCAAGTTTATGTGAATGTGCATAAAACTAGAGACGGGGCACTGAATGTACCTAACGGTGAAGAGACATGCCAGACAAGTCATCGCCCATTCAATACAGTCTTTCTTAATACCTGGCCAAACAAACCTATCCGAAACCAACTTTACTGATGCATTCGACTCAAGATGACTCATCGAATAATTATTTATACATGTATTTATGGATCTAAAGTGACTCGGTATTTTTGCGGCCGGTATTTTGCGGCCCGGTGTATTTTTAAATGTTTATATATTTCTTTTTATATGCAATTATTTAAAATTTATCAGCGGCTCATAGATTCGATGAAATGCCAACAAAATACCTCTAGAATTATCAATATTGGAAGCCTAGGTATTCATTATTATTGAAACTAATATCGCAAGTAAATTGTAGGTATTTTCAGTACGCGATATGTACTTAAATGAAGCAATACTTAATGAAGTATACATATGTTTATCAAAATTACTACTCTTTTTTATAAAACTATAAACTAGCGCTTGACCGCAATCCCGCCTGATGGTAAGCAGTGACGCAATCGTTGGTGGTAAAACGCACTAGTTTATTAAGAGCCTATTCACTCTAGCCTTAAAGAAACTCAGGAGACCCTCTCGAGTTAAATCAGGGTTACCAATCAGCCTCTTCGCCCGCCACTTCACTGAATCCAAAGTGGCCACGTGACACTTAGCAGCACCAGCCCAAATGTGGCTGCAGTACTCCACACATGGACGGACCTGTGCTTTGTACATCATTAGAAGCTGCCCAGGTGTGAAGTACCGCCGGACCATTGCGATAACGCCAAGTTTTCTGGCAGCCACCTTGGCCTTGGACTCAATGAACCGCCCAAAGTTTAGGTTCGAAGAAATCACAACTCCCAAAAGCTGAAATCGGTCGGTACACTCCAAGGATATATTTCGAAAAGTAGATGCCAAGCTGAACGGGCTACTTTTGGCGGTGAAAAGACACGCCTGTGTTTTGCCGGCATTGAATGCTACAAGATTGGCATTTCCCTATTCGGAGACTGCCTGTGCAACATTCGTTCGCTCTACCATAGCCTCTCTTTCGGACCGGATTGATTCCTTACTAGCCCGAGCATCCGGCAGGTATCTCTCCACAACTGTGCTGTCTTCTGCATACCCATCGATACCGGGAATCAGCAGAAAATTAATATGCAGCAGAAACAGAGTTGCAGAGAGAACAGACCCCTGAGGAACACCGGCATTAGTCGACATGGGCTCAGATGAGCATCCGTCGACGACGACTCGGAGGGACCGTTCAGTCAGAAAGTCTTTTACCCAGCCAGTCAGGCCAGGGGAAATGCCGTACGGTGGGAGTTTACTCAAAAGGCTAGCGTGCCATACCCGGTCGAGGGCCTTCGAGACATCAAGGGAGATAGCAATCTCTTCCCCATTTCTCTCGAGGGCCTCGCCCCACAAGTGAGTGGCATACACTAGTAGGTCCCCAGTTGACCGATTGCGGTGAAACCCGTACTGTCGGTCACTGAGGAGATCGTTAGCTTCCCGGTATGCCAAGAGGCGCGAGTTCAACACACGCTCCGTAACATTTGCAAAGTATGGAGGTGATCGAAATCGGCCGATAGTTGGCAGGATCGGCACGACTACCCTTTTTGGAGACGATACAAGCGTGTCAATACAGGAGACAACTCGGGCGCACATGCTTTCAGAACAATCGCTGGTATACCATCCGGACCACTAGCCTTATTCACTTGAAGGGATTTTTTTTATATCATTATAGAATACAAAAATAAACATCATCATCGTCAAAGGAATAAATACTCAGTAGTTCTCTGGATTAGGCTATCTAGAGGGGAGCACTGAAGAACAGGTAAAATTTTGATACAGAAGCATGATTTGTTTGCTTTGGAGAACATACTAGATCTTTACGTCTTATTAGTAAGGTGTGACATTTATGGTAAACTAGCTGTGCCCCGCGGTTTCACCCGCGTAACCTTCTAGCCGAATGAGCTCTGTTGATATAAAATAAGCGCCTGTTAAAATAATGGGAGCAATATGTAGTACATCCGCGTTTGCTCCCGTTTCCGCAACATTTTTTGTTCCTACTCTGCTCCTATTGGTTATAGCGGGATGTTTTATAGCCTATGTCCTATCTCAGGCTCTAGACTATCTGTGTTCCAAATTTCATTACAATCGGTTCAGTGGTTTTGGCGTGAAAGCCGGACAGACAGACAGAAAGACAGACAGAGATACTTTCGCATTTATAATATTAGTATAGAATGGATCTTTGTTTTGTTTTATACAATGTCCACAGTCCATGATACATAGCTGTCGAACGGTACTTCTAAAACTTCTTGTCCGGAGTGAGATCAATGACTAGTGAAGTGAAATTATGTACATTAAAAATTACAGGGCAATTAATACTGCAAAGGCAATTTGTGTTTTTCATGTCCTCATAGAGTACAAGCAATATGGTTATAAGTAACCACATATTTACACTAGATTACTATTAAATACAAAAACAAAAGGATATTTAGGTGTCGAGATACTATTCCTCTCAGCTGTCAACCGGGAACGTGCTCAGAAGATTGGTAATATTGCCACGTTGATTGTCAATGCTTATTCTTAAAATTAAAAGTATGAGAGTAAAAAGAAAACACGAGTTTCAGGCCCCATTAGTCGCACGTTTCGGCTAGTTCATTTCGTTTTAAGTGATCAAAAATATATTATATGCTTAATCTTACGTACTTTATAGAAAATTTATGTTTACCCTGGCTTAGTTAGAAGTATGCAAGCAATCGGTGGAGTACAGAGGTTATCTGCCAACTTTACAACCCAACAATATTAGGGTACAGTCACTAGTCCCTGTATATAAGGTATACAGGCTGGAAATTTTCAATGAGGTAGCAAGGGAAAGCATTTTTATCCGTTGCAACTTCCGTGGTATTTTGATCCCCATTCGCCGATTTAGAAAAAGTAACGGTAGGCAAAAAATAAAAATATATAACAATTTAACTGCCTACTAGAAGTAAGCAATATGCTTATTTTCAAACTTTGTAGTTATTTAACTCGAGAAATAATAGACTAATATTAACTTTTATTATTAATATTGGCTATACAAAACAGTATTTTTTTACAATAAGACCTATCCAGTCGGTAGTAATTTAAGTTCTTGTTACCACATACCACTGCATGTTATTCAAAGGAGTGCACCGAGCAAATTTCGGCGGACCCCTTTAAAAAAACTTTTATAGGAGCAACCCCGTCGTTGGAGTACTCAAACAGGATAGTCTACTGGACCAAATTGATTTTCACTCGCTCTACTGGTCATGTCACGTACTCAAAAATGTATCGATGATGATTTCTGTTGAAGCTTTAAGTAAACCTTACTTAAAGGTGATCGGATAAAGAATATCTATCCGATCAGCTTTAAGTAAGGTTTACTTAAAGCTTCAACAGAAATCATCATCGTATGTCAGGGGGGTTTTTCAAACGCTTAATATCATTCGTAGCATAATCACAAATAATTTTGTGTAGTAAATGATACACATTATTATTGCAAAATAAATAGTAGTGGCAATATTGTATTCACATTTAATAAATACGGTCAAAATGTTATATAATGCTTCAGCTCAAGCAAAAATGTGAAGATCGCGTAGCCAGATTGCAATGTGCAGAAATGTAACATATTTGGTTTGCGAATCCCAACGTCGCATAGTAATGCTAAGTGATGTTCAAAAGCTTATGTTACTAAAACCGTCCGCTAACCATTTCTTAACGTTAAAAATATGTTGAATATAAGACAACTGTGTCCTACGTCCAACAGGGAATGTGTAATAATAATAATAAATTCGTTTATTTTCTCTCACAACGGTTTTATAGTATTTAACAATTTTGAAAAATATAATAAATTCACATTGTGAGAGCTGGAATGTGTAATACAAGGTTTACTAAAAGATGCTTAGTATAATATCACCTGAAAACACGTGCACAATGAACAACCCAATGCAATCGGCATTGGGCTATACATTGATAGTGAAGTGAACATTCATAATATGTATTCAATATGCTATCAAAACAAATAACCTAACGTGATATTATCCATATAACCTTATTTTGTTCTACAATAATAACATTTAGAATATAACGTTCATTTCAAATTTTTGATTTGTAGAAAGCGTTTTTTGTGTAACGCTCAGTTGAACTAATTTTCTGACTTATACTATACACCATATCGGTCTAGTAAGGAAGTACTTAATCGGGTCAGAAAGAGAGGCTATGGTAGAGCGTACGAATGATGCACTACAGGCACACAGAGCAAGTAATCACTACGTTTTAAGAGACGGGACTCCCTAACAAAAAAAAACTTATACGAATATATTAGATACATGGACTGCCTCAATATCAACCTAACGAACCTAACTAAAACCACAGATAATTTATCAGTAACAATTTACACACATCAATGTCGCCAACATGAAGAAAAAAAAATAAAGATGTAGCGTTATCGATAAAACGGGATCGGTAACATTAGTAATAATATTTGATTTTCTCAAATAAAAAAAAAATATATAAAAAATCAGTTTATTTTATTTTTATTACATTAAAATATATAATAATATTTAATGAATTAAACTGCCGCATTTTCTGCCGTCACTGAATGATCTGGACTCCGGGTGTGTTGTTTCTGAAAGTCTGCAACAAATATGGAATATATTTTGAGTATGTTTGTATTGAATAGGCTTCCAAACTGATAAATCGATTTCATAAATTCATTGAATACTATTATTAAAATAAATAATAATATGTATTTAATGAATTTACTACTGCCCCATTTTCCGCCGCCTTTCTTCCAAGCTTTCTTTTTCTTTTTAATGAAAAATGCTTTCCAAAAATATATTTCAATTGGTGCAATTTTTCTATAGGAACATAGGCAAAGTCTTCTTTACCCGTTATTTTTACCCATTGTTTGCACCTACAAAGTAAAATAATTGATGAATACCATAAATGCAAAAACTATTTCTATTTGTCACAACTCAGTCGCTGAACTGATTTTAATGAAAACTGAATTTAATGATGTTATGAACTTATAAATACCACTGACACAAAAAAGGATTTGTCGATAGTCGATAAAAAATTGCACCACACTAGTATTTACTACGAAAAGCATATTCGCAGATTTATTTTCAGAAATATGTCCTAAAATTCCATATATTATAAGATATGTTGATTTAGAGTACAGTCAATTCGTAAAATGTACCAACCGATCTTCATCCAGTGAAAATTAAACTATAAATGTTGGGTTTTGTTTTCCACACGACTTGTTCTCACTTCCCATATCTAACACGTTACAACTGGCATGTTTATAGATAAAAACTACACAAATTAAAAAGAAATAAATAAATATAATACGCAATTTAAAAATAAACAAAATATAATACGCAAATTAAATAAATAACTTAATTTTAAAACAGCTGATTCAAACAACAACAGATAGCTCGTAATTAACTGACATTGACATAATTTTTCTTTTTGACGTTGACGGTGACGAATCGCTTGCAAAAATGACCGCGGTATTATACGGCTAAAACAAGAGAATCAGAGATGTCATAGCAACCATTTGAATGTGTACTTACTTCCCTACTTTGACGAATTCTGCCGCCATTAAAATTTCCATGCATTTCATACTACTATTTTTTTGTTCCAAGTTGCGCCAGCCTGTACAGGCAGTCTCTGAATTAGGCGAAGCCAACATTTTGACATTTAACACCGCCAAAGCACAAGAGTGTCTATTCACCATCAAAAGGAGCCCGTCCACCTTGGCTCCTACTTTTTAGAATGTATCCTTGGAGTGCACCGACCGCCTTCAGCTGAAATTTCCTCGAACCTAAACTTTAGGCGGTTCATTGAGTCCAAAGCCAAGGCGGCTGTCAGGAAACTTGGCGTTATCGCGAAAGTCCTTCGGTACTTCACACCAGAGCAGCTTCTAATGTTATACAAAGCACAGGTCCGTTCATGTGTTGAGTGTACTGCACCCACATTTGGGCTGGAGCTGCAAAAAGCCACCTGGCAACTTTGGATTCGGTAGAGAGGCGTGCGACAAGGCTATTTGGTGACCCAGATTTGGTTCAAGACGGTCATCAAAGCCGTAGCCGGAGTCTTTGAAGAGTGTGCGGAAATTGCATGACTTAAATTCCCCATCTTTGTTCCATCATCGGACGACCCATCGTAAGGCGAAGATCCCGCCTTCACGTTGTTGACACCACTACGATCTGGACGAAGCATTTCGCCTTGTATTATTTACCGCGTACACGGGGAGGACTGAAACAATTTGGATTGTGGTCAAGCACTAGTTTATAATATGTAAAGAAGAAACACTCATTCGGCCGTTTGACGTTGAACATAGTGGACGTGTGTCGACTACCAGTGCATTTGTGGTCCGTGATTGGCTGATCTTACATAAAATCATTTCCTTGTCACCCCTTGCTTGATCTTACCTGTGAACCACTCCCACTGGGTGGTCCTAGAGAGAGACGTAAAGATCAAACTTGTTAACGCATCAAAGTGTTTTTAAAAAATCTCGGTGATTCGTCGGATTAGAACCATCACCCAAGTGCGCAGTGACCGGACTGCTTGCGTATTGTGAAGATATGAAGATGGAGGTGGAATTTCTTAAGAAGGAGCGACGCGAGCAGCAGGAATATGTCGAATCACTCGAACAAAAAATAATAGATCTCCAGCAGAATTCTAGATCTTCCGCCATAGAACTGCGTAACATCCCGCAAGTAAGTCCTGAATCAACCACCAATCTAATAAAAATGGTGTGTAACACAGGCTCTGCTGTGGGCCTACACATAAGTGAGAGTGAACTGCGCGACATTTATAGACTCCCCGGTAAATCTAATACCTCAACCTCCCCGCGCCCAATTATTGCTGAATTCACTAACGTCCAAATCAAGTCGACACTTTTATCGGCTGTGCGTGCATACAACAAAGAAAAAGGAAAAGGGGACAAACTCAACACGGCAGTTCTGGGCTTCAGTGGTGATTGTCAACCAGTTTACATTTCCGAACATCTTCCAGCGAGCACCAAAAAGTTATTCTACCTCGCCAGAGTGTTTGCCAACAAAAATTCCTATAAGTTCTGCTGGATCTCTAATGGCAATATATTTCTGCGCAAGGTAGAGGGAGACAGACAAATACTTATACGCTCAAAAAATTGTCTTAGCCTACTCGTGAGCCAAGATCCCATGGATTGACTATCGCATATAGCTCTCATTTCTTGCATCCTTTCTACTTTTTTATTTGTGTTTATTATTTGCTTATTTTGTATGAGATTATTAAAATTAACTTACACATTAATCGATATACATTTACCTACAGTACTCCGACACTTATTACTAAAAATAAAACATTACACACAATTTATATTCACACATATTCGCATACTCAACTACAAAATCCTTTATCCCCTCACATCACACCTGAATACATTATATACTTGTGAAACTGCCACATACCATATAATTCCACGAGTTGTAACAATACTGATTAGAAATACATTAGTCCTTATGTTTGCATCACAGCATGAATCAATTACCCTCTTTTTTATTTATATTTTATTTTTTATTTATTGCAACGACGCGACGTTTCAAGCCCTGTCCACATTGCAAATCTCACTAATAAATGGCTAATTTAGATATTATTAATGACGAAATAGACGAGTTTCATGTTTCTAAATCGCTTAAATGCCAACCTCAGACCTGTTTGCAGTTTATACAAGACCCTAAAAAAGGACTAAAGATTTTACATTTAAACATCCGTAGCATCACTAAAAATTTTGATGAAGTTTCTGTATTAATGCGACTATTGGGTTTCCAGTGTGACGTGCTCGTTCTCACTGAGTGTTGGCTAAGCAAGCTGTCACATCTCCCGGCCTTAGATGGCTACACGTCATACTCTACTAAAAGTACAAATAATCAAAACGATGGTTGTGCTATTTACATCAAATCCTCCATCAGAGCTGACGTTAGGGAACCGCACTTTGATGATGCAAACTGCCTTATCTGTTGCATAGGAGACGTTACAATAGTGGCCATTTATCGTTCACCTTCTTTTAGAAACATTAACAACTTCATAAATAGTCTCGATAACGCACTCAAATTATCATCTCCTACCGTGGTTCTCATCGGCGATATGAACATCGACATCAAAGTTGATAATACGGATAGTCACTCGGATGAGTATTTAAACTGTGCTGCCTCTAACGGACTTCTTCCAGCTCACCTATTTCCAACACGCCTCGCTAACTGTTTAGATCACATTTTACTAAAAACTAACAAATCCGCCTCGACTTTCGTTATTGAATCCTCTATAACAGATCATGAACCGCTGCTATTATTCTTACAAACTAAGAGTGCTAACTTGCATGTCAACCGTACTAAGACACAAATAGACTACGAATCTGCAGTAGAGGATATAAAAAATCATGACTGGTCTCCTTTGTTGGCTATAACGGATCCTAATGTTGCTGCTGATACTTTTATTAGTAACCTCTCCTCCATTATCACACAGCATACACGGGAACATCCGATTCCAAAAAGAGAACGCAATTTGAAGCCCTGGATTACGCCTGGGCTACTTCGTTGTATACGGCATCGTGACCGCATGCATATGAAACTTAAAAAGTCACTAAATAATGAAATGTTAAAAATCACCTTCACTCGCTACCGAAATTTTTGTAATTCCCTCTTGAGAAAACTTAAGCACTTATATGAAAAAGATCAGTTTCTTAATGCAAAAAATAATGCCAAGGCTACTTGGAATGTCATCAAAAAAGTGTCAGATCTCCAAACTCAGTGTTCTCCTTCTGCTGATCTACTACAATTAATGGATAGTCCCAAATCCTCCCTCAATCACGTGAATTCGTTTTTTGCCAATATAGGCAGTAGTTTCGCTTCAAAATTTAAATCTACCTCAAACGTGTCAAAATCTGTGACTAACTCAGAGATGTGTAGTTCGATGGCTCTCTTTGAGATGTCTGAAGACGACGTTAACTCCATTATTTTGGGTCTTAGAACCGACTGTGCTACCGGCTCTGATGGTATACCATCTAAGATAATAAGATACTCGAGATGCGTTTTAGTCCCTATTATTACACATGTCTGTAATTTGTGTTTAGGCGCAGGTATCTTCCCAATGGCGTTTAAAAAAGCAGTTGTTCATCCCATTCATAAGGCTGGGCGCAGAGATGACGTCAATAATTACCGTCCAATTTCGATCCTAACAGCTATGTCGAAGATTCTTGAACGAGCACTGAATAAAAATCTGACCAGCTTTCTAGATTCCAACAATATATTATCCAATAACCAATACGGTTTCAGAAATGGAATAAGTACTGAAGACGCTGTCATGGATTTATCTAGTCATATAGCTGCGACGTTGGATAGTAAACAGAAGTGCCTGGGAATTTTCCTGGATATGTCAAAGGCATTTGACACCGTTTCTGTCCCAGCCTTATTGAGTAAAATGGAAAGTATTGGCATACGCGGACTCCCATTGAAAATTTTCGCAGACTATCTAAGCGGCCGTTCTCAAAAGGTAAAAATCGGGCAACATGAAAGTGACGAGCTTCCAATTACATACGGCGTTCCGCAAGGCAGCATCCTGGGGCCTACTCTGTTTCTCATTTATATAAATGACCTCTGCAAACTGTCTCTGGACAATTGCAAGATCTATGCGTACGCGGACGATACTGCCCTTGTCATCGATGGTTATGACTGGCACCAAACATATCTTAACGCCGAGGCTGCTCTCTCTTCTGTGATGAATTACTTGTCCGATAACTTACTTACCTTAAACGTAGATAAATCGACATACGTACCCTTTGCCATTAGATCAAATCTGTCTCCCTCTAATTCCCTAACCCTAAAAGCTCACACCTGTGGTTCCTTCACGCAGTGCGGCTGCCCCAATCTTGCCAAATCCACTTGCGTGAGGTATTTAGGAGTACTCATTGATCAGCATCTCAACTGGCACCATCATATAATCAATGTCTCGTCGCGTGTACGTAAACTAATATATGTCTTGAAGAAGCTGCGAAACTCTGCTGATTGTGAAATTTTAAAACTAGTATATTTTGCACTTTGCCGGTCCGTCATAATGTACTGCCTGCCTGTTTGGGGTGGAGCCACACAAAATGTATTTATTCGCCTTGAGAGAGCCCAAAGAGCTATCCTTAAAGTGATGTTCTCCCTTCCACGAAGATATTCAACTGTACAGCTCTACTCCTACTGCAAGGTCCTCTCTGTCAGACAACTCTATGTGCTCCTGTGTGTCCTACGCAAACACTCAGCGCGTCCCTCAAAAGAACCTACAGGACGACTCAAGCACAATGTTTTTCCTACTGTTCGCCATAGAACTGCCTTTGCCAAACGTCAATATTATGTTATAAGCACTATCATGTACAATCTATTAAACAAAAAATTAAAAATTTTCTCCTGCCTTAAATACCAATGCAAAACTTTAATTAGAGACTATCTTCTAACACTAAATTATAATAATACTGAGGATCTTCTTCTGGGTGTTTCACAGTGATGTTCACTTTAACTATACGTCCGTGTTATAGTATGGTACGCACAGGCTACATACACATATACATACGCACCCACACACACGCACACACACACACCCACACACGCACGCACACGCACACAGATGTACACACCCACACACACACACACACACACACACACACACACACACACCCTTCCCTATACCTACACTCACACCTTACACTCGCCACTTAGTTAATCTTTTCTCATTTATTTGCTTTTATTCTATTAATTAGTTTTACTGTTTTTGTCCACCACCTTGATTATTGTTAGTACCGTCCTGATTGTACTAGAATTATGGCTTTGTATCTTGCGGAGAATCACTGACTCCTAAGTCACAGGTTTCACCTAGTTTAGGAGTCAGAGTGCCTATGTATTGTTAACTTACGATAAGCCTTATATTTACAAATACGTACTCCAAATTATTTTTTACGACAATACGAACTTTTTGTTAAATGAGAAATAAATATTATTATTATTATTATATTATTATTATTATTATTATTTTCACAAATATTAATTTTCATTTACACTAATTTTCATAACAATGACATTTTTGGTGTTTTGTGTAACATGAAACACCCGTTCAAGACTGCAGTGCATTGTGTATAGGTACCTACAACGCCACATGCGAACAACGCGTCATGCTGACATCACGCAAATCCTGTATCTCGCAAGCAAAGTTTCCACTGTTACAAGCAAACAAATTCACGACATGAACCAGTAGGCAAGTGCTCGCCAGACACTACACGTCGGTCGCAGGATCCTCCCTTTTCTCTCGAGGATGATTGAACTTTATACCTTGTTTCTCAGACCCCGACAACCGGAACCGAACCGACGCCAAATCGATCTCGACTGTACACCCTGCTCCTCATACTATATATATTATTTTATGTACTTAACTACATATAATACAACAAATATAGTAAGATTTCCTTTTATATTGGATGGGTATAATATATTGGATACCCATTGTTTATAATTTTTAGATTGTGGAATTTTAATAAAGCTAACTTTTGTCAAATGTATAGTTTATTAGGCCAAATAGATTGGAGTGATATATTATATTGTTTATTCAATCCAGACGTAGTTTTAGATTTATTTTATAGTAAGATAGGTATATGACATTTTTGACAAATGTGTTCCTTCAAAAAATATTAAATCATTAAATAATAGATACCTACACATATCCAGTTTGGTATACAGGTGAAATTATTAAAGACATAAAACATAAATATTTATTGCATAAAAAATATAAATTGAGTAGGTCACGTATTGATTATATGGAGTTTGCACAATACAGGGCAAAAGTAAAAATCGAGACTGCTCGAGCGCATGAACAGTACCGCGACCGTGTACAAGGGCATTTGGCTAAAGATCCGCGAGCGTTTTGGGAGTATATTAGATCTAGGAAAGGCGATTCGAAAAGTCGAAAGATCATTAAGGACGGACGGGTGTTGTCAGAATATGAGTGTGCCAATGAGTTTGCTAAGTATTTTCAATCCGTGTATAATCCGCAGCCTCCTGCACTGAGCGTGGCAGCGGCGAGCGCGAGCGCGGCGGCGGGCGCTGCGCCGGCCGCCCGCGCGCACTTCGAGTGCGCGTCGGCGGCTGACGTGCGTCGCGCGCTCACGCGCTTGTCGCCTAAACGCTCAGCTGGCCCAGATGGCATTCCAGCATACATTTTTAGGGATTGTCGTGAGGTATTGGTGGAGCCTTTGCTACACTTATTTAACGTCTGCATATTGTCCGCTACCTTTCCTGAGCGGTGGAAACTCACTCGGGGTGTACCCGTGCCCAAGGTTAGCAGAGGTTCAGCACCCAGCGATTATAGACCTGTGGCGATATTGTGCACACCAGCGAAGGTATTTGAATCAATAATTCACAGCAGCCTCTATCCGCAAATAGGCTCCCTGTTGTCCGACGCACAGACGGTTTCTGTCATGGGCGAGGGACAGCGGGGAACTTGTTGGATCTTATGTCACAAGTAGTGCCGTCGGTGGATGCTGGTCAGCAAACAGATGTTGCTTACTTCGATTTCAGGAAAGATTTCGACTTAGTAGATAATGACGTTCTTTTAGCTAAATTGGCTGGTGTGGGATGTACACCTCACACATTGTCGTTTTTCACGTGTTATTTACGAGACCGTTGTCAGTACGTCGACTGTGGTGGACAGCTCTCTGAGCCATATTTCACACGATCAGGCGTCAGCCAAGGCAGTAATCTAGGGCCTTTGCTTTTCATTATCACCGTTAACGACCTGCCGAAAGTAGTCAATAAATCCACACCGTTATTATTTGCTGATGACTTAATATTAGTTTGTAAAATAAATCATTCGGTGCTATCATTTACTCGCGCGCGTGACCCGGACCATTTTCAGTATAGTATGGAGGGAACACAGTTGCAAAGGGTCTCAGAGGTTAAAGATTTAGGCGTGCGCTTTACTTCTGATTTAAATTTTCGTTTCCATATAACTGAAGTTTGTAAAAAAACATACCGCAACTTAGGGTTAGTGTTACGGCTAGCAAACAGTTTCACGAGCATCAGAGCTCTGAAATCGTTGTACGAAGCGCTTGTATAAAGTCATCTGGAATGCAATGCGGTTGTCTGGTCGCCACATGCGATCAAGTACAAAATAATGTTAGAACGTATACAAAACAAATTTGTTAGGTTCCTGTATTTAAAACAGTATGGTGTGTACCCGGGATATCCACTGCTGTATCCTACTTGATTTTACTTGGCATGGTAGGCTACTATAAATTAGAAGTGAGGAGGGAAGTAGCTCTCGCTACTTACCTATTAAAGGTTATGCGTGGTGAAATACACAACCCAGGCGTTCTGCAGTCGGTTGGCTTGTTTGTGCCTGATGGGTACGTGGGGAGACGGCGGCGGACCCAGCTGCTGTGGGTGCCGCCCGCGCGTACCAACCTGCTGCAACACGCGTGCTTACGCGTGCGCTGCGCGCGCTCAATGCCGTGTCACAACAAGTCGACATCTTCAGTTGTACTCTGAGTGTATTCACACGGGCTGCTTATTGCAACTTAGAGGACAGTTGTGTACGCACAACTGTCCTAATGTTTGTCATGTTACGACATGTGTAATTATTTGTAGATGTTTTAATCTGTGGTTGCTATATATATAATATTATAAGTCTTACACTATTGCATTAGGTTCACCTGTAATAATAGTTGTACATTGCTAAATACAAAAATAATATTATGGCAAGTAGTTGTAGAGGCAAAACAGTAAATAATATAGTAATAATAATATTTATAACTAGCTGACCCGGCGAACTCTGTTCCGCCTTAAAGGCAATAACACATGATCACATTTTTACTTTTTAAATTAGGATAATCCATACTAATATTATAAATGCGAAAGTAACTCTGTCTGTCTGTCTGTTACGCTTTCCCGCTTAAACCTCTCGACCGATTTTGATGAAATTTGGCACAGACAATCTTTAGACCCTGAGAAAGGACATAGGCTACCTTTTATTATAAAAAAAAAAATGATAATCCCGAGGGAAATCTAAAAAGCGCGATATAACCGAATTCCACGCGGGCGTGGCCGCGGGCGGAAAGCTAGTTGTTGTTGTGTAGTTGTTGTCGTTGTGTGTTTATTTGCCATCTTGCGCCTGCTGAAAAACTACAATTTTTGCAGGCGCGAAAACAAATGACGTGGAAGGTTTTCCGACTCGTGAACATGCCACATATAATTGGCCATGGGAAAAATATGGATGTTCGAGATTAAGACCACAAACTTTCAACGATTGGCCTTGTGACTTATTTACAGTCATGACGAATGCAAGACGGATCGGCCTGTTAGTTGGGATCATCGCGTTCCTCGGAATGAGAACTTCCTCACCTTTGAATTTATCTTTAGAGTATTGTGGCGTAAATCCAATTATTCATCAATTTACTTACCACCGTGTTCCGTTGCACAGTTATGGTTGGTTTAAGTATCGAATCATGATTACTACGGAACTAATCTTTAGTCGTAAAGTGCCAGGTAAGTAGTAAGCCAGGTACATCCAAGGAGCTTAAAAATTCCATTGGATATTTGGATATCTTCATTTGTTACACAGTCAATAGATTTGAAAGAATGCAGTGTACCAATGATCTCATTCTGAATTGTGTAGTTTTAGTCATCTACATCTTTATTTTCAGCTGCCGATATTGCTCGCTTACTCAACCATTCATTATTTTTGAGGTTAGTAATGATGTTTGGGAATACTTTGTTGATGAGTTCGTGTTTCGATAATACAAAGTTATAGAAATTCGGACGAAATGAAATTAGTCCGCTCGATTCGTCGACAGGTACTAAGGTAATTATTCAGCAATTATTATTATTTCAGCAATTTCTCAGAGAAATCTTCTGCAGATGTATCGTTCAGCAATGCAACTCTCATGTTTGCTGTCAGCTGAAGTTTCTAATATAGCGCCATAGATTCGATCATTTGAGGCAAACGTTTATTGCATTGGCAGCAGTCAATCTGGAAATTACTGGCAATGTTTGGCGGAAATCGCCAGACAGTAAAATCATTGCGCCTCCAAAACATCTCGAGTCATTACCTAGATCTTGCAATGTTCGATTAAATGCTTCCAATGCACGTTTATGCGCCATTTAGCATTCGTACCAGATGATGATCTTCGATTCGGATAAAACATTGGCATTGAAGCGCTTTGTAATGTTACAGGTTGGTTCTTCAATAGATTGAAGATTTAATGGAAATTTTAATGCAGAATATGCCTTCTAGCAACGTGGCTGTTATTCTAGAAGAAGCAACTGCAACGGCATTGTTGGATCTTGCGTGAACAGCGGCTAAAACTACTGACATGAGGAATGTCTTACCAGTTCCACCAAACGCTAGTATGCAAGCAGTAATCATTGTTGCAATCGTATTGAAAAGCTACCTGAATCAAATCAGTATTATATGAATTTCTTCTTGTGTTTCATAAAGTATCTATATTTTCTCGATGATTTCGCATTGTCAACCAAGCCTTTTCACTGGCTGCTTCCCTTTGCTCTTGTGAGTCAGAACCACGCCGTCGAACCATACTAAGGCGGCGCTCTTCACCTGCAATTTCTTGCTCTCCTTCAGTGCTAATCTAGTCAGGAGTGTTCTTCAGTATGACTGAGTAACTTTCGCGTGTATGTTGAAATATTGTTTTAAGATAATATACGGTTTTATTATTCATTAATTATGCTTTAAATCGCACAAATTTGGCGGTATTTCTGTGTGGTCTATGAAAATGGTAAGAAATCTGAACGCAAATATTAGGGTGTTATAATATTTTTTAATAGCATAACGTTATGCTATCTTCTTCTTCTTCTTCAGCCTATAGATGTCCACTGCTGGACAAAGGCCTCCCCCAAGGCGTACGTTATACTATATTATATAAATATAGCTGATCCGCGCACCTACACGTTGTATCCATGGACGCATTTAGATATTTTTGAGAGTTGGTAACACTGTAAGGTTGGCACCCGTCAAACATGTCAACCTATTAATTATTATTTTTATATTTTGAAATTTAAATACACGATGTTATGAGCAAACTTGATATTATGTTGTCGATTCAAAAGTCTTGTTTTAATGCGTTCTTCAATTCGAGTGGGACTGAGAGTACAAATACTGTGAAATGTTTGACAGAAAGTAAGTGGTCAACTTTTATATGGGAAAATAGAATTGTCGTTTTACTTTATCTTACTCGTAATTTTTCCTTATTTGCTCACCTTATAGACCTACCCTGGACTACGACAAACATTTTAAAACCAAAATAAGCTCAATCGGCCCAGCCGTTCTCGAGTTATAATCATACTAACGAACAACAATTCATTTTTATTTATATAGATTTATTAGTGTCAAAAACAAGCATAATTATCAACTTATTTCCATTAAATTACTACAGTAAAAGAAAGAGTCTGAAAATTCTTAAAATATCTGAGAATAAAGTCTACTGACAAAGTTTAAAACCGCTAATTATGTCGACTTCTAAGAAGTTTTAATGTTGTACTTGTCAAGTAAGTTGACATTAAACTTCTATAGAAGTATTCGTAACGAGTCTATACCATGAACCTCATTATCAAACACAGATGAATCAATTTTCACTTTCTGAGATTAGACGAAAATTAACACCTTATTAGTTTCATGGTTCAAAAATAGGTCAATAGAAAATAGGTCGGAGTAAGGTACCGAGTGTAAAATGTTTTATACAGCCTCTAAATTATTAACCTATTCACTGGATTGGCAGCATTTGTGGCGAAATTCACAAAGCAAAATTAACTTAGAATAAGCTTTAAATAAGAGAAATAACTGAAACTCAATGAAAGAACGATGCAGCGACAATTTGTGTACAATAAATAAAATATTCCCTATTTGGTGTAAGCGTTGCAACAAAATATTTGTAGTAAAGTTACTTGTAGTGGATGAGGGCACATAATGGAACAAGTTAATATTTAATTGGAACTTCTCCAAGTTGCCACGATGACTTTTAAGCGGGCTCTATGTCACAAACTGGGAAAGTGCGCCACCCCGCGAGCAATTCCTTTGCCTTTTGATGTCTTTATTAAGTGAATCGTGAACTTTAGTTGATTAAATTATAACAGGATTCGTATTACTTCTCGCTTCGTCATCGATCTTCACCCAACATTTTATTAATTATTGTTATTCAAAGTTTTGCTCTGGTCTACCCTTAAAACAATGAAATTGAATTTAATGAACATAATATTATGTACTCGAATTAAAAACGATAAGGTATCTAGTTACTACTTTTAGGTTATTCATGTCGGGTGCTCCTAGTTAAGCCAGAGGAACGATTCTCGTACTTTTGATCTGACCCCAGTCTTCAATCTGTCAAAAACTCCACGGATTTCCTTCCATTTTGTCAAATTTTTGACATTTATTCGTCGCCGAAATGAGACTGCGACTGTGATTAAATACCAGAAACCGCACTACCTGTACGACAAATTGAGTCGGATAGCCAGTAGACGAGATTGTAAAAGAAGGCAATGCTCAACAACTCTAGACCCAGTCGCATGGTTCAGCCGCTTCTAGAGGTAGCTTCCGCTACGCAGCTTCAAAAATATGAACTACCACCACCAATTAGAGCAAATTAACACCATAGTCGTCTTTAGACAACGCTTACGGCAGTAGCTCACAGAAGCTCAAAAGAAGTTAGACATGGTCGCAATGAATGTCTCTAACATTTAATTTAAGTATCCTAACAGGATGTATCAGTGTTTCCTTTAGTAAGTGTTGCATTAAATTTGTTTTTTCAATTAAATTTGTTATTTTTTTCATTTTATTTTTCGTTTTTTGCGTCAATTTTACATGATTTGATTTATGTATTTTTAATTTGTGTTTGTAGTTATATTTATATCATTGCTGTTAATTGATCTTACTCTTGTTTTAAACTGGGTTAAGTTGTTCAATGAATTTATGCATTTCCCTTATTATTAGATTTCTGTAGGTTTCATGCATGCTTCCAATTTTAAGCTTTTTTATTACTCGTTTGGCAGTAGCACGAAATTCCTCTATTTATATGAGGAAACATTTAATTAACTGTAAATGAGAGTTTACTCGCAGGTATATGTACATGTACACAAGCAAAATTCTATCATTACCCATATTTGTCAGTATTTGATTTCTTGGATTATTAAAATATATTTATTTATTTATTATATAAATAATTAATTAGTTAATAAATTAGTGTTATTAAATATATTTATATAGCCGCCTTATTCCTCTCCCCTGCTACCTGCCAGGCGGCATCGGCTGCAGAGGTTGTAGGAGGTAGCGGTTGTCTCCCTTCTTGCCGTAGGGACTATGGCCCTCGCAGCTGGAGCCTGTGAGGGCCGACTCTTGACCTTCACCTTCCCCACGGGCCGCGGCTGTAGCTATAGCGGCCGCGGCAGCAGCATAGGTTGCCGCCTTCCGCTGGCCTGAGGCTGGCCGTCTCGCCGTGAGTGGGGAGCGCAGAACCAGCTCCGGAAGGCAGCCAGCTCCTTCCGAACCGGGCCAGGACCGGATCCTCTGCCGGCGCACGCCCACTCTGCCCTTGTTGCGCCGCCTCGTGTGGCATCTCCCGGCGGCCGCCAACTCGCAGCACGGCCAGGTCCACTCAGAGCTCCTTACTCTCCTTTCGGAGAAGCTAGGACGAGGTCCGCCCGCATTCCTACCCCTCCGTCCATTGGGGGCCAACGTGGTTGGTCTTCACTGCCGCAATGATGGAAGCCATGGCTCTTCAAAGCCACACCCTTGACCACGGTAATCACGACTTCCTCAGTTTTTTTTTGCTGCTGGCTCTGATTTGGGGCCAACGGCATCCGGCTCTCCTTCTGACATTTCACAGCCTTCCCGTACCAGCTCGACTGCGCTGGCTCAGCTCGGCTTCTCTTAGGCCTTGCTGCGCCGACTAATTTTTTTGCGGGTCTGGCCCGTCCCGCCATCCGAGGATGACCCTTGGCCATCCCCACCAAAGAAATGCTGGCTTGGCGTTGTTAGACATGATATTTGTGCCAACAATTTCCTACCACAGTATGCTAAAGATCGCGCGAAATGGAGGAGAATGCGTAAGAAAGCAGACCCCGGGCTCCAACGGAAAGGCCGCGCATGCAACCGGGACTGAACGCTGAGATGATGATGAAGATACTTTAATTTTATATTACTATTTTGTTACTAGTCTGACCGTTAGTGTCCACGTCTCGGCTCCGTAAGTCATGACGGGTAGGACGCACTGGTTGAAGATTTTGGTCTTCAAACATTGGGGTATGGGCGACGAAAATACCAGACGAAGTTTACCAAATGCTGCCCATCCCAGCTGGATCCTTCTATTTGCCTCCTTCTCGAAGTTGTTTTTCCCTAATTGCAACGTTTGCCCGAGGTATACATACTCTGAAACAACTTCGAGCGGCATTCCATTTACGGCAACCGGTCCCGGAGTGACCCGTTCATTGAACATAATTTTGGTCTTGTCTAAGTTCATCCGGAGACCGATGCGTTGGGAGGAGTCAGCTAAGACTAGTATTCAGATCGGCGGTCAGACTAGTCCATAAGTTTAAAGTCGCTCAGCGAGCTATGGAGCGGGCTATGTTGGGCGCCTCTCTGAAGGACCGCATCAGAAATGAGGTGATCCGACAGAGGACCAGAGTTACCGACATAGCTGAGAGGCAATGGGCTGGTCACTTATGCCGCAGGACCGACAACCGTTGGGGTAAACGAGTCCTTGAGTGGAGACCGCGTCTCGGCAAACGTAGCGTGGGACGCCCTTGGGCGAGATGGAGCGACGACATCAAAAAGGTGGCTGGTAGTGGCTGGCGGAGAACTGCTTAGGATCGAGCTTGTTGGCGTGCCATGAAAGAGGCCTATGTCTATGTATGTATAGGCTGATGATGATGATGATGATGATTTTGTTACTGTTTTTCGAAGCGAATTAAATTTAGATTTTTTCCTAAGTGGATACCATCGATTACGTAAAGCGTCTTCGTTTCGAAGGAGGGAATAAAATCTTAAGTAATAACCAACCGATACTACTAAAAGATTGAGTTGGTACAAACTCAAGTACTTTAATGTTATTTCAGTATCTCGACTGGATTGAAGCAGCGACTGTTTTGTTGCGTGTATTGTCTGTTACTGTTTAATATTTATCATGAGTAAGGAGTAAGTATTACACTTAAACGGTATATTCTCTACCTACGTGCCATTGGACAAAAATATCAGTCTCTGAATTAATTTTACTTAACTTCGTTCTGCTAGCTGGCTATCTCCACGTTTTGTCGCTGCATTATGGAGTAAATTGAATTCCTATGCGTCGCTGCCTTGAGAAGCTTCCATGATACTAATTTAGAAACGTATTTTATTGAAATGGAATTTTCAGTACATTTGCAATATGGTATAAACGTTCTTTTAACGGCCAATATCAGCTTTGAAAGAGCCGGTCAGCTTTTATAGTCGTTGTCGCAAGGTGTTTATAGAAGTAAGATTTTTAACTTATATTGTCGGAGCCGGTGTCCTTACAAAGCCACCCCAAAAAACCATGGTAAAAGTGAAGTAGTTGAGTAACCCATGTGGTATCCATTTCCACGAGAGAACTATGCAGGCTTAGTAATGCGGTTTAGAAAAAATAAGAAAAAGACAACAATTTAAAAACAAAATAGAAAAGTTAATAGAGCAAAGGACGTGATTATGAATATGTTATAAGGATGTGTGCGTAAACAGGTGTTTGTGATTACATGAATGATAGGGACATCATGTACGTGTGAATGAGCTGCTGAGCATCTTAGAGGTTTTATTATAGGTAAGAAAATGTTCTATGTCCTCGTAATGTAGTTTTTGAAGCTACTAGGTTTCTTGCATTCGAACCTGGTCATTGGATAGATGTTGCAGTTTTATTTAAGATATTGTGTAGGTTTCTGCTGGTTGTAGCCTTTTATACACAAACACTACGCCATGTTTACTCCCTAAACTTTTGTTCACAGCAAAATATAATCGATCTTTAGAATTAATTATAAAATAGTATTCTAGTAACCTTTGAAGACTTAAGATTCCTATAACTCGCCTCGT
The DNA here is from genome assembly GCA_017933935.1 of Sesamia nonagrioides. Classification (NCBI taxonomy): domain Eukaryota; kingdom Metazoa; phylum Arthropoda; class Insecta; order Lepidoptera; family Noctuidae; genus Sesamia; species Sesamia nonagrioides. Next base: position 536,499 of record JADWQK010000626.1, on the reverse strand, counting down.
TTCCGTTACGACTTAAGTTTAATTATAATTATATTCTGGTAGCTTAAAAGACGTAAGATTCCCATATCTCGGCTCGTTTTCGTTAAGAATAAAGTTATATATTTATAATTAAAATAAAGGTAACAGAATGAGTATTTGCCTTAAACCTTATATGGTTTGAAATAGAATTCCTGCATTGCGAAAAACGGGCAATAAGAAATATGTACTACATCTAAGTTCTGTCAAAGTGAAATCCGCCGACCGCGTCTTCCTAATCCAATTTGTAACCTACAGGCAAGGTTATTGGAATATAGGGTTGGAATAGAACGAAAAGAACAAAAAGATCCTATCAAATAAAATTGGTGTCGCAATAGGGGCGACGAAACGCAAACCGCGGATGAGAACCCGTGCTTGGCTCTGTACGAGCCATACTGACAAAATGTTTTTCCTTCAATAATATCGTCAGCATCTACTTACTACTATTATCTATTTGTTGTATTTCATCGTACATATAGATAATTTCATTGTGCTTAAACGACAATACTACCTAATTATACCAAACGTTTCATGTACTAGAAAATACATAGGTACCTAAGACAATTTTAAGCTAAAATTATACCCATACAATAATTCAAATTATGCCGATATTAAAACGCGCAATTTGCAGAAAGTTATCTTGTGCGATACCTGAGTGGGAAAGTGGAAAGTTCCTTATGAAGTTAAGAAGTTGAGCTAACTATTAGCATTGCTCATAATCGTCGCGTTCGAGGACTCGGAGAGTTTTGTAACAATTCTCGCAAAAGGTTAACAAAGCCACAGTACCGTTATCGGGGTGACAATCGAGAAGTTTTAATTCTCCCATTTCAAACTGCAATTATTGACTGAACTTTGGGATGAGGGAAATAGTATTTGTAATCAATCAGACACTTCAGCAGTAAGTAACTTGCGAAGTGATAAAAAGCGCGGGACGAAGGTAGTCATAAATCTGCGGAGATGTTTCTCATTTTACACCTTGACATATATGCAAAATTGCTAGGGGCAGCGGAGCTGGCACACGTCGCATTCGATAAGTTTATAATAGATTTTCGGGCGCACACGGCAGCTCAAGCAGCTGACGTCATAAGCCATTAGTCGACCGACGACAGTGGAAAACCTCAAGGGTCACGAGTTCAGACGCGACACATGGTGAGAATAGTCCGGGTGCGGACGAAACTTTCACCGCATCTCTCCCCGCACATTTATCTCTTAACAGCGAAACTGTTTTGGATATCCTTTTGCGAGCTAGCCGCCGAACGGCCTAAATAGGCCGCAATTTACTGCACATGTTTTTACGTCTCTTGTTTAGTCGAACAAAATATGTGCATTGGATAATTACTTCATACTTCATTATTTCCTTACCCTTTTCCCAACTGTATTGGTGACGGCTTCGAGCCTACCTAGAGCTAAACACGAGTATTTCACATCCAACTAGCAGTCAGAGGAGCAGCCCTCTGATCTCCACAATTTAGTTAATACCGATGTTGATACATAACGAAACGTTATATACCCGTAACAAGTGTCAAAGTTTGACAAGTAGTATAATGTGCTTTCTGAAGTATGTAGAGGTTCAGATATGTCACCTGTTCATGGAAAGTCGGAAGAGAAATACCTTGTCATGGCGAGTCAATTTCAGCTACACTATACTGCACTAAAAATTCATTTTGTGCTAGCTGAGCTATTTCTCCAGTGATACTCTTGCAAAGGGCCTCTAATAGTACTGGCGAACTCAGCGATAGTTCATAAAACATTAATGGGTCAACTAATAAATAACACTCAAAGAAGTGGGTGAACAAGAGCTCGTGTGTAAATAGTAAAATATTCTTCAAGCCATGATTATCACTAAATCGAAATACGTACCTTTCCAGGCCTTTATTATGTAATGGTGTTAGAAAACTTAATATCTTGTCATTTCGCACATCTGCGTCTATTGCTTATTCAAATTGATCGAGTTGTTTTTCTTGCTCAACAAAATTTGTTATTTTCGTCATCAATTAGAAAAAAGTTTAAGCTGTTTTCAGAAGGACATCATAATTGGATTGACATCATACTTGGACATCATAATTATTTCTGCGTGCAATGATACATTTTCTGTATATCTAAATATGTGGACATGGTATTTAAAAGAGACAGCAATACTATACACTTTTAAATAAGACTGTTGACCGATATGTGGCCTTTTGCGATCGGTATTAATGTTCGTCATAAACAAAGACTTATAAATAATATCATTTGCTTGCCTACCTACTGTACCATTTCATTAGATATGTATATTATTGTAAGTATACCTTTCTGGGCCACCCCACTCACGCAGAGAAAAAGAGTTTTTATTTTTTGCCTCTTCGGAGCACGCTTTGTCCCTTTTTCGTTCCGCTTGTTTTATATGGGGCGTTTAATTCGATAAAATTCGTGTGGATTCGAATTGGTTTAGGAGAACTGGGAAATAGACTGGGATATAAATGCTCTTGCCGATGTCAAAGTGACTATAATTATTTTTTTTTGCTTACTTTGGGAAGCAAGAGGAGTTTTCTTTGTGATTGAACTCGATATTATTAAGGATATTGTAAAAAGATGGAGTCACAAGGCATGAGAACTAGGTAATTCCGCAGTTCAATTATGGATACCCACTAATATAAGAAAAATAATACCCTGCATGTAATTGCTCCTTCCATCTTTTCTTCTTCATCATCACAGCGTTAATCCCAGTCGCATCCGAAACTTTTTCAGCTTTGGAGTCTGGGGTCCGCTTTAACAGTCTAACTGCTGATTTTTTAGAGTTAGACTTAGATATTTTCCGTAAAGCGACTGCCTCCTGACCTCCATAACCCGAAGGCGATCTCGAAGCATTGCAGTTAGACCAATTGTTGGACTTTTGAGGGCTCCAACAACTCGTATCGACTGCCATTTGATGTTCGTATGGCAACCGGGACCAACACCTTAAGGTGTTTTCCGAAGTACGACCAGACCAGTGCAAATATTCATATTCACGCACACAAATATTGGCACTGCGCGGGGATCGAACCCGCGCAACACTACGCTACGGAGGCTGTCTCGCTCGTTGACACATCTAATGCACTTAAATCAACCAATGAGAACAGCTATTATAACTTGATAGCCAGAGCCATGAATCAATCGAAAGAAATCTGGGTAACCTTTTGAAAAGCTGGTAATTCTTTCAATGCGTACATTGCTTGTTTAATGAACATGTTTATAATGTTAATTCGTATTTATAACTTTGTTCGTGGCAACTCCTGTGTAGTCAAGAAATATTCTCAAGAGAACTACCGGGATTAAATGTATCCTTTTAAAAATCAAGGTTATTTGTGTGCCAAATTTCATAGAAATTTGTTCAGCCGATATTGCGCCTACATGGAACCTACATTCGGAGATAAATATCATTACTATATTATTATGTATAGATTGATTATAGACCAATTTCTGCTTCGCATGTGTGCAATGGCGGGTGGCATTTCAATATAGCGAAATTTAGTTAATTATTACACTCAACCACATACACAAATTTAAACCTTCCAGAATACATACTCTTAGTGATGGTGAAAACTAAATCAAAATCCATGGAAATATATTATGAGAGGGACGAGGCTAGAGTACTTAGAGAAATTCTTTCAACCTATGGCCAATGGATTTAAGCCATTGTTATGGGCCACTAAAGACTGCCTGATTTTTAATCAAACAGCTATCCCAAGAACGCTCAGACTGTATTAACTGACACATGCAATGCCACCATAGACCTCATCCCACTGGCTGTGAGGGTACTGGAGGCAATAGAAATAGGGTTATCGGAACATTTTTCAAAACATTTTTTTACTGTAAAATTCTGACCTCACCGCTCAATGGAAACCTTTGACTATAAATATCTCGTTACTCACTACTATGGGCATTGTAAAACCAGAATCCCTCCTTCACTGGATTTAGGTTCATCGACTTGCGTATACACAATAAGGACCGTTAAAATGACTAGCAATTCATACGTTCAAAATAAAAGTCATTTATTCAAATTAGAATTAGCACTTTTTTGAAAGTCAATATTACATAAGACAGTCCCTCAAAAGCCCGCTCTTCGCCACAATCTTTATAGCTTTAGTTGGGAAGAAGTAGCGGAACAAACTCCCAACAGCAAAGCTGTCCGATCATTTAAAAAAAACTGACTTTATTTATAATGATACTAACACAGAACATAATTATGAAACTATCGTCTCATCTAGCCACCTCAATATACCAGGAAAGCAAAAAAAAACATTTTATACTGGAAATGCAAGGAAGTAAAAACTTGCTACTAAATAAAAGGAGGAGAGGAATAACGGGCGTGACAGCTCACATATGTATGAATAATAGTCAATTAATTATATGAACTCATATAACCTGTCAGTAATTTTGGAGAAAGGGCAACACAAACATTGTCTTGAGTTAATATCAAAGCGACCAGCTATTCTTATCATTTCAATAGTCGTTAATAGAATAGTATGCCTTTGAACAGAGGTTGGATTTTAAATGTGCTTAAAAGGCATTATAAGGCAAGTCTAGGCAGTTCACATCTCACTGTTCATTAAGGCATTCATGACTACATACCATCCGCGCCATCACTCCATCAACCTCACTGGTATTATCATAAGCACCTTTACATATTTAGAATATGTAGACCTAAAGTTTTAAACACCCTTCCAACAGGCCAGGCCAGCACCCTAACTGTGCATATATTAGGTAACTATCAATGATCCATTGATCTATATGTTCGTAAAATGTGTCAGTTCAGCAACATAGATAACGCAATGAATGTTAATGAACTATCAATATGAAACCTTTTCCTATTAATAGCGTATTACGCAAATAATTGCGAAGCGTAGATTGCAGGATAACTGCTGATTGCAATAGTTTAGTTCATCAGAAGCAGCTTTCGAGTTTTCTTTTTGAATGAAAAAGAAATTGTTTATTCTAGAAGACATAAACGTCATAGATTGACGTGAAATAAGACTTTGTTGTTATCTGTACCTGTATTGTAATATTATTTTTTAATTGTTTAATGCATTTATTATCTACATATATATAGACCTACCTAAGAATTTTGGTAAAAGTAAATAAATAATACATTTAATTTAATTTAAAATTTAATTGTCAAATTTGTCAAATTTACATATAAACAACGACACATTGAACTTAATTAAATCTTCTTTCCTTGCCGAAATATATAAACAACGATACAACTATGATTCTTTTAAACTATTTGCCAACAGGATTACTCAGACTTCAGCAACTGTACCAGACCATGCAACCGGGCCGAACAGCGTTCCGCATCGCACTCGTGAAGAGAATTAATAACGCGTCTGACGCCATGGAATTCTTGTTAGCTTTAGAACAATATGACCGCTGGGGAAACAAGCGGATAGTACTAGATTGCAATGCGAAAAATGCCAAAAGCATTTTGGTCGAACATGTTCGGAAAGTACAATTGGGACGCAGGACCTATCACTACATGCTCAGCGGACTGGTGAGTATTGGTTGGTCTGGCATCTGGCCTAGATTAGAAATCCGGTTTCAATTTTTACGTCACTCTGAAAAGTTCATTCAAGCTCCACAGTTTTTTGGTAGACACCACATATTGGGTATACGTAACAAAAATTGTGCTCTACTACTTTCAACGCTGTTTTTTTTTTTTTTTTTTTTAATATAAACTTGTGCTTGAATGCAATCTTGACTCGAAATCTTGACTGCAGTGATGCAATCGTTGATGGTAAAGCGCGCTAGTTTATTAAGAACTTATTAACTCTAGCCTTGAAGACACTTAAATTGTAGTCCGACGGAAAAGCCGATGGCAAATTGTTCCAATTACTGTATTTCAATATGAACTACAATAATACCAGCGAACGCAAATAACACAATTCCAAATTATATAAAAACAGAATGAGCTGAAAGAGAATAAATTTCATATTCCGATGGTCGAAAATACATTGTGTGTAAAACAAAGTGTTCATAAATAAAGTCGTTAAACGAACGATTGCATGTTCGCAAAATGTTAAAGAACTAATTGACGTATATTGGTACAATGAAGATTGTGTCGGATTTTATTATTCGCACCGGAACAACGCAATTACTTGAAACAAGAACTTAAATTGACCCATTAACAGGTTATGGACGATCATTGGGAGAACGAAGTAACAGAATACGGAGCAGTCAATATTACAGGGTTTCGCATCGTCGACCACTCGCGCAAGATTGTGCGCGATTTCATGGACGGTTTGCGGCGAATGGACCCTCGGTTCAAGGGGACCATATCGGTAAGTGCTTTCATTACCCCACACCACTAGGTGTTCGGGTATTTGTAGGTTTTGCCATCTTATATCAAAGAGAGTGTATGATGAGCCGACAACCAGAGAATTTTCCACCTGCCGAAAAATACCTGAAAACTTCTTATGAATAAACTAATCAAGACTTATTACAGTTTACTCAGATTTAGTGAAAAACTGACTATTGATCGCGACTTCGTCTGCGTTCCAGGATAAAAGGAGGTATTATCCTTTTCCAATTCATGAGTAGTTGAAATTTGCAAAACAGAAAATAACCATGGGCGAAATTTCTAAAAAAGCTTTGGCAAAAGTTTGGTTTATTGACGCAACAGTCAACGCCAAAACTTTTTTTCTATTTTGCACAAAGCAGAAATAGCCACACACACACACACACCATTTACATTGACACACCGGACCACACGACATGGTCATTCTTTCAGAATAAGTGACGTGAAATAAGTTTAACCGATAGCTGACCTCTCTGCGTTGCGGAAAAAACATACTTGAATGTTTAAAAGAAGTGTGGAGGCATGATGAACAGGATGTAAAGCTCACTTATCCTCCATAGAAAAGTGAGGTTCCTCCGACCAGACGGGTGTTAGTTATGTCTGGCGGGCACTTATATTAGTTACACGATAAACTCTGCTTGCGAGATGTAGAATTCGTGTGACGTCAGTATGACGTGTTGTTTATTTATGGCGTTTGTAGGGACTGCTACAGAAGCAACGTACAAAATAAGATTGATCAGGTAGTAACTAAAACTAAATTATAATTATGCATCGTTGAACTATCAAATTGTTTAAAATGGTCTGTTAAGTGGACGCTTAAAATGCGTGAGCATTGAAAATAAAAAAAAACTCTTATTAACTAATTATTTGTACATTAGCACGTTTAGAACGGCAATATATGTATCCTATATATAATATATATAAGAAATTGTATGTAGAGAATATATATACAGGAAATTAAGGATATAAGATTTAAATTGGACGGCATACATTTCTTTAATATTATAGCTTTTCCTCTATTTCAAAAATCAAAGCTACTGTATAATATCGTTGAGGTTAACTTGTAACGAAGGTCAAATGCTCAGTGACAAAAGTGATGTGGCATTGATGTGTTTTTGCGCATATTATCTAGTTTTGGTCAAACAGATCTGACAAAGCTTTAAATAAAGATTTAAAAAAAAAAACTTTGCAAGTTTGAATAAAATCGGGATTTCTGCTGATAATATAGAGTTTAGTTGAAAATAAAACTCATATCTGAGTGTGTATCAGATTTTTGAGAGCATGCGGTCTGCAAAATCCACGCTTCAAACTAGGGATTAAAGGATAAAAGACTCCGGCAGTAATGCCGTAAAATGACGTAAGTCATTTTAGACATTATTAAAACTTTAATGTAAAATATGAAGGAAATTCTACGATATCCAGATGTAGAACATAAAGAACAAGGGATGTAACTGGCGTATTGCGAAGAAAATTTTGGCGTGAAGTAATAACGCGTTTATGTAGATTTCACTAACTTACGTACACCCTAATGAAACAGTGAGTGGGGCCCGCCTGCATAAATTATTATTCCATATGATCTCCCTTTTCAGTGTAAATACATTTAGGCCTTTTTCGACTCGGCAACGTATGCTCAGGAGGATTCCTCTGAAGTAAAGTTAACTCATCACAGTTGTTAACACGTTTTGTACGCTGCCTGGAAGTATGGAAATTATCTAGATTATAATTTTCTAATAGATGTGTGGTGGACATCACAATATTATGTGTATAGCTGGTTAACTTAGCCAATGTAGGCTAACACACAAAAAATATATTTTAAAAAATCTTGTCCCACATTTGGAATTGCTCCTGTATCTTGGGTGCGTTTACAAAAATTTAAACTCACTTATACAAACAGCCAGACCCAACTACCGGTAATCTACAAGAATATTTGTTACGTGGGACAATCGAACCAGCGACTCGCAGAGCAGCAGTCGATATCTCTCAACAACTGCGCCAACTTATCTTCCAACAGATAATAGACGTAATTATGAATGTTTCTTAAACTTTGATAATTTTGATTTACCAATAGGCGGAGACGGCCCTGATGTATGACGGTGTACAAGTGCTGATGGATGCATTAGGACGACTATGGAGGAAGAAGCCAGACGCGTTCAGGAATGCCTTGCGACGCACTGCGGGACAAGCGAACTCCACTAAAGTCATTGATTGTAACCCTGGTAAAAGCTGGGTGGTACCGTTTGAACATGGTGACAAAATTTCCAGATTAATTAAGAAGGTAAATTATATTAATCAACATACCGAAATACTCAGATCTAAGGTGTATGGCCACTAGGTACACCTAAAATTATATTATCTTTTATAATGTCTAAATATCTGTTATAAAAAAAAAATATATAAATACTATTCTAAGCGATTTATTTTATATAATGTATGTTTTAGACGGATATAGAGGGTCTTACTGGAAATATTTCTTTCAATGAAGAAGGTCATCGCCACAATTTTACTTTGCATGTGGTCGAGATGACTGTTCAGAGTGCAATGCTAAAGGTAAGCATAATAGTAGATTATAAAAAACAAAGCTTCAATAGCCTTTATGTCTTCGAGTATTATAAAGAAAAAAATACAAAAAAAACAACAGACTTCCAAAAACCACTATAATAGTAGTTTATGATACATAATGAGGGGTATTAAGTACGAGTGTGAGTTTAAAAAACGAGCGAAGCGAGTTTTTTAATAGTATCACATGAGTGTGTAATACCTAATTATGTACAGTTTCATACACTACTTTATCTAATCTCAGTGCGTCTAACGCCAACGCAACACAATTCCATTTATTCAGTTTCGTAATTGTAATATGCAAAATGTTAACAATTCTGCACCCTTCATCACAGCGCATGCGCCAAAGCGAGCGCAGCCACAGATAAAAAATGAAATAGTACTGTCTAAATTGATATAATATTAAACAGATATGATATTTTGTACGCTTCAAGTTCAATGCGCTAGTGACTTATCTACCTTAGTTTAATATTATATCAATGGCTGTCTATGTTGTACCGTAATGCAAAAAAAAAAATTATTATAACATTATTTTGCTAGAGAAATAATGTTATAATTTAATTTTTTAATTTCCTTTCGATATACTATTGGTAAAGTACGTCAATATAAACTCCTTTTTGGTTTTATATTTTTTGATATGAGAGTAGATAAAGTGATAAATAACTAATTTCGGAAGTCGGTGTCTTAGTAGTGGTTTTTGGATGTCGGTAATTTTTTTTGGAAAAAAGTTTTTATTTTACACTTTTTAGTTGTGAAAAGTAGGTACTATGTATTCAGTTACATCCGGTCAGACTGGAAGCTGATGCAAATATAGTGGGAATCAATGTAATTTTTTTTACTTTAATTTTTACCCCTAATTTTGAAGAATTTCCTCGACTGCCTATGGTCTTCATCATCAGGTTTACTGCAGATCATTATTTTAACCCAAGGAGTGCAAAGTTCTCATCAATATAAATGAATTAAGTCCAAACATAAAGTAGCTACTCTAAACCATTGAGGAGTTCCCGGTACTGGCCTTTGTCTTCATTATCAGAGTTCTTATGACAGTCACAACCCATCTAGGTGTAAAGTTCTTATCAATACAAATTAATCAAGCCCAAACACAAAGTAGCTGCTGTGAATTGTTGAGAAGTTCCTTCGACTGTCTCCCGGCTCCATCATCAGATGTACTCCAGACCTTTATCAAATTGTAGTTCTTTATAATACTTAATGAAAATACTAAGAAACGCACTAGTCGCCCCTACGCTTTCTCTGGTCTTCCATCATCAGACCCTGATGTCCTTATTCCACCTTGGGAATGTCTTCTTTCCAACAAAAAAAGAATTATCAAAATCGGTTCATAAACGGCGAAGTTATCCGTGAACAACATAAAAAAAACATATACATACCTATACGGTCGAATTGTGTACCCTCCTCCTTTTTAAAGTCGGTTAAAAACTAACTTGGAATTATTTAAAGATGCAGTAAAAAAATGCACTAAAGTGAACAATGTAGATTCATTTTATGAGCGTTATTAAATTTAGGATAAACTTTGCACATCCGTTAGCAGGTACTTTCAGCAAAGGTTAATTTTAACTTTATTTCACCCTACTTCTGTTCCACAGCTCACTAATGATTTCTCGGCGTTCATAAATCAATGTGTTCAAACTTTTGGAGTCATTCTTTCAGTCGCCACTTGAAACTTTCAAAATTTGTTTCCAGTCGGACCTCTGTTTTTATGTAGACCACTGGTTTCTGTTGACAACTGTTCTCTACCTAGGGTGTGCAAATGAAATATACCTTAGATTATTTATTGAATAAACTCTTTGTATTTTGGTTTAAAAACTCTTGCAATAATTTCGTCGTGCAATATCGTAATTATGATTTATTGTGTTAGGTTGCTACATGGAGCGATGCTCATGGGCTACAAGTGGTTTCACCAAGATATGTTCAACTTCGTTCTCCCGCCACTTATGACACCAACAAAACCTACACTGTAACGTCGACTATTGAAGAACCTTACCTGATGCAGAAGCCAACAGAGTTCGGGCAAAATGAAGAATTATTCGGATTTTGTAAAGACTTAATGGAACTCATTGCGAAACAAATGGGAATCAAATGTATGTATATTTTTTTATTTCTTGTCTTCTTCTTATCTATCTGAGCCCATGACAACTAATGCCGGTGTTCCTCAGGGGTCTGTTCTCTCTGCAACTCTGTTCCTGCTGCATATTAACGATCTGCTGATGCCCGGTATCTATGGGTATGCAGATGACAGCACAGTTGTAGAGAGATACCTGCCGGATGCTCGGGCTAGTAGGGAATCAATCCGGTCCGAAAGAGAGGCCATGGTTGAGCAAACGAGTGTTGCACTGCAGGCAGTCTCCGAATGGGGCAATGCCAATCTTGTAGTATTCAATGCCGCCAAAACACAGGCGTGTCTTTTCACCGCCAAAAGGAGCCCGTTCACCTTGGCTCCTACTTTTCGGAATGTGTCCTTGGAGTGTTCCGACCGCCTTCAGCTTTTGGGAGTTGAGATTTCCTCGGACCTTAACTTTGGGCGGTTCATTGAGTCCAAGGCTAAGGTGGCTGCCAAGAAACTTGGCGTTATCGCAAAGGTCCGGCAGTACTTCACACCTGGGCAGCTTCTAATGTTATACAAAGCACAGGTCCGTTCGTGTGTGGAGTACTGCAGCCACATTTGGGCTGGTGCTGCCAAGTGTCACCTGGCCACTTTGGAGTCAGTGGAGAGACGTGCAAAGAGGCTGATTGGTGACCCTGATCTAACTCGAGTCGGTCTCCAAAGCCTAGAGCACAGGCGTAGAGTAGCCAGCCTTTCGGTGTTCTATAGGATGCATTTCGGGGAGTGTGCGAGGGAATTGCATGATTTAATTCCCCATCTCCGTTCCACCAGCGGACGACCCGTCGTACGGCTGGTTTCCACCCTTACGTTGTTAACACCACTACGATCCGGACGAAGCGTTTCGCCTCCTCCTTTATACCGCGTACATCGAGGGACTGGAATAGTTTGCCAGCGGCGGTGTTTCCGTCGGACTACAATTTGAGTGTCTTCAAGGCTAGAGTGAATAGGCTCTTAATAAACTAGTGCGCTTTACCATCAACGACTGCGTCGCTGCTTACCATCAGGCAGGATTGCGGTCAAGCGCTAGTTTATAATATAATAAAAAAAAAATATAAAAAATCTGCCACAGTAAACAACCTCCAATTATAAACCATAATTTATAAAAATACTATTTCATAATGATCTTGATACGATTTTGTGTCTATATATACTTTAACGATTAAAAACAATCCCCGAGGATCAGTGTATAGTCAAAGTAGACACGGCGGAATATCAATAATATAAATAAAGAAATATATACGGACAAATCACACAGATTGAGCTAGCCCCAAAGTAAGAGACTTATGTTATGGAATACTAACTCAACGATACTATATTTTATCATAGATACATATATATAGATAAACATCCAAGACCCAGGCCAATCAGGAAAAGATCGTTTTCCATCATGACCTGGCCGGGGATCGAACCCCGGGCCTCCACATCGCAGGCAGGCGTGGCGCAGCGGTTAAGCGCCACGGAGGACGGCAATATTTGATAGATGGGGTAATTGAGCTTTGACCTCAATTGACACCTCAATTACTGAGCAATGCCGTTTTTCTGAGATCAGACCAGTTTTTAGCCACAAAGCTGTTAATTTTCAGGCATTAACTCCTGGAGCGATCTCATAGAATATAAACAACGCGTAATATGCAGAATTTATTTAAATATGAGAGTGGAAAGCTTTGTATCTACTGTCAAACAAAACCTCCATTCATGTCGATGACAAAATAATAAAAGCTGCGTTGGAATTCTATGTTATCATTGCATTATACTTGTTAAGCTTCTGTCATACTGTGATAAATTTTATTTGTAAACAACGCATTTATTTTAATTCTGAAGGCTTTAAAGCGAATTCCGATTTTACAGATGGTTTAACTTTGCTGTCTGACTCCGAGATGGCTTTACGCTGGTTAAATACATAATGGTGGGACAATTTTACGTTTTAGTAGATAAAAAGGCAAGCTACATTATTTACCACCCTAATGTTGAGTTGTATTAACACATTACAAAAACCCGATGTATATCGATAGGTAAATATGACAATATTAACAGACCGAAAAGATAGGAAGAAACTCAACCATCAAATAGTCTCGGAAGAGACATCTCATAAGTGACGCTGAGGGCCGAGTTTAATAATATCTATTACAGAGTTGTATTGACCTAGAAACAACCGAGTCATGTAAGCCATTCTTTGTAAAGTATAAAAAATTACTATTCTTTTTCCCGTCACCCTATATTGCGATGTTCGTAAAATCAAATATGTATAACCGTAACAGGCGCGATAAATATAAGCACAAATTATGTATGACAGCATCCAATACAGCAGTAACGCGTAAAAGTGTTTTCTGTATAGCCCCACCTGTATTCATTTACTAAAACAAAAACTAAAAAAATTAGCTGTTTTTTTTTTCAGTGTCCAATGGAAACAACGTCCTAATTATAATGTATATTCTAATATGGGGGCGAATTTTGCCTCTGATCATTGTTGTTAATATTTTATCCTAATTTTAGGGTTATATTTTGTTTTTCTTCATATTTAGTTAAATTTATTTTTAAATTGCTTATACAATATACAACCATATTATACGCAAGAGTAATTTATTGTAATCGTTAAAGAATAAATATTAAATGCATTTTTTTGGTAATTAATTATTAATTTTACAATTGAATAAAACTACTAATGAAATTTAATTAAAATAAATATTTGTATGCCGGAAAGGTGTGCACTGACATGTGTCAGTGTTTTATTCAATTATAAAATTAATATTTTCTTTTTTTTAGCGCTGGATGCGCTCAGCTCTCTATCTCAAAAAACGGTTGACGTTATAAAAAATGTTAAGAACAAAATTTGTCGCAAATTTTATGGTCTACAATTTTGATACTAGGTGCTAACATCATTGGAGCAATAGAAACGGAGATAATTGCAAAAAACTGATTTTCGTGACCCTTGACCTCGAATAACTTACGACGCAGACACGAGATAATATGAGAGTTTTCAGACAACTTTTAGAACGCCAAAATGAAGCTGTATACGAGTTTCCAGCTTATTATCTAAAATTCCGAGGTTGGCCCCTTTTTTGCCTAAAGTGACTGGGCTATCGACCAGGCTGTGACTGGGCTATCGACCAGGCTGTGCCTGCGCAAGCCTTACGCCGCCCGCCCCCGGCGCTGGGTCCAAAACCGCAATCGTCCGGTCAAAGGCGCCAGTCGTCAATATTACCGGTTTTTTTTTATAAATACATTTATTGATACAAAAACACAGAATCATTCGGAATAAACTCTCAAAATAAGGACTAAAATAATTCGTAACTGAAAAAGTAGAATACTAGATGTCAAGTTAAATGCTTTTGTTTTAGATAAAATAAAGCTGACGAACGATGCTAAGTACGCTAATGATGCTACACCAGACATATACACCGGCGTAGTTGGCGACATCATGAGAAAGGTACGTAACATTTGTGAGTTTTAATACGGCATGTTATCTTATAATTCTACAAGAGTAACAGAGTAAGTTGACAAAGATTCAAGTACAGTTTTAAAATAAAATAATATTCACATACCGTAGAGATCAAAATAAATCATTTCATCATTTTAAAAATTAACCAATCTCCGAGTATACTCAACAAATCCACATCATTGTTATTTGCTGATGACTTAAAACCCAATTCTTAAAATAAAGCAAATAAAATATTATCACATACTACAGTAGGATTGATACTATTTCCAGTGATGACATATGGAACTGAGACGTGGTCGTTAAAAATGGGCATTATAAGAAAGCTCATGGTCACTCAAAGGGCAACGACTCTACATTGCCCTTTGACAGACCTTACCTTAAGCTTTCAGGCAGCTTCGAGTCAGCTATGCTTGGAGTTTCACTAAGTGATCAAATCAAAAATGAGTAGATCGGCAGAAAAGGACAGTAACATACATAGCATGGAGAATTACAACGCTTAAGTAGTAGTGGATTGCCTGTAGGACCGATGGTGCCGACGGGTTCTCGAGTGGCGGGCACGCGCTGAAAGACGCAGCGTGGATAGGCCCCCGACAAGGAGGACCAATGACCTGGTGAAGTCGCGGGAAACCGCTGAATGCAGGAGGCGCAGGACCGGTCCTCGAGGAGATCCTTGAGGGAGGCCTATGTCCAGCAGTGGACGGAAATGATGATGATGAAGTAGACAGTAAGATTTCGATGGTATCACTGCTTACTACTTACTTATCAGGAGGTATCTCGGCATTCTCTAGTTTATAACCCAAAAAAATGGTTTTGTTTTATGGCTAGGGAACTAATCCACGAATATCGGTGCTCTGAAATCGTTGTACGAAGCGATTGTAAAAATCATTTGGAATGCAATGCTACTAAATACTATACCATCGCCTAGCTCTGCAAAGTATGGAGGTAAACAAACCAATTTAGGGTTATCACAACTCACGTTTTACAAATCTCCTGTAATTTACATGATTATCGACTTTTATATGCTAACTATTTATTACCAATTCCTATTGCAGCATATTTCAATAGAATCACTAAAATAACATGCATAATTACTTGGTATTTCGAAAAACCATTAAAAAGTCGAAATTAATTTTACGTGACAACCCTACAAAAAAAGAATGATGGATGAAATCCAGGTATTAAACACATTTTGTGGAATTCAACCAATGAATAAAGTTGAGGCATTTGTCAATACAATTGTGCGTATTTTGATTACTTTCAAATCAGCAGCATATCACATGCATTGTAATACTTTCAAGTCATCATCATCATCTCAGCGTTAATCCTAGTCGCATCCGAAGCCTTTTCAGCTTTGGAGTCTGGGGTCCGCTTTACCAGTCCAACTGCTGATATGGCTAAACTTCGACATTTTCCGTGAAGCGACTGCCGTCTGAGTTCCACAAACCGAAGGCGACATCGAAGCATTGGAGTTAGACCAATTGTTGGATTTTTGAGGGCTCCAACAACCCGTAACGACTGCCACTACATGTTCATATGGCAACTGGGACCAACGGCTTAACGTGCTTTCCGAGGCACGACCAGACCAGTGCAAATATTCATATTCATGCATACAAATACATGCACTGTGCGGGGATCGAACCCGCGCCACCTTGCGCAGCGGCCGCGTCCGCTACCGCTACGCCACGGAGGCTGTCATTGTAATACTTTCAAGTATGGACTAATTATCCATACTAATATTATAAATGCGAAAGTAACTCTGTCTGTCTGTCTGTTTCGCTTTCCCGCTTAAACCTCTCAACCGATTTTGATGAAATTTGGCACAGACAATCTTTAGATCCTGAGAAAAAATAGGCTACCTTTTATCCCGGAAAAATTTGATGTTCCCGAGGGAAATCTAAAAAACGCGATATAACCGAATTCCACGCGGGCGAAGCCGCGGGCGGAAAGCTAGTAACATATATGTATCAAAAAAATTAACTTAGGAAATTAGCTTACATGTCTGTCATATTTCATTCAAATCGGTTAAGCGGTCTATGCAAATCATAAATATCTAAACAAATAAACTGTTTACATTAATTAGTACGAAGTAGAATTATTACTTTTATGAAAATCATCTATCTAGAAAAGGTTGTTAACATCTGTCTTTTAGGCGTAAACTACTCGTTGCCTAGCAACGGTTTGTTTACCTCTATTCTTTATCGAATTTGGCTCAAATATAGAACGTATCCAGAACAAATTTGTGAGATTATTGTACTTGAAGCAGCATGGTGTGTATCCAGGGAATCCACTGTTACCAGGTATACTCAGTTTGCGCTGGACATGTTGAACTATAATAAGCAAGAAGTAAAAGGAAGTAGCTCTCGCCATTTAATAAGATTATGCGTGGTAAAAGACACAACCCTGTTTGGGTGCCCGCGAAGTGTTCCTTAGTTGACTTTGGTGTACTATTGTGTTATGTGCTTATATGCACGCCTTGTTACCCTGAAATAAGAAGAATTAAAGTGACTTTGATTCCATACAAAATATTAATATGAGTCACTTTAACTAACATTTTTGTTTCAAAAGTCGCAGCTGATGGACTTTTTTCACCCACCTTCAACAGTATTCATGGGGCGTAACGGCTAACGTGCCTGGTATATCAGAGCTCAAAAGTTGAGTCGCGGGTTCTTGCCCCAGTGGCAAAGAATATTTTTTGGAATTGCTATTTATTTTATTTTCTTTTAACATTTTTATTTGACATAGGTATATATGATGTTTATAGGTATATCTTGGACACCAATAGCTGATTAAAAGGTGAAGGAAAACATCTTGAGGAAACCTGGACTATAAACCTGAAATCACCAACCCGCATTGGTGATTACGCACAATCCTTCTCTGTATGAGAGAAGACCTGTGCCCAGCAGTGGGACGATAAAAGGTTGATGATGATGATGATGATATATGATGTTTTGCATTCGACATTCGACATATCACTTACAATACGACATGTCATCGAATGTATAAAAGGAAAAATTAATAGATTGGTACAATATGACGTATGCAATAAATACTTAAATTTTGTCTGTATCTACGATTATTTTTTGGTTGTATTTCTTCAGTTTCCCAATTGATAACCGTGAAAATCTAACTGCAATAATGGGGACATTTAAACCAATACTCTGCACCTTCGAAGACTACAGAAAATATGCTACCGAGGCCAAAGCCACACGTGGTCAGAAGGAAGCCAGATTTAGATGTGTAAGAACAAATGTAAGAGTTGATTATAACGAGATGTCTGTTGTTGCCCAATCTCTCTTTCTCTATGATACCCAAGAGAAAGTCGTGTATCTCAACAGTGAGCAGGTGAGTCACTTCTCGGATCCGATGTATAAAAATCTGTATTGTGAGAAGATAACATCCTTCTTCAAATTTATCAAGGACCTGGAAAAAGTCAGTATTGAATTACCTTTTACAGCGGAGGCCAAAAAACCTGTGTACCTGCCCTTAAATAGATCGACAGCAGCTGGTGTAATCCTGTCCTTCTTTAATGGATTAAGAGATCCTCTCGAAAAAATTATATCACTCTATGGCGTTGATACAGGGGATGCAGCAGACGAAATCAATAGAATATTAGTTACTATTACATGTGTTGCATAAAATATATAACCGATGTTGACATGGCAGCGGTAGTCAAGGAAGGTGAATCAGAACATCTTTCCTTAATGATAGATGATCAAGCGTGTATCCCAACAGCTCTTCAAGAGAACTACCTGAAGCTGAGAGACTCCAAGATACCAATCCGCCAAGGTACCATTGCTTTTCATGCAGTATATGGTGACTATGTGCTATGCAGACCAGTTGCAAATAAACAAGAGTACCGTCAATGGGTCCTTAAAAGGTTTTTTTTTTTTTTTTTTTTATAAATTTCAAACTAGCGCTTGACTGCAATCCTGCCTGATGGTAAGCAGTGATGCAATCGTTGATGGTAAAGCGCGCTAGTTTGTTAAGCCTACTCACTCAAAAGAACTGAGTAAATAGGAAGGAAGACGGCAGTTGAGCGCGGTGATGCAATGTTATACCCAACAACACGACTAACGATGCTGCGCCAGAGGGATATTGATCTGGAGGCCCTCCACAACCAAACTCCCGACACAACAACATTTCGCGCATCGTACCCGGCACGTACATCGCAACACAACTGCTCAGACCCGTCCTCCGTACGGCTTCACCAGACATCATGCCGGAACACGATGAATCGCTTGGCGGCATGACTTTGTCTTCTTCTTCTTCTTCCTCAGCCTATAGATGTCCACTGCTGGACAAAGGCCTCCCCCAAGGCTTTCCACGATGACCGGTCTTGTGCTGCCCGCATCCATCGGCTTCCCGCGACCTTCACCAGGTCATCGGTCCACCTTGTTGGGGGTCTCCCTACGCTGCGTCTTCCAGTACGTGGCCGCCACTCCAGAACCTTGCTGCCCCATCGGCCATCGGTTCTACGAGCAATGTGCCCTGCCCACTGCCACTTGAGTTTAGCGACTCGCAGAGCTATGTCGGTGACTTTGGTTCTTCTGCGGATCTCCTCATTTCTGATTCTATCACGCAGAGAAACTCCTAGCATAGCTCTTTCCATTGCCCTTTGTGTGACTCTGAGCCTTCGTATGAGGCCCATTGTGAGCGACCACGTTTCAGTTCCGTAAGTCATCACTGGCAACACACACTGGTCAAAGACTTTCGTCTTGAGACACTGTGGTATCTTGGACGACGAGAAGATGTAGCGTAGCTTCCCGAACGCTGCCCAACCGAGCTGGATTCGCCGAGACACCTCTTTCTCGAAGTTGGACCTACCTAGTTGGACTTTCTGTCCCAGGTATATATACTCGTCAACAACTTCGAGTGCAGAGCAACCAACTACAATTGGAGTGGGTGCGACATGAGAGTTCGACATGATCTTCGTCTTATCCATGTTCATTTTTAGACCCACTTGTTGGGAAGCTCTGCTGAGGTCATTGAGCATTTTGCCCAAGTCTTCCAGGGTCTCAGCCATGACCACGATATCATCTGCGAAACGGAGATTAGTGATGTACTCGCCGTTGATGTTGATGCCAAGTCCTTTCCAGTCCAGGAGCTTGAAGACATCTTCCAACGCGGCATGACTTTGTCTGGTGGGTGGTAACTTACGCCGGCGGCTGATGTTGTGGCCTACCACCGAGAGAAACCCGGTATAATGCATTCTTGTCGTCTATTCAACAGACCACTGAACTTAATGTTCAAATGGAACTCCAGAGTGGTGGGACAAGAGTCAATAATATAGCAGTTTCCCGTCCGACTCTTAGGAAAGCAGTGTTCCATATCTCTGCTAGAAATAAGACATTAGATCGGTACCGAGCTAAGACTGAGGGGGCGACCATTAATCCCCAACAGATAAAAACTTTCATAGATGCTCAGTCAGTTACCTTCAACTACGCTATTGATTCTGATACCAAAGATAGAATGAGAGATCTCTTTGGTGGTACAATTGATTCAATGATTGAGGACGCTGAAAGGGTAACTAAGATCATTAGTCGTCAATCCCGTTTAGACTAAGAAACTCATAAGACTTAAAGTTGAAGTACTTGGATATGTACTTAATCAGATGCTAGTTTTGATAATGTATGTTGAGTTGACCATTTAGGTTTAGAATATATTGAAAATGCTCTCCTAACAATGCAAACATGATGGCAAGTAAAAATAACTGTGCCGGTGGCATAAGTACGGCCAATAAATTAAAGCGTACAACGATAAATGAATCATAAGCTAATAATATAACGCTGAGAAATAAATCTACGCAAATTATTTCTAATAATAAGTCATTGGAGGTAAAAGCAAAGCTACCCATACTTGTACATTAGATCTAATGACGATTTGATAGAACTACAAAATAGGATATGTTTACTCGAGGAACAGCTGCAAATCACAGAAACCGCAATAGAGAATTTACTGTGAGAAAATAGTTATCAACTGAAACAATTCACTGATTACAAACTAAAAAATGATAAATTGACACATATATATTTATATGTGTATGAGTATCTGGCGAAGAACCCGATAAAAATATATTCTTTAGTTTCAAAACTGATCGAAGAAGATCCTAATGTGATCAATAATCATGAACCTCTATAAGTTACAACTAAGCACCACTGAACAGAGTGATGCACTAAACACGAAACCTTCATACCTTCCGTCATCTCGAGCATTAATCCCAGTCGCATCCGAAGCTTTGGAATCTAGGGTCCGCTTTACCAGTCTAGTCCAGTCTGTTTGAGTACTTTATGCGGCCCATGCCCAAATGGCCTGTTTTCGGTATTGTCGTCGAGTCGTAGTGCTCCCTCATATGAACGACCACAACCCCACCTAATTAGTATTTTAGATATTACTGAAAGTATTTACTTACACCTGCTTATTCCACGAATGTGCTAGACGTAGCTAGTTAGCTACCAAGAACCTAATCATCATCCCTTCGAGACGGAGTGGGCTGTAATTTACCCCATGAGCTCAGTCCGAGTTGGTAAATGTCACATGTTCTTAATTTATTAATACAAGAAACTAGTACAGAGTACATATAAATTGACAAGTTACAAAAAATACACGAAAAGAATCTTATCGCCATTTACGCTCTCGTGTGGGAGAGCTTTAAGATACAATCATATTAACTAACACGGTAAACAAAAGAAGACTGTTGATGTCTCGCTAATAGAAATATTATTACACATACACCCCCAGTAATGTAATATAAAGCGAGCTAGTCGCAAACTTTACGACTGCCGGTGGGATGTACTACATTATGACCAATGCTTTGGTTGTAAACAAAAAAAAAAAACAGACACACACCGTCTACGACAAAAGTAATACGAGATTATTTTAAAATGGAAGCACTTACAAAAAAAGTAAACCTCAGTTCCATTAACCACTGCACTACAAAGCCTGAAGTTTGTTTAAGGGATTTATACGCCCATATAAATAAGGCAGTTTATTGAAACTTTGATATTTTAAGAAGCAACATCTTCTGTCACCGAATGCTGTAGACTTTTTGCTCAATATCAATCTCAGTGAAGTATGAATATCCCACAATCGAGACCCGTGGAGACTCTATATTATTCCGCAGTAGGCTAGTAAAATATTATTCGTTTCTTTTTTGCCGGCGCGGTGCGGAGAAAATGGACGTTCGCCGCGAAAAAAATGTAACACGCCAGTGTTGCACATTTATCCAAATCCACGATTTTGGCGCACAGAACTCGTGACTTTTTTACTCTTAGCAATGAATAACGGCGGGAACACATTGGGCAGTAACTAAAACGCGTTTTGCGAACTATGGTCATACTTAGAGATACATTTTTACTAGCACTACTGTTCGGTTTATAGTGTATTGTGATTTTTTTGAAGAAGTGGATAAATATGTTGTTACCTAAGTCACGTTTTCGTTAGAAAATACAAAATATTATAATAAAACGTTGTTGTTTTATTAACATCGAAACAATAGTATTTATGTAGGTTTTCTTATCCTTTCTTGTTCCAGTCTCAATTTGACGAAGAAATTTGACGGCAAATCTAATAACAAGTGAAGGTTCACCTTTAAAGCTCTTCGTCTCCATACGAGTCGGTCTTGTGTGCGCTTTATGTTATTTCATAGGTTGTCTCAATGTCTAATGAAATATTTGCGAGGGTTAGTTTCCCATATCTTGGGTTACCTTTACGTTGAGGGGAGTATAATACAACTATATTTCAGTAAAACAGAGTGCACAAAGCTGTGCCAAAAGAGCTTCAGCGAATTGATTGTCAGTATAGCCTGTTTGTAACTAAAAGGTGTTAAGTAGGTTACTGATAATATAGCTGATGTTCAGCCATCAAATCAAATAGCAACTTGTGCACATTGATCGTTACTTATGTAATAATAGGAAAGGGCCGGAATCAAACTACACTGTTACCCTTTTTACAATTTTTACAATTGGCATTTGTTGTGAAATGTTTACAATCCACAGTGGGTAAGAGAAGACAGCGTAAACCTATCAACAAATACTCCTTGATAAAATGAAAAATGGTCTACAGAGTCCTCACATTTATAAAATATAATATATAAGAATCTATAAAAATGATGGATAACATAAGAAACCAATTAAAATCTAGTGACATGATTGCTTTAACTGTCTGTATACATTGTCAAATGAAAATAAAAAATGTCAAATAAAAAATGAAACATAGTAATTTGACACCAATGAATAGATATTTACCTACATACGTAGTCATGCCATTAACAAGGTAACCACGGTAGCCACATCATCATCAACATTTCAGCCGAAAGACGTCCACTGCTGGACATAGGCCTCCCCAAGGTTCTTCCACGGGAAACCGCTGGATGCGGAAGGCGCAGGACCGGTAGCCACATGCAGAAGGAATTATTGCCAAACTGACTTATCGCCTTATATGAATACTTTTTTTGATAAGGCCACGTCTAATGAGGGTTTAGAACTTTGCATTTGCTAAGTTCTGTAATCGGTATTAGCAACTTGCTACACAAGGAAGCTGCTTATACAAAAAGACTTGCGATACTCGCACGACTTATTCGTCAACTCGCGAGCGCTCGCGAGTTTGCACCTTCCAATTTTACCTGTGCTTTTTGTCGGCAACTCCCTCGCGTGTTAAAAGTACAGTAAAAAAGCAGATTGAAACCAATAACTATAAATAACTTGTTATAGCCCGCGGCTTTGCTCGCATTGCCTGATTGAGTTAAAGATTTTACGAATAACGATACATTTTGAAGTGCAGTCACCTTCAGACACGCATTCTTAATGTTGAATGTTGATATACAGAAAGTTTATACACAATCAAGAATGTACGACATGAATGATGTACAAACTTTTTATTAGCTGATTATCACAAAAGCACTAGAATTTTAGTATTCGCTAGTAAATATTATAAAACAATTTTAGCAAATCCTAATTAAATTTTGTTTAAAATCGATTCAGCAGTTGTATACTCTTCATGTAGGTATATGAAGTAGTATTATCATTCTAATATTATGACTGCGATTTATGCATTGCTGGCCAACAGAACAAAAGTAACTTACAATATTTTGTTTCGCCTTATCCAGAGTCAAATTCCCGAGTTTTATCCCGAAACCATTACACTAGATTTCGAGAAGTCTGCAATGTTAGCAATTAAAGATTTATATTCCCCTGAAACAAACATCAGCGGGTGTTTATTTCATTTCAGGGGCAAAAAGCCGACAAAATAGGAATAATAATATCTGCACTGAGCAGGAAACATATAAAGAGGTATATTCTTTTGGCATATTTGCCCAAATAAGCTATTGAATTGTTGGTTGTACATTATATTTAAATTTTCGAATGAAAAAATGTTTTTGAAAATGTTTATTTTGTAGACACTTGATTATTTTAGTTAAGTGATACTTCGTTTTTTGCGGACAAATTGTCTTGCAGTAATATGAATTACCGTACCACGAACATGGTCGACAGCTGGCATTTTACTGTAAACAGAAAATAACCAGTAAACCCGATAATGATTAGGTGTCAAATTTTATACGTAAAAGGGTCTAATATAACTGCAAAATTAAAGAAAATCTGCGCTTTCGATGAAAACGTTAACTTTACCATTAACTAATTGATCCACTGATTTATGTATGTATCGAACTTCTAATCTAGTCAAATTTTATTTTTGAATTTTTGTTTTCTATTACATTCTGCTTTAAGCTCAGCACACGATAACAAGCGAAATGCTTCACTGACAAATTGCGATATTGTTGACTGTTTTTGTTTTATTCGCTTCGTTTTAGTCTATTTATATAGTAATAAGCCAAATTTTTGATAAAGGAATAAGCAGCAGGTTAATTGCGTAACAAACTGTCAGTAGCGGTGGGTTTTATTTTGACAGTTTAACAATATTCAATGCGTTATTTAAGTTGTTGAGTAGAATCATTTTCGAACACATGGAGCAATGGATTAACAATATGCTTTGAAATGGTTCCGACTGATATTAATAGTATGTTGATATATATTAAATATCCTATCTCCAAAACAATGTTTAAAGTTATTATACATTTTATAGTTATGCAGCGGATTTTATATAATCTAACAGAACTTCGCGTTCGAGCGAGTTGACGACAAAAAAACCGATAAAATTGAAAGGTGCCATTTCTCGAACGCGCTCGCCATTTTTGACGCTAGCGAGTTGACGAATAAGTCATTAGCTTTGCTAGTCTAAAGGTGAACAAAACAAAAACACGTGACCGACAAAACGTGATACCTGTCATTTCAGTTGTCATTATACGCCACGGTTAGACTCTGCAATTTAGCAACGTTATAATTTGAATTGCTAAATTTAAAAGTACAATCTATTTAAAAAATAAGGGAAATCACATCAGCGAATAATAGTATACCTGATATTTAAACAATCATGTAAGGGAGGTTGTTAATACATACCTAAATCGACAATATTATCACAGTCATTACAGTAGACATAATTGTTAGGTGATCCATAACCTGTAAAATGTCAAACTGGTCTTACTTCCATTATTTTCATATTCTTAAAAACTTGACATAAGAATAGAATACCCTTTATTATGCATATAAATTACAGAATATAAATATGAATATTTTACAAAGGGTGACACAATGGGCGGTCTTATCGCTAAAAGCGATCTTTTACAGACAACCATTGGATGGAATACCGACGAGAAGGAAAGACAAATAGTATAGGTGTATTATTTAGATCATATGATAGATAAATACAAGTCATCATTCATGCTTTCAACTTTTAAACGTCTATGATTAGATATAGCTACTTTTAATTAACCTTGGTATACATACAACGTTATTTTTTGAAACATAACGTTTAATTTGATAATATATAAATATAGTTTGTTCAGAATAAGCAACTGAATCGATTCCAATCATTTTAACACCATGTTACATTTTTCCCAAATACATTTAGAGATTTCTGTTGTTTGGATACAGAGCGCGTGCAAGCAGTTTTACGTTAGATCATAGTACTCGCGCGCGCATCAGCTGACGCCAAGAGGTCAACGCCCCGCGTTCGCCCGCACGAGCGGAGCTTTGACCATATTTTTGTTGGGACAACTAAGTAGAATAGCAAGCTCATAACTTTGTGGTTTTTCATTATATCTTTTTGAAATTTTGTACATAGATTATTTACTTAAAAATACTGGATACGTGTTTCGAGTTTCGCATAAACAAAAAATAATGATGTACGAGGTGCGATCAAAAAGTAATGATAATGAGTATAATATAACAAGGATTCTAGTTTAAGTTTAATTTATTTTTCTACATAGTCTCCTAACAAGTTAATACATTTAATCCAACGTTTCCCTAAACCTACAATACCCTTTAAAAAAAAACTTTATGTTGGCCATCTCAAAATACCTCTACAGCAGCCATCACCTCGCTATCATCCTCAAATTTCTTGTCCCTGAGGTGTTTCTTCAGCCGAGGAAACAAATAAAAATCGCTAGGGGCTAAGTCTGTAGAATAAGGTGGGTGTTCGACCAGTTCGAAGCCTGCTTCTCGAATGGCAGCGATCGCAACTTTGGCTTTGTGTGCAGGGGCGTTGTCTTGATGAAACAGCACTTTCGCTCGGAGTTTGCCAGTCTTTTTTCCATTGTGGCTTCTAGTAGTAGTCTTATCTGTTCAGCGTAGTAGGAGCCCGTTATAGTAGCTCCCTTTTCCAGGTAATCAACCATTTTGATTCCCTCAGCATCCCAGATAACCTACATAACCTTGCCTGCCGAGCTCGAGACTTTGAACTTCTTCGGCGTCGGTGAGGATGGCCATTTCAAACTCATCGATTGTTGTTTGGTCTCAGGATGAAAATGATGGATCCATGTTTCGTCCATGGTCACAAATCGAGACAAAATATTTTTCATGGTCAGCCTGGAACTTTGCAAGATTGGTTCTTGAAATGTCAACTCGCTTTTCTTTTGTTCGTCCGTTAACATTCTCGGTACCTAATAATAATTAATAATAATTATATATAAACTAGCGCTTGACTGCAATCCCGCCTGGTGGTAAGCAGTGATGCAATCGTTGATGGTAAAGCGCGCTAGTTTATTAAGCCCATTCACTTAAAAAACCTCAGTGAATTGGAAGGAAGACGGCAGTTGAGCGAGGTGGTGCAATGTTAAACCCAACAACACGACCAACGATGCTGCGCCGGAGAGAGATTGATGTGGAGACCCTCCACGACCAAACTCCCGACACAACAACATTTGACGTATCGTACCCGGCACACATCGCAACACAACTGGTCAGACCCGTCCTCCGCACGACCTTTTTTTTTTTTTTTTTCCGGGTGAAAAATCCTCATGGATGTCCGCCGCCCTGGGGCAGGCGACGGGGTCTGTCAGACTCTTACTGACTAAAAACCACCCGGTTGTTCCTTCTCACACCTACACCGGGGGCTGCGAGAACTAATACTGCTTCCGCAACCCAACCCGGATCCACGGAGACCCTCTTCATATTCATTTTGTTGGTCAAAATGCTTTCAATGCTACCCCATATGAGCTCCCTGTGACCTCAGCTAAATGTCTGAGGGTTACTTTTCGGTCTGCTAACACGATATCTTCGATTTTTTTAAGTTTTCCTCAGTCAGGGACGAGATCGAGCGTCCCTCGCGATGTTCATCTTCCGTGAATGTTCTACCCAGCTTAAACTCTTTGCACCACCGTGCCACCGTAGAATATGGAGGAGCAAAGTCCCCCAGTGTCTCTACCAAATCAGCGTGTATCTCATTGGTAGACATTTTTTTCAAACAGAGGTACTTCATGACGCATCTCACTACGTGTTTCTTAATTCTTTTTGTGTTTTGTTTTCGCTCCCACTGCTGGTATTAAAATGAATGTAACTTCTCCAAATGATGTCCTATTTATACAATTTTCAAATTAGCTGGGAAGTAGTGAAGGCAGGCAAGATTGCGGTCAAACGCTAATAATATATATATCGCGTAATAATATATATATCTAAAAAAAAAAAACAAGGACCAAAGATACGAAAAACATTTTTTTGGATTTTTAGCTTTTTTAGAAATACCCGTTTAACATTACTTTTTGATCACCCCTAGTAGGTATATTATGGTGAAACATCATCACTATCGACTGGGTAATTTTGATCTTTTTTTTACTTTATATTTATTTTTTTAAAACCATTGTTGTCCCTAATATGCAAATAACGACATCTTCGGAATAAAAGTAAACAAAATTTTAATGTTTTTATAACTTTTCTAGTACTGGCCACTCTGAAATCAATTAACTAAACGACTATTAAAATAAAATTCATATATTATAATAACTTGAAAAAACATAATTTGCAATATAAATTAAATTTGTCTATGATCTATGCGGGAACTTTTTAACGAAACAAAAAGACACCACATTAAAGTATGTATTTTCCCAGCATAGTCGGCCGCCGATTTCATTTAACACCTTGACATTTTTATTTTGAGTTAAGAAAAATGACATTTAGTTTTTTTTTTTTTTAATAAATATAACAAAACACTTGAATGGGCTATCCAACACTAATACTTATTACTAAGGCTTACTAGCGGCCGCCAGCGACTTAGTTCGCGTTAAGTTAGTTTTGCTCCACTCCTATTGGTCGCAGCGTGATGTTATATAACAGCCTAAGCCCTCGTGGATTAATGCGCGATCCAACGCAGAAAGAATTTTTCAAATCGGACTGATAGTTCCTGTCCTGATATTAGCGCGTTCAAACAAACAAACAACAAACTCTTCAGCTTTATATATTAGTGTAGATTAGTTTTTTTACCACACCAATCACGGTTAAAATTTTATCGTGTACTTTTAGGTAAACCCTTAATATTTTTACGACCTGACTTTTTGCTAAACATTCAGTTTCCTTTCGTAATTTTTATAGAAAAGGTTTGAAATAATTATCTTTTCTAGGAGGCTGATATAGCGGTCGCCCCTTTAGCCGTAACACCTGAACGTGAGCGATTAGTGGACTTCAGCGAGCCGTTTCTCTCAATGGACACACCGATCTCTTACACAAGAACGCCGAAGCAGTTATCGGACACATTCAGTTTCCTTCGACCATTATCAAAAGAAATATGGGTGAGTCGCCAGTTTTGGGTTCCTTTTATTTGTGTATTTTTGAGAGTTCACTTTAATTAATATAGGATTGTGTATAAATCAAGAAAATCAAATTACTAAAATACTAAACGTGTAGGTTCCTGCTTTTGGAATAAAGTTTTTAAAAGCATACCTAAATTAAAAGACGTTGAAACTACATTATGTATAATAACCTTCTGGCTGACGTGCAAAATTACATCGTACCTTAGTAATTATGAGATCAAGATCAAATATACTCTACCCCCTCGGTGTTTGAATGTTCACGTACTTTAATTTGTTAAATACAACAAAAACACTATGAATAAAACCATACAATAACTATACAGTATACTATTCCCTTCATCGCTCCAAGAGCAATTAATAGTAGATTAGAAGCCAAGTCTGTAAGGCATCAATATTTGCAGTCCGAGATATTTAGGCGCGCAAGCGCTGCGAGGGACTATGTTTATGTAGTTCGAGGGTGTAATTGATGCTTACACCCGAGCTAACTACTCTGTTTTACATCTCGAATGGGAGGCAAGTAAAAAAAAAATGGCATTACATGAATAAAAGTAAAAAGTTTTCTATACCCGCCTTTTTCATATTTTTTCAAGAACGAAAATGAGCTTCAACGTTCGATTTTTTAAATTTGATGACTATTATACTCATACGAAGACAAGGTTGAATAGCGAAGCGACCTCTTTTGTCATTGGGCTCAATACATGATGTCTATTGCCATTTGCCAGTATGATGGTTACATGTACGAGAATTTTTTTAAAGAGTGAAGAGTTTTATTTTCAATTACCGCCCTAGGGCTTTACAAGCCCCATTTGGGGGTAATACGAACCTACTTACCGAATACAAGAGATGTAAAAAACAAATTTCTAGTAGGTATCTATTTCACTATGTTTATTTTTAATCCTCTATTTAATCATTAATTAATCTAAATTATATACATAATATTTTATTAATAATATTAGAACATAGAATCATTTAAAAACAATAGTTCACGGTCAAGGTAAAGTTGATGAAGTAAAACCTTTTTATGGTGCTTACTAATTTCATATTTAATCAATTGAGAATAGTGTTTTTGTAATTGGAGATGAATTATGAGGACCTGTGTGATTGACACTTGTCTTTGTACTCTTGTTATTCTTACTAAAATGTAAATCAGAGAATTTTAGATGGTGTTAATAAGAATTTAGATATTTATCAATCCTATTTGTAGTCTTCCAATTCATATCAGCTTCTCAGAAAGCCTCACAGAAGATTCCAGCAATCAGGAATCCAGAGTGAAGAGCCTTTAAATCGAGCCGTGTCTAGTAATACCACTGTTTGAATTTAACTGGTTTCATCATAAGGTTTTGGTCCAGTCTCTTGGCTGTTGTTAACTCCTCATTGGAGGTCATAACTATCGGTACCATGATTGCCGCGTTCTCATCCCAAATATCTAAAACGTCGAGAGCCAAGATACTTGGATTTGTTTATCTTTCCCGGCTTTCACGATGAGAACACCCGAAGATAATAATGCCAGATTGATTTCCCCGGCGATACCATGCCCGACAGATGTCAACTGTGCTCCGTCCTACACAATAAATCTCCTGTAATTGTTCGTCATCATAACTTTATAACTTCGTGCATAATTACACAGACAAAACCATCGGTTTCCCCAAAGAGGTCAGTGAAAGTAAATCTAAATCCGTGAAGGTCAAAGACCACCGTTTTGGGCTAGTTCTCTTTACCCAAGGAGAATAGGGCGAAGCCCTTGTCCACCGCGATTTCATTTCAATTCATCTCCAAGTAGGTGTCTATTTTTAATTATTATTAACGTTAATTAATCATAAACGTTGCTTAAAGAGAAGTTCAAACGTCAAAAAGTAGTCTTTGATAATTACGACCGTGTACTTAACTTTAAGTAACATTCCTAATTATGAGGGTAGTAGATTATGTTTGTTAGAGACCTAAATATAAAGCACTCAAAACAAGAATCCAAAATAATATTTCAAGTTAATACAGAAATATATAGAAAGTTAGCTGCTCTACGTACACAACAACTGGTTTTCCATAAATCCAAGCGTATCCAAACATTTTACCGATCAAGAAGTGGTTATTTCATCGAGCAAAAAAAAAAAAATATTTCTCTGATGAAAACATGTTGGTTTCATGCTTATGAATGTTTATGAAAATTCTTTGATCGAATAAACTATGCAATAGTACCCTGCATTACTTACACTAGAATGTAAACTTATGTCATTGGATTGTTACAATAATTTAGCTGTATATAGGTAGAAAATTTACTAATAACCCTGTTGAATTAAATGAAGAATATAATTAAAGTAATACATGAAAGAACAACAAATTATAACAATATTTGAATATAGTAAATAACATTAAAATAAATATTAGCTTACACATAACGGTACTTGCAGTTCATGTTATAATACAAACAAACAAGAGGAGCTTAGAATTTCGTACGTGAATTCATGAGACCCCACAAACAACCACCATTTGTAAACATTATGAGACCGACACTAAATGTGGGTGCACGTTATATCTATTATTTTCAATTCCACGCAGCGATAGTGTATATTCTAGTAATTACGTTTGTTTGCAGCTCTGTGTATTGTTCAGCTTCTTCGCCGTCAGCATTGTACTTTTCTTAGTGTCAAGATTCTCTCCTCATGAGTGGAAATCGGTCTCCATATCTGATACACAATTAGACCACACAATGAGTAGCACCAGTGAGGTAAGACTAAAAAACTTTATCTGAATAAAGACTGAATTAAAACAATATAAATTTATATTATTATTAATGTAATATATATTTTTAATATATAATTAATTCATGTTTTTTTATTATTTTAGATAATCTTACATAACGAGTTCAGTATTTGGAATTCGTTCTGGTTTTCGCTCGGATCTTTCATGCAGCAGGGAAGCGATGTGGTTCCGAGGTATGCTATAATATAAAGTCCCACTACACAAACGATTCTGGAATATTCAACATAAATAACTAAATGGAAAACAATAAAGGCGCTTGCCAATACTCAAGCATTTTAAGTAATGCGGTCAATATAAAGAGTCGACCTAGCTATGGAATTCTAGATTAAATTCCATGTCGTGTGTAAAATTGCGCGTACTTCGGATATAAGATAGGAGGTATGTTTTGTACAAGAACACGATTGGTAAAAGGAAGCTTGTCTTTATGAGTTTAAGAAATGAATATTCTATATTTAGACGTCTCTACTTTTTTTTACTGTATTTGAAACCTTTATTTTGACCTATATTTTATAGAATTAACATTAGACTACTCTTCTTTATTTATCATATCTACATATATGTACATTAAGATTATAAATTCCTGTAGGTACAAGTATCCGATATATTATAATAAGTATTGTATTTTCCACGATATCAAGACTATTCCAAAATCACTTCCCATACGCAACCCTCATCTTTAACGCTTAGTTTCGACGACTTTGTGACATTTCAGCGTTGGGAACTGTACCCCTGCTGGATGGTAATACTTTACTTTTTTAAACAATTCTAAATATTTAATTAATTTTTAGGTAAGTTTTCTTAGTTATCGGAGTGTCGGTTTGTAATATTGAAATAATCGTTTTTTACTATATGCATATGAATATATACTGCACATACAACAAAACTTTTTCCTTTAATTTTTGTCTACTAGTCTGTTTGTTCCGACTAGTTTCTGAAATGGCTGGACCGATTTTGACGGGACTTTTATTGGCTGCCCCTACTACTTTTGCCGCGGGGCGCAGCTATTATATAAAATCAAACACTATTCACTTACAAAGTGTGAACTTTTTCACAGATTTCTACGACGTAAACTGCTTCAAAGCCAACGTTTGGCATTGATATTTTTATGCAAGGCGTATAGAACGGTCAGTACTGAAGCCTTACCCGTTCTGGCAGGTGTACTTCCAGTCGATCTTGAAGTACAGCGACGTGCTTCAATGTACTACTCCGCGAGGGGGGAGGCCATGGACACTAACTTTGTTACACAACGCGACCTCAATAGAATTTCTAGATTATTTAAACCTCAGACTGACGTCTGGGAGGACCTCTTATCCGAATGGCAAAGTAGGTGGGATAATTCCATCAAGGGCCGGCACCTCCATCTGTTCTTTCCATCCGTTGGCGATCGGCTGGCTAAGACATGGCTGGAGGTTGACCACTGCGTTGCCCAATTTCTCGCAGGTTATGGCAACTTTAAAAGTAAACTGTATTCTTTTAAACTTGTTCCTTCGCCTTTGTGTCAGTGTTCTACATCGAACTGTGAATTTGAACAGTCCGCACATCACATCTTGTGGGAGTGTATTCTTTGGCAGAATGAACGCAATATTATGTTGGATAGTGTACAAGTTACATCCGGAGTTGTTTATTATACGGACCTTGTTGAAACTAGAACTAATTTCCGTGCGTTCAGGCGCTTTTGCCATACCTATTATTGGAATCAATTGTAACAGCATATACCTACTTAGGACCCATTAACTTGATCAAATGTTATTCCGTGGTGCTTGGCAATCTGGGCTTCTCCCAGTTGCAATAATGTCCCTTTGTGCCGATTGGCCTAGTTCTATTCTGTCTCCTGCTTATTATGGAGGGAAGTGGAAAAAATATCTTTTTTCTTACTCCTCCGCTATTCTTTTCTGATTAATTTCGTTGCGGGACCCAAGACAGTTGAAACATTTCTCCGGGACTCGTCGAGCTTCATTGCTCGGCGTTTTTCTGGCGGTCTCCACTGTTGATTCTGGCTTTCAGGAGTTGCAGTGGGTTGGGAACAGTGTGGCGGGTTTTTGTTTTTCACAGATTTCATTCGTTATTTCTTTAAATAATTCTAATATCTTTAGTAGGTTTTACAGGCAAAACTCAGTAAAATTGCTTCACGCAGGTGAAGTTGGGGGCAAAAGGTAGTAGGTTAAAATGGTTGAATACTGTTCTAGAATCTCCAGACTTTAACAGATTCTATATTCATGCATTTCAATAACTACCTAAATACCAATTTTCCCGGAGTATTTGCATTCCAAACCCATATGATGTCTGAATGTGTCGTAGTTAAACATTAATATGGTTTTAGATCATAATAAATCTATGTCAGATGGTACGACTGCAATCAAGCATGTTTTGCATAGCAAATCTTAAGTTTCTAGAACACCGAGAAACTGCAGAATTAACAACGCAAACCAATCTCAACAGAATTAAGAATCAACGCTACGTAATACATATTTCTCAAACCAACTGGAACTGACAAAACGTTGCACATAGGTTTTGTAAGAGATAGTTACGACAATAAAAAATATACACACACGCAGTTTCCGGCATGTTATTTTGTCACACAGACTAGAGTGTAGTGTATATAGTGCGTTGGGGTAAGATCGGCCTTGGGGTAAGAACGTACAAATCAAATACCTATTTATTTTTTAATACTATCTAAACGTAGCTACAATACATGTACACTACATGTACGTACATTTAGATATTTGGCTTTATTTTTTGCGACATTTGATTAGTACGTTCTTACCCCAAGGCCGATCTTACCCAAACGCATCTTATATACCTAATGTTTCATGTGTTTGTGTCACTACTGACACATAAGGTATTTATAGTGAGGTGTGTAAGGCAAACAGCAGCAAATGATCCTGCTTATAGACTGATAGTTAAATAAATAAAAGTATTTCTTTTTTATTTTATTGACATTAGACTGCTTCTTCTTAAACATATAGATTACTCTAAAAGTCCTACTGCTGGATACAGGAACGGAAGGAATAAGCGTAATCACCACGCTTGCTCAATGCGGTTTGACGATTTCAAACTCAAAGTCCAAGTCCAGTCATTGATGTCCAAGATTAACTTAGAAAGTACATATAACTTAGCAACACACAAGATATTTTAATTAAAAAAGCTCTCGTGGCTAATTAGTTAGATTGCAAAAATGATGTGTATAGTATGACGATTCATGCTAATTAATTCCTCAGTAAATTTTACTCAAAAAAGTGCCTACTGCACACAAACTGTACCTTAGACAAGAAGTAGAGGTACTCAAGATACAATGCTTCAGATGGTGGGTTAACGATGCAATTTGTTTCCGTACCACTTTTAACGTAGGGTTAAAGGCGCGTTTTTCTTCACAGGGTATCTTATATAACCCATAAATTGTAAATTATGGTATACCTAATATTTCACCCGCGACTTCGCTCGCAAAAAAATTTGTATGATTTCTAGAAATTCTAGCTCAACAAAACCCAAAACAAAAGGAAATTTACGAAAATTTAAGATCGGTTTATAAGTTTAGAATCATCGTTCGGTACGTTTCTATAAAGATTATAGAAGAATTAGAAGATTATAGATAGAAGATACCAAATATTGGTTAAATCGAGCCACACCGTTACGTCAAGCATTCTCGAAAAACATCGTCTTGGAATATTATTTTTCCTTTTTTTAATTAATCAAGTCATTGAGCTAAAATCCTTCACCAAAAACTGACTCCGTTGCCGTTTTTCAAAAAGCCAAAAAGCATATTTTTAGTTTCTCAATTTGACAGATTTGAGTACAATTTTTTTAACAGGCCCGCGATATAAACAAACAGATAAATTATCGCTTGGCAACCACAATCTGAAGCAATTAAAGACAGTGGAAATTAAGTCGGTAACAACTAAAATAAAAAAGGCACCACTTTATCAGTATTGTATGTTTTTGCTTAAAACGTTATTGCTTATCTAATTGACTATTGACAATGGATTACCGAAACTAAAAGAGACGCTGCTTACTTGAAGAGCACTCGTATTCTAGACACAATTGTCCTAAGCACAAATTAACTAAATTACAGTTACGAGTTTATTGTGACTCATATCGTAGCTTATGAGGCTCTTGATTATATGATGAATTTCATTACAAACTGAATCTAATTTATAATGTTGAAAATTCCATTTTCTTTCGACAATATTACTTACCGTTATTCTGTAGTAGACTGCTGCTTAGAGGTCAGACAAAGGACGCTTGAACTTCTTCATTCTAATCAAATTATTAATAGATGAATCCAAGTTTGAATTCACTAAATTTGCAATTTGTAAGACTTTTAAGAACTAAAATATAATTATGATATTCGTGATATATATACATAGATATGATACGTGTACAATACCTTCGTGTAATTAGTACATTTACGTGTATTGCACATGTATCATATATGTATATTTTAGACGTGCACAACACGTTATATTATCCATACATTATACGTATTCATTTCTATTCGTTCCTATGTTACTGTAAAACTTTAAACCAATTATCACTTTCATCAGGTCTCTATCAGGAAGAATAGTTGGAACAGTGTGGTGGTTCTTTGCGCTCATCCTAGTATGCTCTTACACGGCAAATCTTGCAGCTTATCTCATAGTGGAGCGAATAGCAGAACCTTCAAATTCAGCTGTCAGCTATGCACCGAACATTGCTCATACCGAAGTAAGAACCACATGCTCTATTACAAGATACAGGTAACAAACAGAAATTGGTAAGGTGAATCATCTGCCAGAGCGAAAAGTGCGAATGCGAATTGAACATCTTCAATGGTTTAGCTTTAAGGTAACGCTTTATGGTAATGGTTTTCAGTTTAAATGATCTGACTGATTGATCGAATAAACGAAGAAATAAATGGGTATAAGTTCAATACTACAGATTAATGATTAGAGTTTACGACAAATATATCGCCTAAGATATGGTTGAGAATGAACATGCAAAAACAGCGTTCTATATTTAATTTCGTTCTGTGAATCATACAACTTCCGAAACTTGATCTTTTAGATTTGGTCAAAGCAAACAAACCTTTAAAAACCTAGAAAAGGTAGCAAGACTTTATGAAGAAATCGTATTAATAAATGAGTGTGTATCATTATTTTATGCGGAACGTTTGAGCAGTTTGTTTTGTCTTAAAATATATATATATGTGAATGGCTGCATAGATCAGGGGAAGACGTCAGGGAAAAGAAACTATGCATAAATAGACTGTTATATGTCTGGAAAGGGGGGAGAGCGGCGAGGGGATAACTACCTAAATGACGACTAAACAAGATGTGAGTATGAAAGGAGCGACTTCGAATTGCAAGAGGATGATAATGTTGATGTTTATTCATTTTGAATGAAGTTCTAAAAGGAAGGTTATGATTTGAGCCGATATGGGTATTATCCTATTTATAACATAGTTTTATTAATCTTGGGATATTCGCTCGCGGTCTTTTATGTTATCTACAATATGTAGTAGTAGTAAAATATGTAATGAGTTTGAGGCATCTGGGGCATTATTATGAAGTATTAAAACCATCATAGTTCTGGTGTTAGACAAAAATGGAGCTATACAGGATGAATAGCGCTATCCCTTTCTCACAACAGTTTAATGCTGGTTTTTATACGTTATATAATAGGCCCAATCAACCAAGGTCATCCTATACACATACTTCATTTTCTGGATACACTTAGTTAACGTTATTCGTTCAGCGATTATTTATAGGTTAGCGAGATTTTAGAACTAACGGGAAGTCTCTTCCACGATTCCATTGTTTAATTTTTAGGGACTAATACTTATGAACGAACTATGTGAAACAAAATTTATTTATTTAATTTATAATATACGAGCTTTCCGCCCGCAGCTTCGCCCGCGTGGAGTTGGGTTATATCGAGTCTCCAAAAGAACGCTTGATCGCAATCCCGGCCGATGGTAAGCAGTGATGCAATCGTTGATGGTAAAGCGCGCCGTTTATTAAGAGCCTATTTACCCAAAAAAAAAACTGAGTTAATAGGAAGGAAAACGGCAGTTTATTCGTCATGCAACATTAAACCCAACAGCACGACCAACTATGCTGCGCTAGAAGGAGTTTGATCTGGACACCCTCCACGACCAAACTCTCGACCCAACAACATTTGGCGCATCGTACCCGGCACACATCGCAACAAAACTGCTCAGACCCATACTCCGTACGGCTTCACCGGACATCATGCAGGAACACGACGAATCGCTTGGCGGCAGGACTTTGTCTGGTGGGTGGTAACTTCTGCCGGCAGCCGATGTTAAGGCCTACCACCTATTCTATGTTATTTCTGAAGGTCAACTCTATCCTTGTATCAAAGTTCAAGAAAATCAGTACGGTGGTTTAGACGTGAAAGCGTAACAGACAGACAGATTTATTTTCGCATTTATAATATTAGTAGGGCTACTTCATCGTACTACACCAAAACATAATTACAATACATAGAAAAAACATCTAACACTACAAAATAAACAATGGATCACCTTATCGCTAATGTAATCTCTTTTAGGCAACCTTATAAAGTGAGAGTTAAAATTAATTTATAAATAATCGCTGAGTATACACATGCGGGTATTTTGGAAAGACCTTCATAATATGCTTTCAATATCTAGTGCAATCTCTTCCAAGCTAAAAGATTTTCCTGGACATTGTTAACCTTATTATAATTTGTTTAATGTTTACCTTAATTTGAAAACTAATTTATAAATAATCGTTGAGCATACACATGCGGGTATTTCGGAAAACCCCTCTCGTTACATTGGAAGCATCTCACTTCAATGTGAGACGCTTCCAATATACCGTCCAGGACATAGTAAACGAACCACCTATTTAAGTTTGATATACATTTTTTTTTTCAGAGCTATTATTTTAACTTACGGAGTAATGTTGTTAAGGATCCTGTTTTAAATCAGGAAGCTATATCAACCTATTCTGACGATGGCGAGACGTGTGGCGTGCCGTCTCGTATTTGTCGATATAAGCACGTTAACTTCGCTATTGCTACAGCGAAGGGATCGCCTCTCAGGTAACATTTTAGTGCAATTTTCTTTTCTTTAATCAAATTCAATAGGTATCATGCACATCCTTGATTTTCAATCGTAAATTTTGGAAAGTAACTACTGAAATGTGTGTAATTTATACCTATATTTTCCGGTTCATTAAGTATGAAGGAAGTTATGACGTAGGTACCGACTGAAAAAGCCCATAAGAAATAATATATATAAGATGTATCAAATCTGTAATATGTCATCTTCTTTTCAAACTTCAAATAGTTTGACTTATATACATGATTACATTGAATAAGATTAGATGCAAATGATGGGATTAATTGATAATCCAATCATTTTCATCCAATCTGATTCAATCTTCAATAACTGTGATTCATCATCATCATCAACCTTTTTATCGTCCCACTGCTGGGCACAGGTCTCCTCTCACACAGAGAAGGATTGAGCGCAATCACCACGCTTGCTCAATGCGGGTTGGCGATTTCAGACTTAAAGTCCAGGTTTCCTCAAGATGTTTTCCTTCACCTTCAGTCATTGGTGTTCAAGATATACTTAGAAAGTACATATAACTTCAGAAAAGTTACATTGGTACTAGCCTGACCTGGAATCGAACCCGCGCCCTCATACTTGAGAGGCTGGTGTTTTAACCACTAGGCCACCACGACGACACAATAACTGTGATTGATTTTCAGGTAATATCAATATTACAATATCGTCGAGGTTTGAGATTAGCTGTCACGTTTCACTTAGCTGCATTCCCATCAACATTGTGAAATTGTTTTATAATGAAATATAGACTCTGTAATAATAGATTTGAAAAGTCTAGGCAGTAAACGATCTACTACTTTAAAAAAATCCGTATTGGATACCCATTGATTTTGTAGCTTATTTTATATTTATTTTATTTAGGATATGTCCGTAAAAGTCAAGTGTTGTTGTGGAGAGTTGTGTTAGAATATTTTCTACCCAAAATACGAAGTGGCAAATGCTTATACGTTTGCAAGAAATTCTGTAAAGAAGTGTGTCAAGGCAAACATTGATTTGATTAAAATAATAAAAAAGATAATGTGAAGTGATTCTTGTGTAGTAATTTAAGCGCTACGTAAGCGGTTTGTTCTGACTCAAACATTACAACTCAGTGATGCATGCACGTCTACGCTAACGTTGCAACCCTATTCCATTATGATAACAATATCCGACAGACAAGTTTTACAAATTATTACATCACTAGCTTTCCGACGCCCGCGTGGAATTCAGTTATCATGCTTTTTAGATTTCTACTATTATTTAATCCGGAGTTCTAACTTTACATCTACAAAATTTCAAAGCAATCGGTTCAGTAGTTACGGCGTGAAGGCGGAACAAACAAACAAAAAAAAAATCACTTTCCGATTTATAAAATTAGTAAGGATAATAGATTAGTTATCTATTATTTTTGACTAGCTTTCCGCCCGCGGCTTCGCCCGCATGGAATTTGGTTATATCGCGCTTTTTAGATTCCTCATTTTCGGGGATTAATTACCGTATCATTTAGCTTTTAAGTTTACATATGCGTATTGCACAGCGCATCTATCGCCGAAGTGGTATGAAGCTAACAATATTTTTGTTTTCCCTCGGGAATATAAAATATTCCAGCATAAAAAGTATCCTATTATTTAATCCGGACTTCTAACTTTACGTCTACAAAATTTCAAAGCAATCGGTTCAGTAGTTATGGCGTGAAAGCGGAACAAACAAACAAAAAAACTCACTTTCCGATTTATAATATTAGAATAGCTCTTTCTTATGTACATCATATAGATTACAGAACAGAAATAAAAATATTTAACAAAGGGTGACACAATGGGCGGTCTTACCGCTAAGAGCGATCTTTTACTATTACTATACTACATGAATGATAGTAATCGGAAGTTCCGACTTAACGGAGTCGGAGTCGAAGCACCGTAACATCCCTCTTTTTTTTTGGCAGGATGCTAAGATGAGTGCCACGCTCATTTTTCATTGGACTTTTAAATTATTTATAGTGTCGTTTACTAAATAAAAACGCGTGATTTATGTAGTAAAAAGTGCATTCAGTGAATAATTCATTACGTGACATTGGCTAAATTCACAAACCGTGATAAGCCATAAGAGAAAGAAAGACTTTTCAGGATTTTTATTTACTTGAAATTGGCACAAACTTGTAACTAGCGCTACAAAATAAAAAAAAAAATCTTAACGTTAGAATTCTTAAAGAAGAGGCAGTTATGAGAGCTATGTCGCATGTTCCTTGCATCGATAACATTATAGAACTTACTAAATCAACAACACCGGCGTCCGAATTGTCCACCTTGACGACTCTTATCGCAGATATCCTCTTTGTTACTACAGCTGGACAGGCGACAAGGACGTTCTTCCCCATTACTATCTTTAGTGCAGTATGGAACTCACAATCGAATATAGAGCTTTTCAGCAATTTCTTCAGTTCGACTGGTGCTTGTGGTTGATTTGCTTACAAGTGTGCTTGCGAATTGGGGAGAATATTTACCCTGTGCGAGAATATGGAGGAAGAGAAGGACTCCCAAATAGTGTTTCATGAAATATTTGTAACATAAAAAGAAGATCTGCCGATCCTAGAGAAAATCACGGACATTGCCAGGTGCTTTACTAGAGAGGAGTTGGGAAATTGTTTCCGCCAACAGGGGAAACCTCATGTAATGTTCAGATTAAATTGCCTAAGGTAACTTACTATGCGAAAATGTCTTGCACAAATCAATCAGGCCTCCTCTCTGGTGTGTATAATCAGGTAGTTACTGTACCTTACTTAAGTGATCAAAGAAACCAAAGATTTGAGGACCCGTTCTTTGAACACATCGAGAAGAAAAAAATCATGACTGCAACTAGAAAAACCATTCCTCAAATTATAAACATCCTAACAAGTACTCTTGAGGAATTACATGAAGGAAGAAAGGCAAATGGAAGAATTGAAATGGGAACTACATATTGGAGGGAAATGTCATCTCTACAATTAGGAACACAGGATGCTGAGGTACAAATAGCATAGAGGGAAAGAATAAAATGTTCCTTGGAATGAAATGCTTTTCACTCTTTCCCATTAATGATTCTTCAGTAACTTGAGTACATACATAGTATTAAGAAATCATCATTGTTTGATTCTTGGCTAATTAAGTACACTTTATATATAATCATAAAATAAAGAAATATTTTTCATAAGCTCACTCAACAATCAACGCCTACAACATCAAAATATTATGAAATACACTTCAATTGAGTATGAAGACGTAATTATCCAACCTATTTGAACAGGGACGGCTTTCATTCCTTTACACACGTCAAAATGAACGATACGCTCGCGAGCGTTCTCTTCCGATGTCTGGATGGCAAAATAAATATAAACGACAGTATGATACGAACGCCAGGGGATGAGCACAAACTCTGTGTAAATTTCCGTACAGACAAGAGCTCCTATTATCTATCTGAAATCTCAGCTCTATACGGTAATTCCCGGCGGAATACTGAAAAGTCGTAAATTTACATGCTACGGTGGTACCCCCGTCAGTTGGGAAGGCGGTGCACTCCGCTTTTCGAATTTATACTACCCATTTTTATAGTACGCGATTTGGCGGACGTGATTTTTGACAACACGTTAAAATTTACATTTTATATGATACGTCGAGTTTATGGCGCGTCGCTTATTGAGGAGATACCGGCCAACTTTACTGAACGATGGAAATTCGTTTCCTGAAACAGCTTTGAGCTGTTTCAACAGTTCTTACACCTTTCACTCTACTAATTAACCTTTTGAACGCCCATCTATATAATACGCGATGTGTCCTCCTGCGCCACACTACAAATGTATAACGTATGTATAGTAAAACGTAGGGATGGGATTAGTGTCCTATCGACAAATAATATTATACATTTAAAATAATGTTTATTCACCAATTTACGAAGCTAAATAAAAACTGTAATCGTAATTTCATATTTTATTTTATTTCCTAAAAGAAACAATATGAAAACCTGGATATATTCCCCACAATAAAGAAAAGAATTTTAAATTTATTAGACGTGTGTTCTACAAGGCACATCCCTATTTGTCTCCAAATGTAATCCTTCTACTTCATATCAAGTACTTGGCGCTCGAGGCACGTCAAAATCCTTTCTGTTCTAGGGATGTCTAGATTTCTATGGTATATATTTTATATTCACTGTGGTCGAGTTACACGTGCATAAACTCAACCGATTCCTGCATAATTTATTTCGTTTACTTACAACAAATACAATTAATAGAAGCTAAATACTTAGTTTTCTACGTTTTAAAAAATAAAATAAAATGGAGGGTAAGTGTCTGTTTTACACAAGACCTTTTTTTTTAATGGTGTCGCTAAATACTCGCAATTATTTTTCTGGTTTGTAGAAACTAATAGAAAACTGAAGAAAATTCCTGAAACGGAAGTTGACGACTTAACGGAATGTCAAGACGACGAACTATTTCAAAATTCTGATTCAGACTTGAACAACTCGCAATAATTCGTCATATTCACAGTCACAATTTTTTTTTAAGGACAAGTGCGCCAACTCAATATGTAAACATTGCACTACACTAAAATGCACAAGGTCACTATGACCTTGAAACCCGTCCGCTTATGACGTCACAGATTTCCTTCTATACACGTCGGTGGCGCGTACGGACCGCTAACTAACTAACTTTGTAGGGATGGGTTTTTCAAACGGGGTTTCACTATCGACAATGATTAGAAAACCTATTAATTCTTGATTAAGGTGAATAAAACCTAGTTTAAAGTGTACAATATTTATAAAATATTATATATTTACGTCATTTTCTTGCAATAATAGTATTTATGATCATTTCGACGAGATGAAATATAGCGAGGTCTTCGTCGTGTCCCATCACTGGCTTACTTGATATCAAGTAATTGGCGCTGGGGGCATTAAAATATTTTCTGGCGTTTTTGTTTCTATTGAAAATTAAACAAATAAGAACTTATTATGCGTGAAAAAGTTAAAAATATGGTTGATAACAGGGCAAATTTCCATAAAAACAAAATAAAAGGTCTTGTAAAAGTCGTAAATTTATTTTATACTGTGATTACTTCTAATCAAGTAGTGGCGCTGAGGGCACGAAAATCTCGAACTTGTATAGAAGTGATTGGCGT
The DNA here is from genome assembly GCA_017933935.1 of Sesamia nonagrioides. Classification (NCBI taxonomy): domain Eukaryota; kingdom Metazoa; phylum Arthropoda; class Insecta; order Lepidoptera; family Noctuidae; genus Sesamia; species Sesamia nonagrioides. The sequence continues at coordinate 492,941 of JADWQK010000626.1, read as the reverse complement.
TCAAAAGGTTAACAACGTCATGAAATAATATTTTTATTATTAGTGTTTGTAATACCGATCTAATTTTCGATGATGAGATAGATACAATATTAGTCGCACGAATTCTTTCTAACAAAGTTATTAGGATTTCAACATAATCAGTTATAGGTATTGATTCACATTTGGTTTCAGCTATTCTTAACGAGTAATAAAAAAATTAATGAAAACCGTACTCATTTTCTTTTATTGTCTGTTTTATTTTTTATTTGATTGAATAGCTAGTCAACATTGTTAAGCCGGTTCAGATTTGGGAGCTGTACGGTTATTCTAGCATATTTTTGCTTAAAGTTTTGTATTACTTTCCAGAGAGGCAATAAACTTGGCAATAGTAAATTTGAAAAAGGACGACGTAATAATTAAGCTTTGGCGCAAATGGGCTACTTATAACAAGAAACCGGACTGTGAAGTGATCAAAGACGAGGTGAGATTTCACATTTAAAGTACCTACACGTAAATTGTCCTTTGTTTGATAAATTGTTTATTTATTGCTTTCAACGTGATAATGAGCAGGCCTAAAATAGAACGAATTCACTTTGATGTTTAAAAAAATAATAAGGTTCTAACAAAGAAGGTAACCATCAACTGAGGATTTGGGTCACTTTTCCATTTCATTTTTTATGTGTTCTGTTCTTTCGACGCACTGTTTGTGATTCCTGTTTTTATTTCAAGGAGGCAACTATAACTGAGATGACGCTCAGCCAAGTGGCGGGTATATTCTACGTGTTGGTAGGAGGTCTGGCTCTTGCTTTGGGGGTTGCATTGGTAGAGTTCTGTCAACACGGTCGTGCGGAGGCAGCGCGAGCCAATGTGCCGTTGCGGGCTGCGCTTCGGGCCAAGGCTCGCCTCGCTTCCCGTTCAGAGCGCAAAACTCCGCCGCAACGCACGCAAAGTGATCACGAACGTCTCGGATGGAATGGAGCGGCTTTTGCAGGGGTTAGTATTGGATAAATCACTTACTGTTTGCCGCAGAACACTTAATATAGATTACAGAGACCAACATGTATTTTGGGGTAAGTGACCTTAGCTAAAACGGATACGTTCATTGGTAATGTGAGAGTTTGGTTTGAACTAAACAGAAACACGTCAAGATTTTTCACAAAATCAAAGTCTGAGATATATTGTACCTACTAGAGAAAATGAGTAAATTATTGATATTTCTTAAAACAAATATTTTTTTAATATTTGATACATCGTCAGAAAATATTTTAATATAATATTATGTTTATTTAATTTCAATGGCTTTTTGGATTCCCAAGTAGACTCTTTTCCCTGTAATCATGGTGCTGTCAACGGGGAACAGTGATTATGTCCTAGAAGGTGGTCCAAGGAGGAACGTGTGTTTTTTTTTAATATTATAAAGTAGTGCTTGACCGCAATCTTAGGTTGCCAGGTGATTTTTACACAATAACGGACCTGCACTTTTTTTAAAAGGAACTCTTTCCTTGGTAACAAAATGCGTCATGAATCCCATTGCATTCGATGGCTAATTAAAATTACTGCTGGATTTTGAACATGTTCAAGAAATCCACAAAATTAAACCACAAAACGCAGTTTTCAGGGAAAAGTAAGAACGATTCATTTAAAAAAAAGAAAATTTTGTAAAGTATATTATGCTGTGTTGTTTTTTTTATCAACAACTCCATGTTGTAGTGCAATATTTTTATTTAATTTTGGCAGTTTCTATGAAAAATTTAAAACAATTTTCTCGTGAAGAACTGACGTGCTGGAAAAAAGTAAGCATAGATTTGTTGTTAGCACATCATCCAAGTACTATATTATAGGGTACCTTACTTGAAACACTTTCGTGAAAAAGAAGTACGACTGTATAGGTATAGCTACCATCGTCACTTAAAAAAGTCGTAAAAAAAATATCTTGAGCGGCCTAGTTTGTCAGACCTGCAGAAGATAGCAATTCGTTCATTTTAATCTAGACAATTTTTCAAACGCTCACACAGGGATTTCAACAGGCAGATGCATTCCTTAGCTAAACAGAAATAATGCCACCGAGTTGAACATTCACTTTTGAAATCATAAAGAAATTTAGTTGATTCTCAATGTCTTTATTGACTCCAATTAGCAATTATTTGTGAAAAGCCTCGCCTCGCTTTAGCGATACTGCCATTACATTTTCTGCATAATAATATTATGAAAGTAGTTAAACGCGGGACAGCAAATACAAATATTCATATGCGGATGCTGACTAAATATTTACCTGATAAAATACTTATGTAATACTAGCTTTCCGCCCGCGGCTTCGACCGCGTAGAGTGCGGTTATATCGTTTTTCCAAGAGAACTCTTCAAAATTCCGGAATCAAAACTTTCCTATGTTTTTTCTCAAGGTCAACTCTATCTTTGTACCAACTTTCAATAAAATCAGTTCAGTGGTTTAGACGTGAAAGCGTAACAGACAGACATACAGAGTTACTTTCGCATTTATAATATTAGCCCTACATGCCAAATAAAATCATTAATCCCTATTAATGATTTTATTTGGCACAGGTTTGGTTATTCCACATCACTATGGTTTCAAATATAGTTTTTGTTATCCCATATCACTGTGGTTTAAAATATGTCGAAAACAATAGTTCAGTAAATATTTAATTAAATCCAATGTTGGCAATGAATCATTTTTGTTAAAGGTTAGCCACGGGACTCCGCGAAATGCGAAAAGCTCAGAACCGTTAAGCTGTCGAAGCTTGTGAGAGGTTAATGATTTCCAATTGTACCTATACTTATTTCCGTAGAATATATATTGGCAATGATGAATATGAATGTCTATTGGCCATTATAAAAACAGAAATGAAAAAATCATTATTTGCATGAAGGAAATAATTTAATTGGCAACAAATCATAAATAATTGCAATTGGGATAATTTGGTGTGCCGAATTATACGTTAAAATTTATAAAATAATTATATTTGGTTTTTCAGACAAACATAATAGGATAATTAATTTCATTAATATTACATTAATTTGTTTTTCTTTTATGTTTAATACAAATATTGGCAATGATGAATATGAATGTGTAATGACCATTATAAAAACAGAAATGGAAAATCATTATTTGCATGAAGGAAATAATCCAATTGACAATAATGAATCATAAATAATTGCAATTGTGATAATTTGGTGTGCCGAATTATGCGTTAAAATGAATAAAATAATTATATTTGGTTTTTCAGACAAACGTTATAGAATAATTAATTTAATTAATATTACATTAATTTGTTTTTCTTTTATGTTTAGTACAATGACTTTCTACTAGGCAGGGAAATGTTTGGAAGTATACATCGCAAGATCTATTAAACAGTATTATCGACGTAAGTTTCTTGTTTGTAACCGCCACGTGTTTTTACTAATTGCCCCCTACCTAAAAATAATCTATCCAAATATAATATCCCTAATGTTATTTTGCTCCTTCCGCATCGTGTATTACGTTATTAAAAGGGTGATTTTTGAAAAAAGGCCAAAAGTTAAATACGGGGCCGGATAAAACTTTTAAAATATTTATTGGGTTGGTTGACATAGTCAGCCCATTAAAACACGTACAGTAAATAGGACAGTGATAGTGGTTACCGACAATAGCCAACCAAGGGTAAACGAAAAAAAGCAACGTGATTTATTTAACGGACTAAAAGTAATATAAGGCTCTTCAGTAACATGTTATATTACAGTTTTACATTTCAATTTAGCAACATTACAAATCAAATTATAATGTTGCTAATTCGAAGAGTACAACTGTGACTTATAATGACAACTGAAGTGACTGGTATTACGTTTAATAGATTAACAAAGTCACGTGGTGTTTTATTACCTTTACTTAATTACCTAAAGCGATGGGGATTAGTGATTTTAAAGTAAATATATATCCTATTAATATTCACATGTCGAGGTAGTTCTCGCCTGTTAGAGTACCCCGGCATGAAGACGCATAGCATAGTATATTAAATGCGTTCTCGAAGAGACTCATATATTGAGTAATACGGTAGTGAAATTTTTCTATGTGTACAGGTTGCGCGCTGCACTATAAATTATACAATTACACGCACCCAAATACTTTTACCAACTAATACTCACTAAACATTTCCCAAAGTTACATGTTCTAACCAATTATTCCACCTTATTATTTAAATGTGTGCGTTACCCATAACCCAATAATGTTTTGTGTAATATGGCTCATGACCCAATCAACGCTTAAGAATGTTTTCCCTTCGAATGTCCACTACCCATGTGGTTGTGATAATTCGCTATTTTTGCCGCATACCTCAAATGTTAACAGTAGCGGCAAACGTGACCGCTAAGCCATGTCTTCGACTCGATCATTGGGTCAGGCTGTTTTAATGGGCTCAAAAAAATTACATTTATTTTTCTAGTAATGCCTGCTTGCTTTTTCTGTTTCAGTACTTCACCTCCGGCACCCAGATCTCTCAAGAAGATGCTGTTCACGCCAGTTTCACGCATGTGTGATCCGCGGAGAAGACCGGCGCCAACGTGCGTCAGTCTTCAACAACTACCAAAATACCTAACAACGGTGTCGACCTTTATCAACTTTAGAACATATTATTTGACCCTATTGTATAATTGGATAAAGTCCGAATCCCTCTATTATCATATATCACTAAAACATTTTGCTTTTCAAACTAGATGCAACCATAATGCAATAAACATATGCCGTTGTGCAAACTATAGGCGTGTTCTTCGCCGCTGAAATACCTCATATTTACGAAAATCGGTATTTTATAAACATGTGCAATACTTAGGCCATACTAACAATTCTCATCTAATATGGCTAAAGATTCCCTTCTCTTTACGTTGTCAAAATGTGCCAAAAAGAGATCTAAGTAGACATGGTCCATTAAGACTTTTTAATTCAGTTTTATAGAAGCCAAAAACAAGACATTCCATTCAAATTGTTGATTGTTTCATTTTGCTTTCGTACCAGTCTGTAGGGTTAGAATATTTGAAGGCCAATTCCCGTCATTTAAAACGTTCCAATCTAGTTTCAATGTCATCTTAGTGACAAACAAATGTCAACAAAATCAGCCAATAATTTTGTCATTGCTAGGATACTAACCTCCTCTCAGTGAGAAGGAGGCCGTAGTCTATCATGCGAGCCCAGTGCGGGTTGATGAAACCTGTCAAAACATAGGAAAATTTGAAGTCGTTATTTGACAGATTGAACGTTTTTAAAATTACGAGAAGTTGTTCTTAGGTTAATTGTTTGGTTATATGAGTTTTGTGGAATGATCATCATATGTTTTTCAAAGTTATTTAAGATAACTATGAGCGCGTATCGATTATAATCCAACAAATCGCGCGAATTTAATTTGTACGAAATAGTTGTCATCGCGCAGACTTTACTTGGCTGAATGGAACGCACATTAAAAGCGCGGTTAACGTTTTTCTAATAAGGCTCATCAGAGTCAAATATTCTTGAAATTTTTATTTTAGTGCTCTCTCCTACTTTTGAATTTGTATTGATGTTTGTTTGTAAAATGTTAAAGCATAAGAAGTTGAATTTTTAAACACATGTTTTTATTATGTAAGAGCTTGTTTTTGTGGTATAAAGTTACCTTATTAGCAAAAACACCAGGTAATCAAGAAAAGTTATGACCCTATGGGGGTTCAAAAAATTACTTGAAAACCTTTAGTTATTGGTATAAAGAATGAGGATAGGAGATGATGATTAATCGGCCAAGTGTAATGTACTTAGTTGATTAATCTTTCGGAAAAGAAAAATACCGATAGGTATTGTTTAATGAATACCATCAAAATATTATATAGTTAATTATTAACAAAAAGTGCTAGATTAGAGAAATATTATTAGTTGTTCTGAGACAAGAATCCTTTATTAATAATAAGTAGGTAATATTTCTATGCACTTTCAGATAAGTTTAATTTAAGTGAACCGACAGTAACAAACTACTTCAGGACACTTTATTTGACACTTTATTATACAATATGTAAAGAAAACCCCGTCCGACCCATAAGAATAATAAAGGTTAGGTAATCACAAGACCAAATAAAATATAAAATTTTACATCATCATCTTAGTAACAATACTAATCAATTTTGAAATAATCAATTTTTTTCCACGAATTAATTCAATCTTCCCCAAAGATTAGTAATTTTTAAAAGGGACAACATTTTTTACGGTGTTATTATGAGCGCTGCGATCGCGTGCCGCGTGCCCTGTCCCGCTTCGCGCATGTATTGGCAACCTAGGGGGATTTTTTTTAAAGGTTAGCCCGACTTTGTAGGCTTTAGTAGAATCAGTTATAACGACCTAAGAATACCTTCACGGATCGGACAGGGTTTTCATTACATATTGTATACTCGTACCTACACATCATAATCAAAACATCCGCTATTAACGTACTCTCTATGTAACTCAAAATCGACTTCATTTCGTAACGTGTGGCTTGAAAAGTCAAATTGTTCCGAGGATGGATGACCATCTCTACCATACCAAGACACCTCCGTGGCTCGGTAAGCACGTTGAGCCGGCCGTCTTGGCTGACATTTGAAGATCTTTGACAGACCTTAGAAACCCGAAAGTCTGACCACCAATAGCCAAGGTAGCAGGGCCAAGGGGTATCGTATTACCCAGTAACTGGATTGTGGAGGTCAGATAGGCAGTCGCTCCATGTAACATACTGGTATTCACCTGAATCCGGTTAGACAGAAAGCAGACTCCACACTCCAACGTAGTTGGGAAAAGGCTAGGCAGATTATAAATCTTTGCCAATTGCCGTTACTACAGACAGTAGATCCAATACTCTTTTAAGTTCGCCTTACGAAATACATCGGTAATAAATAATAATAACTTTGTGGGTATATTACATAGTATACTTGCACGCACGTAGGAAACCTAAATACAGCTGTGGAATAAAATAAAAGAGCGGCAGCGGCCGCCTCAATGGAAGTATGTAACTGATTCTGACCACCGCTTGTCCACCGCACTTGTGGGCTACCTACCCGCTCATTTCGATGAATTTAATAAACTTTCTGCTACCAATAAATTGTTGACCCCGAGCAGGAACGACAGCGCAACCTTCATGCATTAACTTCAGCGTGACGTCTTTATCATCACTTTCGCAAGCTTTAACAGCGAGTCACCGAGCCAGCCAGCACCCACGGCTACAATGGGTAGCCTGACCCACTCGAGTACTCAAGATGAGCTTGTAGAAAAACGAAACGCAAGAGATAGCGATAGATACGTTTCAGGTTAGGTTAGGTTAAGCAACGCAAAGTAAAGTTCGCGCATCTGGAAGCTCAGTTCCAACTGGCCAACATTTCTGCAGACTCAACCAAATTCTATTATACCATCGGATAATTAGAAGCACAGTATGCAGTGGAGGCGTACGACGTTTTTAACACAAAAAAATAGCTTTTGGTTCACGAAGAGTTGAGTGACAGGAAGCCGTCTCTGCGTCACCTGCAGAAAATCCGGTGTTCCAGAAGAACTTTTGAGGACAATTTGGACGAGCCGCCTACCCTCCAGGTACGCAAACTATCATCGAGTCGCAGCCGAAAGCTAAATTAGTGTAGCTGACAGACCTATCTGATAGCGCACATGACGTTGTTTCGCCCAATATGCAAGTCGCGTCAACATTGTCAGCGTCAAGAACAGCAGTCGTGCGGAATGAAGATATCAGTGCTCAGATAGCTGTACTAACTAAGCATGTGACAGCCTTATCGAGCAAGCTAAACCGGATGAAGGCGGGTCGCCAGATAACTGTGAATCTTCATCAATTCATGTTCTACTGTTAACCCAATTCATCTTTAATTATCATATTATTTACAATATTAGCAGCTCTAATCTCATGGTTCAGAGGAATAAGAAAAGGTATGGTAGTCGGAGAAAGGAATGTGCCATTAAAAGACAGGGATGCTATTAGGTATGTGGCTGAATATAATGACTTTGTGAAGCAAGATGGAACTAAAGAAATGAACATGTCACAAAAGCTTAAAGAAACACTGGTTTATAATGTTACTAACATTTTTGATATGTCATCCTCTCAAAGTTCAACCGCATGTACTATTAACTAATTATGATTCTACAAAGTGATCTGTGAAGTGGTTGATTTTGGATCTAGTTCACTAGAAAAGAGAACAGGAAAATATTGACTTCTTTAAAACTGGTATTTGGAGACTAAACTCAAAAGAGGAATATTTTTGTCAGTGGTACAAATGTGAAGCAGTGAGTAACAGATACGAGTATTCGATCGTACTCGAGAATGGGGTTACTGCCAATCATAAAGGTTGGTGATAATGCTCAGATGCTGTTCTCCCTTGAACATAAGGATTGATTACACTAAACTTGCCAAAAATTGCAAGGGTGGTATGTTGGTTTGATGTAAACTAATAACTTTTGATATCACTAAGGATGAAGATCAACTATTCACAGTGCATGCAATTAATTAGTCATGGAGGTGAGATGCAACCACCTGGCGGTTGTGTAGCAGAACAAGTGAAAGACAAATAATTTGGTATATTATGTACAAGGAGAGAAAAAATCATACCTTTATCCTCATGATTAGTTACCAGAAATGGGAATGCTAGGAGATCTTCGGATCACAAGAAATAATACATTTCACTTGGCCAATAATGTAGTATTTTGTGTGGCTGATCACAACGACAGGACAATCTGTAGATACAGTAATCCATTCATGACAAATGTTAGAAGAATTTGTGATCGTACATAATTTGATATCATGGAAATAATCGTGTATAAGTATTGCATATGTAGTTGTAAAAAGGGATTAAAAGATTTTATTTAAAACCAATAGTATAATATTCCATCTAGATTGCCAACTGTTGTTGAATTTTAAGACAGATTCTGATGGCTATAATTCTTCTTTTATATTCTAAAGTATAGTACATCTAAAAAGTAATTTCTTTAAATACAATTCTGAATACCAGTTCACTGAGCTCTATGATTTAAAGTCCTTGAGGCCTTCTGGTATTGAATTTCATCATTAAATAATACATATAATATATACAATACACAGCAATAGATAATATTATAGTCTGTCTGGTCAACTTTGTCATCTTGTGTATCAGCTCTATCAAAAATAACAGATTGTAAAATATCAAGCTAACAAAGGTTAGGTTAAGTATTGTACCTCTTACTTCCTCGTGTACCATATTCCATATTGTCGAATATACACATGACATTGTCACAATTCTCACAATGAATGACATTGTCGAGTACAATGCCAGGAACTATGAAAATGACTTACAATGTAATGGAGCAAATAGTATTTTATCGACGTGTATGTATGAGTATGCCATCACCTTAAAACCAATCAAGTGCCAACAATCATTTATTTTCCAGATACCATATGATAAGAGAAATGCTTTAAGGTTGATCCCAGAATCGGAGAATGTAATTGAATCCGACGCTTTTGTGGCTACCTACCCGCTCATTTCGTTAAAGCAAATAAACTTTACTACCACTAAACGATTTTAAACAGCCTACTTACATAATATGCACCAAATCAGTATTCAGATACTAGGTATATTTTATTAAGAATAAAATGACGTATCAACTATCGTGCATTCCAAGTTTCCACTAAATCGTTCCTTTCTCGAAAGTTAAACACTCAAAATTTAGTCACAGTCATTTCAGCGACAAACAGATTCCAAACCAGAATGACTCCGAAGCTGAAAAAAAAAGCTACGGATGCGACTGGGATTAACGCTGAGATGATGATGATGATTTCAGCGACAAACAAATGTCAAAATGTAAGAAAATTAGAGGTGAACGTTCTAAAATTAAAAGACATGTCCTTCTGATTATTTAGCGCGATTATAGGCAAATAGACGATATGGAGAAATAAGGAAAACTTAATTCCTCAGCTGATTATAGTTTTAGATTCGTAATTTAAAAGTAAAATATACCTAGATATTATAGATAGAGACACTATTTATACGAAGAATTTTGATGTTGTATAATTCCTGATATATGCGATACGCTTAATTAGAATATTATGGAAGATGAAAGCGGGCAAGCGCTTTCATCATATATTTTTTTTTTGCAAGAAAAGTAGCCTTTAATTATGAACAGAGACACCAATGCTAATATTTAATCATGAATACCAAGAATAATTATTTACATATAATAATAAAACAAAAAAAAAGGAAATTGCACTGATTATTAAATAAAAAAAAAATAAAAAACGCAGCTAAATGCACATAAAAGCAATAATAATGTACCTACTAAATTATTATGAAATAATGAAAACTTGTAACCTCATGAAACTGTAAATATTTTACACATTTCCTTATTAGAAGCTACTTAGTATGAAACTAAATATTATTTTAATTAATAATAGCTAAAAACATAAAGCTCTGGAAAAACTAAAGCGAGCGCCAATTGTGTCAACTATCATTTGTGTGGAGGTGTTCAAATTGACCAGTCTTTTGATTCTTGTTTTTTACTTCTTTCGTTTTCTGATAACTTTCAGGTCAAAGTCAGGTTGTATGTTGAACAAACTATCCCAGAGCTGGGCGAAGGCATACCCCAAATACTTTTTCTCTATTTTAATGGAAGTCCTTTCCGTTTCGGAAGGGGTTATTGAAGATTTTAAATTCTGAAAAGCTAGATATAAGAAAGTCTTAAAAAATACATGAACCCCGCCACATAGTCATGTCACTCGAATCTCGTTCGCTTGCTCGTTTCAGTTTCTCAGAGTTTTATGCATTTAAATATCTAGTCTAGTATTACATTCAGTAAAATTTTCCTATCTCATTAACTTGAGTAGCAAACATATCTCTGTACTAAACGTTATGTAAGTAGTTGAACATCTGTCAAATCATTACCTTCAGATAGATTAATATATGAAAATTTCAAGGTATTATTAAAAATACACACTATAAATAAATATTTATACTACATTCATTCATTTTTTTCAGTTCATTTTTAATAATCTAATAATAACTATATTATCCGAGGAATGCCTTTTTTTTAATTTGAACGTTTTCTATACAAAAATCGTGTAACGTCAAATTTATTATTCCTCGAATAAAAGTTATTTTGTAAATGGAAGGATCAGCACTTTTTTACTACACAGATATTATATTATTATTTTAAAATCATCATTGTTAATGTTAATTTAGACAAAATATTTGTCAAAACTTCTATTTCTATTTAGTGTCGACTACGTCGTGCATTGTAAACCTTAGAAGGTGAGCATGTGCATATTAATCTCTAAAATTTAGCAAGTGCAGAGTGACACACTTAAGAAGTACTTTATCATTCAACATTATCACATTTCTAGCTTAATTATTCAATGTATTGATTGTATTAATCATTAGGTAATTTATTAAAAAATATTGTGCGGTTACATGGCAGTTTTATTTTTGAGTTTGTGAGCCTTTGTTATTTTTAGCGTATCGATGGAAAAGTACAAAATGTCTAGCCCAACATTCAGCAGCACGGACTCAGTATATGCGACTTAATAAAATCACAGGATAAATGAAAAGGCATTCAGCAAGATGGACGGTGGACCATTGTCTGCATGCATTGTCGTTTGGGGGGGCACAATGTCAGTTGTTACTGAATACAGTATTTGGATTGGGTCGGTTGCACTAGCAACCACTAATAATCCAGCTCGTTTAGTTTTTCGCGCCCTTCTAATTAATTGGTCGCATACGTACTAAGCTGCTCGTAGCAAACTATTTCTGGTTTGATCGTTCAGTTATAAATTTTGCCAAATTAATTTTTTTAGGTAAGCGACCGGAAACAATCGCATTCCAAAATGATATAAATATTTACTTCCGCAAAACTGCCTACTGATTTATTTAGAAAATTACGCCATCTATGGGTGAAATCAGGCACTTTAAAGCCCCTTTGTGGTTGTGGTAATGCAAAGTCATATCAAGTAAAGAGCAGTGAATTATCGAGATCATAGAATAACCAATTGCAATATAATAATAATGTTTGGCACTAACTGCAAGTTAAAGTAACAGCTAAAATACTTTTCTTTTACTATAATTAATTTTTCTATTCAGGCACATTAGGTGGTGCAAAACCTGAAACCCATAGAATTGCGAACTAAGGTAGCCCGGATAGACTGGGCACGCCACAATAGCGGCGGTAAGTCCCCTCTTTGAGGAGTGGAGGAGGAGGACAGCTCTACATTTTAAAGGTTCAAAAATAACGAGAATTGCCTTCAGTTACGACATCTACGGAAATATGAGAAAACTGTTTAAAAAGTGCTTCTTAGTTGCTGATTTTGAACTAATAAGGCTTAGTGATATCAAAATAGCATTAAGGAATTTGTTGTACATATTGCCATCTATTGGTAGGAACTGAAATTACCTAAGACCTACGGTAACACCCCGTTAGCCTTTAGAACAAAATACTGGACTAAAGAACTGTAGGCAGATGGAGCGCGCTCACAAATGTAGCGTGTGTGACAATTGCTAAAGTAATTTTTTTTGACAACGTTACGCATATGATTGAATAAGCATACCGTTGTTTTAACACTACTACACAATTTCTATTATATGTATTTAATTAAACACATGTTATCGAAAGGAACTTGAATAACAGGCAATTATTAAACGAAAAATTACAGGAAGACTGTTCGTATAATATGTTATAAAGATATATAGAAGTGCCAATACAGTAGTCGACACAGCCCATTTAAATATTTAAAACGAGCTCACAAATCACTCTTTTACAATATATCACTATTTTTTAAGTGACCAGACTTCTTAGTTTATGCAAATAGCCCTACCTTGAGTATTCACAAACAAAATTCGCTATCGTCTCTGTTAATAATGTAAGTATAGCAACAATATATTAGTGCCTCTAGAGGGCACATAAATAATTTAAATTTACCATGAGAGGAATTACTTCACAAAATTATATGTTCTTATTGGATTCAAACAAGCAACATCTCGTTCCATAAAAAAAACACCTCTGTCCCATCTTTTTTTTTATTTTATTTTTTATTTTTAGGAACTTTTATACAATTATTGCACATGCCAGTCCCATCAGACCTTATAATTAATAATATTAGCAAAACAACAATAAAAAACCTACTTTATAAAGTAGGTTTTTTATTGTTGTGTTTTGCGGTATACCGCAAAACGTAATAATACAAACTTAATTAATTTATAAGCAGCTCCAGAGGTTGGTGTCGACAATATATGATGGTACATACAAACATCGTTTACATTTAAATTTAGCTCTCTAACTAGATCCTCTCTGGCGGACTGAAATCTGACACACTCCGTCAGTAAATTTACGATATCTTCCAGAGTGCCACACACCTCACAATTGGGTGAATTAATTTTTTACACTAGATATCCAAAATTATTCAGCGGCATGTGTCCAGATCTCAATCTGTGAGCTACAACTATAAATTCCCTAGTTAACCTAGTGTTATTAAACCACGGTATATGAGGAGGTTCCGAAACTATAGACCTGTACCATATCCCTTTATCTTTCGATCTTTGATTAAAATACTCTTTCCAAACTTCGTGACACTGAACTTCGTGAACTTCGTTTTGTTATACTTAGGCAATATTTCTATATAATTAGTTCCAATATTTTTTTCCCTTCCACCAACAATACCTAACTTCCCTAAACGGTCCTGTCTCATCTTGAAAAGGTAGATTTCAAAAATTAATGCTACCTATTTTTAGACAAATATTAGGTCTTTAACTATGCTATACTATATTGCTGTTTTGTATGATTTTTTGTTTAAGTATTTTTTAATTGTATTAGTCAAATTAATCACCCATGCATCTTGGCCAACGCAGTGGCGGCAGTTTAATGATAAATTGTTAGTTTAATGATAAATTAATGGTAAATTGAAATCAGCTGGACGGGAGGCAACAAATTCTTCAAATGCATTTTGTAGGTAAGACCGCCGTATCGGCAAGGATCTTGGCACAGAATCAACTTTCCCGATGAGAGATCTGATGAGTCTCATTTTAGTCTTCCGTGAGATATGGTGGTTGTCACGCTATAATTTATGTAGTCCTGACACAAAATAATTCAATAATTTAACCTACCTGAACTGGAACTACTAATACGCTAGTTCAAGCAAAGCCAAACGCTGTCTAAATACTGGCAGAAAAATTAGGATTTTTTTTTCTTTTTGATGAACGACGCGACGCAGGATGTCGAGTCTAGTGGATGGGTACTCAGAAAAATCAATACAAGTATTATAAAAAAATACCTTTAAATAAATAGCCTATTTACTGATGCTCAAAACTACAAAATGAAATAGTACTGTGTGTTAATCAACTAAGGACATACATAAATGTTCTTTTATATAACTAGATGAGAAAAAGCAAAGAGGCATGGACACCCCCGACTACAGACTTGCTACGCGAAACCATGTAAGGCACGGCAAAAATGCAATTGTAAAGAGATTAGAGCCAAGCAGCGCCGCATTCTCTATAGCCGTGACCCATTCAATAAGAATTGACAAAGGATTTAAAAGAGTATTTTTAAAAAGAGTAACTGAATACTATAGGACTTCAATATGACTGAGGTTGCTCCCAAGGCCAATGTAGAGTTAATGACTGAGAAAGTGGTGTGGTAGCGGTTCGTACGGATGCGCTTACGCGCGCGGATGCTGTATGTTTACGCTCAAGACTATTGGAATCAATGCAACACTTTACTTCGGCTCCTACGTTTTATTCCAGTGATTTATTGACTAGATTCTTATTGGAGATTCTAGATGCGTCAACTATACAACACACTGTTGGTTTTCCGCCATGTAATAAACTCATCCCAATTGCTGATTCAATAGAATACTGTTTATTATGTAAACCATATAAATAACAGAACAAATATGTATAAAGATTTTAAAAATGGTGACACAACGGGTGGTCTTATTGCTAAGAGCGATCTTTTACAGACAACCTTTGGATGGGATACTAGGGGGAAAAAGAGAAATTATGTAGGTAGTATACTATTTACATATATTATACATTAAATTTCTACATGAAGTGTGATACTAGTTTAAATAAATATATACATCTAATTAATAAACATCACACGAGAGCAAATAAAATATAATAATGATATGTTTAAAGAGAGAGGAGGTGCTTTATTATTGTGTGAGCATTAACTATCCTAATAATCTATCCAGGCATTTCCATTTCCCATCCTTGTTGCGTCAACGACGATTTAAATAAGCGCGGGCTTCTCTTAACTCGTGCTGGTGGCGCCTCTCTCAAGAGTGCCAAGAAAAAGAACAAAATAAAACAAGTATGGCGGACTCAGCTCATACGACGCCGCGTGTATTCTAAATAATTCCGAATATCTGATTTTCTAAGGGCTTCACTGGCCAAATAAACCCTCAGTTTCCATATTGGTGGTGTGTCTGTGCTTGACGAGTGTAGGCAGTGAACAAGCAGCATCAAGTCCACATAAAGAAGATAGCTGACCGGCCGGCGCCTGCCCCGTCGTTGGTGATTCCTCTTTCCTGTCCTGTTGGATCCAGGTTAGTGCTTTGCATGTTTGTTTTCCCTGCTTTGAGATCCTGGGGTTGATAGGAGAATGCAGTGACCCTTCCAGAAAGCAGCAACATTAATTATGGTGCCTCCTGTGAGGAATCTTCCTCGCGTAATTATTTCAAAAATACCTACTATCGGAAATTAAATCTTTCCATTCTCGTTATTACGTTAAATACGTAATCCCAATTATAATTTGTTTGTATACTTACCTACTTAAGGCAATTTCAATTTGCCTTTCAGGTTCTAAGTGTCTAAATAAAACCTAGGTCAGTCCATGATACCTAGTTATTGTTTCTTATTTGAGACCGATTGACTATTCAATCGTACATTCATACCTCGTTAATTCCCTTGTAATAAGCTGCATTTATTTGTATTAAATAACAAATTGCATAAATTACTTTTTAAAAAACGTGAGTTCGAAGTTTCTCGAATTTAGTACCGAGGTACCTACAATCGTAGTACTTGTCTCCGGCGGGAGACGGATTAGCTTTGAACTACCTCAAAGTCAAAACTTATATTCTAACAAATAACTTTGAGACGTGTGTGCTTGTATTTCATTCAATACGTTCGCGCGTGCATTGCTGCCTACCTACCGGCTTACGTTTTTTCCGTTTTACCTACTTTTATAACTTTTATCTTTTGAGCGTGCGGATATCGTATACCAAGTGAACTATGAGCGAAGTGGAATTAATAACCGCTATTAAAAGGCGGGAATATGAGTTTACAAGTATGCAGATACTTTACGATTTAGCCAAAACAGTTAAAGAAACTAAAACTAAATTTGCAGCTTTTCGAGCTAGGTACAAAAAGATTGACGAGATTCGTAATAGATTTTTGGAATGCAACGATGATGTTAACCAGTTGCAATTAAAGCTTAAACCTTCGTTTGTTATCGATCATAAAGTGTTACTGTCATTCGATGAATTGTATTACTGTGTTATTGAGTTTGCGGATTCTCTCGATGCGAGCGCAGGTAGCGACTGTCGCCCGGAATTAGGTCAAGGTCACGTGCGTTCGCAAGTGAAGTTGCCTAAGCTGGAACTTCCAAAGTTTGATGGTAATATAGGAAAGTGGCAAACATTTAAAGATAGTTATACAGCACTTGTTCATAATAATAGTTCATTATCCGACACTGAGAAATTTCACTATTTGCTGTCATGTTTATCTGGTTATGCACTGACATTAGCGAAGGGCGTGCCTGTGACATCGGCAAATTATTCAGTGGTTTTTGCAACTTTACTGGACAGATATGACAACAAGCGTATTCTTGCAACAGCTTATTTAGAAAAAATAATTAAAATTAATCCCATACAAAAACCATCTTTGTCTAACTTATCTGAGTTATCTAACACACTTTATGAATGCGTTAGTGCCTTGCGCGGTTTGTGTATTGATGATTTATGCGAATTTATTTTATTCTACATTGCGTCTAGGCCTTTAGATACAGAAACAAAAAAAAGGTTTGAATTACAAAACACTGAAGAAATTCCGAAATTTAATAACTTCATTACTTATTTACAAAATTACATAAAAGTATTAGAAGTTAGCCAACCAGTTAATATTCCATCATCAAATTCTACAAGTACACAAAATCGGCCTAATACAAATAAAGATTATTTATCGCGTCAACCAAAATCATCTCTAATTTCTTCCAACAATAATAATAAAGTTAGTCAGTTTGTTTGTGTGTGTTGTAATGAAAATCATTCAATCTACCGTTGTAGTAAATTGCGTTCTATGAATATGACACAGCGACAACAATTAGTTAAAGATTTAAAATTATGTCAAAACTGCTTAAGGCCGGGTCACACAGTTACCGATTGTAAATCTAAGTCAACATGTTTCATTTGTAATGCAAAGCATAATACTTTGTTACATGAAGAGCATAAGAGTTTACTGTCTCATACTAGTGAACTGGATTCATCCCAGCATCCCGATATGAACACTACTCTAACTAGTGCTACCCAGTCAAACATTTCAAATCAACCTATTAGCACAAAAATTCTTGGTACAGCAGTAGTTCGTTTGAAGCGATCGGATGGTTCGTGGCAGTATGTCCGTACAATTATCGACAGTGGCTCGATGGATTCATGTATTACAAGTAGCTGTGCGCGACAATTAGGTTTACATATCAAGAAATGTAAATTAAATGTAAGTGGCATCGGTCAAAATTATGTGTGTAGCATTAAAGGTCACACCTTCAGTTCAATAATACCTCGATTGAGTGACACTCCTCAGTTTGATATTCCATTAGTGGTTCTACCTAAAATCACATCCCTGATTCCTTCGGTGTCGTTGCCGACAATCGTCAAGGATAAGTTTACACATCTGGATCTCGCCGACCAGGACTTTGATAAATCCGGTCCGATCGATCTGTTGTTAGGAGTAGACTGTTTTGACCAGATATATACTGGCTCACGTTTCAGTCCAGGCCCGGGCTTTCCATGCGCACTCTCTAGTGTATTCGGCTGGGTGATAAGTGGTCAGTTTCTTCAAAACGTGGTAGCTAAAACTCCGGCTACACCCGTTACGCTCCTAGTCGTGTCTTCTAGTGCGCTCGACGAGATCGTTCAACGGTTTTGGGAATCCGAGGAGCCGCCGAAATGTAAAATTTCCGGCCCCGAGGATGAAATATGCGAACAAAAATATAAAGAAGGCACGTCTCGCACCTCCGATGGGCGTTATGTTGTCCCAATTATGCTTAAAGATGATGCTCCAGCCTTAGGAAAATCATATAAACAAGCGTTTAATCGTTTTCTAAATTTGGAAAAAAGACTTGCTAGTCAAAATGAGTTAAAAACTGAATATAAAGAATTCATGCAACAGTACGAGGATCTCGGACATATGCAGCCAGTGCAGTCCTCGTCTACTGACTGTTATATAATTCCCCACCATTGTGTAATCCGACCTGAGAGTACCACGACACGGTTACGAGTGGTCTTCGATGCTAGTAGTCGGACTTCGAGTGACCTGTCACTAAATAATATTGTTCATGTGGGTCCAAAACTTCAAGTAGACATCGTTGATCTAATCACAAAATTCAGAATTCACAAAGTTAAAAACAACTTTGTGAACTGCGGATATTCGTCGCATGTATAGACAAATATTGATAAGACCGCAAGAAAGATGTTATCAACACGTTCTTTGGCGTAATGACCCAACTGAGGTGTTAAAGGAATACGAACTCAATACCGTTACGTACGGAGTTAGTAGTTCTCCTTACTTAGCCATTCGAACACTTCATCAACTCGCTGAAGACCACGGTGCTGAGTATTCTAGTCGTGCAGCACAGGTTATCCGAGAGGAGACATTTATGGACGATATCACTTCTGGCGGATCTTCTCTCGAAAAAACTATTGCATTAAAAAACGGACTACGGAAATGGACCTCTAATGATCCTCGTCTTCTGACAGATATCCCTCAAGAATTCTGTCAAACTTCCAAGTCTTTTGATGAATCGGGAAGTGAGTTTGTCAAAATATTGGGCGTTCGTTGGAATCCTGTTAACGATACCTTTTCTTATACGTTTGCTGACTCGTTCGAATGGAAATTCACAAAACGGTCCATACTCTCATTGGTAGCTCGCATTTTTGACCCTCTTGGATGGATTTGTCCTGTCGTTTTTGCCGCTAAATCTTTGCTACAAGATCTATGGCGTTTAAATTTATCATGGGATGAAACTATTCCCCAAAATTTAGTCAAACAATGGCATTTAATAGCTGCAAATTTGTCCGATTTACAAAATATTACTCTCCCGCGTTTAATCATACCTTCAAATCCTATTCAAGTACATTTAGTTGGCTTTTGTGATGGATCTTTGAAAGGTTATGGTTGTTGTGTTTATATCTGTGTAGTTACCAATGAACCCGGTAATGTAACCACGACCAGTTTGTTAATAGGGAAATCTAGAGTTGCCCCCTTAAAACCAACAACGGTGAATCGACTTGAGCTAAGCGCAGCTGTGCTTCTAGCAAAAGTTCTATCACACATGTATAATTTACTTAAAGATAAAATTTCCATCGATTCCATTCGAGCTTATTCCGACAGCAGCACTACCTTGTCTTGGCTTAACACTGACCCTCATTTACTAAAAATGTATGTAGCCAATCGTGCGGTTCAGACAACTGATTTAATTAGTCGAGATCGCTGGTACTATGTATCAACAAATGATAACCCCGCCGACTGTTGTAGCCGCGGAGTATCATGTCCAGAGATTCTAGATCACCCGCTTTGGTGGACAGGGCCTTCTTGGCTGAAAGAATCACCTGAGCAATGGCCTAAAAGGCAGGTATTACTTCCGAAGGAGAACTTGCCTGAACTTAAATCAATAGAAAGTAAAAGTCTTCTTGTTACGGATGATGAGAATCCACTTTTGAACTTAATTTCTAAACATTCTTCATTTACAAAAATTCAAAGAATGGTAGCATGGTGTAATCGTTTTGTTTCTAACTCTAAAACGGCCAGGCAAGACCGAAATCTCTCTCCTCTTAGTAGTGCTGAGCTTGAAAAGGCAATGAAAGTGCTGGTTACATTCAGTCAAGATAATTACATGACTTCGGAAGTTGACCGGGTGCGTAAAAATGAACCTTGTGTAAAATCTATTCAAAACTGTCACCTTTCCTAGACGATGATGGTATTTTGCGAGTAGGTGGACGCATCGATGAGGCTCAACTGTCGCCATCTGCGTTACACCCTTTCTTGTTAATTAAACAATGTCCTATCTCTCGAAAGATAGTCGAATATTTCCATATAAAATATTTGCATTGTGGCCCTCGCTCTTTACAATCTCTTATTCAAAGAAAATTTTGGATAACCGGATTAAGGCTCCTGATACGGACCGTGTTATCCAAATGTGTCAAATGTTTTAAAGTGAATCCAGTTGCTTGTCAACCAATGATGGGCAAGCTACCTGCAGCCAGGATTCAACCAGCTCGCTGCTTTAGTACCACGGGAATAGATCTGGGGGGTCCCTTTATCATTAAAGAGAGTCGCCGTCGTGGCGCAAAAACTTACAAAGCTTATTTATGTTTATTTGTGTGCCTAAGCTCAAAGGCTGTACACTTAGAAGCCGTAACAGAATTGAGTGCTGAAGCATTTCTTGCCGCTTTAGACCGCTTTGTCTCTCGTCGTGGCATATGCCATACAATAGTAACAGACTGTGGGACAAATTTCGTAGGCGCGAATAAATATTTAAATGAGGTTGCGAATCTGCTTCATCAGCATTATCCAGAAATTTCAAATGGTTTAGCGAATCGCCACATTACCTGGAAATTCAATCCAGCTGGAGCACCGCATTTCGGCGGAATATTTGAAAGTGGTATAAAATCAACAAAGTATCATTTGAAGCGAGTAGTTGGAGCTCAAGTTCTTACTCTAGAAGAATTTTTTACCATATTAGCTAAAATAGAAGCTGTATTAAATTCCCGTCCACTCTGTACTCCATCTACGGATCCTTCAGAGTCTGACGTTCTAACTCCAGGACATTTTCTAACGGGAGGTCCTTTAGTAGCCTTGCCCGAAGAACCGATAAGTGATAATTCGTGTCCTCGATCTCGTTGGATGATGCTTCGGAAAATTACTCAAAGCTTTTGGCGCGTATGGCAACGCGATTATCTTCACACATTGCAACAAAAGAGCAAATGGTTCTTGCCTGAACCAAATATCAAAGTCAATGACATAGTTATAGTTAACGAACCTAATACTCCGCCGATGTTTTGGAAAATGGCTCGTATCGTGCAAGTGCATGCAGGTTCAGACCAGGTAGTTAGAGTCATTACTCTCCAAACTGCTAACGGAAAGACGTTTCGTGGGCCGGTGGTAAAGGTTTGTCCCTTACCAAATAATTAGTTTATTTTCCTTTTATATACCTAACTAGAGTATAAGTACACACTGTCTTTAGGTTATTTAAAATAAGCCACCAATTATTTACACTTATTAACTAGATTTTTATGCATTTTTTCGGCAGTAGCTCATAGTCCAGCTATTGCTGATTTCACTCTTAATTTTTCGCATTCTTCTTGAAACCCTTGTGGATTTCAGGTGGGGGGAAATGTGTGAGCATTAACTATCCTAATAATCTATCCAGGCATTTCCATTTCCCATCCTTGTTGCGTCAACGACGATTTAAATAAGCGCGGGCTTCTCTTAACTCGTGCTGGTGGCGCCTCTCTCAAGAGTGCCAAGAAAAAGAACAAAATAAAACAAGTATGGCGGACTCAGCTCATACGACGCCGCGTGTATTCTAAATAATTCCGAATATCTGATTTTCTAAGGGCTTCACTGGCCAAATAAACCCTCAGTTTCCATATTGGTGGTGTGTCTGTGCTTGACGAGTGTAGGCAGTGAACAAGCAGCATCAAGTCCACATAAAGAAGATAGCTGACCGGCCGGCGCCTGCCCCGTCGTTGGTGATTCCTCTTTCCTGTCCTGTTGGATCCAGGTTAGTGCTTTGCATGTTTGTTTTCCCTGCTTTGAGATCCTGGGGTTGATAGGAGAATGCAGTGACCCTTCCAGAAAGCAGCAACAATTATCATAGTTTTAGAAATGGACAGAGTTTGAGCACGCCTTACGGACACGGGCAAGTCATTCCATGGCCGAACTGCTTGTACAAGAATGGATTTATTATCATAGAAACTAGTGGAACGCATCAAGCTTATTAGTATCAGGTTTTTGATTCTGATTCAACTCGTTTTGCATTATTGCCACTTCCGATTTCTATTTAAACAGTGCTTCAAATCCTCTTGATTTTATTCAATCAAATATTGACATTATTATATTACTCAAGCTTACAAGGATAAAGTTAAAATTATTAATAATTAGTGAATTCTGAGGGGATGTATGCTTGGCTGATGGCGCTTTTTCGAGAAAAAACAAAGCGAACAGAGAAGTTATATAATATAATCATAAGTACGTTAGAAGAGAGGGCGCTGACGATGGGAGTTGTTTATCCAAATTTCTAATTGAGATTAGACAGGATTTCACTGTTGAGTTTACAGAAATATCTCATTTACAAGCATTTATAAATCATAAAAATATATTGATAGATTCTATGTCTTTCTACGTCGATGATGATTGCCATAACACAGAAATCCTTCTATTTCAGATATTGCTAACATTGCAAATCTTGAACATAAAAGTAATGATTTGCGATATTTAAGAAAGCATTTTCTGTCAGGGCCGTTAGTATTTTGATGTGATAGTGTAGGTGGACTTAATTATCTGGAATACAGCTTTCCGGAGCAATGAACGTGAGAGAACCAGTGAGTTGACTCTATTCCCTCCTTCGAGCAATTGGAGGACCAAAACACGACCAATGATGCTGAGCTAGAGGGAGATTGATCTGGAGACCATTCACGACCAAACTATCGATACAACAATATTTGGCGCATCATACCCAGCATACATCGCAACGCAACTGCTCAGATCCGTCCTCCTCCTCAATTACTTAAGAACTAAAACAGCAAACAGTTTTCTCAATTATACATTGCAAACAATGTAGAGAGTGTAGACAGCTGAGGAGGACCGTAGAGGTGAGAAGGACCAAGAGGTATGAAACGATGAGTAATATTGCTGAGTGCACTCGCTGACCGCATACAGGGCTTACGGCTGATTTGACCTTGTGAAAGGAAATTTTATAGGTGCTTTTCGAAGAAAATCTCACACATTTCACGCCAAAAAAATTTGGTTTTAGCGAGCCAGTAAAAGTAACCTTAATTAGAGAAAGGAACACATTTTTTACACAAAGGTCATGTATTTGCAGAACGGACTGAATTAATCAATCACATTACTTTCAATAACGAATAAGGTGGATCTTGGAAGGCTTTCGTCAATTCAAAGATGAAAGCCTCACAGCTTTAATAGATTTTCCTTTTAGTTTACCTAGCGCTCTACACCGATTTAGTTACGTATTCCGTGAATACGTTAAACTGTTAATTATTTGGTAACCTTTTTTATAACCTTTACGAAAGCCTAATAATCTATATAGCACCACGACGAACACCGCATGTTTTATGAAGCATTTTTTATTTATTTTAGGGATATTAATTCAAAATAGAGATCAATCAGATGACAGCACAGCTGGGAGAGATACCTGCCGGATGTTCGGGCTAGTAAGGAATTAATCCGATCCGAAAGAGAGGCTACGGTAGAAAGTACGAATGTTGCACTACAGGCTGTCTCTGATTGGGGAAAAGCCAATCTCATCAAAAACATAAATATGAAATGAGAGCCAAGTTCAATACATGCCTTAGTTGTCGACTTCAACGACAAAAGAAGTTAGATCTAAATGGGTGCCAAGTTCAATGGTCAGTCCTGAAATTTATTTATAATAACATAAAATATCATTTCTCTACTTTAAATCGAGCCAAATGATAACGAAAAGGAGTTATAAAATCAGGTTACCGAAGATAATGAAGATATTTACGAATAGTATATAATATACCCTTCTACACAATAAGAAACAAAATAGTACAGCTTGTGCTCTATATCAAATGTTTAAAGTGAATGCTGCACCAATCGATAATAGCAATAGGGATATCGTAACGTTATGTACATATTCATATTATATACTCACACTTATTATTTATACTCATACTTATATATCATTCATTATATATATCCCTCCTCCCCTCTCCTCTTCTATGTTTTAATACGACAGTTTGGCGCCCAATTCTTTATCTTACCCACCCCTTGCTTTCTTAATTCAAAAAAACATTTTAAGTGTCTCAATTATTTGGCTAAACATTTTGGCAATTTTTTTTTTCTATCTCTATATAATTTTCACTAACATTTATCTCAACCTTACTTTCATTGTTCCAAACAGGAAAACCTCTAATATATTTTTTTTCTTTTCACAGCGCTGTCTACTTCATCTAATTCTTCACAGCTTCACCTAATTAAATTATTTATGTAAATATGTATATAATTATATTCTACAAATATGTATAAATACTACAATGTACATATTTTATCAACTTCTTCTTAACTTTTGGCCCTATAACAAATTATGACTTCACCCTTGAGCATTTTGCTTCACCCATTCACTTCTTCATGGAGCGGTTTGCAACTCCTAAAATAAGCCTATGCTGAAGCGGCTGGTGACTCCTTAAACAAGCCTACACCAAATGTTTTTAATTTCCTTGTTTGGAGCGGCTGACAACTCCTAAAATAAGCCTTACTGTCATTTTAAAACACAGTAAGAGTGGCAGTCATTAGATTTGAACTCCACCCATACAGGAATTAATAAGATTGCTTGTAAGAGATAATATGATTGGGTGAATGGAGATGCTTGAATCTGTTAAGTGCTGTTTTTACGGTCCCGCATTCTTCCAGGGTCGAGGGGGAAATGTCGTGTTACATTTTATACTATCAGAATTTTTCACCAAAGAAATTTAATTCATTTTATTATTATTTACTCAATATTTTCAGGCACAATGGCGCCTAAAATTATTCATCATTATAATAATAACACAAGCTATGAAATTTATGTACATATTATAGTGTATGTGATAACAGATGTACCCGTTGTATCCGTTGATGTATCCCTCTCTATTCGGCTTGGGGTTGGTCGGGTACAATCAATTGAAGGTGCGTCGAGAATTTACTCTGGCCACTTATCTGGTGAAATTGATTCGGGGACTGGTACATAACCCTGATGTCCTAAAAACAATCAGTTTCTGGGTACTAGACAACTATGTAGGGAGGTGGTGGCGTCAGCCTCTGTTGGCGGTGCCTGTGGCTAGGACGAATTTACTGGCAAAAGCCGCGCAAGCTATTCGAGATATAAATGTTGTGCACGAGCAAATAGATATTTTCGTCAGCCGAGTGAATTCACAAAGATTTTGTTATATAATTTGTGTTATCGAGATAGATAAATGTTAAAATAACAATTTTATTTAATTTTTTAATTAGTGTATTATAAGGACTTGAATTGCTATTTCAGTTATTATTATTATATTTTTTATTTTGTTTGAGTAAGCTAATAAGTATTAAGTTTATTATGGTGTATGGTTTCTCTAGGTTTAAGTAGATGTGTAATGTTTTAAAATACCTTTTTATCGGATTGGGTCTTAATAACCTGTAATATTAACAGAGAAAAGATAAATAAATAAATAATAGATAAATAACAGCGAATTAAAAAAAATCCCCGTGGCTGACATATTCAATATTCATCCTGATCCTGCATAATATTATTATACAAAAAGATCCACCCATACCGAGCCTAGGCTTTGCGCCAGGATAAAATATATATTTTACTCACCTACATCCCACGTCTATAGTTTTGAAGATAATTTGCATTTGCCGTGGACCAGCATATCTGTCGACATATGTTGTGCAATCATACCGGTACACCAACAAAGCCACGGTAAGCCAACAAGTATACCTACTGTGGATGTGTGGTTTGCAGCAATATGCACTGGAAAACGACATCGCGTCCAATTTCAAGCCTGTGAATTCTTGTGAATATCATAATACACTTATTCTAAAATTTTCTATGTGAAAAGTTATTTATTAAGTAATTATTTTAAAGTTTAGTTTTTATTTATTTTTTAAAACCGTCTGGTGCTTAAAGGCCTACTTATATGGCCAGCCGGAGTTCCCCGACCCCTAACATTATCACAACTACCAGTGAGTCCAGTGGTTTGGCGTCGAAGTGCCATAGAGGGTTGCTAGTGAGTAATCATAGAACTGTTACAGATTCGAACTCACTGCCTAACATGAGCACTAATGCCAAGACCAGTAGCCTTTTATGGCAACTATTACATTTAAAAAAAGCCTGCCTATATTAAAGAGGTTACCTCGCAGTGCTAGGCGGTACGTAGCAAGCTAGCCTCCGTTATAAAAGAAGTTGTGGACAAAATGATAGCAGTGGCTGAGAGAGCTCGATGACATTTACATATAAAACCTTAAAAGTCAGTCAAGCCTCACAAGTACCTAGAAGTTTACTTCATTTCTAACTTACGAAAAAAGTTAAAAACAACTGCTCTCCAAATTTTAGACTTACTTTGGACAATATCAAGGACATAAGGTTTAAATAACATGAAATTTCAAAAAAAAATCGATTTCAAATTTGATGAAGGGGGTATGGGAGCAGCCAGCCCCCTATTTTCCAGCGACGTCGTAGCCCCTAGTACTCCAGAAACATATGCCGCACTTCTATCGAAACATCCCCTTCTAGCGGCTACCTCACATCTGCCGGATGGCCCCGACCCGTCTGAGCCCACACCAGTGGCCACGTCGGAGGATGTACGGCGGCAATCATGTCCTTCAGAAGGGGTTCCGCCGGCGGCCTTGACGGCCTGACCCCGCAGCAAATAAAAGATCTGATCTGTGGCGTCACCGGTGACTTTGTTACTTTTGAAGGAACTGACGCGGCTCGTTAATCTAATGATATCTGGAAAGGTTTGTGAGCATATAGTGAATGTCCTATATGGTGCAAATTTTTGCGCTCTCACGAAGAAGGACGGTGGCATCCACCAATTGCCGTAGGCAATTACAATACGCCGCGTGGTTTCCAAAATCTGCTGCAGACACAATAGAATAGAATACTCTTTATTATGTACACCATATAGATTACAAAAACATAAATATAAAAATTTTACAAAGGGTGACACAATGGGCACTTCCACTTTTGGAGCAAGAATTCCAACCCAGGCAACTAGGTTTTGGACCATGTTGTGAGGCTGTAGTACATGCGGCCGGCACCTTCCTCGAGCATAGCAAAGGTGAAGTGTTGCTGAAAGTGGATGTCAAAAATGCATTCACCTCAATTTACCAGGGCGCCCTGCTGACACAGGTTAAAAAATTCATACCAGGGGTGTTCCCATATAAAGTGCTGGAGAAAGTTGCTGGACAAGTCATCAGTTAGCGCATTTTCTGAAACAAAATAACGTGTTACCGGACCTGCAGTTTGGTATCCAAAAACAGCGCAGTACTGCCACTGCCTTGCTGGATGTGACTGACAATCTTCTATCAGCCCAGGATAAGGGTATGTGCTCATTGCTGGTCCTGTTATATTTTTCCCGGGCATTCGATGCAATTAATATTCCGTTATTGCTAGCAACACCACGGGGAGAGGGCGCCACAGCACAGTGCCACTGTTGACATCGTAGTCCCATTTACAATCACTTTTAAAATAATCAAGTGCATAAAAAGTAGAAAAAACAGTTACATTTCATAACCAGTGCAAAGTTTCAAGCGCAAAATAGGCAGAACAACATTTTTACTGAGTGAAATTAGCGAAAAGTGCGAAACAAATACTGTCAATAACTACCAGTAAAAACTAAACCAAAAGTGAATTTATGGTAATATTAAGTGCAGAATACGTGTATTAACAGTGCAAACGAACTTTTCATTCCGAACTAAGCAGTTAATAGTGACAAACACCATATGCCAGTGTAGTTATAACCTAAAAAATGCAATGTATTTATTCATAACTAGCAGCCACCAGTGACTTCGTTCGCGTGGAATTAATTATGCTCGGCTCCTATTGGTCACAGCGTGATGTTATATAGCCTAAAGCCTTCCTGGATTAATAATGGGCTATCCAACGCAAAAAGTATTTTTCAAATCGGAGCAGTAGTTGCCGAGATTAGCGCCAACAAACAAACAAACATACAAACAAACTCTTCAACTTTATATATTAGTATAGATTCGACCTGACAAAATTAATATCTACCCGTTAATAGTCAACTTATTCATACTTATCAACTCCATCTAGGGATAATAGCGAGCATCACATACTTGATAATTGCACACTTACAATATTCATCGTAAGGTTGATCTAGCTGAAACAACAAATCTGTACGACATAAAATTAATAGAGGGCGCTAGGTGTCACATCCGCAACTTTATGGAGGAAATTAAAAGCATGTTGATAAACATGCAACAAGAACTTAAACAGCATAAACAAGACATGCTTGACATGAAGAAAGACATAAAAAACACTATTAACAGCAATATTAATTAAAAACCTTGAATTAGAAAATGAATTTTTCGAAAAGAAGTTAGAACAACAGAATGAAAAGATAAATAATTTGAAACGTCATATCAGACGCAAGAACTTAGTATTGTTCGGAGTCGAAGATAAAGAAAATCTTATGAAGAACTAATAAATATAATCATAACAATAATAAATACGTATTTCAAAGCCCCATGCGATAAAAACAACATCGAAGCTGTCAGCAGAGTAGGGAAGAAAGGTGAAAAGCCTAGGCCAGTTATTGTAACGTTTACTACTATGGGCCTCAAAATCGAGATTCAAAAAAACAAAAAATCTCTACTAAACTCATAATATTATATTAAAGAAGATTATCCCATAGAAGTCCTCAACAAGCGTAGAGAATTACAGTCCCAACTGCAGAAAGAAAAGGAAGCTGTCAATACTGCATTCATTAAATATGACACACTTATCGTACTACAAAATAATAAAAACTCTAGGAGCAACCAGCTAAACAAGAGGAACTTGTCAGAATCACCAGAGATAACCCATAGTGACCAGCCCACTAGTTAACGTCACTAGACAACCATCGAAGAAAAACAAATTAGTTAAATTAAAAGATTACGTAATACATAAACCAAAACTAGTTCTCCCTCAGACAGACAGCAGTAATAAATATTACATCACAAAGCAATACTGTATAGCAACTACAGGTGGACTCCCAACAGTGCTGGTTACCATGGGAGAATACGACCAAAAAAACCCTCCAAGGAAAGCAAGAAATATAATAAAATACAATATTTGCACCTTCAATGTTCGATCACTCTCATCTGCAGCAAAACTTATAGAGTTAAAAGCCGCTTTATAGAACATAAATCACGACATACTGGGCCTGTGCGAAATCCGCAGACTGGGAGAAAATATTATTGAAGACGATGATTACTTTATGTACTACCTCGGTATAACAAAAGGCCAGTTGGGCGTGGGCTTTTTAGTTAAGAAAAAGCACAAAACAAACATCAAAACCTTCATCGGAATATCAGATCGAGTGTGTGTTTTGGAAATTATTGTGGAAAATCTACCTTTCGCCATTATTCAAGCGCATGCACCTACTGAAGGCTCGTCGAAGGAGGAAATCGACACATTTGATGAAGACCTCGCTAAAGCTCACGACTCTATCTCGGCCGAAAATATAATTTCTATGGGCGACTTCAACGCTCAAATTGGCAAACCGAAACAGCACGATCACTTGGTGACTGGGCAATACGGATACGAAACCAGAAGCATTCGCGGAGAGAGACTGATTCAGTATGCATATGAAAACAATTTAAAAATTGCAAATACCATGTTCAATTTGAAGGAACACAGGAGATGAACTTGGACATCTCCAGACAAAAATACAAAAAATGAAATCGATTATATCATGACAACAAAAACAAAACTTATTTCCAAGTACGAGGTGCTGTCATCAGTCCCTTTCGCTTCAGACCAAAGAATGCAGCGAGCCACATTAAACTTGAACATAATAAAGAAAAACAGATGCAACTTTTCCACTCATCAATCACACTAAAAACACCGAAAGAGCAAGACATCTCGAAAATCTAAAATGTTATATGCCTGAACTTATATCGACAAACACTAACTACAACGCCAACGAATACTGCCAGAAAATCGAGCATTCTATATCGAATAGTCTTAAAAACATAAAAACAAACCGAAAAAATAGAATACTATCTGATAAGGCACTACAACTAATGAAAGAACGTAACGAACTAGAAAGCAAACGAAAATTAATCAAGAACGACAAAGACAAATTAAAAATGCTCTACAAAATTACAAACAAAGTAATAAAGAGATGCTACGACACGTACAGCGTAAATACTATAAAGAAACACATTGATAAGTCAAGGTCAGCAAAAAAGGCGTTTAAAGAACTAAATAAAACAAAGAATTGGATCACATGTCTACATTCGAACTCGAAGAAAGCTACTACTCGGATGGACATTATAAAGGTTGCCACAGATTTTTATGCGGATCTTCATAGCCAGCCTAATAGTATACACCATAGGAAAATTACTAACCAAACCAAGAATTTATCCTCAACTGCCATATTTACTGATCTCGAAATCTTAAATCAAAAAGCTTAAATCTGAAAAATTCAAGGCCAAGATGGAATCTCAAATGAATATATTTAAAATAGCTAAAACCCTATTATTGAAGCCTATTTCTATACTATTCAATAAAATATTAGACGAAGAAGTCGTGCCACATTCACGGACGGAATCGCAAATAATCTTGTTGTATAAAAAAGGGAACCCAATGGATATAGGCGATAGTTTCCTATAGTATCCAATAGTTTCCTATAGCTCGCAAGAATATCTCCAGAGATTGACGCACATCAACCAATAAAACAAGCCGGCTTCAGGTCAGGCTTCAGCACACACGACCATATCCAAGTTCTAGACGTTCCGTAGGCCATTGTATGTAGCTTTCATTGACTACAAAAAAGCTTTCGACGATCTGGGAAGCTCTAGAGTCAATAAACATCGAAGACAAGTACATAAACATTTTGAAAACCTGATATGAGAAAAGTACAAGCAAAATAAAACTGGACAGGGCGACCCACTCTCACCAAAACTATTCATAGCTATACTACAACACCTAATGAAAAATCTGCAATGGTCTGAGAAGGGATTAAATATAAAAGGCGAATACCTAAGCCATCTTCGCTTCGCCGATGATATAATTCTACTCTCCGAGAGCCCTACACAACTAAATAATATGATTAGCGATCTAAATAGTGCTGGCGTCACGGTTGGTCTGGAGATGAATCTCGACAAAACGAAAATAATGATTAATCACCACATCGCACCCATCTTCGTAAACAAAATCCCACTAGAGTTTGTAGAAAGTTACATTTATTTGGGCAAACAGATTTCTTTCAGAAAGGACAGAAACATATAGGAAATAGACTGAAGAATATCAATAACCTGGAAAAGGTACTGGGCTCACAAAGAAATATTCAACTCAAACCGTCTATCAAAAAAATAGTTATGGACTCAGTTATTTTACCGTGTTTAACCTACGGTTCCCAAACTCGGACTTTCGATCTAAAAACTAGAAACAAAATACAAACTACACGACGAAGAATGGAAAGAAGTTTATTGGGTGTAAAGTTAAGGGACCGGAATAAAAACAAGGTCATTCGTAATAAAACCAAATTAACCGACGCTTTGATCTTCTCCCTAGAAATGAAATGGAGATGGGCGGGCCACGTAGCCCGTTACGAAGACGACAGGTGGACCATCAGAGCTGTGAAATGGCAAGGTCCTAGAGGTCATAGGGCTAGAGGCCGCCCAGCCGCTAGATGGACCAACGACCTAGTAAAAGTAGCAGGAGAAAACTGGGTATCCATGGCTAGAAATAAAGAACAACGGAAGTCCTTGGAGGAGGCTTTTACCCGAAGCTATTATTGCTAGCAAAGCTACGTTACTACGGATTCGATTCCAGAGCTACGCAATGGTTCCGCAGCTACTTTAGTGATAGAAAGCAACTTGTGGATCTATGTTTGAGTGACGGTACTGCTATTACATCTACTCTTACTTCCATTGACAAAGGAATTCCGCAGGTATCTATATTGGGTCCAATTATTTTTCTCCAGATGAATACGACACTACCATTACAGATCTGAATGAAGATTGTCGAGGCAGAATTGCCTGTCACTGAACCCAACGAAAACGAAGTACATGGTATTTGGCACAAGGCAGCAGCTGGCTAAATTACCCGCATTGTTTCACTTGCACCTTAAGGGCGAGCCGATTGAGCGAGTATATGAGGCTTGGAATCGAGATTCCAAGCCTTTCTTTTCAGCCTGTTTTAAACGGAGGTCTTTGTCCATGATAAGACCGAGGTCTTATCATGGACAAAGACCTCCGTTTCGAAAAACATGTAGCCGACTCGGTCAGAAACTGTTTCTACCGCCTGAAAGTTCTATACAAGATTAGGCCTTACTTGTCCGAGACGCTGTGGGAGCGGCTAGTTGAAACCCTGGTTTTTTCTAGGTTGAACTATGCGGATACTGTCTACGGCCCGCGCCTGCTGGCTCGTTTGCGCTCGGTTTTGTTACACAATTCCTTCCAGAAGTCACGTGACCCCATTTTTAAACAAACACTTCATATTGAAAATGAAATCGAGACGCAAGCTACATTTGGCGTGCCTTTTGTTTGGTGTGATTACATACCCGAAACCGCAGTACCTGTACGACAAGTTGAGTTGGGTGGGCAGTAGACGAGATTGTGAAAGAAGGCAATGCTCACAACAACTCTCGACCCAGTCGCATGGTTCAGCCGCTTTTAGAGGCAGCTTCCGTTACGCAGCATCTAAAATTTGGAATAACCTTCCACTACCAATTAGAGCAATTAACACCATAGTCGTCTTTAGACAACGTTTACGGCAGTACCTCACAGAAACTCAAAGGAAGTTAGACATGGTCGCACTGAATGTCTCATAATTTAAGTACTTATCCTGTCAGTATGTGTCAGTTTTCTTTTTTTTTTTGTTTATTTGTATTTTCCATTAAATTTGTTATTATTATTTTCATTTCAGTTTTTTCAATTTGATTATTTTACATTTAGTTTCTTTTTTTAATTCACTTATTTGCGTTGATATTATATGGAGTTTATATTTTTTTAATCCGTGATTGTAATTATATGTATACATATCCTGTTTTAAACAGATTTAGGTAGTTCAATGAATTTATGTATTTACACAAGCAAAAGTCTTATCAGTACCTATATTTGTCAGTATTTCTTTTCTTAGTTAATTTATTATTAGATTATAGCAATATTAGTCAATCTCAAACTATTTTTGTATATACTACATACTACATATTGTATATACTACTATATTTCGTTTTATCTAACACGTATTTATTTTTATTTAAGTATGCCTACACTATTACACACGTTATGTTGTATAAAACTGATTTACATCCGTCACCTCTACTCACATCAGGTTCAGATGAAAACCAGCGTCAGACACTAGTTGTCTGGCATTTTTGCTGAATTGGACCTTTTTGGTGCAGCCACGAGGCACACTTTGCTGCTATTTTAAACGGGGATTTTTACCTTTTTGTTTGGTTTTTTATTCTACTTTGTTAATTTGGTTTTTTATTTTATTTAACTTTTTTTATTTTCTTGCTACCTGATGTATGTTTATGCTAGATGTATTGCGTGTCTTTAAGTCTGTGCTGAATTAATGTATTTTCTTTCTTTCTTTCTTTCTTTCTTTCATATCTGTGACTATGTTACAGCAAGCCGACGTGCCTGGTTTATAATGGTCAACTACCTAATAAATTCAGCAGTTGGCTGTCAGCAGGGTGACCCTCTTGGACTGGCCATTTTCAGTCTGGCTATTCTTCGATTAATTAAAGATTTGGCATATCACACCTCGACGACGGGACTCCGTCGCGTCCATTATTTTGATGACATTGGTTTGGAATTAAACTTTGCCAAGTGTAAATTATACTTTTCCCAAAATGTGTCTCAACAGTTAAGAGATAAAATAAATTCTATTTCTTTTTTTTTTGTAATAATTTGGACAAGACATAGAAGAGTATCTACTGAAATTTCTAGGCTCTTGTTCTTAACTCATATAACACATCATAATTTCAATCAAACAACGGTTTCAATATTATTCAAGTTCATTGAAATCAATTACTTATTCGTCAATCACTGAGTATGTTGACCACTTCGGGCAACAGAACAAGGATGTCAGAAATGAAGTTTATGGAGTTTCTGGGAAAGCTCTTTGAGAACATCAAAGATAAGTTGTTAGAAGAGATCGAGGATCCCGTTTTACAGACCTTAATTCAGACCTGTAGCTTAGCCAAACTTATAGAGAGTAAACCAATCAATGACACATTTAGATCAACAAATCAAGAAGAGTTGTCAAATATTATAAACAAGATAATAAGACAGTGGGTAGATGTCAAATCTAATCAAAACAGATCCCTTTGCATTATGGAAGGTTCCATAAACTTACAAAATGAATTACTACGGAGTAACAATATGAAACCAGATTGTGAGATGGAGATCGATATTCCGAATGCCACCTGCAAGACCCAATGCTCCCTGGATTCATCAAGTTCAGGTAGTTCAGAGAGCGGTCTGGATTTGGAGGGAAATGATGACACATTAGAGGATCCAGAACTTGGGGATCGGATCGTTACCCCCAGATACAAAGAAACAGCAGACCAGTACCTAGCCAGATATCCCAACCTCCCACGAGTGAGATGTCCCAAGGATCTGTTTGTGTCAACCCTGAATTTAAATTACCTCAATAGTCTCTACTTAGTGGAGTCAGGCACTTTTCCAGTCGACTGGTTTCAATTGAAGACCCAGGACCCCATACAAGCATGGAGGTCTTTGAATATTTCTATCGTACCATACTTCAATCAGAACTGGGCACAAGGTGTAAATATTCAAAGCAACGAGACGGCAGTGGACAACTACAACATCGCAGCTCTTAAAAATGCAATCATTGAAACGGTAAAGTCCGCCACGGCTTCCAGTACTACTGAATCCAGTCGAAGACAAAGCAGGCCGCCCGAAGGGGCTGGCTCCGTTGATCTAATGAATAGACTTGAATGATCAGTAAGAAGACTCGAATCAGCTGTCCAAATTTTAAACTCAGAGGCAGTTAAACGAGGAGGAAGAGAGACCGTTCCACAGCCAGTCCTTCTTCCCCTAGAGCCAACAATTTCTCTAACTTCATACAGGCCCCCGGTGTCAACTGAGGTGGTTGAAATCAGACCGCCAAAGAGGATATACCAGGATGACGATGAGTGGTTATGATTCAATTCACGCAAACAACACTCAAAAATCTTTTTATTCCCCAATGAAGCAATCATTTTGTCATTTTACTCTTTAAATCGAACTATAATTTAAATTTAATAAAAATATTAAAATCAATGACGGCCAGTCCCTTCGCCTCCTGGGGGCAACGGTGCTGGAAAAAGCTTTCACGAAGTTTGTGGAAGACTAGATCTTTCTTTTCAATGAATCTTCCAGCCATCTAGGCGACATTAACCCACATATGGCTTATTCGATTATAAAATTCTGTTTGTTTGTACCCAAGATCACTTCTGCGCTCCGGTGTACTCCCCTATGAAAGCGGTGTGCTCCCTATAGACCAACAACTAGCCCTGTCCTTACTTGATGAGAACATTAGGGACTTGGTGACAACATTAGGGAGACTATTAGCAAAATTTTCAATGGCTTCCTCAGTGACAGCAGTTGGGATCAAGCTTAATGTAGCTTGATCCCAACTGCTGCCCATACGGCATGATGGCTTTGGCATTAGAAAAATTTCTAGTATAGCATTATCCACATTTCTGTCCTCGGCCAATACAAGTAACCTCGTTGGAAAAAATCTAAGTCCGTCTCTCTGCGACGTAGAGGTAACTGGCCTAACCGAGGCCAGTGATGCTTGGTATGATGCTGCTGGTACAAACAATCACCCACCCCTTCAGCGGCGGCGGCGGCGGCTTCTCAGCGACAGTGGAATGAGCCGCTCTGCGTGCTGGTTCGAAACTATTTATTAGAGTCAGCCGATAATAATGCGGAACGGTCCCGACTTCTAGCTAGCTGCGAGCCAGAGTCAGGCTATTGGTTAAACGCAATCCCTTGCCCGAGCGTGGGTACTCTTCTGGAGAGAACCACTTTGAAACACATCGCTGTCAGTGCGCAGGGGACATCCCCTAGACCACCAGGGCCTGACCTGCCGCCGTAGTGCAGGACATTTTTCACGATACACGGCTCTGAATGATGTCATCTGTCGTGCCCTTGCCTCAGCAGGTGTGCCAGCTGTCCTCGAGCCTGCAGGTATTATTCGGGATGATGGCAAGAGGCCCGACGGCATGATACTCTTTTCCTGGAAAAACGGGCGGTCGCTTGTATGGGATGCGACATGTCTATATATCGTAGCTCAATCCCACTTACCGACGACCGCCCGCAAAGCCGGCGCTGCTGCAGCTGCTGCGAAGGTCATAAAAAGGCGCAAATATGTAGCGTTATCTGAGGTCTACATATTTGTGCCTTTCACCATGGAGACTTAATTTTTCTACATTTTTAAATATAAATATTTAAAAATGTAGAATAATATGTATATACAACGTGTAACATAAAGGGTATATACATAAGAAAGGCATGGCATCTTTACATGATATCAAACGATATTTGAAGGGTTTTTTAATCCTATCTCTTTATGTTAGGAAATTATGAGGAAAAACACCGCCTGTGATAGGCTACTATCATACTAATCGCACAGAGATATTGAAGACATTTATCGGATTTTGGCAAGTAACGTGACGGGTAACGAGTAGTTATTAACGTATGTAGTGTGCTGCCACGTTTATTATGATTTTATTTTAAGAAACACACGAAACCGAAAATTTGGTACCAATTTTTGAGTATTTTATTTTGAGTTGAAACCCTTCCGATATCGTTTGATATCATCTAAAGATGCCATGCCCTTGGTATGTATATACCCTTTTTGTTACACGTTGTATAGAAAAATAAAGGAATAATAATTTATTGACATAATACTTATACATATATCATTTCTACAGGTCATAATACGCATACCAGTATTATGAGGCGTTGTGATAACATTCTACTACACCAAGACTCATTATTCAGCTTACAGATATAGACCTCAACTTTTAAGCCTAAGTTTCGACGACTCAGGAACACCTTAGCATTGGGGCTGTACCTATGCTGTGATGTATTATTTATTCATCCATTTTATTTTTTTTCTAAATCTGTTATTCTATTTTTCTATTTTATTTATTTGCTGTTGTATTAAATCATTTATATGACTCCCTCCTCCCCTTTCCTCTTTACATGTCTAACACGATAACCTGGTGCTCCTTTAAGTGAAACAGAACACTATATCCTGCGTTGTAGGTCTGGGCGAACATGCTGGAGCGCAGGTTCTCTCGATGTGCAGTATCAGTTAAAATAGCCCTTTAAAAGGCGTATTGTACATTACTGTACTCGGGGCACTGTGAATCAGATATACGCAAAGCGCTTGCAACGCTTTGCGGATCCAATACAACAATGCGTTCAGGACGCTGTTACGACTGCCGCGCTTCTGTAGTGTTACATAACGACTATATAATCCAGTAATCCTCCTCGCTTGGAATGGTAACATGGGATTTACAGTATGTAGTTGAAAAGACAGCTGTACTAAATTATTATATTACCAAATACACGACTAAAAGTGAAAAAACAATCACGTAGCAGACACTTTTGACAACATAAATTCTACAAAATCTCTCGCTGGTAGGCTTTTTAACGTAGGTCTCCGAGCACTCAATAACAGATAATGTGGTGCACTAGAAGCAAGCGATACACTGTTAGAAATTTCTCTTTATGGTACCGATGCAAAGACCACAATCCGATGGGTTGATGTAAATATATATCGCAACAGAAGAGTAAAAACTAAAAAAAAGATAATTGAACTTGAATCAGATTCTACGTTTTTTTTTTTTTTGTTAGGATGGGAAATCATCAAATGTCTTCTCCCGCTCTGGGCGGAACGGAAGGGCGTGTCAGACTTTTACTGACTAAAACCCACCCGTGTTTCTTCACTTGCCTGTGGGACGGCCAGAGCCACGGTTTCTTGTTTAACCAACCCGCAACCCTGACCCAGGAGGCATCGGTCTTCGTGGACCCCGTCACGATGTGCTGACATCTCTTTGAGGCGCGCGTGAAACACGACGCGCCGTCGACTCGGGCCTGGTCCTTACCGGGCGGCGAGCTGCCCATTGCTCACCGCCCGCAGGCCCGCGCCTACGGTGGCTGGGAGTTTGGTGTCATCTCCCTACCAGGGCGTCTCCTGCGGCGGCTAGTGGCGTGAGGGCGCTGGGATTCCCGTTGCCTCACGCGCTCCGCCTCCTCCTTTGCCAGCATTACTGCTTCGCAGAAGGAGGTGACGGCCTGCCATGCACTCTCGCTCCGGACCATGGCCTGGACCAGGGTCGGACGCGAGAGATCGCCGCCGATCGCCGCTACGAGGACACGGCGGTGCTCTACCCAAGCCGGGCAGACCTCCACCGTATGCTCCACCGTGTCCTCAGGGCGATCCACACAATGGTAACACCCTGGCGTTTCCTCCCGCCTTATACGGAACAGGAACCTCCCGAAACAACCGTGTCCAGTGAGGACCTGCGCCAGGCGGAAGGTGAGGGCGCCGTAGCGCCTCTCTAGCCACTCCTCAAAGAGGGGACTTACCGCCGATATTGTGGCGTGCCCAGCATTGGGTTGCGACAATCGCACTCTCCATGTTGCCATGAGATCCCGCCTGAGCTCTGTCTGCCGTACCGCAATTTCTCGCAGCAGCGGAGTTGCCTCGGTGTTTTTCCTCCTCTCGCCACTCCCATATGTGGGCGAGGACTTTGGCCTCCAGATCCCATGGCGGCAATCCAGCAAGAAGGCTCGCCGCCTCAGCGGAGACCGTACGGTATCCCCGGATCAGCCGAATGGCCATGACCCTCTGGGACGCGGTCAGGCACCGGGCTGGTTGCTTCCTTAGCGACCGCGCCCACACCGGTGCCCCGTAAAGGGCCATGGACCGCACGGCCCCCGCATAGAGCCTCCGGCAGGAGGCGTTTGGTCCCCCTAGTTTGGGGAGGAGCCGCCTCAGGGCAGCCCCGGCCCGTTCCAGTCTGGGTGCCAAACGTTGGAAGTGCTCCTCGAAGTTCCACCGACTGTCGAGGACGAGTCCTAGGTACTTCATCGTCGACCCGACACCGATGTGAACCCCTCCTACCGTTATGTGGAAACCCGACGGTGGCGCATTCCGAGGACCATGAAAGCACATGGCCTCGGACTTCTG
Source organism: Sesamia nonagrioides (assembly GCA_017933935.1). NCBI lineage: Eukaryota > Metazoa > Arthropoda > Insecta > Lepidoptera > Noctuidae > Sesamia > Sesamia nonagrioides. The sequence continues at coordinate 453,575 of JADWQK010000626.1, read as the reverse complement.
CAGGGTCACCTCGAGTCCCAATTGCCGGATCCTGTTGACGATTGTCGCAACCCCGAGGGTCGCTGCGTCAGCCGCCACCTGGTGCGACCTCCCTTGTGGCAGAACTAGCGTGTCATCAGCGTAACAAACTACGCTGACGCCGGTATGGAGGTCTGCGCGCAGCACCCAGTCGTACCCGATGTTCCACAGATGCGGTCCCAGGACCGACCCCTGTGGAACACCGCACGACATCTCTCGCCGGTTCCACACTCCTTGGACCGGGGTAGATTATGGCCCTGTCCGTCAGATAGGCCTCGACCACTCGACAGAGATAGGTCGGCATCCGGTGATACCGGAATGCCTCCCTGATGCATCTCCAGGGTAGGGTGTTGAAGGCGTTGGCGATGTCTAGAGACACCGCCAAGACAACCCCACCCAGGGCCACAGCATCCCCTGTCGTAGGGGCTCGCACGCCCATGATGGCGTCCACCGTAGAGCGCCCCCTGCGGAAGCCAAACTGGCTCTCCGCCAAATCCAGGCCCGCTCGCCTGAGGTGCCCGACGAGGCGGTCTGTAATGACTCTTTCGAAGAGCTTGCCCACCTCGTCGAGCAGCACAATGGGCCTGTTAGCGGACGGAGAGTCCGCAGGGCGCCCTGGCTTCTTTATGAGGACCAGTTTCCCCGTCTTCCAGCGAAGTGGGAACTGGCCCCTCTCCAAGCATGCGCTTAGTAGCCCCCGTAGTCGAGGCCCGAGAGCCCCTAAGGCCAGAACCCAGGCTTTTCCAGGTAAGCCGTCGGGTCCTGGGGCGGTATTTTTGGCAATCAGCCTACTTACCGCCGCTCTCAGCTCTACCTCGGTCACCTCTGGAGCATCGTCGTCGTCGATGGTGTGGTCTGCATCAGGCACCGCAGGAGGCGGAGCCATGGGTGGAAGAATATGTTCCTCTCTCGAGGGAAACAGAGCGCTCACCACGTCCTCCAAGAGCTGAGGCCGGAGACTCTGCGTCAGCGGGGGAGCCTATGGGCTCTCTGTCAGCCTGTGAACTGCTTGGTTAGTTGATCTGTTGGTTCTAAATCCATATTGGTTATTGGAAAGCAATTTGTTACGTTTTCTGCTACGTCCTACAATAACCAATGAGCCTATTCTCATCAGTTCTCATTCATTCTAGGTCTCACATTGATTCTTCTCGCACTTTCATCCTTCATACGTGATCTTTCTTTCATTCCATGTCCTCATTCACATCTTTTCTGGGCCCAGCTAATATTTCTATGTAGCTATCTCTGTATCTTTCCTTATGTCTATTTATTTTTTCGGGTGCACTCAATAAGCGGGGAGCCAAAATCTTTATTCATATTTTTTTTTTCCTTTCTTTTTTTTTCTTTTTGTTTTATTAATTTATAGGTACCTAATATATCCTATTTTACATCACTATTCCTTATACTAATCGATATTTCTTATTTTAAATCTTATTCAAATAAACAAAAAGAAAAATATAATAATAATACCTCTTCTAAACATTAATTTTATACTTATTCTAGGCTTATTCTATTTTACATACTATTTCTTATGCTATTTTACAATTATTTTCTTTTAACTTGTAGATACAGGAGAGCACCTTATAATTTATTCTATTTTATTGCTGTATTTAATCTTGCTTTAACAAAATTATTCATTTTGACATATTGCAAAGTATTTTCTTATGCTATTTTATGTTATGCTATTCCTTAATATAATTCAATATATTAGGACAGCATATTTTCTTATACTGTTTTGTTGCGACCAATTAATCTTCTTGCAATGTATTAGCAATATTCTAAAAAAATTTCGGCATCTTTACTTTGCATTATTTGTTTTACGTTTTCTGCTATTATTTCCGTGCCCAATGTGTTTTCAGCATTGAAACGGTGCCTTGTAAACTGAGGACAGTCAAATAAAATATGCGGAACCGTTTCGCTTGCATCTGGGTCACAAATGCACGATGGATTCTCCTTGCACTTGAAACGATTCAAGTACGCGGAGAATCCACCGTGGCCTGATGCATCTCTTTTTCATATATTGGACAAGCATAAACCATAAAATATTTACAAAATTTTTAGGTACCGTTGACGTGTTTATGTTTTAAACTATTTCTATATACACGGTTATTTTTATTTAAAAATCGGCAGTCACATCGTAAACATGTAACGGTACGAATCAAATGAACAAATGAGCCTTTTTATGTATAGCTTTTGTATATGAGAGTTCTGTGGGCCTATTGCCAACGATGCGATAGTCGCTTCTTGTGTAGGAGAGTGGGGACTGTGCCAACTAAATTCACCCTCCGGGCTGAATATTTGGCACAATTCGACGCAAGGTAAATAATACAGCTGTAAGGAAACAAAAATGTTTTAAGTAACTTAGGCACTTACGAGGACCTGCAAAATATTTTGTCAAATGTTGAAAATGACATCAAGATCAAAAACACTAATGTTTTTATGCTGTTTTGAAGTCGACATTGCTGGCTGTGTCACCACGTTGAGTGTTAGTGTCCGTTACTATGAATTCGCGACCATTAATAATATACAGAAATGTATACAAAAAGTTAATTACGAATACAGTAATTATTTTCATGATTTTTTCCGACATTATGCTTCGGGGACACGGGGAAATTAAAGTAAAAACGTGGATGGATATTATTTTGTTACTTTTATATGACGTCCCATTTAAAATGATATTGTAGGCTTAAACTTACCTCCTTTGCAATTTTAATTTACGATAACCAAAACATCAACAATGTCAAAGTATCTGTCAAGACTTCTTTATGGCGTAAAGCTGTTCTGTTACGTATAATACCTCTTATTCCTTTCTATCTTTTTTATTAATACATAGTCTATTGTGCCCGCAAACCATATCGTACACCTATATTCCGTAAGAACATGGAAAGGGATGTATGTTTAAATACGCGCGAAGTATGGTTGCGTCATTTCCGCCCAGCACTAGAGTAACGTTAACAAAAATCTGCTTTACGCAAGTTGAGTACAATGACTTCCAAGTTCAATCACGTATTTGGGCACCTGGAAGTAAAAGATTTTATCATACATAATGCCACTAAGTTACATTCCACGATGATGCAGTGATGGCTCAGCCTATCTTTTTTTGATTGAAGGCCTTTTTTTGATTGAAAGTATGAAAAATGCCAGACATGACCCGAATACGTAACTTCAAATTCAGTATTTTGATTTTGATTGATTGTTGCAGAAGCATGATAGTGGTTAGAATATCTCTATTCTAACTTCAATATAGTAAATTTTTGAACTGCCTATGGTCATCATATTTACGGCAAATCTTCATTATAACCCAAATATGTGCAAAGTTCTCATCAAAATATGTAAATGAATTGAGTCCAAACACAAAGTAACTACTATAAACCGTTGGAGAAGTTCCCTTAACTGTCCTTTGTCTTCATCATCAGGGCCCTAATAACAGTCACAACCCCATCTAGGTGTAAGCTCTTATCAATACAAATTAATCAAGCACAAACACAAGGTAGCTACGGTGAATCGTTGAGGAGTTCCCTCGACTGTCTCCCGGCTCCATCATCAGATCTACTGGAGTAGATCTGATGATGGAGCCGGGATTATTTTGCTATGCGGACGATACTGCACTTTTATTTGCGTCGGCCAACTGGGAAGAGGCATATCGCCTTGCTCAGAAGGATTACGTACAATGCAATCGTTAAATAGCTTAAGAACAACTTCCAACCCTGTAGAACATAAAACGAAAATAATGTTTTTTTTTTCTATTCCAAATACAAATGTGTCAATTACAAACTCGCTAAACGTTGTTGCCCAATCGACACAGTATTGTACGAATGCACCTATGTCAATAGCATAAGGTTAAATTTTGCGTGATATACCTCACGTAACTTTTGAGCCCATCTGGAGACCTAGACATTCTACATTCTAGAGGTACGATCTAAAAATGCATTGCTGGACCTAATCGAATGGTAAAGGTTTCATCAATATTGACAACGAAGGGTAGACATCGGCATTGCTAGAATCATCGTTTTCAGTTAACCGCGAGCAGTAAACAATATAATGTACTGGACACCAAGCCTCATTATTATTACTTCGTGAAAGATCTGGACTTTTTTTTATTATAGAGTGAGTATATTCCACGTACTGTCAGTGCTGTAATAAAAAAATCGCAGATTGTAAGTTCTTTATACATGTTCTTTGTAATGCGAATGTAAATAGTGATATTTAAATTTTTAATGCTCCTGGCATTAAAAATTTAAATTACGTTAAGTTTATAAATTCAAATTGCCAGAGTTAAGTGATATTCTTATCTCATAGTTATCGTCATATTCTTATTTCATAATTTCAAAAACAACTTATTCTTTTTCACCAAATTACTCGTACATTAAAATACATTGTCTAGAAATCCTAGTATGTTTTAGTGGGTCGCCGCAATTAACTATTATTATTTGGACTTTTTTCTACTTTAATGATCGATTTTATTTATATTTTTGATTAAAAATAGAAAATTAACAGTCAATCAGCACCCTAGTTGCGTGACATACTACTACTATAAATTGGTATCATTTTAAAGCCTATTTCTAATCCATTTCTCCATATTATTTTCGGAAAATTGTGTGCTTAACAACGTAAATTATGTAATGTTGAACCTGCTAAAATGAAAATCGTTGCTACTGATGGTGTGTTACACAATTACCCTGCAGGTATCCTATAAAAGTACGTGATAGCTTTTTTACAAAACACATATACAGCATGCAATTTTTGCATCAGAACTGACAATAATGGATTGGTGTGAAGCGACGACATCATTTGTCATGAGAAGGGATGATATGTCGTAGCTAGCTGGTTCCAGACAACTTACTGCCCCTGTAACAGTGTCTTATGCTACCTCTGGACATGCTATCGTCTCACAGGTAACGTGGCCGAGCGACATGCTGTATCATCTCGCATCAACACTCGCGTAGACAAGGCCGGTAAATCCTGCTCGAGGTATTGTACCATGACCGACCTGATGTTGGCTGCGTAGCTGTTCAGTCTTGCTAATAAACGACCAAATCATGCGAAATACTTTACATGAAGCGAAGAGGCCTGAAGGACGCTGAGATTTCCATCTATTGCAATCCCACAATCGTAAAGCCCGTTTACAATGTGCTCGTGAACACAGAAATTGTGAGGAACAAAATTGGGGTTTTGTTTGCTTTTCCGATAAATCTCGTTTTGGAATGAAGCTGAATACAAGACGTACTAGACGTTTTAGAGAGGACATCTGGACATGAAGAACGTTTAGTATTTTTTCAGGAGTGTCGGTATCTCGATCCGTGGAAGAACTGATCTCATTTGGAATAGGGGCGACCTCAAAGCTCTGATTGATGCTGTGAGAATTGTTTTAGATGTGATCATTCCTACGCCAAACCGCGACTTGTAGTTAACTTTTACACAATTTATAAAACTACAAATTTAAGAAACTTTTATTGTTAAAAATGTACTTGATCCCTAGACACTTGCGATGCTTCTTTTTAGTTTTTAGGGTTCCGTATCTAAAAGGTAAAACGGATCCCTATTCATGAGACTTCTCTGTCCATCTATCCGTCCGTCTGTCACCAGGCTGTATCTCATGAACCCGTAATACCTAGACAGTTGAAATTCTCAGAGATTAAGTATTTCTGTTGCCGCTATAACAACAAATACCAAAAATAAATAATTAAATATTTTAGAAGGGCTCCCATACAACAAACGTGATATTTTGCCTTTTTTGCTCTATATTAATAACGGAAATGGTAAGATGCTTTAAATATTCCAGAATATTTGGTTATTAAAATAAATAATTAAATTAAAATGAAATAAATATTGAAGGGGGCCCCCATACAACAGACGTGTTTTTTTGCCATTTTTAAAGATAATGGTACGGAACCACTTCGCCGGTTTTTTTCATTCTAAATAAATGAATTTTAAGCAGTGTTGTTATTTAGAATACTTGCTTAAATCATCCGAGCTCGCCTTGTTCTTTTTGATTTCACCGTCGTATTTGTGGAATCATTTTGATATCAGTAGATCGTCTGCAATCCTGGACTTTGCAGAGGACTTCAATGTGCATAACACGTCAGGCTTGAGAGTGATGTCACCCGTACTTGCGTCAGCGCTTGCACCTGACACACGCGTGCATCAAAAGAAACGAGCATGCGCCGATATATCACCCGATCCGGCCGTGAGAACCGACTAGTCGTGCGATTTGCTTTCAAGGCACTCATCATCATCATCTCAGCCTTAATCCCAGTCGCATCCGAAGGTTTTTCAGCTTTGGGAGCCTGGGGTCCGCTTTACCAGTCTAACTGCTGATACTGGCTAAACTTCGATATTTTCCGTGAAGTGACTGCCGTCTGACCTCCACAACCCGAAGGCGATATCGAAGCATTGCAGTTAGACGAATTGTTGCACTTTTGAGGGCTCGCAACCAGTAACAACTGCCACTAGATGTTCGTATGGCAACCGGGACCAACGGCTTAATGTGCTTTCCGAGGCACGACCAGACCAGTGCAAATATTCATATTCACGCATACAAATATTTACACTGCGCGGTGATCAAACCCGTGCCTCCTTGGGCAGCAGCCGCGTTCGATAGCGCTATGCCACAGAGGCTGTCTTTGATTCGCTTTCTAAGCACTAGCTGCAATTAATTAGCTAATTGTATGTTTACAAATGAAGCTTTTTTACACCTATTTATTTGTTGTTAACTGTTCTATTTTGCGTGTTCATTTTCTATATTGCCTATCTAATTTTATATAAATTAACTTTTCTTTATTTAAAGGACCACATTGCATCTGTGTGTCACCTGTATTGTAATTCACAAATGCATACATACTTGTATTACTTATTTTATTCGAATCATCTAAATTTCCTTTCATGTGTGCAATATGCATTTGATCACACAATATTAATATTATAAATAGCCTTTACTTTATACAATAAAACAGCATTACATACTGAACACGCATTCGTAGTCTTTACTACACGATTGTATGTATTGTGGTGAAAATAAAAAAGTTTTAATTTGAAAAGAAATTATAGTATGAGCTTTGCCGCCCCGATACACTTTTGATCTCAGCGTTTCGGTACCATTAAAATATTAAAATCTTTTTTCATGAAAAACTGAATTTATGAAACTGTTGTCACTTTATTCCGTCTAGAGCAGTGGAAGTAATTTGATGACATCTACTGTGATTTAAAAAAAAATACTGTTGCTTTTCACTTGTAAATGTTTATAACTTTCGTATAACGTAACTGTCAAAGATGAGCTTTGCAAATAGTTTTATATTATTTTTTAGTCAATACAGTAGTAATATCACAGCGTATAGGATGAAACACTTTTCAGTTCTAGGTAAACCCACTCAAAACAAAAACAATACTCACACTAAAAAATGTTCCGGAACATAACGTTTTGTGTAGCAGAATTTACTGCCGAGAGGGGTTTTGGCTACACTACGGTGCCGACAATAATATGCACCGCATTGCGACTTTTATACGACACGCAGAATCATCTTTTATTTATCAGGCCCCATACTGTCTTAATATCCGTTATCAAAAACGAAAAAAACTAAAATGTGATTTGTTTTGAAATGCCTGCATAATTATTTGCATAACACATGGAAATTATGTTTTGCTTATATCATAGCATGCCTATGTTACATTTACAATTACAATTCACCTAGGTTACATTTACAATTCAACTATCTATCCTGGAATAATGGTTTGCTTATCTGCACCGATTGTAAAATGTGACCACCCGACCTAGATTGGAAATCAACTTGGTAATCACAATGATAGTACAGTCGATAGTCGGCAATGACGAATAGAACGTTGTTGATGCCGCTCCGAAGTCTTCCCTTATGTCCACGAAGTCCATATCGTACAAAAACAATAACACAGAAGTTACTTCACATAGTCTTGAAGTGCTCGTTGCAGTTGTGACTGTAGATGTTCTCCATTAACACTTATTATTTTTTCACGGAAACACCCTATAGCTTGTTTCGCTGCATTTGAAATTGATTCACGCCATTTTATACATATAAGAAAATAGAAAAAAAGTAAAGATCTGGAACAATCGATAAGCTTGTACACATGTATGCAAGCTTATCGATTGTTCCAGATCTTTCACGAAGTAATAATAATGAGGCTTGGTTTCCAGTACATTATATTGTTTACTGCTCGCGGTTAACTGAAAACGATGATTCTAGCAATGTCGATGTCTACCCTTCGTTGTCAATATTGATGAAACCTTTACCATTCGATTAGGTCCAGCAATGCATTTTTAGATCGTACCTCTAGAATGTAGAACAGCCGGGGTCAACTTTGTATGGAAGCCTTGAGAATACCTACAAGGGCTGAATTTTGGGCGATGTTGCTATATAAATTAATATCTCAATTTATTTGTATGGCAACCCTCTTGAATCACGTGACCGATCATGGCGTCCGCTTAAACAATATGGCGTCACCCGATGTAAACACAATTCCATATTTCATCGATTTGCTTGTAATTAAGTGCTATAACAGTTGAGTCGAGCTCTGCTCCTCCGTTTTATGTGTTACAAAGTTCCGCGAATCGTGGTTAGTGTTAGCGCATTGTGAGATAGTGACTCTAACATTACTGTTGTTTTTCGTGAGACATTGACTCTGAACCAATGATCCTGAACCTATTTATTTTGTGGCTGTTGTGACCAGTGTTTGTGAACCTCAGTTCTGCCATGGCAGATGCGATGATGATGATACGAAATTTATTAAATTTATCATGTAATATATAAAATATTGGCTAAACCATACTTTTCATTTCCAATCTCTATTCCCAGATAAAATAAAGGGACTAGAATTGAATCTAGCACGTTGATAACGTTTTACAATTTATGTTATATTGTTATTTCATATGACCGGCTGCACATTGCATTCTGTATGAATGTAATTTGTATGGACGGCGCCTGTTAGATATTTTTCTATTACAAAGTTTTTTTCTCTATATTCATTCTATTTTCCGTTTCTGATACATTCAGATCGGGAGGGTGGTCTCGAGAGGAGGAAAATATCTTGAGGCTGCACTCCTGGTCTGGATGTGTATTAAAATGTTAAAAATTAAAATACAATAGTCATCATGCAGTGGTTTAAATTTCCCGCCCTACTACGCCGACATAGTTTACTTGGGCTAAAGTAAGATGGCAGCACTTCCAAACTAAAATTCGTTCCTACTTTTTTTGTATGAAGTTGACCTTCTTCTCCGATAGGAGTAATTGTGTTCTGTGATGTAGAATGTCTAGGTCTCCAGATGGGCTCAAAAGTTACGTGAGGTATATCACGCAAAATTTAACCTTATGCTATTGACATAGGTGCATTCGTACAATACTGTGTCGATTGGGCAACAACGTTTAGCGAGTTTGTAATTGACACATTTGTATTTGGAATAGAAAAAAAAAACATTATTTTCGTTTTATGTTCTACAGGGTTGGAAGTTGTTCTTAAGCTATTTAACGATTGCATTGTACGTAATCCTTCTGAGCAAGGCGATATGCCTCTTCCCAGTTGGCCGACGCAAATAAAAGTGCAGTATCGTCCGCATAGCAAAATAATCCCGGCTCCATCATCAGATCTACTCCAGTAGATCTGATGATGGAGCCGGGATTATTTTGATATTTTGATTTTGATTATTTTGCAATTAACAGTCAATCAGCAACTAGGGTGCTGATTGACTGTTAATTTTCTATTTTTAATCAAAAATATAAATAAAATCGATCATTAAAGTAGAAAAATGTCCAAATAATAATAGTTAATTGCGGCGACCCACTAAACCATACTAGGATTTCTAGACAATGTATTTTAATGTACGAGTAATTTGGTGAAAAAGAATAAGTTGTTTTTGAAATTATGAAATAAGAATATGACGATAACTATGAGATAAGAATATCACTTAACTCTGGCAATTTGAATTTAGAAACTTAACGTAATTTAATTTTTTAATGCCAGGAGCATTAAAAATTTAAATATCACTATTTACATTCGCATTACAAAGAACATGTATAAAGAACTTACAATCTGCGATTTTTTTATTACAGCACTGACAGTACGTGGAATATACTCACTCTATAATAAAAAAAAGTCTACAGCGAGCTAAAACAGTAAAACTATGTAAACGATTACCTTTATTTTCAAGCAATGTCTTATTAATAGATTATTTATTTATCCATTTATTTCAGGCATCAAGGCCCATTTAAACATATATAATCCATACTAATATTATAAATGCGAAAGTAACTCTGTCTGTCTGTCGGTCTGTCTGTCTGTCTGTCTGTCTGTCTGTCTGTCTGTCTGTCTGTCTGTCTGTCTGTCTGTCTGTCTGTCTGTCTGTCTGTTACGTTTTCCCGCTTAAACCTCTCAACCAATTTTGATGAAATTTGGCACAGACAATCTTCAGACCCTGAGAAAGAACATAGGCTACCTTTTATCCCGGAAAAAAATGATATTCCCGAGGGAAATCTAAAAAGCGCGATATAACCGAACTCCACGCGGGCGAAGCCGCGGGCGGAAAGCTAGTACTATAAATAAATAACATAATTATCTAAACCGAATGTACACGAAGTGTCGGCGTCATGATTCGCTGGTGTCAAGTAGCTGGCCACGAAACCGACGGTATACAACACCTTTCAGCCAGAGTTCTTCTTTAAAGAACTTCTCGAGATGATGTGTCGGAACGCGCACCACGAACGACTTGAAATTGGTATTGTGAGGCGGCTCCAACCTCTCGACCCTCAAAGTACAGGTGATCTTGACGCGCAGATACTGCACGACCTCCTCAATCTTCGTAGAGTGGTGCAGTCTGGACACATATACAGCAGCTTTATTGATTTCGAATCACGTAGGACGAGCAAGAGAAACGTACATGATTGGAGTACCACAACTGCAACTCGCAGACGTAAATTGCTCTGGAGTCTTTATGCATTTACGGGCATCTCCACAAACGACACTTTTTTAACTTTGGATATTCTTATGGCTTTCTCCCCGGGAAGCTTGTTAAAACTGTTAGTAAAAAATCACTAGACTACAAGCCCATGTCCAAAAATGGATGGGTCATATGAACGACCGCTGGATGCGGGAGGCGCAGGGACCGGTCGTCGTGGAGAACCTTGGGGGAGGCCTAAGTCCAGCAGTGGACGTCTTTCGGCTGAAATGATGATGATGATATGAACCACCCGGTGACGTGTATAGGACGATATAAGAGCATAAAATATTATGATTCAGCACTATGTCTGTTAGTTCTAACCAGTATGTACTGGTTCGAATTCAAAAGTGCAGGTAGAGCGAGTACCATTTTGGTCATATATTTTTGTACAGCATTTTTACCATCAAGAAACCACGCAGTGCCGCAAAATGGTGCGCCACAAAGTCGGTTCATTTTTTTGATTTTATAACAATTTCCAGGGTAAATTTGGTCATTTCATTCGTATGGCATCAGTTTTATACTGTCTCAATACAGCCTCTAATCCATTATTCCGCTAAGCTGTATAAAAGTCATGCGACAAGGGGAAAATCGAGGGTTGCAACCCCCTCCCTTTTCGTGGTCCAGGGGTGATTCGTTCAAAAGTCATATACCAGAGATTTTTTCTGTTAGGAGGAGGACGGAAGTCACGGTGGGACGTAACTTAGCTTCTGACAGCCAGAGTACCATCATCTCAATCAGAATAGGTATTAAGTCTAGTTTGGGACCGGGGGTCTAGACTTGGCCATCCGGACCGTGAAGAAATAACGTCTATAAAAAATTCCCGAATCTTAAGTTCCCGTGAGTGACGAGGGGATGAATGGCTGACGGGTAGGTTCCTTCGCATGAAGAACCGTCAGACGCTAGCGCACTCCTAGCTAGGGTACCAGCGGACACCCTGATCGGGAACAAATTTATGCTTACCTGGTTACAGGAGTCCGAATATTTCCCCCATACTCGTGGGAACTAAATGGATTATCTTTCTATTTTTTCCAAGGAATAGTGCAGGACTCAAGAGGCAAGAGTGTGCTCAAGCGCGTGCTGCTGAGGAGCCGGAAACGGACGCCTCATCTTATTCTAACGGTCCCCTCAGAGGGCCTCCTCCTGCGACCTCTGAGGGAGGTTGTTGTTTTCTGTTGTTGTCCCAACCTCCTGTGACCTCCGAGGGAGGTCGTTGCTGCTCAGCTGCCCTTCACCTTCTGGGAACACCGCCTGAACTATGCCGCTTACTGTCTTTTTGTTTGTCTATCACCTCATTTCACCCACCTATCATACCATTAATGCCTTTTAATCTATTTCTTTTGTCTTTGTTAATAAATTCTTTAACGGATTTCCTCCCTCCTTTTTTTATTCTTGTCGTTACACGACAAGCGAACCTGTCGGCTCGCGTCTCCGTCATCGAGGGGCAACTGCTTGAGATGTCGCAGGCAGCTCTTGTGCTTCTAGCGACCTACGCAGCTAATGCCGCGACTACGCAGGGGGCACAGGCACCTTCCAAAAGAAGGGTAGCAGCCACACAGCCATTGAAATCGGTCGCACAGCTTACAACATCGGTAGGTATTAAGGCCAGTTCGACTGCGTCTCCCAAGCCGCAGCGACAGGCAAAGCAAAAACAGATGTCACCAACGATCACTGTTGCGGAGACTGCTGCTCTCTCGGCAGTTACGTCTGCTGAGGCGGTGGTCGCGGGTACTGCATCGATCACTTAAATTGGCATATGAGGTATATTTAAAATAAAGAATTTGCATTAAAGGGGAAAAAATTAATAAACATGTTTACTTAAAAACAAAGTCGATACCGAATATTGTCAAACGAACAATTTCAGATGGTTAGTATAAACAAAGTAGGTTTTAATATAATTTCTATAATCAGTGTGATCCTATTCCAGTACAGGATGGATTTCGCTACGTAAACAAGAATAATCTTTGTGCTTTCTGATCAAACTTCGACAAGGCCTCGAGTAACGAATTGTTACGGGATTTATTTAATCATAAATAAAGACAAGCTTGCGAGAGAGAAATAAAGGCTTTGAAACAAATTGTGAAACAGGATGACATAGACACACTTGGAACTGTTTTCCGATACATTTACATAACCCCACTTCTAGGGAGTCATAGTGAGCAACGACTTTCCAGTCATATTGCATTTATAAATTTCTTTAAACATTAGTATGTGGTCATTGTTATATTAGCATACAATTATAAACGATTTACAGTTTTGTATACTTGTCGACGATATACTGCAAGATGGTCGCTATAATAATTTTAATATTTTCCCTATGGATAATGATTTCTTGGTTTTGAGGTCAAAATATAATTCTAAACCAAACCAGGGAACGCAACGTTATCTTTTGTTTATGCGAAATCCGAAACACGTGTCCAGTATTTTTAAGTAAAGAATCTATGTACAAAATTCTAAAAAGATATCACGGAAAACCACCAAGTTATGAGTTGTATAATTGTTATCCTAATTGGCTGTCCCAACAAAAATATGGTCCACGCTCCGCTCGAGCGAGTGAACGTGGTGCGTTTACCTCTGGCGTCAGCTGTTGCACGGGCGCGGAATACGATCTACCGTGCGCGCTCGGTAACCACACTGCAACAATATCTAAATGTATTTGGGAAAAAAGAACATGACGTAAAAAAAAAATGGTTGCCTGTAAAGTCGGTATATGGGCGAAAGTTTTACGTGACAACGACTTTGAGTGGTAAAATAATTTTAATGTGAATATTCATTCGACAAACTGACGAGCTGTTTTCGAGAATTCTGACTAAAATTGGAGATGGACTTAAACTAAGTGTCAATAACATCAAACTTATAGAATCAAACATATCCTTCCACATCATGTTTGCCTAGTAGCTCCGAAGAAGTTTCTTCTTTTTTTTTATGCACTTGCGTGCCTTTCACTTTTTATTTATGTCTGTCTCTCTCGCTCTTAGGCGGGCTAACCATGCCCGAGTGGAAGGGGCGCGTGCCTCTCACTCGCTCTCATTGTGAGCGCATAACGTGAGCGGGGAGCGTAACGCAGTTTCTTGAAGTGTCACCCGGCAAACCAATTTATAAGACGTTGTCACGTCAAAATGATTGGAATCGATTCAGCTGCTTATTCTGAACAAACTATTACCAGGTTTCGCAAAAACAAAAAAAAAAAAAAGTTGTATAGTCGTATCTTAAGTAATTATTAGAGGTATAAAAAAATATTTCGAGACTTTCTTCGATTAAATTCAATACGATTCTTAAACAGTTTCTAAAATATAAAACAAAGGTAGATTAGCATTATTGTACGAGTTCCGTGGGCTGCGACTAATATAAATATTTTCAGTCTATATTCGTTGAAGCTTTTCAAGATTAATAATACAAGTTTTTATTACATTAGCGTGCAAGTTATAAGTTATTGAGCTTTAAGTAAAGAAAATAGTTTTTGTATATTAAATAATACTTCAATCATACTTTGTTGCATTTTGTGTCACATATATACATAATTACGTAATCAGCCTATTTTGTTCCCACTGTTGGATAGCCTCCTCTCGATGACCTCTGTTAACCCGTAATCTACCGCGGTAGCCCAGTGCAGGTTGGTAGATGTCACATGGCTTCGAAGTTTTTGGCTCTAGGTTCACCGTTTTGAGAGCAGTGGTGATAAAATAATTTACACAAAGTAAGGCGCCTGATGGGAGTTCGAACCTACGACCTATAACAACTAACAACTTGTAAGAAGCGGCCGATACCACTAGGCTACCACTGCTCTCTATAAACATAATTATAAAATTTATAATTTTTTGTACCTACAGTAATCACAAGCAATAATAGCTTCTTTTGACAGTTGTTAATAAACATTCAAAGAATAAGTCCAGGCTAAAAAATATGATTAAACATTTATAAAACTATCGTCCAAAATGTGAAAAACACGGGTGAGAATATATTTGGCTGGCCAGCCAAGGTACCAAATGAAACTCATTACGATGGTCGCTAGGTAAAGTATCAAAAGTGAAAAATGCAACTTTACAGGAGAGCGATTTAAAGTTTATTTTTTGCGTAACTTTACCTGGAATGGTTAAATCTTTACAAAAATTGGGGTAAAGAGTTATGTTGGCGTTATAAAATATTACGCGAAAGATAAAATTTAAAATTTTGATTAGTTTTCGAGAAAATTGAGTTACCATAGTATACTTCATAACCGATCTTGCTTTATGTATCGAAACTGGCACTTTCGATTATTTACATGGAACCACATATAAAAATATTTATCTGATCTGCCTATTTCGATATTCTACTCTGGATTATGTTAAGATTAAAGTGTCACTTTCGATTATAACTAACGTATGACGACCTCTGTGGCGCAGCGGTCAACACGCCTGCCTGCGACGTGGAGGCCCCGGGTTCGATCCCCGGTCAGGTCATGATGGAAAACGATCTTTTCCTGATTGGCCTGGGTCTTGGATGTTTATCTATATATGTATCTATTATAAATATAGTATCGTTGAGTTAGTATCCCATAACACAAGTCTCGAGCTTACTTTGGGGCTAGCTCAATCTGTGTGATTTGTCCGTACAAAAAAAAAAAAAAAATATAACTGCATTAATTGCTTATACATACCATCATTTTTTAATTATAACAACAAAGGAATTTGTTTGAAATATCTTTATTAAGATATACAATGACACCAATGGCCGATTGAAAGAAAACATCTTGAGGAAACCTGGACTTTAAAGTCTGAAATTGCCAACCCACATTGAGCAAAAGTGATGATTACGCTAAATACTTCTCTGTATGAGAGGAAATCTGTGCCCAGCAGTGGGACGATAAAAAGGTAGATAATGATGATCTTTATTCAAATTTGTATATATTATCGTATTATAAATTGTCTTATTCTGTAAGTGTTTATTATGAGCCCGTATTCGATTTTCTGTCTGTTAGCATAACTATGGCACTTACCACAGATATCCTTTTTAGGAATAAAAATCCCAATGTTCATGTTAACATTAATTATGTCTCTGTACTGTACTACTCGCGCGAGTAACTGAGCACCGCGCTGGAATGCAATTCATATGTATCAATTAATTTGCAAAACATTATGAGTAAAATAACCTAGTATTATGACGTTTTATCATCAAAACGACCTTTTATTAACATAAGAAAATATAATTTATATATTTTAACAGCAGGTGCACAGTTAAGTCGTGCGAGTTATACGAAGGGTTTGTGCTCGATTGCCATTGTTTGAAAGTTGGTTCCATTCTTGGTATACCGAAAACATCCTGTTCGTATTTACACTATTGTCCAAGTACAGCTTCCTATCTTGATACTACAGGTCGGAAGGAAGCTACATGATCACAAACATTTTTAAACATTGCAGTATCTATTACGTTTGGATGATTGGAGTGTTTGCCCCTATTATCCATTAACGTAATCCCTTCTTGGCTCAATTTACTATAAGCAGTGGACAAAAATTTATCAGTAGTACATCTTCTTCTTCTTCTTCTTCTTCAGCCTATAGGTGTCCACTGCTGGGCAAAGGCCTCCCCAAAGCTTTCCACACTGACCGGTCTTATGCTGCCCGCATCCATCGGCTTCCCGCGACCTTCACCAGGTCATCGGTCCACCTTGTTGGGGGCTTCCCTACGCTGCGTCTACCAGTACGTGGCCGCCACTCCAGAACCTTACTGCTCCATCGGCCGTCGGTTCTACGAGCAATGTGCCCTGCCCACTGCCACTTAAGTTTAGCGACTCGCAGAGTTATGTCGGTGACTTTGGTTCTTCTGCGGATCTCCTCATTTTTGATTCGATCACGCAGAGAAACTCCGAGCATAGGTCTTTTCATTGCCCTTTGTATTAATAAGGTATTCAAAAAGTTTTAAGACAAACCGGTTTTCGTGTAATTAATCTATCATCTGCAGAAACCGGTAAAAATATCTGATCATGAATTATCTTCTGGACGGTCGTTCTTTTGCGATTCGTTTTTTGTTCATTTTCTCTGTGAAGTTATTGACGAACTGCCATTGCTTGGTATGATCCGCAAGTAATAATAATAATAATAATGATGATGATGACGAACAATTACCGGAGATTTATTGTGAAAGACGGCACAGTTGACATCTGTCGGCCATGTCACCGGCCGGGGGAATCAATAAGGCATATTATCTCCGGGTGTTCTCGTCTAGCTAACGGAGAGTACTTGCATAGACACAACCTTGTAGCCAGGATCATTCATCAGCAACTTGCTCTTAAATACAACCTTGTGGAATCGGAGGTGCCGTACTACAGGTATAAGCCCGACCCAGTTCTCGATTATTGCTATATCACATTGTACTGGGATCGATCCATCATCACTGACAGGACTATTGTTGCCAATAAGCCTGATATAGTGATGGTGGATCGATCAGAGCGGCGTGCAATGATTGTTGACATAACCATCCCGCATGATGAGAACCTCGTGAATGCCGAGAAAGATAAACAAATCAAGTATCTTGACTTGGCTCACGAGGTTGTCGACATGTGGGAGGTGGATTCAGCAATCATTGTACCGATAGTCGTGACAGCCAATGGCTTAATAGCCAAGAGCCTCGACCAACACCTCAGGAGGCTCTCGTTAGGCAGCTGGATCAAGGGCTTGATTCAGAAAGCGGTACTGCTGGACACGGCTCGCATCATCAGGAAGTTCCTCTCTCTGGAGCCATGACCGCCGGTAGCTTGGACCCTGTTCCCGATACCGGTGGGCTACTATTTTTTATATTTTTAAATGTTTTTTTATGTATTTTGTATGTAGAAATATTTAAAAATGTAATTTATATGTATATACTATGAAATAAAGGATAATAATAAATTTATTCACTAATAAAAATACAAACTACAAAACGCCATAAAACATAGTAACTATATAGGTAAAACATACGGTACCTACATAATAGGAGCATCTGCAAGTTCTCAAAACTTGTTAAAAATGTTTTGTTGAGTGACAGTATCAAAGTTTTCAGAACATTTCATTTTGCATACAGATGAACAAACAGGGCACAGTTGTTATTTTATTTTTAATCTTTCCATTTCGACTAATTTATTGTTGGCCAGAGTTTAATAAATACTTTCTTTTGTTATGAATCCACTTGTTGGGGGAACTTGGTATTTTTTCGGAACAATTTTGAAAGTGTGTTTTCCTTTGTTTCCTACACTGGTACATGGAGAATCACATTTCGATACAATTAATTAATCTACACTTGGTGTAGGCTCAACATAATTCTCACCTAACTCTAACTGGTCTGAAAGTATGGGATCTAGTTGTTCACTTTTACTGGAGGTAATGAACCTAGTATTACTGTTTTGTATGGGGGGAGAACCAAAGTTTAACTCTGGGGCAGGTGCTGGGGTTGTTTCCCTGCTGTCCATGATAATAGATGACCTTTGCTCCGGACTTTCTTCGATGATAAACGAGTTGCATGGTCTTAAATTAATATGTCATTAAATAATCCAAGTTCATCAATCATAGGAAATAAATAATAAACAAGTTGGTATTTCATTTTTGTTAAGGACTACCGAATCCTTCCAAAAAATATGTAAATTCCATCAAAAAAAAATCGAAAGTGGCACTGTTAGAAAAGATTTTAATTTATAATACCATAGTATAGTATCGGACAGCCTCTGTGGCGTAGCGGTAGGAAACGCGGCCGTTGCGCAAGGAGGCGCGGGTTCGATCCCCCCACAGTGCAAATATTTGTATGCATGTATATAAATATTTACACTGGTCTGGTCGTGTCTCGGAAAGTACGTTAAGCCGTTGGTCCCGGTTGCCATACGAACATCTAGTGGCTATCGTTACGGGTTGTTGAAGCCCTCAAAAGTCTAACAATTGGTCTAACTGCAATGCTTAGATATCGCTTTCGGATTGTGGTGGTCAGACGGCAGTCGCTTCACGGAAAATATCGAAATTTAGCCAAAATCAGCAGTTAGACTGGTAAAGCGGGCCCCAGACTCCAAAGCTGAAAAGCTACGGATGCGACTGAGATTAACGCTGTGATGATGATGGTGACCATAGTATAGTATTAAAATAGGCAGTTTGGATAGAAACAAATTATGGAAAGACAACGTATATAATCGAAACTGGCACTAACGATGGTATTTGGAAACGACAATGCGTCCTAAACAATCGAATCTACCCGTTTCGATAAGTTACGCGGTAAACACTTTTAATGCTAGTGGATAGTGCTACTGGATATAAATAATGTTAATAAAATCGCATGTAGGTAACCTGTAGATTAAAATCAAATACAATGTTATTTATTAATGTTACGATTATGTAACTGTAAAAAAAAAATTAAAGTATTAGATAAAACTTACCTGGATTTAAAATAACTGATTGTTTCAAGGTTTCGTAGTTTTTCATGCTCATTGTTTATTTGCACTAAACCAACAATTCTCCACGATCTTGAGTGCATTTATAAGGGCAATTGACTAATACACAGTATTTTAAGTGGTATAGGGTTTAAAAAATATGAATAAATGACTTAATATTACGGAATTGCAGCGCCGGACGCGCATGAACTGTAGGGTGCGGTGCGGGTGCCGCGAACACTCGCGATAGTGGCAGTTCGGTCCCCTTGACACTCTCGCCAATGCAGCGTAAGCTCGAGAAAGTTAACATTCGTTGATGTACTCCGGATAAACTATTATGTTTCCATAACATACGTCTCCGAAAATTGGGTAAATAACGACATTTATTAATTTTTGAAGTTGTATTAAAAAAATACCTTTATTAATACCTCAAAACAGTAATTTAAAAAAAATGCAATTTTGTAGATTCGATACTTTACCCTGGGACCATCGATTAGTGAGTGCTCAAGTACCTACTGTTCTTTGACCAGTTAAATATGAGCAATAATAATGATAATGGTTGTGGTGGCCTAGTGGTTAAAACAAGAGCCTCTCAAGTTTGAGTGCGCGGGTTCGATTCCAGGTCAGGCAAGTACCAATGTAACTTTTCTAAAGTTATATGTACTTTCTAAGTATATCTTGGACACCAATGACTGAAGGTGAAGGAGAACATTTTGAGGAAACCTGGACTCTCAAGTCTGAAATCGCCAACCCGCATTGAGCAAGCGTGGTGATTACGCTCAATCCTTCTCTGTATGAGAGGAGACCTGTGCCTAGCAGTGGGACGATAAAAAGTTTGATGATGATGATGAATAATAATAAATAGCATCTCATCATCAGCGCAGTTTTCTATGCAGTTTTTTTTTATCAAAATATACGATTAACAAAATAAAGTCCACCAGTTACATGCCGCTACTTTATCCATCGCCTCGACGGAATACCTTCTGAAAAATTTACATTTTATCGCACAAGGTTAGGAATCGCTCCTATGCATATTTCGAAAGTGTACATGCCATTTCCTAAATGTTCAATTAAATAAGACCGGGGGAGTTTAGTTTTTTGGCAGCGTGTGGAGGAGAGGATAGTAGAGTTACAGTCCCACAGTGTGGTTATTCCACTTGATTTTATAAATAGTTTTGCACTTTTGTCATGAATGAACTAATATATGAAACCGCTATAAATGCTTCCCTCCACACAAGATATATTGTTTCGTATGGGCGTAATTAGTTAACACTGATTGAGATCTTTCAAATGCGAAAGGTAGGAAAATGTTACAACACTTGGGACGAAACCGTTCATTGTGCTTTATATTATACCTATTGGAAATTAGTTATATGTCGACATTTTTATGCCATTGCATAACGAGAATTCCGATAAAATAGCACTTGTACTTGAGTAGAGAAAACCCGCAATCTAAATCACATTCTACAAAAGTTCGCCTTATGGTTTATCATAGTTTACGTTTTCTCTAATAAATATTTTTATGGTATCATTCCTTTTGGTTTAAAACTATTTCATTGCCGATCTAATTCTGCGTTTCAAGTTTAATTTATATTTTAACAAAACGTTTTCTCCATAATCGTGAATGCGGTTTTATTTGAAACAAAAACGTCTCAAAAACGGTGTTTTTTATATAGGTCGTGGATAACGATATCATTTTATTAAAATTTGCTAATTTAATTTATGTAGTAGAAGGGAAGAACTGTTCCGACTCGCGGTTGACAAGACCGAGTACAAGAAGCTGACGGCCAACCTTCAGGATTGAAGAGGCACAGGAAGAAGAAGAAGAAGTAGAAGGGCCAACGCTGTGACTTTATTTTGTAAAGGCGGCACGTGCGCAGATTGAGTACGATGCGTCAAATGTTGTTGTGTCGGAAGTTTGGTCGTGGAAGGTCTCCCACATCAATCTCCCTCTGGCGCAGCATCGTTGGTCGTGTTATTGGATTTAACATTGCACCACCTCGCTCAACTGCCGTCTTCCTTCCTATTCACTAAGATTTTTTAAGTGAATGGGCTTAATAAACTAGCGCGCTTTACCATTAACGATTGCATCACTGCTTACCATCAGGCGGGATTGCAGGCAAGCGCTAGATTATAATTATAAAAAAAATAATAGTTTTCCACTAATTAAAAATCGTGCATTCGTGCATTTTTTTTAATTGTATAGATAGATACCATCTGTTACAAATAATAATTTGTCTAATACTTTTAATGATGCTGATTTAATAACTGATGCACTATACAAAACAAGTCGCTTTGTCAACTCGCAAAATTCCAATCGATTTATTTTTTCCGTTAAAATAAATTTAGTTTTGAAGCAGAATTAAAAGCATATATTAAATGTTTTTATTAAAAACGATACGTGACACTTTAATAGCAGCCTATAAATAGCACGCCTAGCCATACGGTGCCTTATTTACTTTCTCCTTTCCATTTGACTTCGTGGGAACTGTATTTAACTATGATAGCGTGTGGAAAATCCTTATCAATTGAAACAATACCTATATTATAAGGAATTACTTTTATCAAAGTAAATTAATTAAGAAAGAAAAGAGAAAGAAAGAAAGAAATATTTCTATTCCGCACAAACCAAAATGCACGTTACAACTAGATACCATAAAATATACAATATTAATCCATACTAATATTATAAATGCGTAAGTAACTCTGTCTGTCTGTCTGTTACGCTTTCCCGCTTAAACCTCTCAACCGATTTTGATGAATTGGCACAGACAATCTTTAGACCCCAAGAAACAACATAGGCTACCTTTTCCCGGAAAATTTTGATGTTCTCGAGGGAAACCTAAAAAGCGCGATATAACCGAACTCCACGCGGGCGAAACCGCGGGCGGAAAGCTAGTAAAAAATAAAAAGAAAAAAGTACATAGAAAAATATCACCAAAAGTCTCGTACTCGCTTGCACATGCAAACTATTAAAATTACAGTTTGTTGTCAAAGCCAGTGCCATAGACAGCTCAAATTATTTGACATTTGAGAATTAGATCCGGCTGTCATCTGTAATGCGCCCGCGACACTAGCTGATGACAGCAAACCAAACAATAACATAAAAATACAAAAAAAAAGGTAAGGTAAAGGTAAGGTTTATTATTTAAACATCTAATTATGTATTGATTTTTTCTTGGATTATTAAATTATATTTCGAAATTACAAATAAACTAGCTGCGCCCCGCGGTTTCACCCGCGTAAGTAGTACAAATATAAAAAAATAGATGTTTGCCGATTCTCAGACCTACTCAATATGCTCACAAAATTTCATGAGAATCGGTCAAGCCGTTTCGGAGGAGTATGGGAACGAAAACTGTGACACGAGAATTTTGTATATAAGATGTTTTAATACTGCTGAAATAAAACAGTTGACTGAAGCTTGTAAAATTTTTAGATAAATGTTGATGGAACTTGACATGACTCCAGAACAAGTCTTGCCGCCAAGCGATTCGTTGTGTGCATGATTTCTGTGAAGCCGTACGGATGACGGGTCTGAACAGTTGTGTTGTGATGTGTGCCGGGTACGATGTGCCGATGTGTGGAGGGTTTCAAGATCAACCTCCCTCTGGCGCAACATCGTTAGTCGAATTGTTGGATTTAACATTGCATCGCCTCCAGTTTTCCAGCTAATTTAATTTATCTAAGGCAAACGTCAAGGCAAGTCGTGGTGGCCTAGTGGTTAAAACACCAGCCTCTCAAGTATGAGTGTGCGTGTAACTTTTCTAAAGTTATATGTACTTTCTAAGTATATCTTGGACACCAGTGACTGAAGGTGAAGGCAAACATCTTGAGCAAACCTGGACTTGTATAAGTCTGAAATCGCCAACCCGCATTGAGCATGCGTGGTGATTACGCTCAATCCTTCTATATATGAGACCTGTGCCCAGCAGTGGGATGATAAAAGGTTGATGATGAAGGCAAACGTTACTACGAAGCCATTTTTATGACAGTAATTTAATGCAACTGAAATACAACCACCTTGAATAGGCACTGTGCGCGTATAGTTTAGATTGGTTGGTGTCCTATCTTAATTGTTGTTTATTAAATTACTTTAATAGCATACGCTTTTTAAACCTCAAATACGTTTACTGTACAAATAAAATGATTTTAAACTACCTAACGACATGTGAAAAATGTAATTCAGTTAGATTCGATAACTCTCATGAGTAATCGAATCGAACTGAAGTATATTTTTGCGGATCCAAAAAGGAAAAAAGGATCCAAAGTTAATAAGTTTTGCTAATCAAAAATTAACTGTATCCTTTTTCAAGATATTTGGATAGGCAAATAGACTATGCTAAAGACGTTATAACGATCTGTTTAAATTGAAACCAAAGTTTTCTTTCAACGCAACATCAGAAAAATCAAGTTAATTTTCCGTAGTGTCGCGTGCAGGTTTGAAGTTTTAATGCGAAGGAGTCCGGTTGTGTAGTAATTAGGAGGTGAGTACGCGTCGCATCGGCTGCGGCGGCGCGACGGTCGATAGCTGGAGCGACAGGCGGTGCCGGCCCGGGTCACGCCTGCCGCGATCGATACCGGCGCGGCGGCGGGAGCAGTTGAGCGCCACCGGACACGGAGCAGCAGTCCGCCTCGCGACACGGCGACGAGCGGCGAGCGAGCGAGCGAGCGCGGCCACGCGACAGACGCGCCTGCTCTCATGCGACTTACGGCCGCGTCATGAGCGGCGCCCGCCCCCGCTCTGCGCCGCTCCTGCTGGCGCTCGCGGCCGCCTTTCTACCGCATGCCAACCATGTCGCGTGAGTACCACCAGCATCTGTACAGCATCACTATTTACTAACTTGTTTCAACTCAAATGTATCCCCGTTGATATAAAAGTTTAGTACTATTCCGTGAAACCTTGGACGATCGTAAATTGTGGCAGGCAGTAAACTGGAATGCATAAAATTTAGGACGTCTCACTATAATAATACTATAAAATTAATTATTGGATCTTGAAGTGTTTGGCGGTTTTGATAGGCGGTTTCGTAAAAGATTGGTAACAGCGTGAGAAAATAGCAGTTTAAAAAAAAGAAAATGCTATCAGTAATCTTCGTTTTAATAACATAGGATACCAAACAAACATTCAACAAACGGAAAAATTCTACAATGCAATCACACAATACTTGTGAGTTGTGTGCATCCACTATTTTCCTTTACAGCGTCGGCATAATATTATGTAAATGTAGCGAAAACCTCACACATCATCGCAATTCATGCTTCAAATCTTCCTTGAACGTGTTCACTGGTAAAAACTAAGTCGTGGTCTTGCTATTATAATAATTAGATCCACAATAGTATGTCGGGACCGTATGACGTCACAGGCGACTCGTTCTTTGTAATTCGCCTTTATGTTTCACTACAAAGCCTTTTGACACAAGAACGAAACTTCGAAAAAAAAAATAACGATGACGAGGTTCATTTCTTATTGTTAATCTCAGTCTTTCCCAACTCAAAAAAGCGTTAATTAGATTTGTAACTACTATTTTTGAAAATCACTGAAACACAGATTTATATGTTTTCATTCGTCTTTCCTTTAGAATTGTCGCACTTAAGAGTGACAAATTCACATATTCGCACTTAGTTCGCGGTAGTTACAGAAATTAACATTCCTTTATTATGCTAAACTATAATTTATTTACTGTTTCCTAACATTGAATTGTAAGCACAGTTTTTGAATAGCACAATTCACTTAATTACATAATTTTCGCGGGCTTTGAAATATGTTACGATCTACTGTGGCGGACTTAACCAGAGTATAAATGAAAAAAAAAAAAAAATGAAACTTTTCATTAGGCACACCACAAATAAAATCTTATGAAACATTTCCCCGCAGCGCCTTTTCCCAGTTAATTAACAATAATCTACTTACAGTATTTATTTAGCTTTCCTCGTTCCAGCCATTTGATAACAATGTAAATTTAATCACGATGAACGTTGCTTTTACTCATTAGGGGGATATGTAAATGCAAAGCCAGTGCTTATCAATATGGACATTAAGTGTAAACTTTTGATTTGTAACAAGCAATATACACACAAATATTCCATATACACAAATAACAGGGAGGGGGTGTAACAGGGGATCTGTTACACAGAACTTTCCTATGGTCACATATTATATACAGCTAATTTATATGTATAGTCGACAATTATTATTTCAAAATTATCATTATCTAGGTACTGGGCATACTATAAGACAAGTTTCAATCTATGAGTAAGACGAGTTTTTTATAGGGCTGAAATTAACCAAAGTTGTGAAAGAAATAGCAAATATTTAAACGGAATGCAGTTTTTTGCATTATTAACTTGTATTAAGTTAGGTCCCAAATCTTACCAAAAAAACTTTGATTCACTTTTCAAAACTTTTAAAATCATAGCACAATTTCGACCGTATGGTATTGCCTAACGGACCCCCGCCACCCCCCGGGTCCCATACGCGCACGCGATCAGTGCATTACTAATCGCAAGCGGTACTAATACTAAAAGCACGTTTATAAAGAAAATTTGCGTCAATGACATAGAACGAAGCTAAATTAGTCCTTTCCATAATTGAAGTAATGCATTTAACTAACAAGTAATTCATAAAAGTTTATACTTTCTTTATAAAAAGCAATTTCACTGTTATCAGTGAAATTGCTTTTTATAAAGAAAGTGCTACAGTACAGTAAACATATTTCATATAGAAAATGCTGTTAACGATACTTTCTTTATAATTATAACATTTCTTTTCAACCATAAAGTAGGTTATCGTGTTATATCGCTTATAGAAAATATAACGTGCAATATTTACGTTATTAAACTTTAATACTGAAAAAGTATTCAAATCCGATTTTTTTGCCTCCGCGAGTTGCTTTAACGCGCAGAACTTGTATTTGCATATACGATCGAGTGCTCACGCGACGACTTACACGCGAACAGGTATTTAACTGATAGCCTTACTAGCCTTAGGTATTAAACCATTTTTTAAGTAACTCACATGATACGGTGTTTTACAGTCAAGTTGTGCTTTATTACGTGCCTTTGTGATGAATCGAAAAGTAATCAGTAAGAACGAACAAATAAAAGGACACTTTTGGTCCTTGACCTAATATAATAGGATGGTCATCCAGTGGTTTTGGTTATTAAATTAATGCTTGGAATAAGTTGCAAGACCCTTCTACACAGACATAAGACATTCGTTGTGTACAACACACAGCATTATCGCAGACAACAAATGCTTCATAATTTTAGCAACCGAATTATTATTCCTATAACAACTCTTCATGTAGAACATTTACAGAGGTAGTTGAGGTTATAATAACCAGCTAATAATGAAACAGATATGGTATTTAAAGCACGCACGTGATTAGGTTATTATGAAAGACAAGGATTCAGTATCATGTACATATATGTGTTATTAACGAAGTTACTATAAACAATGTTAAACTTGTAAAATAATGTTTGTACGAATTTTCAATTCACTGGCGGCGGCACTCCCTCTACGCGCCGTAGCGCCGTTGTACATAGCTACGCCGCGCATGCTCATGAAATTGGCTTGCATGTTATAGGAAAAATATGTTGAATTCCCTGCCACGTTAGATTCTTTACTAGCGATCCGCCTCTGATTCGCACGGTTTCGCGTCTAGACGGGACGGAGATTATTTGTTTAATATTATGTAAATGTTGAGTATCACAAACACAAACCATGCAGAATGTATTTTTTTTAAATTATTTCAAAAACAGCCTTCAAATCCTTTGAGTCCATACGTTGGTCACACACACAGATGAAAAACGACTGTAATTAACAATAGTTACAGATCAATATGTAAATATAAATCTGTAGCTATCTAAGTGAAATGAATATAAATGATAGTCGTATATAAACTCCTTTCGTATTTTTAAAATTCTTCCTCGTGTAAATAATTAGTATCGGATGTAGTTAATTCATTGAGTTTACAGGAATAGTGAAAAATCTAGAAAAAACACGAAGTTATGTAGTAAGAATGCGCTGAACTTCTAGGTCGAATTAGGTTTTGGATTGTCCATTTTTCGAGGGAGACTTAGCTGTATAACAGTAAGCTGTGGTAAATAGATTCGAAGTTTCGGGGAAAAAATATGTGAGATGCGTAAAAATTATGGGCGATGCACACACGGTTCAAATTATTAAAAATCCTCTTTAAATATTCTAAAAAAATGTCCGGGACAGTATAATTACTAGTATTATTAGTATTAGTATTATAACTTACTACAGGTGTAACCTTTTCTGTATTCAAATTTGTTCGAAATAATGCAATATTACAAATTATTTACTAAAAAAAGTTTTATCAACATAACTAGCATTGAGGATTTAATATCGAAAGTTTACCCAGATATCGTTTTTGAAGGACTTTATGTCGAGTCAGTTAAAAAATAACAAGCCATCAATAACTTGAAAGCAAGGTTGTCAGGGTGACGTAATAGCGTTGTCATAATATTGTAAATATTGCTGTTACACTAAAAACCTTAAGTTTGTATTGGAAAATTGTTGTGTTTAGAAGGAAAAATATTACCATCCAACGTGGACACAGTTCCTAATGCTGAAAAGTCATTAAGGTGTCGAAACTAGTCATTGAACTGATTGTCGATGAGTATTGAGTCCTGTTGTCGTGGAAGATAATGAAGAACAGCGAAATGCTTAATCAGACCTGCAGGAATCAAAGAAAATAAGTGCGAATGGTTATGTATGTTACATTACAATTACAACTTCCTGGAGATGCAGTTACCTTCACATCTATTTATAATGGAATGGATAAAGAAGATTTGTTTTTATTTTGTTTTTATATAATTATAAACTAGTGCTTGACTGCAATCCCGCCTGATGGTAAGCAGTGATGCAATCGTTGATGGTAAAGCGCACTTGTTTATTAAACCTATTCACTTAAAAAACTTAGGAATAGGAAGGATGACGGTAGTTGAGCGAGGTGATGCAATGTTGAGCGTATAATCGCAGATCGCCACGTCGGCCACTTGTGCGGAGACGGGCCGAACCTGGACGACAACCAGTTCGGTTTTCGTCGGGGGCGCTCCACCATAGACGCAATCATGCGCGTGAGAGCCCTGGCGGAGGATACGGTATCCCGGGGTGGGGTGGTGTTGGCGGTGTCTTTAGACATTTCCAACGCCTTCAACACCCTACCCTGGAGCTGTATTAGGGAGGCCCTGAAATACCATCGGGTGCCTCCCTACCTCCGCCGCATAGTAGGGGCTTATCTTGAGGATAGATGCGTCATCTATCGGGGACGTGACGGTGCCAGTCGGCACCAAATGTCGTGCGGTGTTCCACAGGGATCGGTCTTGGGACCGCTCCTGTGGAACATCGGCTACGACTGGGTGCTGAGAGGCGAGCTTCCGTCGGGCGCCGACTTGACGTGTTATGCGGACGACACGCTTGTCACTGCCCGAGGGAGCTCGCACAGGGAAGCGACGTTGATAGCCACGGCTGCGGTGTCACAGGTGGTGACCCGCATCCGGCGCCTGGGCCTGGAGGTGGCCCTTGACAAGTCGGAGGCCATGGCATTCCATGGCCCCCGGCGTGCGCCGGCGCCGGGATCACATATCGTGGTAAGTGGTGCCCGGATAACTGTCGAGTCCACCATGAAGTATCTGGGATTGGTGCTCGACAGCCGATGGGAATTTGGACCCCACTTCCGGCGGCTGGCGCCCAAGCTGATGGGTGCAGCGGGCGCGCTGTCAACGTTGCTTCCCAACATGGGGGGCCCGAGCGCCGCCTGTAGGCGGTTATACGTGGGAATCGTGCGGTCCATGGCCCTGTATGGGGCCCCTGTATGGGCGATGGACCTGACGGCCGGAACACTCGCCATTCTGCGCAATCCGCAGAGGGCGATGGCCGTCAGGGTCGTCCGCGGGTATCGCACGATTTCCTACGAGGCGGCTTGCGTTCTGGCCGGATCCCCGCCCTGGGACCTAGAGGCGAAAGTACTCGCGTCATTGTACCGATGGCGCGAGGAAGAGCGGACACGGGGCTCCAGTCCGGCGCAGCGGCAGATCGAGCTGCGCCGAGGGGAGCTCCGTCAGGTCCTGGTGGCGGACTGGCGGCAGAGGCTTATGCGCCCTACCGCCGGCCTCGCTACCGTCGAGGCGATCCGGCCAGTACTCGACGACTGGCTCGGGAGAAGGCACGGCTCCCTGTCGTTCAGGGTGACTCAGGTGCTGTCGGGGCACGGCTGCTTCGGCAAGTACCTGTGTCGCCTAGGCAGGGAGCCGGACGCTCGGTGCCACCACTGCGTCCAATGCGGGGAGGACACGGCGCAGCACACGCTCTCCGAGTGTGTAGCTTGGGAGGAGCAGCGCCGTGTCCTCACAAATGAAGTAGGAGGCGACCTGACGCTGCCGGCAGTAGTGCGGAGGATGGCCGGCAGCGCAGAGTCGTGGGACGCGGTGGTGTCCTTCTGCGAGGACGTGATGTCGCAGAAGGAAGCTGCGGAACGGGAGAGGGAGATCTCAACTCCCTTCCCGGGCCGCAGAAGACGCACCGGGCGCCGAAGAAGGGCGGATAACGCCCTCTTCCGCCCCCCATGAATGGGTCCAGGGGCGAGGGACATGGGGAAGTCCCCGCCCCCTATTCGATGGACCCCGAAGCGGAGGCGTGCATGAGTGTCAGCGCGCGCCTCTGAGGCGATGCACGGGGTAGCTTAACACCCCACTACCCCGTGCCGGAGACGAGGCCCGGGCAGACCGGGCCAGCACGAGAGTGTGGGGCTGCGGAAGAATTTAGACTCTCGCGGCCCTACGCGCGCTCGTGATAGAAGAGACACCGGGATGGTTTTAGTCAGTAAAAGTCTGACAGACCCCGTCGCCCACCCTAGGGCGGCGGACATCCTATGAGGATTTCCAACCCGAAAAAAAAAAAAAAATAAAGGTGATGCAATGTTAAACCCAAGACCAACACGACCAAACGATGCTGCGCTAGAGGGAGATTGATCTGGAGACTCTCCACGACCAAACTCCCGACACAACAACATTTGGCGCATCGTACCCGCCACACATTGCTGCACAACTGCTCAGACCCGTACAGGCTTCAACAGACATCATGCCGGAACACGACGAATCGCTTGGCGGCAAGACTTTGTCTGGTGGGTGGTAACTTCTGCCGGCAGCCGATGTTACCCACAAGAGTTTCTTAATTCATTAAACCGAGTGGTCTTCCCCATATTCCCTCCAGTTAAAAATAAGTGCTTCAATATTTATCAATATTGGTGGTTTAAACCATCTACCTGTGTAAACGGGACCCGAGTTAAAGTCAAGGTTCTTTGCAATTACGTGATCATTGTAATAGTGTTGACTGGTCCAGCAGTTGGTCAAACATTGCTTATACCTTGCATCCCAATGAATCCAAGTGGTTTTGAGGACCTAGTAAATTTAAAATAGTTAAATCATAAGGACAAAAACGTTTAAACACGTAGGTATCGATTTACGTTATAGTAGGGGAGCCCAAGAGTCCCTTTCGGGATTTACTAAAGCGCGGCAGATTAATATACAGTAAGATACCTTGTATCTATTCTAATAATATCCGCTATTTACTTCCACCAGATATGAGCCTCATTTATAAATACGCCCGCCCGCCCGTCAAGGATAAAGGATAAATTATTTAAAAAAAATATTCATTTGAAATCCTCGGGCGCGTCAGATAAAGCCTCGGCGAGGTAAAGTGAGTTAGTTACATGCCAAAACGTGTATATTCCTCTAATCTGACAATTAAGGGTGACGTAAAGAAAGGGGAGGGGAGGGGAGGTTCAAGATTTATGAGAAATATAAAGGGTGTATCTGACATCGACGCACAAACGAGTACCATGGATCCAGTACATGATTCTGAGCCCCCCCAGTGGTGGAATTTTTCATCGGCTTTTTCATGATTTAAAAAGATATATGTAGCTTTTTTTCACTACAGACCGTTCACAATTGCTTTCCTTGTATAACCCAATAATATTTTAAAGTAAAAATAAAATAATACGCTAATTACATAAAAAAGCGCAATGAAAACAAAACCCGAAAAACTATCTTATCAGCTGATTTAATAGAGTTCACATCAGGGATCAACGTCATACCTACAAACCCGCACGGCGGCACGCTTGCAACGTTCAAAAGCCAAGCCGACACTTTTTTTTAAACAGTGTGTATTCTGTAACCGTTCATTAACGACATAAATGACTATCATAATTTTATTAGCGGCATGCGGTCTAGCCTTTTCGCAAAGTTTGCGTTAAGATGTCAGATACACTCTGTATAATCTGACCATTTCCCTAAGCCGAACTAATAAAAATTAATCAATAAAGTTTAATTCGTGCAACTAAGCGATAATTTTAATTTCATCCCATAATAATCTACTGTATTATATTATTGTTGAAAAATTTGCAGAGCGAGAGGATAAAGCAAAATGATTCACTCGATACAGCTGAGCTGTCACTCATAACGATTCAGCATTGAAACTTGCATTGAAACAACGTATACGGTATCATGGTCGTGAAGTTCGCTTCGCTATCAATAGATTAAAAACTATTGAGAATATAGAGAACGCAGTCGCGGAACAAAATGATGTATCGATGCTGGAAAAGCTTAGTTCTTTCAGTGATGATTCCAAAATTCCTTACTATAAATGTTGGAAGGGTCAATACTTGCGAAAGATGAAAATAGCGATTTTTTTTACAAAAAGAAAGGCATGCAATACTGCGTCTACTATTGTATGTGATATGCTAGTAGAAAAAAATACTCACAAAAACTTTCTTTTCAATTTTTTATAATTATTTTGTATATTCATTACTATTATTTTGTATATTATGCGATTTTCCTAAAGGAAATGAAATCGTTTATTAAGCAGGTAGGATCACTGATCACTTTTACACGTCATAAAATGCACACTTTTTAATTTACAATACATGCTGTTTCTAGAGCTTTTTAAAAAGTTATTTAATTGTCAGAGTAGGCGCATACTTCCAGGTAATCATCAGATTATGAGAAGACACGTACAGGGCATAAAGATAACCATATATATCTTAATCTGACACGCTTGAGTAGTTCAAGATGATGATTTTTTTTGGACCTTCTAATAATGGCCGCGAGTTTACATCACATCTAAAACGTCAGATTATTATATAATAGCTTTTTCTAAGTTCACTTAACACCCCCTTCGAAAATCTGACGAGCACGATTTTTTTTTCATTTTCCACCCTTACTTACCGACCACCCCCATCATAGAAACAATAACATACATACATTTTTTAAACTACGTTAAACTTGGATTCTATCCATATCTGACGCGCTCAAGTATGTCCCTACAACAGTTTTTTTTTTACATTTTTGAAAATCTATCGCTGCTTACCCCACCGATAAAAAGGTATAAAGCATATGACATTTTTTTCTTATCATCTAAGCCTCGCACCCAATAACTCTCTATGACGCTCGAGTAAATCCCGATTTAGCACGGTGGGCTTCCTACTATGAACACGTTTTTCTTTCTTTAAAAACTACTTTTCTAAAACTTCTTAATCGCGGTAATAATAACCGAATTTTATGCGGATGAAGCCGCCGGCAACGGCTAGTATTATGAAATCTGTAACTATCCGAGTGAAATGAATATAAATGATAGTCATATATAAACTCGTCTCGTATTTTTGAAATACTTTCTCGTTTATCGGGCGCAGTTAATTCGAGTTTATAGGAAAAGATCAGTAAAAAAAATACCATAAAGTATTTAATAAATAATAAACTTTTTTAAAGCACTTACAGCAGCTACTATTATTATAAATGTGAGCACAGTTAATTCCTCTACTCACGGAATGGCGCGTTTTCAATGTTCATTATCGATGGCTTATTGGTTTTAAGGATTGCAATGGAGATATGATTTATCGTGATAATCTCATTACACTAAATATTTGCTTGGTTGTTACGCAAGCATAGCCAAGGCAAATCATGATAGTAATCCAGTCTCACGCTAACGCTGACGCTTCGCCTCGTTTCCAGCGAAGACGACACCGATCGCGTTGCATCATCGCGCCGGTGGGAACGAAGGATATTCTTGGGTCTATCGCTGACTCAGAATAACTCTCCTAGTGATAATTAATTATAAGTTAAATATTGTAATTCTATTTTTAATATACACACATCAAAAGTGTCTAGGGATCAACATATATTTTTGCAATAACTTTTCTCCTGATTGATATTAATTAAAATTTTCTTTAAGGATTCATCAAATAAAGTGTTTTCGTTTGTCACAGTAACGATAAACCAAGTCACCTTTGCATTAATAAAGAAATTTGCCATTTTCCTATTATAGGGATATTTGACATTTGAACCACTAACACAAAAGTTCGAAAAAAAGACTGAAATAACAGTTTTCTCTAAAATTTTATTGGGTAACTTAAACAATTAATAATCCGTGTTTCTACCGCGAACACTAACAACACAAGAACATCGGTTTGGCATACTCAAAATGAGTTCATCCAAATCACGCTGTGGAATGGCCGCCCATGTTCGTTGCAACAACAAAAAAAGGTCTTCTTGCGACTGGATACCCTCCATATTCGGCAGAGCTCTTCTCTGTAGCATATCCCATGCATGCTCAATCGGGTTCAAGTCTGGCGACTGAGCAGGCCAGGGCAGGACATTGATGTTAGCTGCGGCGAGAGTCTGTCTTACAACTCTTGCGGTGTGCGGTCGTGCATTATCATGCATTAACTGAAATAAGGGACCGATTTGCACTTGTAGAGGAACGATGACGTCTGATACAATCGTTTCAGCATAAATTTGAGCGTTGAGGTTGCCTCTGATCCAAATCAACTCAGTTCTTCCGCCGATCCAAATACCCGCCCATACCATGATGGTTCCACCACTATAAGGATGGACTTCCTGGCAGGATTTTAATCGCTGTTGGCGTCCAGGGGTTCTCCAGTGTCGTATACGTCTTGTATCCGGTCTCATACCAAAACGAGACTCATCAGAAAAGCACACGAAACGCCATTGTTCTTCTGCCCAATTTCTGTGTTCAAGAGCCCATTGATATCGAATCCTACGATTGTGCATTGCTATAGGTGGTACCCGTAGCGGTCTTCGGGAATGAAGGTTCACTTCATGCAAGCGGTTTCTGACCGTTTGGTCGCTAATTAAGTTCCCTGAAGAGTGATGAAGCCTCACGGCTAACATCATGGCGGTTATTGTTGGAGCTCTTCGAGTTAAGATTTGAATGTATCGGTCTTGTCTCCGTGTGGTGCAGCGATACCGTCCTCCATGGCGCTCAGCCACGGTACCAGTGCTTCGGTAACGTGTCCAAAGTCGACTGATAACACTCTGACTTGTATTCAGAGCTAAAGCCACAGTACGTTGCCGGGAACCAGCTTCTATCATTCCCACGGCTCTGAGCATTTCTTCCCTGCTTAAATGACGTCGCCGCTCCATAATAACGTTGGTTTTAATCAGTAGTAGGGAAACAGTAGCACTAATAATGTCTTCAATGCGTTGTATGTTTTTATAGGGAAAATATTGACAGCTGATTTTCATCTTTTACTCGAATTTGATTCACAGTTCCTGATTCAAATTATGAAATGCACCAAAAAGGATCCATATAAATTTATAAAATCATAAATTTATTACAAAGCCACATCTCAATCTCAAGAAATCCGCATAAAAATGCTTGATCCCTAGACACTTTTGATGTGTGTAGTTTGTATGAAGGATATTGGGTTTTTTTGCATCCTTCGCTACCATCAAACTTAATTTGGTATTCCAGGGTATTTATTACTTAGAATTAACACCCTGCTACTATGTAATATAAAGCGAAAATCATGTAACTACTTTTGATCTGTTTTTAAAATACTAGCTTTCCGCCCGCGGCTTGGCCCGCGTGTAATTCGGCTATATCACGCTTTTTAGATTACCCTCGGGAATATCAATTTTTTCCATAATAAAAAGCATTCTATTCAAGTATTCAGTTCAGCAGCAAGCACTCTGTTCAGTAGTTACGGCGTGAAAGCGGAACAAATAAACAAACTCACTTTTCGATTTATAATATTAGTAAGGATTGTAGTTTATATGCAACGTGGCGACCGATGGTTTGACGGTTGGTAAGACGAACGGTTAGGCGAACAGTTAGACGAATGGTTAGACGAACAGTTAGACGAACGGTTAGACGAACAGTTAGACGAACGGTTAGACGAAGCTTAGTAATAGGGTGCCATTGGCACCCTTTGGGTTAGGAGCACTAACAAGACAAAATTTGCATTTACCAGTAGGTTTAATATCAAATTTGCATAATCTAGGCAAGTAGTAGATCGTGTCTAATTAATATCGTATCTTCTACGTTCGATATTCGATACTCGTGTTGAGACTAAATTATTATCGGCTACCTACGTCATACCGTTTCATTGGTCGATTCATAGTATAAAAGCAAAGGACAAGGCAATGCCATTGCCGTAAAATCTTGGATAGAAATGTAGTGAATTTCAGTAGTTCTGGATTTCGAAACTTTTTTTTAAATAGGTTTTTAGTTTATTGCAAGTACCAGGACTTATACAAACAGATACATAAAAGTAATATGTCTGCTGCAGTAATGCTGGATATAAAGGCAATCCAGTCTGTTGGCAATCATTGCACGGACGGAGTTGGCGCTACCCCGCACTGTGCATCTGAGACGCGCACCGCTTGCGTATTGCGGTCGCGCCTCCGCGAACATGCCCGAGGCGCTGCAGAGGCGGGCAGCCTCAGCACCGCCCTTAATACTTTTATT
Source organism: Sesamia nonagrioides (assembly GCA_017933935.1). Taxonomy (NCBI): domain Eukaryota; kingdom Metazoa; phylum Arthropoda; class Insecta; order Lepidoptera; family Noctuidae; genus Sesamia; species Sesamia nonagrioides. The sequence goes on along the minus strand of JADWQK010000626.1, from coordinate 417,449 downwards.
AAACTGGCCAAAGCTGCAACCCAGGCGTTTTTACAAAATATTTTAATGCAATCCATTTAATTCAGGTAATCCCTACAATCATGAGGTACGAAACGTGAGATAAATACGTCACAATATAAAACAAATACAAAGACATCAAATCTCAAGTACAATGTTCAATAACATAAGCAAGTCCATATTAAGCGTTTTACCAATCTAATAATTTGCCATATACATACTTAAGACCAGTTAAAACTAAATCCTTTAAAAATGCTAAAGAAAAACATTATATTTGTTTTTACATAGGGTTGAAGTTGGGCGGAAGTTGTTAACTTCATCTCATTTTGTCAGTAAGCTAAAACGTGTCAACGAATCACCAGAGAGAAAATTCTGGTAATTTTAATACCGTTCACAGTGATCTCTGTCTTAATATGTTGTTAAAAAAGGGAATTTTATGCAAGATAGATATCAAGATGCAGCAAGACCAGATAAATATTATAATTTGAAAACTGGAGGAATACTAAAACTTTGAGTAAAACAAAGACTTTGGTTTCCTGCACACAAGTAACCAGTAACGGTATGAAACAATGAAAAATTTGATAATAAATAATTCTTGCATAAATCTTAAGTCCACATCGGGCTGCACATGACGAGGGGGCATATGTATACAAATCCACCACCTTATTGGTATGGTAGCCCAGCTCCCAGCTCCATACGTTGCTGGTACCGTTAAAAGGGCGTATGACCTGAATCATGTGAAATACATAAATGGCAATAAAATTTTAAATGCCTAGTTCCTGGATATAAAAGATTCCCAAAGGAAGGAATAGTAGGCAATTTCAATGCGGAAATAGTATGGAGAGGAGCACAAATGTTTTTGGTAAAAAAAAAGAACATATATTTTATCCTGTGCTACAAACGTAATAAATTTTGCCAAGAGCAGCTATTCTATAACTCAGCAAATCATATGTATATATCTTAGCAAAGGCCGGCAAAGATAAGCTACTTGAAAATACTGCTTGTTATAAAGCAGTCAGCTAAAACGTGTCATTTATTGGTATGAGTTGCAAAGAAATCAATAACAAAATGGCTCGATGATTACCGCTAAACTTTTTGTTTTTATATAAAACGCGCAGAGAGGTACTGCCCCGTACTTGGGATGTCTTTAAATTGATTGAAAAGTTCCATATAAATTTAGCAATATTAATCACAGTACCATTAGTCCTATTTTCACTCTTAAAGAGCACATGAACGTCAATTATATTTAATTTACAAGCTACTGAGGGCACCACCAAATGGAACGAGTGTCTCAACTGTACTTAATGCAGAAGTTTACAAATGTTGGTTTGATAATACAGTACAAGCTGCAAATATTCCTCCAGTAACTGAAGAGAAGCACACATTTAGTAAGATATATGTGCAACGGGGCTCTTATTATTTGCTCACTATGCAAAGACTACTACTAGGTACTATACTATTAGGTTCTTACTAGAAAATAATTTATTTTATACAAGGATACCATGCCATAACATTAAAGAAAAAATGCTTAAACGAACACAATAGGGAGTGTGCTTTGTGAAAATAAAAAGTAAAGTGGATGAGAACAATTATGTAGAGGCACATACAAGATTTTCGATGGGAATGCTGAACACAGCTTTTGCTATCCTAGGGCTTTGCTTTTAGCATTATTTAGGGTTGAAATTCCTATTTAAATTCTTATTGCCTTTGGTTGGAGGACTTGGCACTAAGACATCGATTTTGTTGGACAATACAGTTTTGAAATTAGTTCACTAAAATAGGTAAAAATCCACAAGATGATTTTAATAGTGTAATAATAATTGGCATAACGAATATGTTAGAAGACTGTGGAACATAAAGAAAACCTCTTACGAAATCAAATAACCCCTGGTTAGTGGAAAATCTTGTTGTTGATGATTTCTTTATACGTTGTAGCGGCTTGGTAACCACGATGTGCTGAGTTGCATCTTTAGCGAAATAAGAGGACGCGAGCGGCCGGCTCGCCAGTCGCTTACAATACACCGCCCTGCCTCTACATGTACACAGTATATAGCTAGTTATAGTAAAACATTGTGGAACCAAAATTATAAGCATTTATTATAGTGAAGTCACATTTCATTTAATAACCTCAAGTAAACAAAGAACACGCTCAACAACGTTATAAAAATCATAAACTCTGAAGATGATAAGAAATACTTTCATATAGATTGGATAAAAAATCCTCATCCCATCTTTTTTCGGAACCTGCAAAAGGTACACTATAGCACAGGACATTGGGACATTAATGGGCAGCGATAAAACTACCTACACCTAAAAACTAGGTGATTTTTCGAAAATTTAAGCAGAATTTAAGAAACAACCAAAATTCTTTTGAAACTTAACTACAGTGGACAGGCTGTAACGCTTGATCTTTAGTTTTAATTAACTCAGGGTGGCTAACTCCACCCTAACCCGGCAGTTACAGTAAATTTAATTATGTAAATACTTGGTAGCTAGGAGCATTAAATAAAACAATAAATGGATACAATTACAAATTTATTTTAGAGTTACCCTGTGTCATAAATATATGACAAAACAATCTCCTAACGTACCTAGCAGATTTCCTGACTCACTCCGTCTCGGGTCGGAGTGGGACAGGGAATCCACATGAGACAATTCAGCAAGCTCAGGGTCGCTTGATGAAGGATTCGTGAGGTGAACCGTTGTGATCACGGCTCAGTCGTTACAAAAGTATCTCAGGTTATGCACACAATATCAAGCCAATAGCCTACTTACATGCAACCTGTTGGAAACCCACTCTCAACCACTAGATACATCAAAACAAAGAAACAATGACAGGGAGTCTACGTTTCGGATTAGCTCTCCTGACTAACGCTTCTGGATTACGGTACAAAGACCCTTGGCTTCACTAACTGACGGGTGTCAGATTAATGCACGGTTGAACGCGGCCTGCGGGATTAGGTATTTCGGGAACACCCGGAGCAAAATAATCATGACAGCTTATACCTGTCTAGTCGTCGTCGAAAGAGGATTGGATGTGCCGTACCATCAGGGTTCAGCCACTTCTACTCCAAACAAGCCTGATCCAATCGGAATCAAGGCCACCTGAGATAAGTCATGACGCGACGCCTCCACACGGGTTCCCACCCTAGGCCCGCCAAAAGAGCCAAATCTAGAACTAAGTCAGCACTATAGAACAAGAAAACACGTGGAGAAAATATTCCGGGTACAGAAATGAATACTCACAGAGAGATGAGCCAAACGTTAGACGCACAACCCCATGGGGTTTATTGCGCCACACGCCAACCTTGCGTACCAGCCATGTCAGAAAAAACCCGCGACACCAAGCAAGCTTCGGTCGTTCTTCTGGAAGTTTCTCTAGCCTTCCGATCCACCGCTCCCAATTGTCTTTTCCTGAACCATAGACTAGTATTTTAATTTCAGACTCATGAGTTGGTTCTTATTTTTTAATATCTTTATCCTAAGTCCTTTTTTATATTATTTAACCCGGTCGTTCTTTATTTGATTTTATTTATTTTATTAACGACCGTCCTTTCGCGCAACGCCATCTCTCGGCTCGATGCAAAATATGTGACCCGAGTTTAGCCCGAGTCCACGAGATGTCGCCTGCTGCTATATTTTGCTACGTGACAAGGCATAGAAACTAATATTAAGCCGGAGACATCTAGTCTCAAGAGGAAGAAGGAGGACCTTATTGTCGATCCAGACACACGCCAAAAAATCGTAAGGTCCTCGTGTAAAACTTCCACAGCTACCATGAATCAGAAAGCTGACTCACGTAATGAAACTACTACGTAACTCCGCTAACAAAAATACCTTACACCTGGTATATGTGACATTATGTGAGTCAGTCCGTAACTACTGTATTACAGTATGGGGCGGAGTCGGCATAACCTTAATGCTCCAATTGGAATGAGCCCAAAGATCAGTGCTTAAAGTGATGTATAAAAAACACTTTCGGTATCCTACAGATCATCTGTACAAAGAAGCATCATTATTAAATGTCCGTCAGTTATACATCCTTAAATTAGTACTAAAACAACACAAAATAACACTTCAATCCACAGAATATCAAGAACTACTTAAACAGCGCATTTATAAGTGTCCACTTACTGTAGTAAAAACCGCTTTTGCTCAGCATAAGCAAGAATTGCAAGCGAATTGCAAGTGTGCGAGCGAATTGCATGATTTAATTCCCCCATCTCCGTTCCACCAGCGGACGACCCGTCGTACGGCTGGTTTCCACCCTTACGTTGTTAACACCACTACGATCCGGACGAAGCGCTTTGCCTCCTCCTTTATACCGCGTACATCGAGGACTGGAACAATTTGCCCGCGGCGGTGTTTCCGTCGGACTACAATTTGAGTGTCTTCAAGGCTAGAGTGAATAGGCTCTTAATAAACTAGTGCGCTTTACCATCAACGATTGCGTCACTGCTTACCATCAGGCAGGATTGCGGTCAAGCGCTGGTAAATAAAACTTTTTTTTTTTACATATTATAATATGTAAAAAAAAAAAGTTTTATTTATAATAAAATTACAAAGATCAACGATATTAAAATATGTAGGTCAAATCAAGTTAAAAAGGTGACTAAACAATGTCTGCTAGCCCAATCCTACGCAGAAACCGAAGCCTTCATAGAATATTGGCATAAAACATTTTACCGTAACCATTAGATTACACTCATTTCCATATACCCCACCACTTCATACACAAAAACTTTTATTTCATCATTCTCCTGGCCACATTGTACTTTTTTTTTAGGATTAATTTATTTCACTTCTTTAGTCTACATTTTTTTTTATTTTGTTAAGGTTAATCAACTTTATGTCTACTTTATTAACATAAAAAGCCACAGGATTCATAATACAGCACCGAACTTGATATGTATTTCTAATTGTTAACAACTCTCAAGAACTCCACGAGATGAAGCTACGCGGGGGCCGTGCGGTCCATGGCCCTTTACGGGGCACCTGTGTGGGCGCGGTCGTTAAGGAAGCGACCAGCCCGATACCTGACCGCGTCCCAGATGGTCATGGCCGTTCGGCTGATCCGGGGTTACCGCACGGTCTTCGCTGAGGCGGCGAGCCTCCTTACCGGATTACCGCCATGGGATCTGGAGGCCAAGTCCTCGCCCATATGTGGGAGTGGCGAGAGGAGGCTAAACGCCGGGGTATAACTCCGCTGCCGCGAGAAATCGCGGTACGGCGGACACAGCTCCGGCGGGATCTCATGGCGACATGGAGAGTGCGATTGTCGCAACCCAGTGCTGGGCACGCCACAAAAGCGGCGGTAAGTCGCCTCTTTGAGGAGTGGCTATAGAGGCGCCACGGCGCCCTCACCTTCCGCCTGGCGCAGGTCCTCACCGGACACGGTTGTTTCGGGAGGTTCCTGTTCCGTATAAGGCGGGAGGAAACGCCAGGGTGTTACCATTGTGTGGATCGCCCTGAGGACACGGTGGAGCATACGGTGGAGGTCTGCCCGGCTTGGGTAGAGCACCGCCGTGTCCTCGTAGCGGCGATCGGCGGCGATCTCTCGCGTCCGACCCTGGTCCAGGCCATGGTTCGGAACGAGAGTGCATGGCAGGCCGTCACCTGCTTCTGCGAAGCAGTGATGCTGGCAGGCTGGAGGAGGCGGAGCGCGTGAGGCACCGGGAATCCCAGCGACCTCACGCCACTAGCCGCCGCAGGAGACGCCCTGGTCGGGAGATGACACACTCCCAGCCACCGTAGACGCGGGCCTGCGGGCGGTGAGCAGTGGGCAGCTCGCCGCTCGGTAAGGACCAGGCCCGAGTCGACGGCACGTCGTGTTTCACGCGCGCCTCAAAGAGATGTCAGCACGTCGTGACGGGGTCCACGAAGACCGATGCCTCCTGGGTCAGGGTTGCGGGTTGGTTAAACAAGAAACCGTGGCGCTGGCCGTCGTCGCACAGGCAAGTGAAGAAACACGGGTGGGTTTTAGTCAGTAAAAGTCTGACACTCCCTTCCGCTCTGCCCAGAGCGGGGGAATTTGATGGTCATTTGATGATTTCCCATCCCAACAAAAAAAAAAAACATAGAAGACTTCACGAGACACGCTCGCCCTAGTGTGGAGTCCACAAGTTAAAATATAGAATTACGTTTCCCCCGAAACAGTAATTTTAGAAATAGCTTGTACTTATTTATAAGGAAATGTAAAAACACTATTTGGTTAATAAACGATTATTATTATTATACAAGCAATCGTCTAGCTAACTAAGAGTACTTGCATAGACACAACCTCGGAGCCAGGATAATTCATCAGCATCTTGCTCTCAAATACAATCTTGTGGAATCGGAGGTGCCGTACTATAGTTTTATGCCCGACCCCAGTTCTCGAAAATGGCGACTACACATTGTATTGGGATCGATCCATCATCACTGACAGGATTATTGTTGCCAATTAATTGCGGCGTGCAATGATTGTGGACATAACCATCCCGCATGATGAGAATCTCGTGAAAGCCGAGAAAAATAAAGAAATCAAATATCTTGACTTGGCTCGCGAAATTGACACCATATGGAATGTGGATTAAACAATCTTTGTACCGATAGTCGTGAGAGTCATAGCCGTTGGCAGTTCCAATCTATTAGCTTTGATCTCAACAACTCAGAAATTTATATTTATGACAATACTGACAGATAATCGACTACACAGAAATTTAATTCTCTAACCCAAGATATCAAAATTTTGGAAAAAGTTCATTGCATCTCCTGGGTTCCCCAATTTTAGAAGAAAGTTTTTTCCATTTTGTCAACGAAAAAATTCAACATTTTATGGAAAATTCGGATAGACTTCCTAAAATTAATTTACACTAGACATTCACCCTAATCAGTAATTGTTGTTTCGGTCTAAATATGTATTTTCTCCGCTCTTCCTCTTTAAGAAAGCTACCACGCCTTTTGGGTAAAATTGATCATATTATACGCAGTACATCCATTTTAAATGTAGTTTGGACGACCGCGCGTGGCTGCAAATCAGACTACCCATTTGTGTTTTGGTGGCTTTAAGCAATACCATCACCTAACATAGACACTTTGCTGAGTGACACCACATTCCGGCTCGCTACATGTTTGCGTCTGGGCATTCCTTGCGGAGCTCCACATCGCTGTCTATGCGGTGAAACAAATAGACTGTTTCGGACACCATGACCTAACCCTGCAGCAAGAACGCTACTCGACTGGCACGACACACCAGCATTAACGAAATCATACGTCGAGCTCTTGTCTCCGCCGGGGTGCCAGCTGTTTTAGAACCCAACGGCTTGGCACGCGATGATGGAGAGCGGCCAGATTCAAATGACCATAATGCCTTGGAATTTGGGTAGGACCTTGTGTCGAATGCTACCTATGTCGACACCCTCGCGCCATCCCATCTTCCAAGCACAGTGGGCTGTGCTGCTGCGGCTGCTGCAGAAGTAGAAAACCTCAAACGCCTCAAATATAACAACCTTAATGGGAACTATATGTTTGAGCCGTTCCTGATATGGTAGTCAGAGACTTTATTTTCCGTTTTCCTTTCTTACTATCTTTATTTTTAACTCTTTTTCTTATGCAGCCGTTTGGTGTTGAAACACTAGGAGGCCGAGTGCTCATCGAATTTCTCGGGACATCGCCAAGGGGTTAGCTGACTCTTCACGTAACCAGAGGGCTGGTCTATTTTTAGCCCAAAGAATGAACATTGCCAGCCAACGTGGTAATGCTGCCAGCCTTTTGGGTACTTATCCCACTGAGAGCCATGTGGACAAATGTTTTGATGTCCAATGAACTAGATTATTTTTAATTTTAAATATTTACCCATTAATGTGTTTACTAACGAAGTCAAAAGTGGGTGGAGAATTCCAAGCCGAAATCGTTTGTACAGGGTTTCATCGCCTTAGTAATATGTTTTGGGTGACACAGATGGCGCTCATGTATCGCCCGCGCGTGTATTTCTATATAAGTTACCTCCTTTAGCGAAATAATATTTATTTTTAGGGGGATTCTTTTTTAAGTTTAGCCAGGCTTTGTAGGCATTCGTAGAATCAGTTTATTTGAAAAGGTTTTTCCATAAATAACCATTTTTACGAGCTTTGAAATGTCTTTACACTTTGTTTTAAACCTTTCAAGTTACACGTAAGCATATTAGTTTGGCCCACATTTGGGAGTGGCGAGAGGGGGCAAAACGCCGGGCCATAACTCCGCTGCCGCGAGAAGTCGCGGTACGGCGGTCAGAGCTCCGGCGGGATCTCATTGCGACATGGAGAGTGCGATTGTTGCAACCCAGTGCTGGGCACGCCATAATAGCGGCGGTAAGTCCCCTCTTTGAGGAGTGGCTAGAGAGACGCCACGGCGCTCTCACCTTCCGCCTGACGCAGGTTCTCACTGGACACGGTTGTTTCGGGAGATTCCTGTTTCGGATAAGGTGGGAGGAAACGCCAGGGTGTCATCATTATTTGGATCGTCCTGACGACACGGTGGAGCATACGGTGGAGGTCTGCCGGGCTTGGGTATAGCACCGCCATGTCCGCGTAGCGGCGATCAGCGGCGATCTTATGCTTCCGACCATGGGCCGGGGAGCGAGAGTGCATGGCAGGCCTGCACCTCCTTCTGCGAAGCACTAATGCTGGCACTAGCCGCCGCAGGAGACGCCCTGGTCGGGAGACAACATCGAACTCCCGGCCACCGTAGGCGCGGGCCTGCGGGCGGTGAGCTGTAGGCAGCTCGCCCCGCCCGGTAAGGACCAGGCCCGAGTCGACGGAGCGTCGTGTTTCACGCGCGCCTTAAAGAGATGTCAGCTCATCGAGACGAGGTCCACGAAGACCGATGAATCCTGAGTCAGAGTTGCGGGCTTTTTAAAAAAGAAACTGTGGCACTGACGCACAGGCAGGTGAAGAAACACGGGTGGGTTTTTAGTCAGTAAAAGTTGTCAGACTTTTACTGACTAAAAACCCCTTCCGCTCGCCCAGAGCGGGAGACGTAATTTTATGATTTTCCAGCTTGCAATTAAAGAACTAATGTAGTTACGAAATAAGATTACAGCTAGTTCATATAACACCGACATTTTTGCTACGCTCTTTCTTACATCATAATTTTGCCCTCGGGACGCTTCACTATCGATCAATACAAAAGGTACATAGTAGCTATGAACCATTGAAAATAGTATTCACAGACATTCAATGTCAACCTACAACCTGTTTTAAATTGATAAATATATATTTGCATTAGCTGCCCGATGGTAGGTAGTTGAAGGCACACTGAACTGAATGTTGAAGAAGCACGGGAAATCGACGGCAGGAACAAAATGAAACCCTATGCTGGAAAGTACAAGAGCAAAGATGTCCCGTTTAACGATGTGCCGCGTCCCGCGTCCCGCGTACCGCGCAGGGTAGGTTGGCCTCGCCCTCGCTCCAAGATACGGCAGAATCTATTTTTAGACAGCTGAAAAAAGGCGTCAAATCCCTTAAAAATTTAAGTTCAGTGCGTATGTTGGAGACGCGTGAATGTACTTTATTTATAGCGTGTAACAGTAAAAGAGAATTTTAGATACAAAAAACCTTTTTTGAAATCTTGAGCTTGTTCCGTGAAATTAATGAAATCTGCCTGAAACTTAATATTAGTCATAACTTTCTACGATTGTTCTTTTCCTTTATCTAGAGCTGGTATATTGTTTGACACCACAAATATATAAGTATTATATCCCGCCTATCCACCTACACAATGTGCCACGTGAATAGCATGTTTTGGTACTACAATAAATTAACTTTTCCTTTACAATTACTGGCCCACACCCGTGTAATCTTGAGAACCAGTTTTAACTTTGAGATAAAGAATAAACCGACGAGTTACTTTAGAAACACCGGAGTACAATATTCTTGACGAGGGCTTTATCTAAAACAGCTCAGACAAGAATCATCAACTTTTTAATAATGTCGTCATAAAATAAAAACGCTGCTATATTATGCTTATTTATCTACTTGTATTATACGACATTATATTGATAATATTACTTTTTAAAATTAAATAAACAATATAATCATTCCCTTTATTACTGGCTTTTACAGAGAGATCAAACAGCACTCGGTCCTTCTTGTAATGTTCAAATCGAAATTGTTTCTAGATAATAACCAAAAAACATTTTCGGAGACCATTCAAAAGCATCATCGCACTTTGAGTCAGCCCTTTAAAATAAAAGAAGGAGCAAAATATTCAGTGATGCAAAGAGAAGGAAACTCAACGAAGGTACAAATATCCAAACCAATCCTACACCAGTTCCGCGGTTAAATACCGCTACCACGGCGGAGTAGCATGGAGACCCTACAGTCTTATCATTTACATTTTTTATTTTACTGAATGTAATAAAAATATATGTTATAACAATCATATTTTAAATAAAAACAATCATATTTTTTAATAAATTATAACTGGCCAGTTTCTCGTACATAAAACTTTTTGTCACAATACTTTCTGAGTGACCTGGTAATGTATGCCTTGGAACTTTTACACGCGTACTTTGTATTTTGTTTATAAACTGATACACCTGCTAGTCGAGAAAAGTTCCTATGGAAATGAACGGACAAGAAACTCTACAGACACAGATTTAAACAAAAAAAAACTGTGTTTAAATATGACCAACGGATTTTTTTAAACACAGTTTTTTTTTGTTTAAATCTGTGTCTGTAGAGTTTCTTGTCCGTTCGACATACGACCAACGGATTTTTTTTTTTAATAATTATAGATGTGCGCTCTCTTCTATCGGCAAAAAGCTTTGATGTTTTTTTAAGACTATATATTATATATTGTGATACCAAACCAAATAAACAAAGTGATTTAGATTCCATAGACAAAAATACAAGCATAGCTGCAAACATCGGAAGGCGAAAATGTTCGGAGACGTGCAACCCTATTGTTTGAGTTATACAGTACATATTGTATGGCTCGCCCTTCCCCTGCTCTGACCAGAAAGCCGCCATTCTCGACTTTTAAAGGAGATGTTTCATTTTGGGCCACAATTATGTACGCTATATAGATAAAAAGGAAAAAAATAGGAAATTTTCATAAAAATACTATTAAATTAATTTGAATAAAAATACAAGTATACATAATTAATTATTTGAAACGTTTTTAGTGAGATAACCCTTTATTAAGGTAGCCATGACACTTTTTACGACGTTTGATTGGTGACTTTGACAGTACTATTTTCCAGTTGTGTTCGTGTCGAGCAAGAACTTTATAAACAGTCGAGTGCACAGAGCAAGTAATCACTATGTTTTAAGAGACGGGACTCCCTAACAAAAAGAAAAACTTATACGAATGTATAAAATACATGGACCGGCTCAATACCAACCTAACGAACCTAACTAAAGCCATCGATAATTTATTAGTAAGAATTTAATTTCCACACATCAATGTCGCCAACATGAAGAAAAAAAATAGGGATGTAGCGTTATCGATAAAATGGGATCGGTAACATTAGTAATAATTTTTGATTTTCTCAAATAAAAAAAAATATATAAAAAAATTAGTTTATTTCATTTTTATTAGGGGAGAGCAGGTAGGATTCGTACACTTTTTATTTTAAGCCTTGCAAAAGAAAAACGAATAACAATTGCAAACCGATTTTAATTCCCTTGTATAGCTACATTATCAGGCTTCACATGTAGTGTTGTTAAATTTTCATAGAAGCAATTACCGCCGAGATATAACGACTTTATCAAAAAATGGAATTCGTACGAAAGCTCCCCATACGCGGGGTAGCTTCGTACACAGCATAGGGATGATTCGTACGTAGCGGGGAGCCTTCGTACACTGTAATAAAAACTAGAATTTACTGAAAATTAAACATTTATTGAGATCCTCAAAGAAACAAAACATCTTTATAATTTCCATTTCTAATAATTAGGTAAACAAATTTTAATTATAAACAATAGGGAAGTCTTTTATTGCACATTATACTCAAAGAGATCATTTTCGAATATAAAGTTGCTGGATGTTCTTGTTGTAGAAGCATATTTAGATTCTGATAGTCACCACGTCCGATATATAAACTGTCCCTTCATCTTTAATATCGGGAAAAATAAATTTCTATATCCCTGGTTTCTTTCTCATACAAGAAATTTTGTATTCTGTGGGACTGTATTTGATTTTTACCTGTCCAACAAAATGTTTAACAGATTTTATCCTCTCAAACTTTACCAACACGAAGCTGCCTTTTATGTTTTCTGCCATAACCAGTACTTTCCTTTCAGCATCAGATCCGTCAGACAACTCGTCGACAGGAGAACAAGAACTTTCTCTTTAATTTATTAAATCATCTTCATCTTCACTATCAGTCCCAATTGATTTCTTGTCTCTTTTTTTTTGTATTCTTATCTATTCTCTTTTTCTCTGAGAACAACTTTAAAGCTCGTTTCATTTCCTAGCTCTCTGTTTTACTTCTTGCTCATACTTTATTATTTCTTTGGTTTATTCTATATCTTACGGTCTATATTTTTTTCAGTATCCATTATTATATTCTAGATATTCCGGGTGTCTTTCCTTTTTAGTCTTATCAAGATCCACTTTTGGATATGAATAATTTCTGGCATTATCATTCCCACACTTGAGGTAGATGGTAAATCAGCAGGGCGACGTACGTCCTGACATCAATGGCTGATCTTGGTGAGAAGAACTTCAGAATCCATAGTATCTGGCTGCACTGGTATTCTCGGGTTTTCTGAGACTTAAATTTGAGTTTCGTCTGCGGAAACTCTCCACCCAATCTTTACCAGCCATTACATTATGATCCCAGCTAGGTGGATAATGCAATTTATTTGCTTGCATTTTGGAGCAGTCTAAGATGTACTTGTTCAAAAGCGCCTCTTCTTCGCGAGTGAACACTTGATTTAAAGTGCACTTTGAACTGAAAACACGCACTGGAGTATTACTTTCCTTTTGAGCTTCTTTGTGGTATTTTGGCTTTCAAGTGTCGTTGGTTTAAGTCCATGTTTTTGAGCGGCCTTTCTAATCAATAATTTTTTTTCAAAACTTCCTTCATTGCAGATTTCATAGTCTCTTCATCTACATATCCCGTTCTAGTCCCCTTTTTTATACATAATATATTCGCGGCATAGTTCTGAAATTATACAACAAGGAGAGTTTTAGCAACAAATCATAGTAAATTTCATATCACTTCTTGATTGTTTAGCTTCCTACATACATCGGGGTGGATCCGTACAGTACGAATCCACCCCACCTGCTATTGTACGAAGGTGCCCCAACCCGAATTTTCAAAAATTTATACCAAAATATAAATTGTCCTTTGGTTAATCCCCAAACTTACGTTAAAAAAGCAAACTACAACAATAATTCATTATGCATAATAAATAACTTATATAGTTTGATCATTACTTACGGAATTACACAATTTTAAATAGGTATCCAAAAATTATTTACGTCGAGCGAAAACACCTATCAATTGGCTGTGGTGAACACAATGGCTGTACTGACTGCCCGCTCCACGGCAAGTCTGAGCGTATGAGTGGCCATTACGCACAAAGACACAAAACGCTCCTACGTATTTGGTAGTGGAGATATGACTACTGTACGAATGCTCCTGTTGTACGAATCCTACCTGCTCTCCCCTATATTAAAATAAATAGTAATAAATGAATTAAACTGCCGCATTTTCCGCCGCCACGGACTGATCTGGACTTCGGGTGTGTTTCGTTGTTTCTGGAAGTTCTGAAACAAATATGGAATTTTATTAATGAAATTAGGAGCATCAAATTTTAGGTATTGGTTTTCTACAGCTTCTTTAGCTATATGGGGCGTGAAATCATTCAATATGTCATCGCTCAGGGGCTCAGCCATAATTCAGATACACGGAACAGCATTTCTTCCAAGTTGTGTCTTTTTCTTTTTAAAATCCCTAAGTAGAAAATGCTTTTCACAAATATAGTTCAATTAGTGCAATTTTTCTATAGGCACATAGGCAAAGTCCTCTTTACCCGTTATTTTTACCCATTGTTTGCACCTACAAAGTAAAATAGTTGATGAATACCATTTATGCAAAAACTATTTCTATTTTTCACAATTCAGTCGCTGAACAGATTTTAATGAAAACTGAATTTAATGATGTTATGAACTTATAAATACCACTGATAGAAAAAAAGGATTTATCGATAGTCGATAAAAAACACATTTGCAGATTTATTTTCAGAAATATGTCCTAAAATGCCATATATTATAAGATATGTTGATTTAGAGTATAGTTAATTCGTAAAATGTACTAACCGATCTTCATCCAGTAGAAATTTAGCCATAAATGTAGGGTTTTGATTTGCTCACGACTTGTTCTTACTTCACATATCTAACACGTTAAAACTGGCATGTTTATAGATAAAAACTACACAAATTAAAAAGAAATAAATAAATATAATACGCAAATTAAAAATAAACAAATATAATAGGCAAATTAAATAAATAACTTAATTTAAAAACAGCAGATTCAAACAACAACAGATACTCGGAATTAACTGACGTTGACATAATTTTACTTTTTGACGTTGACGGTGACGAACCGCTTGCAAAAATGGCCGCGGTATTATACGGCTAAAACAAGAGAATCAGAGATGTCATAGCAACCATTTGAATGTTACTTACTTCCCTACTTTGACAGATTCTGCCGTCATTAAAATTTCTAAGTTGCGCCAGCCTGGTCGAGTGTTGATTTGAATTGATTGTGTTTATTTAATGGGCCGTATGTTCGGAATTCATGTTTTGTTTTTTTCGCAGTCATATGGTTGATAATATAGATACGATAGCCATATATATACATGACACGTCAATCAAATGTTAAAATCTTATTTCGCTTATTGCAAACCACCATATTTATTAGTAGTTGTGTTGTACTCCTTGGCCGAGTTAAATTGAATCTGTATAAAAACTAAGCCAAAATATAGGAAATTAACATTAAAAACAGTTAACTATAGCGTAACTATACCTAGCAAAGTGTACAATGTGCTGACCCGGGCTCCATACATTTCTGAAATATCTCCTTTCAAAACCGATTGTTTTCAAACTAGTCTTTCGAGTAACGACAAAGAAAATTTGATGACACGATTGACGCAGTGGCTGAGCGATCGACTGCTGCGCTGCGTGTTGAGGGTTCGATTCCCGCATGGAACAAATGGCCTACAATTAATTGTTCCGGGTCTGGCTGTTTGTGTATGTGAAATGTTTGTAAACGCACACACGATACAGGAGTAATTCCTAGTAAGGGGCAATGTCTTAAAAAAATAATAGCAAAATGGTGGTCGTGTTTTCTACAACAGTTTATATTAGTTGAAGCAACAATAAAAGTTGCATTGTCTAAACACCATTTAGACGATGCAATTTATCTGTTGCATCAATTTTATTGCACCTTGTAAATCAGTCTTTAGTCTGTAAACGCACACTGACGATTCATTCCTTAATATTTGCACTCACAGAGACGAATGCGCGCAGTCGTTAACAACCAGCACCCTAATTGCGTAAGACACTATTACTATCAATGCAATTACCCGGCGGAGCAGAGCAGAGAAAAACAATCCTCTCGTCTGCATGCGCCCACGCAGAGCAATTCTGAGCCTCAAAATGAGGACATTTTCTTAGCAAGTGATGATGGATTTAAATGAGCAGTGTCAAATCTGTAGTAACATAAATCAATTTTTTTTCTGTGTATCAATATTTCCAAACATCAAAGACGTTTAGAAGTAATATCGAATATTAGCCAAAAATATCGTTATGGTATTTTTTTTTTAATGCAAAGTGTTGTCCAACGACAAAACCTGTTCCGAGAAATGTACCTGAATCAAATAGGCAAAATATATATTTTGCAAATCTCAAAACCAAGCCGTTAATAAGAAAATAGCTTTATAATTTGAACAGTTTACGCTACTAAATGAGAGTAAAGCTCCTTAGTTACCCATTACGCTTTTTTATAACAAAATCCAAATATTCTCAAACTAAATCTTTTCTAATTAAATTACCGGTCATACAAATGTCAGCATTTTCCGCTGGCGGCATTCCTGTATAGCATTTTATGTGATAAACGCCCCGTACTTCCGCCTACAAAGTAAAAGTTGGCCGGCAACTTCCATGTATGTATCTGTCACCTTGCAACACTAAACTTTCCTACATGGTAAGTATAACTAAACCTGGATGGGGATATGGTGAACCACCGTTAGTGTCGAAATGTATCTACATCTGTAAAGTATTTTTAAAGCATGTATGGACGAAAAAGCCTTGTATGTTATTTCAATTGATATTTTTCACGATACATTAAATAAATCTGTGGATTCATAACATTACATTAAAATACAGGAATAATTCAACTTTGAATAAAGCCGATTGAAACTTTGGTTGTGAACAACTACGAGCATTAATATATCACTATGGGCAGCTCGACATTAATATCTGATTCGATACATCGATTAATTGCTTTAGAGCTATGCTAACATAACCAGTGAAGCCCCTTTGTTTGTACTTTTGTTTTAATTTTCTGTACAATTTTAGCCTGCCTGCTACATTGACTATGAAATTAATACACACTTAAAAATAGGTACAAACGATAGCATATCAAGCCATTATTTCAACTTGTATCTCTAAAGCAATAAGACAAGGTTCATTGGGAATATTTGACAGTTTCGGGAAGCTGTTGTCATTCGTACTTAATTCCGACAGGATGTAGTTCACATGGCTTACTGGCCAATAAAATTGCTTTTTCTTTACACTTATACTTTCAAACATTATGAGATGTCACAAGTTTCTTATTACTTTTTTTTTATGTAACGGATTAAATGACTTCAAAATGCATATAAGCAGTGATTACAGTCTAAAAAAGCCTCAACGTATGCTTACTCGGTATTATAAGTTTCTGAATTTAACTGTGTAGATTAACGCAGACATTTTATTATATTCTTAGTGGTGAAATTGCATATTTTGGGTGTCGCATGTCTCGTCAAATACAATTTTTTGGTCTTGCTTCGATGTCATAAATTCGTACCGCAAATTATATTTTCCTTTCACACAAATGATGACATATATGTATATTTGCCGTTACCTTGACGGCAGATTGCCGCTTTAATATATAGCATGAAGCAAGTGAATATATAGTGATATTTTATACTCTTGTCTGTACGACATATGATTGTTAGGCAGGACTTTTTTCAAGCAATTTTTTTTCTACATCTGTTGGTGTAATACAAAAATAGCTATGTCGGGTTCGATAGTCCATTAAAGGGCAAAATTTTATCGGAAACACATACGTTGAACGAAGTAACCCTAAAATAGTTTTGCTGACCCACATATTGTTATTTCGTTACATTTCACAAGATATGGATAATACATTGCAATAACATGCAGAAAAGTCGTCGTGGCCTAACCAGCCTCTCAGGTATGAGTGCGAGGGTTCGATTCCAGGTCAGGCAAGCACCAATGTAACTTTTCTAAAGTTATATGTACTTTCTAAGTATATCTTGGACACCAATGACTGAAGGTGAAGGAAAACATCTTGAGGAAACCTGGACTTTATATGTGAAATCGTGAACCCGCATTGTGCAAGCGTGGTGATTACGCTCAATCCTTCTCTGTATAAGAGGAGACCTGTGCCCAGCAGCGGGACGATAAAAAGGTTGATGATGATGATGAACATGCAGAAAAATAAGTTTACCTTTCGCCAGAATCTATCGGCAGCAGTAAATAGGTCAGCAAATCTCAGAACTACCATTTTTGCGAAAAAAATTAAATTACCAGTCGACAATCTATTTTCATTAATACTAATTGAAATCAATACACATTAAGTAGATATCATTAGCACGATACTAGAGGTTCGTTAATATGAGAATATGAGATTTTTCTTAAATCCAAATGAACATTGCCTTTGTTTTCCTTGTTCTGGATGAGAAATCATCAAAAGGGGTCATTTGATGATTTCTTATCCCCGCTCTGGGCGGAGCGGAAGGGCATGTCAGACTTTTACTGACTAAAACCCACCCGTGTTCCTTCACTTGCCAATTCAATGAGCATATTTATTATTTATTTATTAATTATAAACTAGCGCTTGATGGTAAGCAGTGATGCAATCGTTGATGGTAAAGCGCACTAGTTTATTAAGAGCCTATTCACTCTAGCCTTGAAGACACTCAGATTGTAAACCGACGGAAACACCGCCGCTGGCAAGTGGTTCCAGTCCCTCGATGTACGCGGTATAAAAGAGGAGGCGAAACGTTTCGTCCGGATCGTAGTAGTCTTAACAAGGTAAGGGTGGAAACTCGCCGTACAACGGGTCATCCGATGGTGGAACGGAAATGGGGGAATTAAATCGTGCAATTCCCTCGCACACTGAACAAAATGTATCCTATAGATAGAACACCGAATGGCTGGCTACTTTACTCCAGTGCTCTAGGCTTCGAACACACATAAACATAGAACATGCATTGAACAAGGAGGGCTTATTTCTCAATAGTCACAACTTTAATTTGTAGAAAAAATATGACGGTTTGACAGCTTTGGTATAAAAAATGCTAAACTTTTATAGTAATACGATTATTGAAAAATCACCCGTAGCGCACCCCTAAGTCACACAAAACCATCAGATGACATTGTAGTCAAACACGAACCTTTGCATTTTTAACAAACCTCTTCTAAACGTATTGGAATTTCCGGAATGATAATACTTTTGGACATTTGAAATAGTACCTCGCTAGCAAGCTAATCTTTACACCATAGCTTAAGCCTTTGTCGAGAAGCTCGAGCCGACACGACAGTTGGCTAGATTTTCCGAAGAGATTGCAGAAAGTGATTCCAATGTGTCCAATATTGTTATTAAACTTGCAGCGTGACATGGCTGATGTTTGTAGAATAGCATGAAAACTTTAAATGTTCTTCAAATAATTAGCGTCAAGTTTATATGGTTAAAACTTTACACATAAAGCCATCACATTTAATGCAATTAGCTGAACATTTAAAATTATTCTGAGTCTGCAGCACTAAGCTACATAATGTTTAACCATTTTAGAGGAGCGTTGAATGGAATGGCTCGGAGCAATTTGGAAATGGGTCACTTGAATAAATATTTAGAGCGGATAGTTATCAACCGTACTGCTACGCGGGATTGAATAAATCAGTCAATTAGTCATGATGCAAAACTGTATTGATCTTGTGTAATTTAAAAGATATAGCAGTTAGGTTACACGTGACATAGTAAATGGACTAAACGTACACTGCCCAGGCACTTCAGTGGTCATACTGAGAGTTTCTCTTCTATTTAGCAATCGTATTATAATTACATAACAGCCTGAAACACAGGTTTAAATAAACCTAGTTCGGGTGATCCCAACATTAGTTTTAGATCGTAATTTTATAGATTTATATTATGTATTAGACTACAATAAGTTTGATTTTACGATTGTTATTATTAAGATTTTTATTACTATTAATAAATTTCATTTTCATATTTTCATTTTTCAATTCGTTAAATAAAGTGTTACGCTTACTCAGTTAATTTAATCAGTTTTTTTGTTTGTCTTTAGTTAACTTCACTACCTAAATTGAAAGAGGATAGCAAAAGGAAGAGGATAATAAATGGTTGAGAATTTTTAATCACTCTTGACTTGTCAGTTAAAAATTGATTATCATACTATATTATGGTTATTGGTAAGTTTTACCATTTTTGTAAAGTCTTGTTAAAGTCATCATCCAAGTTAAGTCTTTTAATCAGGGTATCTGATAAAGTGTTGTTTATTTATTTTCCAATCCAATTGCATAAAAATTCAATGCTGAAAAATTACCTCGACCTGCCATACAAAAAATACGCGAAGTCATCGTGGTAAAAATACGGCGTAATCACATTTTTTATTTACATCGGGAGCCGTGTCATGGAATCAAATCCAATTTGCATTGTTAACTCAATTAAATTACCTGTGAATGTGTTACGAGATTGTCTGAACGAAAATAGCTTTGAAATGTAAATCATATTACCAGTTACTAATTACTTATTGACAGAAAGAAAGAAACAACATAGTTTTTTTTTTCAAATCAAATCAAATCATTTATTTCAAATAAACCAGTTACAGGCACTTTTGAATTGTCAGAAGGTCGGTCAGTCAATAAGATGAAGCTAGTCGCCCATTCCAAAGAGTAGGTACCTATGGAGAAGAACGGGCAAGAAACTCCATGGACACTCTTTTAAATTTTCAAGCTATTGTTACAAATATTTGATTACATCATTCATGTTGAAATCAACCGTGTGAGAACGATGCAGAAATATATTGTACGCTGAGAGCGTCCATAGAAAACACACAAAAATCAATTCAGAAATTAAAATACGCCATGGCAGCTAAGAGATGACCAGTCCCCACCGACGGCGTCCGTTCACGAACATGACGTATGGATCAGCATCATTCAGCCCAACCATATTGAAGGGAACCCAATAACACACACACGCCACCATCAGCGAGACATTTGAGTGAGCATGACATACTCTCAACAGCCAGAGCACAATCAAGTTAATAAAAATGACTAACCCAACAAATAAATGCCTTACAGCACATTCGTACATTGTGCTCACACGTTTGCCATGCAATTATACAATACTAAGAAATTGAATCTACACAATGCTAAGATAGTATTGTCCAAGGTTCAGCAGCTCCAACAGTGTTCCCGAATACTAAGTTTAGCTCCTGTATGGCTGCACAAGTGCCGAACACCTCTGTCAGCGATACAATTCCGTAACGTACAATATGCTTGGCTACATAGTGTGTAATACAGGCTTTGAATTAATAATATAAACAATTACATATTAAAACTACAAGAGGAAAAATCAAAGAACAATCAGTGTATAGAAATCGGACGCAGCTCAAGCCCAAGCCTTTTTGTCCTCAATATAATCCTTCACACTATAAAATGCTTTCTGACACAGCTTACGTTTAATGAAGGATTTGAATTTATTCAGGCTCAGATCTTGAACCACCTCTGGAAGTCTATTGTAAAATTGTATACATTGGCATCTGAAAGAGCTACCTATTTTCTTGAGCCTTGTTGTAGGTACAATAAATTTGTGCCTGTTCCTAGTATGTATATTATGGACATCACTGTATTTTTTAAACAATTTTATATTTTTATGAGCATACAAGATTTTCATAAATGTATTGAGACGGCACGGTCAGTACATTAATCTCTTTAAATTTTTCTCTGAGAGAGTCTCGGACTTAATTTATAAATTGCACGAACAGCTCGTTTCTGCAAAACAAATATTGTTTGAATATCGGCGGCATTTCCCCACAACAGAATGCCGTACGACATTACGCTATGGAAATAGCCAAAGTACACTAAACGGGCCGTCTCAACATCAGTCAAATTACGAATTGTCCTAACTGCGTATGCAGCAGAACTTAGTTTTTTTGACAATTTTTCTATATGTGGACCCCATCGAAGCCTAGCATCCAGAGTTATACCCAGGAATACTGTGCTGTCTTCAGATTTCAATTCTTCGCCCTTTATCAACACTTTAGTTTCCGCCTGTCTAACGTGAGGTAGAGTAAACTTAATGCATTTGGTTTTTTTCTCGTTTAAGAGTAAATTATTAACATTAAAACAATGGACTACTTTGGAGATCGCGCTATTTACATCGTCAATAACCTGCTGCTGACGTTTCAGTTTAAATAAAAGTGAAGTGTCATCTGCAAACAGCACTATATCGTGGTTATCCTTTATTAGGTACGGCAGGTCATTGATGTAAATGAGAAACAAAAAAGGACCAAAAATTGACCCCTGTGGGACTCCCATTGTCACGATAGATCCGGAAGATCTTTTCCCATTAACGTCAACGCTCTGAATCCTACCACTCAAGTAAAATGTAATAAGATCCAGTGCAGTGTTCCGGATCCCGTAGTGGCGGAGCTTCCTGATTAACGTATCGTGGAGAACGCAATCGAATGCCTTAAACAAATCACAAAAGATGCCCAAGGCATCGCATTTATCCTCCCATGCATTATAGATATGTCCTAGAAGTTCAACACCGGCATCAGTAGTTGAACGACCCCTTGTAAAACCGAACTGTTTGCTATGTAATAATTTATGTTTATTAAAAAAAAATTAGCATTTGGTTTAAAATTAATTTCTCAAAAATTTTACTAAAGGTACATTTACAAAGAAACAGATGCTGGCTGGAACCGAGTGGATTTTTATTATTATACTAGCTTTCCGCCCGCGGCTTCGCCCACGTGGAATTCGGTTATATCGCGTTTTTTAGATTTTACTCGGGAATAAAACTCAAATGACGATTGATCAGTTTTCGACCAGAGATGAAAAATGATTAAATTAAAAAAAAGCCATTTTAGTAAAATGGCTATTAAAAATAATGGTTGATCGTAGAAGGGTGAAAATTTAGGACTGTATGTATTTTTGTATGTTGTATCATAAAAACATAGAAACTAAAAATTTTGTCGATTTGGCAGTCCTGATTGCGTTGTATCGCACTATAATAAGATCACACAGGTGGTATATGAATATTGTCTCGCAGCTTTTGGATATATGCATTAACAATGCTTGGCTTTTACGTCGGGGACATGACAAAATAACCAATATCACTAGAAAGCAGGATCGCCTAAAATATTTTACGTATGAAATCTACAACACCCTACTGAAACGAGGTCAAGACGTTTCAGTGAAAAATATAGATAGAATTCCCGACAAAGCAAAAATAAAAAAAAACGGTATCTAAACGATCATGCGATGACGAACTTGATATCAGAGGTATTGCAAAGCTGGCCAGGCAAGTACGATGCGAACAAAATGTAAGGTTCATCTTTGTTAAGTGAAGAATAGAAAACGATTTTTGTAAAAAAAAAAAAATGTTCAAGAAAGATTTGCTTTATTAAATCGATTTTATTCCACTAAGACAGTTATTTTTATTTAAAATCATGTTATTTACAATGATATTTTGGTATTTGTTCAAAACTACCAGTAATATTTCAACTTTCCCTAAACATAGCAATGTATAGCATTATATACATCACTAAAAATGCAATATTCACTGTACATGTAGCAATTGTATAGAATACATTTTGTTTTGCCAAACTTTTCATATCAAGATTATTTTACTTATTTTTTTTTACGTTCTTTATAGCCCAAAGAAGCTATCTGTATAATTTATTCTTTATGCTTTTCTTCGAACAAAGAATCTTGCTACGATAAGGGTTATTATTATCACTTATATTTACATTGTTACAGAACATTTTCATTATTAATGACAGTTTTTGACAACGCTGTTGATTATGTCACTATGACAACCTTTTCATCAATATTCTTGTTGGTCTGATATTTTTAACCGACTTCAAAAAGGAGGAGGTTACTCAATTCGATCTAAGCTTTTTTTTATGTTTGTTCGCGCATAACTTCGTCGTTTATGAACCGATTTTGATAATTCTTTTTCTGTTGGAAAGAAGACATTCCCAAGGTGGTCCCATGATAAGGATATCAGGGTTTAATGGTGGAAGACCAGAGAAAACAAGGGAAACTTTCAAAAATTGCAGGGGCGACTAGTGCTTTTCTTAGCATTTTCATTAAGTATTTTAAAGCACTACAATTTAATAAAGGTCTGGAGTAGATGTGATGATAGAGCCAGGAGACAGTCGAAGGAACTCCTCAACAATTCACAGCAGCTACCCTGTGTTTGTGCTTGAATAATTTGTATTGACAAGAACCTTACACCTAGATGGGTGGTGACTGTCATTAGGGTGCTGATGATGATGACAAAGGTCAGTTCAGGGAACTCCTAAACGATTTACAGTAGCTACCTTGTATTTTGACTCAATTCATTTATATTGATGAGACCTTTGCACCCATTGGGTTAAAATAATGGTCTGCAGTAAATTTGATGATGAAGACCATAGGCAGTTGAGGGAATACTTACGGGTAAAAATGAAAGTAAACAAAATTACGTCGTTTCCCAACTATATTTGCGTCAGCTTCCAGTCTGACCGGATGCAACTGAATACATAGTACTTTTAACAACTAAAAAGTGTAAAATAAAAACTTTTTTTTACAAAAAAACAACCGACTTCCAAAACCACTACAAAGGGAAAAATAATTTCGGAAGTCGGTGTCAAAAATAAATATACAAAACCAAAGACTTCCGAAATTAGTTATTTTTCCCTTTGTAGTGGTTTTTTGAAGTCGGTTGTTTTTTTGTAAAAAAAGTTTTTATTCTATCGGATTTGTCATACGAAAAGTTTCATTATTTACAACTTTTGAAGTTTCAAATTTTGCCTAAAACGTTCTGCGAGGTTTCTTAAGAACTCCTCGCAGAGCAGTGACAGTTCGGATCTGGTTTCTACACAAGCAAACTTAATTAATTGTTATATATTTTGCCTCAGAGTCCGTCACAAGGGTACCTCTCTCTCGGGTAGAGGGGACCTCCTCCTGTGACCTCAGTGATAGGCCCTCGTCGCTGCCGTACTCACCCGCTGATAGCCCTTGACAGGCTCTCGCTGTGGCCAAACTCACTCGCCTGTGGCCTTTGCCAGGCCGTTGCTGCGGTACTTATCCGCCCTTGCTTTCGAGGGGTCGCTGCCCTCAAGTGGCCGTTCCACTGCGTATAGCACTCGTCTACAGCCTCCGAAGGAGGCTACCTGCCGCTGTCTACCGCTGTTCCGCTGGATATCTGAAACCTACCTGTGCCGTTTCTACTGTTGCTCTGCATCTGGGTGTACTTGTGACCGCTACCGTTGATTTTTACTTTTTATCTTCTTATCACCTCACCCACATCATCATTAATTTGTTTGTCTAAAACTTATATTTTTTGTTGTTGTTGTGTAAATAAATTTATCTGCGTTCCTCCTCCCTTTTTTTGCCGTTATACGTCAATATCTAAAACTTTTACAACTTCGACCACTCAAAATCTTTAGTTTCATTGTATCAACAAGAAGGTTTTGACCACGCTCTTTCCTATGTCCCCATGACAATCTTTTTTACAAATTATAGGTGGCCTTAGCTTTCTACGACCATGCTTCTCTAAAATTATTATGAGCAATTTTTGTTACCACTAAGTTTTTTACATTTCCATTTAATGTTGTTCTGCAAGGTAATATTATAAATCCACGCAGAGCCAGTTCAAGTTTCACCTCTATAGGGAAGCCATTAAAAGACTAATCTCAGGTCCAGGTATATTGGCGTCAATTATTCTGCTCAATAAAGAAACAATAAGTCGCGATTGAATTGAGACTTTGACCTAATACGAGACGGATCTGCCAGCGTCCTAATTGCGAAAAACACTACCTATTACTTTCAATTGGAATCATTTTGAACCATATTGTTAATCCATTGCTCCATATGTTCGAAAATCTGTTCTTGACCGTTGTGTTACGCAAATACCCTACTGGTCTAGTGAATGACTTAATAAGATTACTTAGGCCAAATATTATGACAAAAATTGTCATAATATTTGGCTACCAGACACTGAACAATGTACAATTTATCCTTAAAACAATTTTGAGGTCGTGTTAGGCTTTTACTCTAATATTCAGATACTCAGATATTATAAAGACTGGCGCGGCAGCTTTATGTTCATGTAATACTATAGTTTTATCGTGAAAGCATATCATAGGGGACTGTCAGTTGCACTCGGCTGAACGTTTTATCAAATGACATGCCAAAATTGGCTGGTGCTGCGAAATAGGTCTGCCGCCGTCAAAAATGTTGCTCGCGGTAACTCCATACAAATGAATATAAATTTAAAGCAACTTATTTTTTAACATAAATCATGTTTAGATTTGTGTATCTAATAACTAACCTGGTTGTCAGTTAACATCAAATCATGATTACAAACGCCTCTGAGGTCCGAATGCACAACTAGTAACAGCAATTGAGTTGCCATTGTGCTTCTCTGAATGTCATATACTATCTTTTATGTTCACCTTTGCCGTGTTCAGTTTTAGCGTACCTAACACGTCATCGGTTCGCTCTCGGTTCGCATGACCTGCATAACATATTTGGAGAAAATCATTCACTTAGGTAAAGCCAATTGATGAATTATTTAAAATTTTGCACGTATCAATACTCTTTGTATCAGTTTCTTTTTAACCAACCCGCAACCCTGCCCCAGGAAGCATTGGTCTTCGTAGACCCCGTCACGATGTGCTGACAGCTCTTTGAGGCGCTCTTGACATACAGCGCACCGTCGACTCGGGTCAGTACTCACCGCTCGCAGGCCCACGCCTGCGTCGGCGGCTAGTGGCGAGAGGGCGCTGGATTCCAGCTGCCTTACGCGGTCTCCGTCTCATCCTTTGCCATCATCACTGCTTCGCAGAAGGAGGTGACGGCCTGCCATGCACTCTCGCTCCGGACCATGGCCTGGACCAGGGTCGGACGCGATAGATCGCCGCCGATCGCCGCTACGAGGACGCGGCAGTGCTCTATCAAGCCGGGCAGACCTCCACCGTATGCGCCACCGTGTGTCCCCGTAGTCCCCACGCGCAGCACCGCTGGTTGTGTTGAATCATTGCATCACTTTTTTTATATAAAATGTAAAACCATATAAAGAAAATTGGTGTGCGTAGCGGGAGCGCGTCGTCCCGTTCGAGTGCCACCTCTGGACTATAATATTCGAATATTACAGAGGTATACATGAACTACCCGTGATACCTCGGGAGCACCGTTTCCTGCAGCATGCTGCGGGTCTGTGTGTACATATTTCCGCAACGATTTCTCATCCCTATAGTTGTTGGTTGATACAATATTGTCTACATTTGTGTCTACTGTTCGCACACCGGTGACCAGGAGACATGACCTCCTCAGCAAGGCTGCTGACAATGCACTACTCTGGCACCTTGACGCGCAGTTCGTCACTCTGGGGAACTTCAACACGGCATGCGTTATCTTCAAGAGATTCTGAGAGTACTGTACTCTCAGAATCTCTTGAAGATAACGCTTCGGCTAGATTTGAGGAAGACTAGTGGACCAGTTGGTATACCAGCAATTGTACTCAAGGCAGGTGTGCTAAAGTTGTCCCCTGTATGGACATGTTTGTATCGCCTCTCATTTAGGACTGGTGCGGAAGCTTGCCAACCAACGTGGAGCCCGTGCCCAAAAAGGGTAGTCCTGCCGATCCTACCAACTATCAGCCGATTTCAATAACCTCGGTAATCTGCAAGACTATGAAGCGTGTATTGAACTCCCGCCTTTTGGCATACCTGGAAGGTAACGATGTCCTCAGTGACCAAGAGTACGCGTTTTTTCGCATTCGGTCAACTGGAGACCTACTAGTGTATGCCACTCACTAGTGGGGCGCGGCCCTCGAGGAAAATGGCGAAGCGATTGCCATCTCCCTAGATGTCTCGAAGGCCTTTGACCGGGTATGGCATGCTGGCTTTATGAGTAAAGTCTTCCAGCGTACGGCATTTCTCCTGTTCTGACTGGCTGGGTAAAAGATTTCCTGACGGAACAGTTCCTCCGAATTGTTGTCAACGGATGCTCATCGGAGACTTCGACTAATGCCGGTGTACCTCAGGTGTCTCATATCAACGATCGGCTGATGCCCGGTACCTATGGGTATGCAGATGCCAGCACAGTTGTTAAGAGATACCTACTGGGTGGTGCTTGTAAGGTTGGTGGTGCTAATAAGGAAGCCATCCAGTACAAAGAAGAGGCTATGGTAGAGCCACAGACAGTCTCCAAATGGGGTGAAGCCAATCTTGTGGCATTTAACGCCGCTAAAACACAAGCGTGTCTATCCACCGCCAAAAGAAGCCCTAGCTAGCAAAAAATCTTCAAATCACATGAAATCGATCAAACAAACAGGCATACCTTAAATGTAGCTTCCTTCGACGACCGAGCCTGGGCATATATATAGTACTTATATGCTATTTTTCACATTCGTATGGGGAGCATCTCAACATCGGCAAAAACCCTCGGGTCATGGAAACGATTGGTTGTCACTTGCCATGACCCATGGACTGGCGTTTTACCTTGGCCAGAGCCAACATTGCTATACTATCTTGGTAATGCTGCCAGCCGCTTCAGTATACTACACCTAGCCGTTGACAGTTGTGCGATGCGGATAAATTAATTATTCAACGTTGTTTTTGTTTTTTAATTGATTTGTTTAATGTATCCTAAAATATTGCGTGGTAGTATAGATACAAGATCATTTGGGTACACCCCTTATCCATACTAATATTATAAATGCGAAAGTAACTCTGTCTGTCTATCTGTCTGTCTGTAACGCTTTCCCGCCTAAACCTCTCAACCGATTTTGATGAAATTTGGCACAGACAATCTACAATCTTTAGACCCTGAGAAAGAACATAGGCTACCTTTTATCCCGGAAAAATTTGATGTTCCCGAGGGAAATCTAAAAAGCGCGATATAACCGAACTCCACGCGGGCGAAGCCGCGGGCGGAAAGCTAGTACAATATAAATTAAAAAATTCAACGATTGTCTAGATAATTATGGCAAAGCTCATATATAATGAATAATGTGTGGCCATATTCAGTCTCAGATGTTACGACTGTATCACATCTGTCCTACACCGCACCACGCTATCATATTGCAGGACAGTGTAATATTGTACAGTTAGTTGTCAGCTGGCTGCTTTCAACTTGAACATACGTGTGACACTCAAAAGCGTGTGCTTATTGTTACTTATTTACTGAATTAGAACTACGTCCTCCAATGATGAGTTTATAAGGTTTTGGAGACTGTCTGTGGCTCTACCGGCTATGGTAGAGCCACAGACAGTCTCCAAATGGGGTGAAGCCAATCTTGTGGCATTTAACGCCGCTAAAACACAAGCGTGTCTATCCACCGCCAAAAGAAGCCCTAGCTAGCAAAAAATCTTCAAATCACATGAAATCGATCAAACAAACAGGCATACCTTAAATGTAGCTTCCTTCGACGACCGAGCCTGGGCATATATATAGTACTTATATGCTATTTTTCACATTCGTATGGGGAGCATCTCAACATCGGCAAAAACCCTCGGGTCATGGAAACGATTGGTTGTCACTTGCCATGACCCATGGACTGGCGTTTTACCTTGGCCAGAGCCAACATTGCTATACTATCTTGGTAATGCTGCCAGCCGCTTCAGTATACTACACCTAGCCGTTGACAGTTGTGCGATGCGGATAAATTAATTATTCAACGTTGTTTTTGTTTTTTAATTGATTTGTTTAATGTATCCTAAAATATTGCGTGGTAGTATAGATACAAGATCATTTGGGTACACCCCTTATCCATACTAATATTATAAATGCGAAAGTAACTCTGTCTGTCTATCTGTCTGTCTGTAACGCTTTCCCGCCTAAACCTCTCAACCGATTTTGATGAAATTTGGCACAGACAATCTACAATCTTTAGACCCTGAGAAAGAACATAGGCTACCTTTTATCCCGGAAAAATTTGATGTTCCCGAGGGAAATCTAAAAAGCGCGATATAACCGAACTCCACGCGGGCGAAGCCGCGGGCGGAAAGCTAGTACAATATAAATTAAAAAATTCAACGATTGTCTAGATAATTATGGCAAAGCTCATATATAATGAATAATGTGTGGCCATATTCAGTCTCAGATGTTACGACTGTATCACATCTGTCCTACACCGCACCACGCTATCATATTGCAGGACAGTGTAATATTGTACAGTTAGTTGTCAGCTGGCTGCTTTCAACTTGAACATACGTGTGACACTCAAAAGCGTGTGCTTATTGTTACTTATTTACTGAATTAGAACTACGTCCTCCAATGATGAGTTTATAAGGTTTGTAAGTAGACTGGAAGTATATGAAAAGGTGTTGTGTAAATAAGCTCAGGTCAAGAATTCAATCAGCGTTATGCATATTTCAGTCTATTACAAAATTTAAACTCAAAATTAAAATTCATATCAATACAGCATTATCTTTAATGACATGTTTTAATTTCAGGGGTGCCGGTGGGGGAGGGATGTTCGGCGATGTCAATATTTCAGCCATTTTGGATTCATTTAGTATAAGTTACGACAAAAGAGTAAGACCAAACTATGGAGGTGAGTAGAATATACAAGAAATTTATCGTTGCAAAAAATTAGCGCAAAATAAAAAATGGAATAGAAGCATTACTTTTTCTTTTAAATGGTAGCGTCTGATTTCACGTGAGTTTTTTTTATCTAGTACGAGTTTCAAAGCTATGACGACAAAAACCTAGAATCTAAATACACCCAAATTCCTAAAAAAGACGATCTCGTGGAAAACAACATCTCTGTCCGAGCAGGATTATATAGAAATCATTTTCCATTTTTTCTAATAACCTATTAGACCTCCACTATTATTTGAGTGGCACTGAGTGCCGCTGCAGTATGCAGAGACGCCTTCACATGGTGATCTCCTGAAGGCGACCGTCTCTGCATGCCAGTTAATTGTAATTTCATCATATGCACATAATCGTTTCTTATAGATACAGTTCCAAAATAAATCCATAAGTTTACTGAGTATCTAGTTTGGTTAGTGGGTATTTGTAGTTTTCCTTGGCTAGCCAAGGAAAACTACAAAGCACAAGCGAAGCATTAGTTTCCGGCAGTGTTATTGTTATCGTTAAGGGCCCGAGCATTATCCTACCTAAAACAAAAGCCAAAACCGATAGTGTCAATAGAAGAATCACTTCTTATATATAGTTAGAACCAACTAAAAGCAGTTAAGAGCTAGCGTGCACAGCGGTGAGGTAATATGCAGTAATGTGTAAAAAAAATATATATGTACATACATATATACGGTCGAATTGAGTAACCTCCTCCTTTTTGGAGTCTGTTAAAAATCTAAAAGGGAAAAAAATCGCGAATCGTTCAAATATCTGCGTGTTTTCTCATTCGAATTCAATAATACATATGCAATATGTAAAGGAAACCCCGTCCGACCCATAAGGATAATAAAGGTTAGGTAAACATCACCAAATAAAATATGAAATTTTTGTTATCATCATAGTAACAACAATACTAATGAATTTTGAAATAATCTATTTTTCCGCGAATCTCCATTTTGGACAGTATTATTATGAGCGAATAGCGATACGACCGCGTGCCGCGTGCCCTGCCCCCCTTCGCCCGTGCATGTATTGCCTACCGCACATGTATTAAGTTACCTCTTTTTGCAAAATAACATTTATTTTATTAGGGGGATTTTTTTAAGTTTAGCCCGGCGTTGTAGGTATTAGTAGAATCAGTTATCGATACCTAACAATACCTTCACGGATCGGATAGGGTTTTCTTTACATATTGTATAATTATATATACTGCGTGTACTTACCATCACCGCAGGAAAATAATACCTAGACTTTATTGACAAAATCCGCTATCGGCATGCTGGAAATAGAGGTAATAAAATAAAAAAAATAAGCTATTACTAAATGAATATTGACATATCTGACAATGGAGTAAGTAATTGAATTAAGAAAGAATACCTACCCTTGTATTATTTACTATTTAAATATTTACTTCCCATGACATTGTCTGCAGACGACAGTACTCCTCGCATCCACAAATATTAATTTTTTATGCAAATATAGCGATGTTTGGTGTAGTATTATGTGTTAACCTGTAACCCATAACCTTATTATACTTTGCACCTTAATTCGCTGTTTTGTTATCTTGAGTATTTTCCTTCTACACAAAGGCAAAAAACTTTGTTGCGACCTAATCCTTATATTAGTCACGTTTTATTTCTTCTTGTCGCTTGCCGCCTAGAAGATAAACCTTTGAGACCTAATGTTGTTGATTGTTATCAATTGCATGTGGATTTGAAGTGACCATATGCTCCGTTTGATGTTGTGTTTTCTTTATATGCTAATTCAACATTTAGGTTCGGTTTGATGGAAGGGTAACAGTACCCGCATCTTCGAACCAACGTAAGTAACAGTACTTACGTTGGTTCGAAGATGCGGGTTGTCATCATGTCCAAATTATTGCTGCTGCATCAGACTATTTTTTCTGTACTTTAGGCGTGTACGACCGTCTCGAGTTCCGTTTCGGTCGGATATTTCAAATTTGTATCATGTAAATGTGTACTTTTGGAGTCTCAGCGCGTAACATTTGTTGAGTTGTTCGTGTTTTTGCGTGACCCTATTGCGGCCGAGATCATTGGTGGTGACAGTGATCTATCAGAGGTCGCTGCTATGCTAGTCTCAGTGGTAGGACTAAAACCTGAAGTCTAAGTGAAGGAGCTAATCCATAAGAGTTTTGTTGGCTCCTTGGACCACAGTTTTTATTCGGGTCAGGATAACTGTTTTTGGGCAGACTAGCCTTAATGACGATTACCCGTAATTGAAACTGGACTATTCAAAGGGTCCTCCTCCCCAAGCGTGCGCACGAATTAACTGCGGCCTATCGATCGTGCAGTGAAACCCTTATGCTTTATTGGATTTATTAACATGACCAGTCGTTTTTTCACTCTGGTTCGGTCGTGTTCGTGAAAGACGTGGTTGGTGCCCTATGCACTAACATAATACGTAAGCAATTTAACGTTCATTTTTGTCAGCCCATCCTAGACGCAAGTGATGCAGTCAGGCATTCTGACGAGTTAATGTTCTTCCTGCAAAAGATCATGATTGACCCCACTATCGGAAGGTCGTTCGCTGTCCCTGACAAGACGAAGTTACTTTATTGTAACGAAAAAGCCGAATTATATCCTGTAAAGGCGATGTATCTGATGATATGACAAATCAACAATTTGCAGATGCCTTATTCTAATATGTTGTTCTCTTCAGAAATATTATCCCCGTCAGCTTCCTCTGGTCAGATTCCGACAGGTTCGGTCGTATGGTCTAAAAACAAAAAAGAGAGTCTACTATCTACCTGAATATAGCTTGTTCAGAATAAGCAACTGAATCGATTCCAATATATTTTACACCATGTTATATTTTTTACCAAATACATTTAGAAATTGTTGCAGAGTGGTTACCGAGCGGTTACGTTAGATCATAGTACTTGCGCGCGCGTGCTTAGCTAATGCCTGAGGTCAACGCCCCGCGCTCGTCTCGCGGAGCTTTGACCATATTTTCGATGGGAAAACCAAGTAGCTCATAACTTTGTGGTTTTTCATTATATCTTTTTGAAATTTTGTACATAGATTATTTATTTAAAAATACCGGATACGTGTTTCGGGTTTCGCATAAACAAAAAATAATGTTGTATAGAACCTTTTCTAAACTGCAGATATTTGTCTGGACGTAGTTCATAGTTTGTTGGTGACCTTGTCGAAAGACAAGGCTCGTATGCAGTTATTAAAATTAATAGAGTTCTTTTTTCCTACCCCATTTCGTGGTTTTGTTTAAATCTATTAAATTATAATATTTTTTATTTCTCAAGAGCTTTTTTTCGGTATACATAAATAGGGCATCAATTTATAGCATTTCTGTACCGCTACACCAGAAAAATATACAAATTACTCACAAAACAGTGGTTTTTCGAAAATTTACGATTAAAAATCCAAGATGAGCGAGTACTTACTTCACACGGATCAACTATTATTATTGTAAAATATATTAATAAAAAAAGTACTTAAATACATTTAAAAATAATTAAAAAAATAGTGATCCACCGATATCGGGAGCAGGTGTTCAGGGCTCCACAGAGAGGAACCTCCTGACAATGCGAGCTGTATCGAGAAGTACCTACCGCTTGATGTACCCTTGATCCAACTGCCCAACGAGAGCCTCTTGAGGTGTTGGTCGACACTCTTGGCTATTAAGCCATTGGCAGTCAAAACTATCGGTACAAGATTGCTGAATCCACATCCCACATGACAATATCGCGAGCCGAGATACATGTATTTGTTTATCTTTCAGTCGCAAATTGTTGGATCTAAAGGAACTGCCAAACATGCTGTTTTTAAACGTCGGCTAAGATAAAAGATTTCTATGACCACTCGATATATCTGTTGTTCATTTCTCACCGAATTCATGTAAATTCAAAACTGTTACTAGAGAGAACATGTCCCATGTGAAGGTCTACTTTAAAAGGATATATTTTGCTGTGCCCGCTAGTTCTTACTGTGCGTTCTACGAACGTGTGGCACAATTTTAGGTAAACGTTGTCTGATAACTACGCCCTCAAGATTGGGCAGATCTGGATTCATCTTTAATAGAAATATATTTATTCCTTATTTGTAAACTCACCCTCTTTTCACGACCATGAAAATAAGGACCAGCTTTTTTTGGATTCAACTGTTAGGTAGCCTGCCTTATGAATATGACACGGTTGGTGCAGTGGGTGAGCGATTGACTGCTGCACTGTGTGTCGTGAATATGATTTCCGTATGAAACAAATATGTGTATGGCATACAGGTAGTTGTTCTGGGTCTGGCTGTTTGTGGAACTGTGTAATAAAATATTTATAAACGCACCCCCACAATTCCTAGTGTGGGGCACCGTTTTTAATAAAATAAAGAAAAGGCATACGACGCACTCATCCCCAATTGGAAGGAGAAGACCTTTTGACCAAAGGAGTGTTTTTACTTGCGGTCAACTGCCCGATGATTCATGTCGGGCCTTTGTATATACAATATGTAAAGAAACTCCTGTCCGATCCGTGAAGATATTGTTAGGTATCGATAACTTATTCTACTAAATATATTAGTATAAAAAACAAAAAATCCCCCTAAAAAATAAATATTATTTCCCAAAAGGAGGTAAATTAATACATGTGCGGTAGGCAATACATGCGCGGGTGAAAGAAAGCACCCGGCACGCGGTCGCGTCGCTATTCGCTCATAATAATAACGTCAATAATGGTGTCACTTATTTAAAAAATTACTAAATTTTAGAGAAGTTAGAATTAATTCGCGGAAAAAAAGATTATTTCAAAATTCTTTCATATTGTTACTACGATCATTATTTAAAATTCCATATTTTATTTGGTCATGTGTTTACCTAACCTTTATTATCCTTATGGATCGCGCGTGGTTTTTTTTTTACATATTGTATATGCTAAAAGAGTAGTACCTCTACTTGCAACATGCAAGATATTGCGTACCGTCAGTATGAAAATTACACACACACAGAGACATCAACAACCGATATCGGTCCGGAATCTAAGTTGCGACATGGGTAAGCTTAACATTAGACCGGCGTTAAGCATTTCCACATCACGTCGCAGTACTGCCCGTTTTTCTTTTGGTATTTATTACCAGTCAACAGCGCTGCAGACACTTACGTTAGATATTAATATTGTCTGTTTACCAATTGAACGCGAAATCAAATTTATTTCTGAGCCCGCTCTACACTTAGCCCGCGGATCGCACGTGACAACCGCGAAAGGGCTCGCACGCGATAACCGCGAAAGGGCGCGTACGCTAAGTGTGGAGCCCTTTCGCATATTCTTCGCGGGTTCGCGCTATGTTCCCCAATTTTAGTAGTATTTCCAATTTATCATCATCCCAGCGTTAATCCCAGTCGCATCCGAAGCCTTTTCAGCTTTGGAGTCTGGGGTCCGCTTTACCAGTCAAACTGCTGATATGGCTAAACTTCGACATTTTCCGTGAAGCGACTGCCGTCTGACCTCCACAACCCGAAGGCGACATCGAAGCATTGCAGTTAGACCAATTGTTGGACTTTTGAGGGCTCCAACAACCCGTAACGACTGCCACTAGATGTTCGTATGGCAACCGGGACCAACGGCTTAACGTGCTTTCCGAGGCACGACCAGACCAGTGCAAATATTCATATTCATGCATACAAATATCTGCACTGTGCGGGGATCGAACCCGCGCCACCTTGCGCAGCGGCCGCGTCCGTTACCGCTACGCCACGGAGGCTGTCCAATAATAGCACTTGTTTTTAATTTGTCATGCTAGTAGTATTTCCAATTTAGTATTTTTCAATTTTAGGAGCGTGAAGCGCGAACGCGTCTCGAACGTGCTTGATTCCGCACTCGCAGTCCGCGACGGTCAGAGTTGTTCGAGACGTAGAGTGCAGTGTGGTTTATAAATGAAAATAACGTAATGTAGACGAACGAGATGGAGTATTACCAAGCGGAACCTATTTTGTGGGATCCTATGCAAAAGGATCATAAATACAAATTAAAAAATCACGACGCGTTGATGCGTATCAGCGTAATTATGGAGAAAAAGAAAGATTGATTCGTTACTTTCAAACTACAGAAGCGTTTCATTTTCAATATATTATGTAAAAATTATAGTACGCTAACGCGCACATTGTTATGGACGCAGCAACAACTACATCGAAGTCCATTTTATTCGACGTTGCGAACGTAACGTAAAATCTTCATGATTACGCTAATGCGCATCAATGCGTGGTGTATTTTTTATGTTCCTTTTGCTTAGGATCGTCCGCGTTACGTTCATTTTTTTTTTATAAACCACTGTGGAGGTATAGCTCAGACAACGTTTTGAACAATACTGATCGTCGCGGACTGCGAGTGTGGTCATGGGTGTGTCATGGATGCCCGCGTCGCGTTCGCGCTTCGCGCTCCGCGTGCCTTTTGACGGGACAAAAACCTACGAAAATTGGGGAACAAAGCGCGAACCTTAGAAGAATATGCGAAAGGGTCATTCCACACTTAGCGTACGCGCCCTATCGGGGCTGTAGAGCGGGTTCAGAAATAAATTTGATTTCGCGTTCAATTGGTAAACATGAAATAATAGACTAAAATTATTTATAACAAAAACTTGCTAGGTACATACGTTACTTAAACACACACGTTACATACGTTATTTAAAGAACGAATTTTTTTAACAAAGTATGTGTTGTAGTTATGTGTGTTATTGTGTTTAATAAAAATATTCGTCGATTGAAAAGTCAACTCAAAGGAATACATATAATGCTAAATTAAATTAGTAAGCGAAATACAAATTAGGTACTCCATCCCGTATGGAGTGCTACCTTTTTTATATGTATTAAAATAATATCAAATAAATTTTGTTTTATCAGTATAATTATGTATTACATAGGGACCCGGAAAACGTTTTGCATTTGCAATTTTTAGAGCTGCCCGATCTTCACCAAAAATTTCATACAAATCGGTCAAGTTATTAAGGAGGAATTTGGTAATGGGTAACAAACACAGCGACACGAGAATTTTATATATTATTAGTTTATAGTTCCGCTAATAAATTCAAACGAAACGTATATAGTCGATGATTGTTACAAAAGGTAATAATTTATATAAATTCAGTAGATACTTTATCATCAACATATATCATAATAAGTAGCAACTAGGAACTTCATAATGTCAGCGTCGCCAAGCTATTAAGTATTTTGCCAAAATTTTAAGCACATTCCTCGTTCGTGTGGCTTGCCACAATGCTGAAACTTCTAACTGGAGAGCCCACTACGGTAATTCAGAAACAGTTATTATTACGGATAACTAACACTTGTTATGTTTTGTGTATTGTGTCGTTTTCAGGACCACCCGTGGAAGTGGGGGTTACCATGTACGTGCTCTCCATCAGCTCTCTGTCTGAAGTGAAAATGGTATCTTATTTTCAAAGCAATTTTAAAGACACAACGCATACATTGCAAGATTTTATCCCTTAGCATTATCACCAGCATTAACCGTTCATCGTAGCACCTGTGTCCACGGTTCGATTGCATTTGTACGGTGTAGGCGCGCGCTACACGGCCACGCGGTTGATCGCGTTACGCGTGCATCTAACAGGGCCGCGCCCGCACTCCACGTGCATCAGCAGCATTCACTTCGACACCCGCAGCCACCCCGCGCCTCTCGCGTCCCTTTTGCTCCGCTCGCCCGGCGATGGGACACGTCACCGACCTGTGGTTTGGTTTTCACGGCGCGAGGCGCGCGCGCGACTCACGATTGGGCTTGATTGCAGGTCCGCCAGTGGAGGTGGGCGTCACCATGTATGTGCTCTCTATCAGCTCCGTCTCCGAAGTGCTCATGGTACTCGCCACTGTCAGCTCACGCTTGTCTCGGTCGCTCCGGCCGCGCACTGCGCCGCTGCGACCGAGCAGCCCCAGATACGAGGCTGCGAGCATGTCCGCGTTTGGTGGAGCAGATCGCCCTTTGTCCGCCCACTTGCTTTCTTATTATGTTTCCTGATAAAATCATTGATATAGGAGAAATCAAAGGACCATGCCCTTTCCTGCCCTCCCATGTATTTTGCAACATAATCAAAAATAAACGCACTACTTATCGTTACTTAACCAATAAAAAAATATTAGATGTGAAAGTCAGGTTTAGTATTTGTTTGTGTTTTTTGGTACAACCATATATAAATATATATAATCCGGAAATATTGAAAATCAATTATATATTTGTACACGTTGCTGGCTGCCAGTCAGGCGCACTTTATTGGTACCTAGTATAGAACGAACTCTTGGAACCTTACACATTGAACGACTTGTTTACTAACGGTGTATAAATAGCGGCGTAGAAAAATGTAATATTATAGTATACACGACGACGATGGCTTATAAGACTCTTTAGAGATTCATTTGCACACATACAACATTTGAACTGCGCATATACACTGAAAAAACCGTGCCGCATAAAAACATGTCCGCCATTAAGCTTCCATCCTGATTCGTAAAACATTGACTCAACCATGCGTCCCTACACACTGTGGATAGTAGTATAGTTTTTAGCAAAAAGCAAAACGTGTGTTCAAAAGCTCTAAATTCTATTATATTGAAACTCCGCTAGGCCATCGACGTGCGTTCGACTGTACCCACCAGTCTTTTCTTAGGGCTAAGGAAATATAAATTAACTTGCGATGAGCGGAGATGCATTTTATTTAGTTTTATCTCAACTGGTTCAATTCAGATAATTATGTTAAACAGTATAATATTTCAATGCTTAAAATTCGACGCCCTTTTAGATAGATCTAGCAACAAAATTTAAATTCTGATCAATTGTAATTCTTGAATAATTAAAATCGACTCACAGAAGCGCATTTCGCAGTCTCCATTCATTCATTTATTTAAGGAATGATATAAAGCATTTTAAAGCTGTTTCGAATAATTTAAAATGCATAATTATGTTACCTCTAGTCATAATAGTTTTACGTCGAATAAGCTCTCTCGGCCAGGTGGGCATTGTCCTTTAATAATGAGATCATAATAAGAAAAGCAACCCGTTCAACCTTAATATACCCAGTTGTGTGTCCTGCAGTACTCGTAACTCCAAAGTTGCTGGCCAAATAAGTGATGACGTCTGTTCTTTTTTATTAATTTGTGTACATTATAATTTATATCGGTTTTATTTTGATCACTAAATCAACTACATTTATTGTATCTAAATCGTGTTAACTACTAAATAATTAACGTTAAAAAGGGATAACTGGAATCGACAATAACTATTTACCAAAATTAAAGAGATGCACTCTGAATATAATTTAATATTGGCAAAAATAATCATTTTATTTAATCAATTCAAAGGGTTGGGACAAATGCATATATTATTGATGACATACATAAAATTATCATCTTTTTTTTATATGCACAAATATATGCATATAATATTATGTATATTATTTTTTTAACTTATATATACGATACAGCCAACAGATTATCATCACTTTCCAGTGAGGTTTCACGTAGAAACAAAATATATAACCGTATACCAAATGAAAAGCAGCATTACATTTTCGTTTTTAAATGGCAATTAAGGTGACCTTTTTAATAAAGGCATGATCTCAAAATACATTTAATTAAAACGTACATGAAATGTGTTCAGGCTCTATGGACTTGCGACGACTGTATCTCTTATCGTGAATCATTTTGTAGTTTGTTGTGAATGTACGTATTATGTGTATTTAATGAAATATTGCCAATGAATTGTAACTTTCTGATCTCTCCAGTGACTTGGAACATCGATAATATCTGACCTTATTTAGTTAATATTATGCTTTCGTGAGTTTGCTATTTTTGGTACCGATATCTCCTAAATTATTTGGTCAGAAAACAAAACCGAATTCGGTTTTCCAATATGTCAAACTGTGTAAGCTTGCTAGGCGTATGTTTGGGTGAAGGACCCTGAAGTGGAAACCAAATCAAGGTTGGGAAGGTCACAATGAGACGTGACCCATTGCCCAGGGTGGGGAGGTTGCCTAATTCACAATCCGCAAACTCTCGAATCGACCTCATTAATGAACGTTAATTTGTTCCACATACCTGGTCCAAACTTTATTGGTGGCAACCTGTATACGTGCCGGCTTGTTAGCTTGAGTCAATAGAGGATTGCCTCTATCGAGCCGTGGGTGTCCGCCTTCGCCGCCACCCACACACCTCGCCCTCTCCTCTCACTTAGAGCACCCATATCCCCGTTCATTCTTAGACCTCACCTATGTTCTATAGGCTTCATGTCACAATCACACTCTCTGCACATTTTGTTTCTTTTCATACTGTTTTAAGCTTATTGCTCAATTTGACTATTCAATGTAGTGCTGTGTCTATATATTTTCAACTGCTGCTATGTCCGAAGTCATGAGAACCAAACTTCGACGTTTAATTTATTGTTTTTCATTTTTTATAAATATATTTAATTAGCCTCTTGTGTACATCTATCGCAGTGTGTCTATACTAAGACATTGTGTATGATGAGATATTTATGAAACAACGCATGCAAATGTTAGATGTTAATTAATAGTAACCCAATGATGTACTGTACCTTCTACGTATGTAGTACAGTGAAATACTGATACGTACGGACAATACGAAAGTTGTTAAGTTCCTACTACACATTTAATAATACAGAGCCGTGCCACTCTCTTTCATCATATGGCCAAAATTTTATTAAAAATGATTAGTAGGAACGGATTATATCATAAAGGGACTCCCATAAGTTTATATTCAAGCTGATCGTTATTACTTCACTTATAAATCTGTCATCATTTTGATTCATCAGATATTCAGAAAATTTTAAGTTTTTACTTGTAAAATATCTATTCTGTTATATTATCAACAGGTGTTTAATTAAGTAACGATTTCCTTTCTCAGGATTTCACATTGGACTTTTACTTCAGACAATTTTGGACCGATCCCCGATTAGCATACAAAAAAAGAACAGGAGTTGAGACATTATCTGTGGGTTCAGAATTCATCAAGAACATATGGGTGCCTGACACGTTCTTTGTAAACGAAAAGCAATCTTATTTCCATATAGCAACAACCAGTAACGAATTCATTCGTATACATTACTCTGGCTCTATCACTAGAAGTATCAGGTAATAATACTATAAAATATTTGATTATAGGGTTGAAACTACATTTAAAGATTTTTAGGAAAAACCACTGCTTTTATCTTGACTTCATACGAACTTTGTGTATATTTCAGACTGACAATCACAGCTTCGTGCCCAATGAACCTGCAATACTTTCCAATGGATCGTCAACTGTGCCACATAGAGATAGAAAGTTGTAAGTATCTGAACTATTTCAAAGTTTGTACGCCAATCTGTGTGTTGTTGATAATCTTGTACATTAATCACAAAATGCTCTCTTTGATAATACAATATTCATAATGTTTTAGCTAATATGAGAGTGTTGCTGGACAACCGCACGCTTTGTGTGTCAGTTGCAACAAACGTCATTTTGTTTTTAATAATCGCAAATATCGACAGGGTCTAATAACAATACTTGACTTTTTAAATGGACATAGTAATGCCGTTCAACGCACTTTTTAGTTACAGATGACAAAAAATATCTATATATATGTATCTATAATATAAGCGAAACCAATATTACTTATGCGTGTGTGTATTGTTCTTCACCAAAGCAGTCAATAATTTGATTCTTTACCACGATGCAAATCTATCACGAGGCTTACAGATATTGTGTTGTGATCACTTTCTTGTATAACAGATGCTACTCAGGGGTACCCTGTGAGCACAAGCGTACTACATAATCGTCGACACGTGCTGTGATTTCCCTCGTGTTTTCATAAGTTGGAACGTCTCCTTCTCGCATACAGCACCCGCAGAAGGCAGACTCGTAAATAGTAAGCCTTTGTTCTCACGAGCATTTAGCGAATGAAATGATACTGAGACATCGACGCTGCGATATGCTGATCGGGTCGAAGGAGGCGGGGAAGGGTGGCGCCCGCGGGGTCTGCACAACCACCGAGGGCCGTGCCGCAGACGAGGCACCGCACATCTACACACCCTCGCACCACCGCCGCTTACGCTCATCAAACATACACCAACTGATTGCACTTGCATGGTCTTACAGTAACGCTTGCCTGACTTATTCACTACGAGTTGTGTTATATTATGCCATCTATTTATTTATTCCATAATCAGCTTTAATAATGTTCCCAATGCTGGGGACGCCGGCCTCCTCACTACGAGAGGAGAGGGGAATTAAACTACCATGTGAGCCCAATGCGGGTTTTGGTAGATCTATATATTCAATCATTATAAATAGTATAGTGGACACAATCTCATTTTATGTGGACCTTTATCACCCTAGTAGATAGTTTATATTTTACTATCATTCATATTAAGCCGAACCGGGTATAAAAATCGCATATGCGTTCAACAAATGCCTGGGTTCGGCTTAGTAATTTTCGCCGCGAGTC
Organism: Sesamia nonagrioides; assembly: GCA_017933935.1. NCBI lineage: Eukaryota > Metazoa > Arthropoda > Insecta > Lepidoptera > Noctuidae > Sesamia > Sesamia nonagrioides. The sequence goes on along the minus strand of JADWQK010000626.1, from coordinate 374,896 downwards.
CCATTCTTAACATAGGCGCGGCCGCGTAAGGGAAACGCGATCCTTCGCAGCGTAAGTGATAGCGTTTTGTGTGTTTGGCATGTCTCCGGAGTCGGGTACACAATGAGAGACATTCGGTACCATTGGAAAGATGGGGTGACCAGCGTTGGTATGAGCAACGAGGTGCAGCTGCCACAGTTCCGGGTGCTCGGCCACCGGCAGCGCACCACTGTTGTTACACTGACGACAGGTAACCGATCGCAATAGCCGCTCTCCCACCACAGCACATCCATACCTCCGCCACCGACCCCGTCTCCCTCAGCCCGTGTGCAGAAGATCGCAATCGCGACACAGCACACACGCTAACTACATGACACGACAACCGCACGACGAGACGCGCGAAACCGAACTCGCGACTCCCCCGCTCTTACCCCAACCGAAAGACAATTCGAGTTGTAAAACCCACTGCAATGGGCCTGGGGTTGTTTCATTTATAATGTCCGCTGCGCACAGTCGGCTACACCATGCGGGACATCAGATACAAATGGAACGAGGGGCCCAACTCTGTGGGTGTTTCCAGCGAGGTGTCGCTGCCGCAGTTCAAGGTGCTGGGCCATCGTCAACGAGCTATGGAGATCTCCCTTACCACAGGTACTTGGGTTCGCGGGGGTATCTAACAGTAGGAATCAAACAAAGATATGAGACACCACTACGTGGAACACTGGACAGAAACAGCCACGATTCTTATCACGTCCTGCTTTTGTATTTTTGCACAAAACACTATGAGTGGTGTGAAATAGTTTTTTTTTTGTTATGTCATGTCAAGTTTGTGTTAAAAAGATACAACATCATAAGTAAATTATGATGTTTATAACAAACCCCCTATTGTGTCTTATGTCCTAACAAAGTTCTTTGATAAAATTAAATTGAAGTTCTTTATAGTTATACCAAATTAAACTCCGAATATTCATATATTCAGATAAAGTTCACTTTGTTTTAAGTATTATATTTAAAACAAGCTAATTAATTTAACAGATTCAAATAAAAAAAAACCTTCTAATATTGTTTTTAAACCTTTTGCAGGAAATTATTCAAGATTGGCATGTGAAATACAATTTGTACGATCTATGGGATATTACCTTATTCAAATATACATTCCATCTGGTTTGATTGTTATCATATCATGGGTATCATTTTGGTTGAACCGAAATGCTACTCCGGCCCGAGTGGCTCTAGGTGTCACCACTGTACTGACGATGACGACGCTCATGTCGTCTACTAATGCTGCTCTGCCCAAGATATCGTACGTCAAATCCATCGACGTTTATTTGGGAACGTGCTTCGTCATGGTCTTCGCAAGTCTACTAGGTAATATTTCATTATGTTTACCTACTGTTCACTGCACGGCGATAACTTAAAAATATGTTGACTGTAATGTTTTATCCTATGCGAATGTAAATGCAGAGCGATGGATTGTTGAAACAAATAAAAACCCCTAGTTCTATAACTAGGAGTATCTATATACTCACTTCTCTATCTTTACAGAATACGCCACCGTGGGTTATATGGCAAAGAGAATACAGATGAGAAAACAAAGATTTGTTGCCATTCAGAAAATAGCGTCCGAGAAGAAAATTCCAGTTGATTGTCCTCCCGTGGGTGACCCACACACACTATCTAAAATGGGCACGCTTGGCAGGTGCCCACCTGGACGGCCATCAGTAAGATATTTATATTTATAATTTCAAGACTTGTTCTATTATAGACGTAAGTGTTTCCAACATTTCAAATAATCTTTTCAGGAGGTCCGGTTCAAAGTGCATGATCCAAAAGCTCATTCCAAAGGCGGAACCCTAGAGAACACTATTAACGGAGGTCGCAGCGGAACAGAAGAAGAGAACCCAGGGCCGCCTCCGCACATTTTGCATCCTGGCAAGGTGAATATTAAATTACTTACTTAATTATTAGTAGTATTGTTTTTTTTTATCATGCGATCCAAACTTTAACTGCGACTTTGATTGCTTAGCGATTATAATATTTACAAAGTTTTTCGATGTGCTCAGCGGGTGTCTAATATTATATACATGAGTATCTCTTTTTGATCTTTTTTTATAATGTGTGTGTGTGTGTGTTTTAATAATGTGTCATTCAATGTATATTTCATAACAATGAGAATTATTAAAATATCAATATTTTTTAGTGTTCTTTCCTTTGTGCAAAACTCGGTCTTGGTCTCAGTAGTTTCGGCTGTGAGTGACCTATTACAATATGTGAAAAAAATTCTTGATTCTACGAATGCCTATAAAGCCGGGATAAACTTTTAAAAAAAGCCCCCGATAAAATAAATATTATTTCGCAAAAAGAAACCGATAACTTAATATTTGCGGTAGGCAACACATGCGCGGGCGAAGAGGGGCAGGGCACAGGGCACGCGGTCGCATCGCTATTTGCACATATTATTATGAGCAAAGTGATGAAACACGAATAATACCGTCAACATTCGTGTTGTCACTTTTTAAAAAAAATACCAAATTTTGTGAAAGTTGAAATTCATTAGTTACTATGATGATTACGTAAAATTGTAACCTAACCTTTATCTTTATGGGTCGGACGGAGTTTTCTTTACATATTGTATATTTATTTAGAAACCAGCTGTCCCGATTATTATCCCCCGATGTTTTACGATTTTTATAGAAAAAAGAAAAATCGGAGAACGAAAGTATGAAAACAAAAATTAGCCAATCTAGCAGTTCTCGAGTATTGCGCTTAGCGACGCATTTGGCGATTTATTTACCCGCAAAACCGGGTATCTATATAAATAAATATCTACAGAGTCTAGTGAGCTAGGGTTTTTTAAAGCTAACTCAGTAGACTCAATTTGGTGCTAACGTCCTCTTACAATAACTCTTTTCAAGGAATAAATATGTTGTGTTTCCCTATCATCTTGTATATATTCGCCCATGGCCATATATCGTTGATATGTTTTCGTCTAGTAATACTTTACCGTGCTGGGCGCGTTTAAAAGGTTTAGGCAATTGTATGTCTTGTACAGGTACCCCTACTATCTTGTTTAAATAATATCGCGCAGAAATTTGTATACTTAGATAAGTGTTTTACTTTCCAGGACATAAGCAAACTGCTCGGAATGACTCCTTCGGACATCGACAAGTATTCCCGCATCGTGTTTCCAGTCTGTTTCGTATGTTTTAACTTAATGTACTGGATCATTTACCTTCACGTTTCCGACGTCGTGGCTGACGATCTGGTACTACTGGAAGAGGATAAATAGAGGGCGCTGAACATAATCCACTTATTTTTCCACAAATGCAAGTTAAATAATAATTTGAAACTAGTAATTAACTAAATACTTTCCCTCGTAAGAAAAGATATTTAGAGAAACGTCTCGATAGATTTTCTTTACAATTAGGGATATAACTAATGTCAAAATTATTTTTTAGATGTAAACTATATATAAAAAAATTAACGTAAAAATGTTGTAAATACTTAAAAGACTCGAAAAATACGAATAAATACGGCCGACTTAGCTTAAGATCACTTTTTCTAAGAGTCTGAAGTAGAATCCAAACGACTGAAGTTTTGTGTCATTTAGATGTCACATGAATCGGCATTCTTGCTATTGCGTTGGACAGCTTTAGAAATAAATTGTATAATTACCTATTTTATTTTTGGCAGTAATTGTTTCATGTGTAAATATTATGCGCACTTGAATGCAATGTAGTAAATTACAAAATATGTGTAGGTATTGTTATAGGAAATTAAAAGTCTGTCCTTGTATGTGAAGAGAATAAGCAAAACGAGTATGCCAATATGAATATACACCGACGTATGACCACTCGACGGGACGGAAGCATTTACATTTCAACATTCCCAACAAAATATGGGGAATAGTATACATTGTAGGCATTGTATCTACAGCTTAGGAAAGTTTCAAATTATTATTATTATAGAGTGGTAAAATGAGTGGAATAATAAAATATCCATAGTAATATGAATCTGATGCTCAAATTTCTCAGCTTGAATTATTAATTTTAGTAAAATTTTGTAATGTCATAATTTTAGGAATTCGTTTATTCTTTGCTAATATCTTTGTGATAATAGGAATTTTGTTTTTAGCTGTAGTTGCAGACCATTCCAATGTCCTAAAAACATTTTTATTTAGTAAAGTAGTTTTATATTTTCTAACTTGTAAATGATTAATGAATGTTTTTGAGCAATTGATTTTGCTTTAGATCATCGAATGCGTGTTGAGTTTTGATATTTAATATTCGTATAAGTTGATTATTTAAGAGGGGACTCTATTGGCGCCTTCTCTATACGAACGTATTACGCCGTTTTCTTTGGGGATAACCGTTTTAGAGTAATTATTTTTTTTTCTGCAATTTTAACATGCCTCTATCATTTGTTTTCTTTTTTTTTTTCAAAACTACACTAATATGATATTTCAAAAATAACCGGGAAAAAACCCATTTTTACTTTGATGTTCAGACGACTATTAAAATAATCGTAACTTTTTAACAAAAAAGAAAATAATACCAGCGTAGGTTCCTCTAAATTTTGATATAAAAATAATTGAGATCTGTTATGGTTTGAAAAAGAGAACAGCGGAATACGAAACGTCTTTTGGTCAACATTTTTGTAGATAAAATCAGTCTGAGCTCCAATTGTCCCTTTCGCACTTTTCGGGGGAGAGGGTGAAAGCGGCGCGACGGCATTAGTTTCTTCAAATACCTATTTCTCAAATTCCTCGGCACTAGAGTCCATCTTAATATTAGTGATTATAAATCAATTAATTACTTATTTATAAATAATTAATGTCAGAAATCAGCAGCATTCAATTATTCTTAGAACATATCCCCTACGCTAATTGGAGCAGGTAAATATTCACTAATTACCATAAATTTATTATTTCCATCACCATGTTGGAGCAAATCAGTTCCATTAGAGGCATGCAGTCGCCAAATGTATTAATAATTCTAAAACCTAGCATGTATATTTCCACTTTCATCATAATATTGTATTTTTTCAAAACCTCGACTATAATTGTCAATTAAATAATCTCTTCACCTCTATTTGGAGCTCAGCAAAATATTTTTTAAGCTAAAGAAGTCATTTTGATGCAATATTATACCTCCTTTATTCTTGTAAAACTACACGTCTCTTTTTTAATCGACAATATTTTCTACAAGCATTTGAAAGACTACAATATTACTTACTTTAATGTTATAATAATTGATATAATGTAGGTCCCCATTATTAAATAATTTTGATTCCATTTACCTTAATATTTAACAATTTTAAAAATATGTATCCCATAGAAGAGTTCAAGGTCCAACAAGAACTCTGGTTGACAAAATTATTTTTGTTAGTGTCAGCGGGCGTTCCTAAATTTCCCGAGTAGAGAATGATTTGAGTAACTGTCTCCGTCTTTGATTCCGTAAATTCCTGATACTTGTTTTGTCTAAGGCGGTATGCCAACTATACGAGGATGGTAACCTTAAATACACATACATATATACAGGGTATCCCAGAACTCAACGTCAAGCCGATACAAGCTGGTAGGGTGTAAAAGTAAAATTAATAAAATAATGAAAAATCTTATCCGTTTATAGTGTAATTTATGTTTATTGGAATAAAAGTCAGATAGGGAAATATATATTTTTTTAACTAATTATGTTATTTAGGGTTACGGTTCCTACCTTTATATAGACAAAAATAATAAAATTAAACCACAATACCCAAAAAATGGTTACAGTTTGACTAAATTTCTAGGTTTTTCTTAAATTCCCAAAATTTTCAAAATGCCTAGGATAGATTTTTTTTTATTTTTCTCCCGATGGTTACAATGTTTGACGTTAGACGTTGGTTAGTTTGACGTTGGTTGGTTTGACGTTGGACGTTGGTTAGTTTGACGTTGGAAGTTAGTTAGTTTGACGTTGGACGTTGGTTGGTTTGACGTTGGACGTTGGTTGGTTTGACGTTGAGTTCTGGGACAGCCTGTATTTATGTATATGTAAATATATATAAAGGTTACTATATACTTAACTTCCATTAGCAATTTATTACTTAAATACCTCATCCCTTTAAAAACATACGTATCCTAAGCCCACCTGTTGATGCCGATTTACTGTCACACTCGTAACAATTGTTTGGTTTTCATCGTAAACCGTATTTATTAGATAAGTAAAAACATAGTTTAATCCTCTATATAAATAGTTTTACCTCTTGAGAATATTTGCTATTTCTTTACTAGCCGCACAATAGTCCACGCAATGCTTTCCTAAATTAGTACAATTTAGATAAATTAGCTTTTTTTGCTCGCTAGTACCTCTACTAAAGCAGTAGTTGAAGCAAAATTGAGCATTAGAAATGCGTTGTTAATGTGGGAATATTATTCGTGAGCTAGTCTCTATGAAAGAGTGATGGGTGCCGAATAACTGTTCCTATATTGACAACGGTAAATGATTCTTCCACCCTCGAATATCTGACAAGCAGGGCTCCTGTCTTCAGCTACGACTCACAATGGATTCGTTGTGCGTCATGGGTTCCTTAAGGTTTGAAATTATGGTACTTAATATATCTAAGTGTGTGTTGAAAATAGTTGAAATTAGACACACTCGACAGAGAACACCTAAATAATCAATTTGTGAATGCATGAATAGCAATTTTTAAGTTGTAAATTTTAACAGAGACTTAATTATGTATCATTAGAAAATATTTCAATATACTTCCTGAATTGAAAATTTGAAATTTTATTTGGTATTTAAGATGATTCCTTCAATGTACCAAAGAAACAAATTCGCGGGCTAAATTGAACGAAGAACTATGTAACGTCTAGTTACATGGTTCAAGAGAATAGTTATGACAAGTTCTTAACATAAAATTCTCAATTCAGGAACCGTGTGATGCCAGAGAACTCTGGTACATATAGGGCATACTAATTTCTTTTATTTTGTTGAATGTTTTACTAACCGTCCCAGGTTGCATCAAGTAATAAAAAATCTTATGGAACCCTTTCGTGGAGAATGAAGTTTACTTGTCTGAATTGCGTGGCATACATAGTTTGCTTACAAACGAAAAACAAGAAACCGTCGAGCTAGATGATTATTTTTCTTATATTTTAAAAATATCGATTGAGTATTGCTGTCACCATTTTAGGCATAATTTATGAAGTGAACTCACTTTGATATGTATCGAAATGTATTCTTCTTATACCTTCATTGATTATTATAATTATTTAATTCCTTGTTATATAAATTATGATAGATAAAAAAGTAGATTCTGTGCATTTTGGATGACTCATTTTAGGTATAATATTGTACTGTATAGGTACATTTTTAGGTCGTAATGTATATAACAACATTACTTATGAATACATTTATATGAACACCACTCCAAATATAAGGCACTGTGTAATCTGCGTATTCACTTTTTTATTTCATTGCAATTTATTACGACTATGAAAGTCTGTTGAATTACTTAATAAAATTTTTAGATTATGATAGGCTGCTGGTATAAAAGATAATTAAAAGTAGGTTTCTAAGACGACTTCAGCCACGTCTCTCCGTAACGAAATTCTAAAATATTTGTCTAGTGATTAGCAATAAGTTCAAGACAGATAGGTCAGTTGGATAAGGAAATGGCATCTTAGATATATCGTCTTTAATTAATGTATGTAAATGTCTAGCTATGCACTTTCAAAAGTAAATCACTTATACTATACGGGGATACATTCAAGATGTCAGTAAAACCACATTATAACTCAAGTTGAAATCAATATTGAATTGCATGAGTACATGAGTTCTTGTTGATTTACCGATAAATATTTGGATACGAATGATTTACTGATGTATTAAATCGTTAGATAATACGTAAGAATTGTATATACTTACTGTAGTATTCTGAATGTTAGAATCAGTAGGTTTGTAAATCGAAATCCCATCTGTATGTATACTGGGAGTCCGGTAATAAATGAAAAACCTCGGGGGGTCATTGTATTTATAATTATTAACAAATTTAACCCCAAATATGTTCACAAACTTATATTTAAATGTAAGACAACTGATCCTCTTTTTCGCGGTTTGGTCCCGTAGTAATAATTGTTCCTAATGATAATTGTAATTAATTAATGTTAAAATTATAAGAAAAGGTACAGAAGAGAAATAAGGCATAGCAAATCATAGGCGTATTCTCTTTGACTCAGGACAGTACCGGATTATCTAGAATATGATTATTTACAAACACACTGATTATCTGGGAAGTTCTGGTTTAGAATCGGGCATAGAAACAACCACATTTATTGTGGTAGTGGTAGCAAGACCGCATACTGTTTTAAATGAGTTATGCCGCAGTGATCTCCTATACTATCGCAGAGGTAAAGAGCATTTGACCATTTACATGGCCGGAGTGGGAACTTGCAAATAAAATAATAATTTCTGGCCTCTATAGAATATCTATCGTAATGCGACTGAGATGTGGGAACAACCCTCCCGACTATTTTTTCCCTTCAACTTGGAACGAAAGGTGAATTTCCTAAAGTTATGAATAAAACACATTGAAGAGAAATCTTTTCAGATATTCAGAGGTACTTTCTTGAATAAAGTCAAAAGAAATTGGCCGCAATTGTTAATATTATAATATAATGGCCACCTTAAAACGTTATTTATTAATTGCCGGACGAAACTCTGCAAAATACAACAAAACCATTAGAAATAATACTATAAAACCATTAGAAATAATACAATAAAACCGTTTTTTAAATTAGATCATTTTCACGTTCAAGATACATAATATAACTGACTAGTATAAATTGGTTTAGCTACAAAAACAAAGAAATTGAGTACCTGATGAATCACACAAATTATAATTAAGTAACAGAGTCAAATAAATGCATATTAAAATAATCTTCCCTAAAGAATATCAATCCTAACTACTCTTACATACTAATAAAAACGAGAACTTTGTCATGTCACACAATGGTGTCAAAATATATCAAGATGGCCCACAGAGTGGCAGTTCTACTTATTTTCAGCACACGGATGCAGAAAACATTGGTATCAGTGTCAATTTATACTAGTCTAGTTTTAAACTAGATTTTCTGTGCTTCCCCTGTCTACTTAATGATAATTTCCTTTTCTTCCTTCAAACTAAAGATGAAAAGACTTAGCTACATTTTAACCACTAAACCTTCCTCTCTCTTTTCTCTCTAACTTTTTTCGAATTCTTTAACAAAATAATGAATTATTTAGTTTTTAGATCTATTCCTGTTGATAGATGCATTGTATTTGTGTCTCAGAAATGTAAACATTAATATATTTTAAATTTTAGTTGTGGATATATTATAGAAAATACGTTTAGAGGGTCATAGAATGGTTACAAAACTGTCGAAATAGGTATTTTCCTTGCGAAAAAAATTAGCATTAATAACAAAATACCTCAATGCACTAGTGAAAGTCTTTTTATCTATAGAAATTATTTTGAGAGTATTTACGATTGAAATAGTTTTATAATAATATTGCAACTATATACCATACATACAACACCAAGAATGCCTACCAAGCTGTCAATAGCAATATATTTATATTATACTAAAATAGCACGCGCCTAGTTATTCCTTAGGAAGAACAGATCATAATTTAATAAGATGCTTTATCCAATATAACGAATACAGGGTGAGTTTTAAGCTTATCTACTGGGTATGAGAAAAAGTTACAAGTAGTAATCTGTCAGTTTTTTAAAAGAACTAAATTGTCTCAAACAACTTTTATATTTGTCAAAACGCTAACTTTGGGTTAATTAAGCTGTTTTACCCTTAACCTAATCAGGTTGCTTTGTTAATTTTTCCTTTCATACCCAGACTTACCTAATACCTATCTATATGCATAATACGAGTAGAAGTAAATAGACTTAACTAATCCCACCGTATGTAGTAGATTGGAGGCTCTGTTCTCGAAGTTGTTGACAGCTACGTATACCTTTTTTTTTTTTTTTGACGCTGTGGTAATGCATTTACGCACCATACCCCGAAGGGCGTGTGTGGGACTCGCCCAGCCGAAGCCGAGAATACCCACTAAACCCACAGCGGCACAACGACATCGCCTGAGTGGCGGGGTCATGGGAAAATGGCACAGCCTAACTACCAATCCCCCGCCGGCGATTCCCGCCTAGGGCGGGCCCACAGTGGTCCCTCCACTCCACAGGGAGGGGCCGGGCTGGGTACGTCTTTTTGTGCGAGAAGACGCAGCAGCCAAGGGTTTTTTAGCGAGGTGTCCTTCCTCTTAGCCCCACTCGTTTGCCCGGAGGCAAACGGGGCCCCCAGCTCCTCTCAATGAGGAGACCGGGTTGCCCGACGGTGACCCGGAGTTCGGGTCACGTCAGCCACCTCGAGTGGTGGCCGACCCGCCGCACGTGTGACCGCCGAAGTGGTCCCCGCATCTGGTTTTGGTCCGCGCCGGTAAACCGGTAACCCCCATATCTGGGGGCCGTTCCCCTATCCGCCACCTGGGGACGCGTCCGATGGCAGGCCAGAAACTGCACACGGAACAGCTACGTATACCTGGGACAAGCTATCCAGTTAGGAAGGTCCAACTTCGGGAAAGAGGTCAAGCGTCGAATCCAACTCGGCTGGGCTGCTTTCGGGAAGCTACGTAAAAGCTTCTTGTCCGAAATACCGCAGTGTCTCAAGACAAAAGTCTTCGACCAGTGTATACACACCGGTCGAACCTATCGACATTTGTTTTGAGACACTGCAGTGCGGTTGCCAGTGATGACGTATGGAATTGAGACGTGGTCGTTAACAATGGGCCCTATAAGATGGCCTCAAGGTCACTCAAAGGGCAATGGAGAGGGCTATGCTTGTGGGTTTCACTGCGCGATCGAAATAGGAATAAAGAGATCCGCAGAAGAATGAGAGTAACCGGCATAGCCCGAAAAATTGCAAAAATAAAGTGGCCGTGGGCTGGGCACATTGCCCGTGGGGGACCGATGCCCGATGGGGCCGACGGGTTCTCGAGTGGCGACCACGCACCGGAAGACGCAGCGTGGGTAGGCCCCCGACAAAGTGGACCGACGACCTGGTGAAGGTCGTGGGAAACCGCTGGATGCGGGAAGCGCAGGACCGGTCGTCATGGAAAAAAAATGGGGCTAGGCCTATGTCTAGCAGTTTACGTTATTCGGCTGAAATGATGATGATGAATCCCACCGTACCGTTCCGCGTCAAAAACTCACCCTGTGTTATAAAAGTAAGCGAAATACGCATCTAATAAGTAAATATATTTTTAATAATTCATAACAACGTAACAGTTATTAGAAGTAATGAAATATTTTAATTCAAAAACAGAATAGAACATTGCAATACTAATACCCAGTAAACAATGAAATGAAGTGACTTACTGGGTTAAGATAAAAGGAACTAATGGCATTTTATACATTAGCCTTTATCTTTGTTATATAATATTTTTTGTAACCAACATTTGCAGTATTTTTGAAAATTGCCAGCAACTGATAAACTAATTTTACAAACAGAATATTATTAATCTTTTGAATCATTTTGTTTATCTTGCAGTTTTTACAAAGATGTGCTTTAATCACAATTTTGTTTAGAAAGAACAACTTCGATTTCCGTTAGAACATATTTTACACATATTTGTAAATTGTCATAAGTAAGGTATAGTATAAATATAACACACATTGCAATAATCAAGCCCTTTTATTATTATATAATGACATTAGATTTACAGAAGAAACGCTAGATACCTTTGAAAGTTCTTACCGAATTGAATGATAAAATAGAACGCACGTGTCTTAGATATTATAGATTTTTTAAATAGATTTACAATAGTTTTAAAAAACTACAAGTTCAATGATGGAGGGAATAGACGACCTCTTAAAAATTATATATGAAATGTTAAAATTATTTTCCGTGTGAGTGCTGTACTTGAAACAATATGTATTTTTAAATCATAACATCTCTATGCCATTGCTACTAAAGTATTATTCACGCATACCGTAAAATCGTGATTAATTTAAAAAACCTAATATGTACACTATCGTCTGATAATTGAGGAGATAAATTAATTTCTTTAAGTACCTACATTTGTATCATCTGTTACGTACGTACGTACTTCCAAATCAAGTTACAAAATGTAAGATGATAATTACAACGCTTATAAACTTTTTACGGTTCCGAAGTAAACTAGGAACTCGCTTTTAGTTTCGCCAAGTCTGTGTCTGTCCGTCTGCGGGTAATCTCAGTGACCGTTAGCTTTAGAAAGCTGCTGAAAGTAGATGTTTCATTTTGGGCCACCACCATGTACACTATATAGATAAAAAGAAAAAAAAAACAGATTTTCATAAAAAATACTCCTAAATTAATAAAACTACAAGTATAAATAATAATTTATTTGAAACGTTTTATAGTTATATAACCCTTTTTAAGGTAGTTATCGTTTGATTAACGACTTTGACAGTTCTATTTTCCCGTTGTGTTCATGGCGAGTGTTGATTTGAATTGATTGTGTTTCGGAGCTTTTAGGTCCGTATTACAGGATGTCACTCAAAACTCAAGCTCTACTTAAGTCTCGTTTCAAGCCATTTGATTGGTTGAAGCAAGTCTTAAGTAATGTTTAAACAGAGATCAATGCTTGAGTTTCCTTCTGGAATACGGAGCTTAGTGGTTGTTTTTGTTTTGTGTGCCGTAAATTCGTAATTCATATTTTGTTATTTTCGCAGACATAATATAAATACGATAGCCTTAGATACATGACACGTCAACCAAATGTCACCGTCAAATCGTTATTTCGCTTTTTGCTGACCACCATATTTATTAATATTGTTGTTAGTACTCAGCCAAGGAGTGCAGCCGAGTTACAATTAAATTTATATAAAAACTAAGCCAAAATATAGGAAACAATAAGTGTACATAGTGCTGGCCCACGCACCAAACATTTCTGAAACATCTCCTTTGGTACCAATATATAAATCAATCAAGCCGACAAAGTGGTAAATTAAAAAGTAAAAAAAATCTAAAGGTTCTTAACTTAGTTTGAAATTAAACTGTATACGCATTTTTTTATCGTAGTCGACATACTTTTTTATTCCGAACTTATGATTTCTTTCAAATACAAAAAAAATATTAAAAGTCGGTTCACGCAATCCAAAATTACCACCGAAAATTAACACCTGTCTAGTTTCTATAAATTAGTACCCTAATTTTCCGACAGATGACAATATACTTTGGGCTAATTAGCGCTGTTAAGAGCTATAGAATAGTTGGAAATCTTATTTTACTTTTCACTCTCCTGTGTGACGGACAGAGGAAACTACGGAACCCTACAGTGTGGATGACCCCGACACGTTCTTGGTCGGTTTTTATAGTATAATCCAAAGTTCATTATGAATTATTGGCTATGCACTGAAGATGTAGGTATTAAGTAACAGTTGATATCTTTTAAGTAGGTACCAACGTAACCCGTTATATAAACAGTACATAGAAAGCGAATGGAATATTTGGTATTTATTTGTATTACGATAGTTACACATGATGAAAGTAAATTTTATCACCATTTAATGCCACTGTACAACCAAACCAATGGGTCTTAAAAATTTTCCAACAAAGGCATCGGTCATCTATATATATAAAAATGAATCGCAAAATGTGTTGGTAAGCGCATAACTCAACAACGCCTGGACCAATTTGGCCAATTCTTTTTTTAAAATGTTTGTTAAAGTCCAAGGATGGTTCTTACGGAGAGAAAAAATTGAATAATTGCCGGGAAAAACCTAAAACAGCCTTTTGTTTTTCACATACATCTATATATATAAAAATGAATCGCAAAATGTGTTGGTAAACGCATAACTCAACAACGCCTGGACCAATTTGGCCAATTCTTTTTTTAAAATGTTCGTTAAAGTCCAAGGATGGTTCTTACGGCGAGAAAAAATCGAATAATTGCCGGGAAAATCCTAAAACAGCCTTTTGTTTTTCACATACATACGTTTTCTAACTGATCAATCGCCTCTGTATGAGAGGAGACCTGTGCCCAGCAGTGGGACGACTAAAGGTCGATGATGATGAATCGTCATTTAATTAGTTTTACTTCCGAGGGGAATCTAAAAAACGCGATATAACCGAATTCCACGCGGGCGAAGCCGCGGGCGGAAAGCTAGTAAAAGATAAATGTACAACAAGGTAGCCCAAGACCCATAAAGCTGACTAAACTCATAATTCTAATGAAGACGGACGTTTACAAAATAGTAAATTTAAAGTTCCTGAATTTTAAACATCCGTGTCCATTATTTTATACCAACATAAACGTATTTGGTAGGCAAAAGCTAGATAAATCTTGAATATCAAGTAATAATAGAGGAATAAAGAATAAATATTTGATTTTCCATTTTTACAGAAATTCTTAACAAAACTTAATCGTCTTCAATAAATTAATTCCGCACTTTTTGAAAACTTCATTAATTTAACGACAAATAATACTTATAATATATACTAGTACTTAGTAATGTTAACTGTATTGCTCACACCTAACCTAGAGATATTATATTGGGAAATAATCTAGTCTCAGACTTATTGCACGTTATTAACACTACTTACTTACGTACTTTCAGATTAAATAATGAGTAAGCCTGCACTTTTGAAGGAAGAACTTACCTAAAATTTAAATTTACAATCGCATCACGGAAACGATTAATAATAATTAATGTTTTTTTTTTACTAAACGTTATGGCAAGTTTCTAGTAATACTACCTACCCATATAAGAAAAAGGAAATATAGGTAGAATAAATAGACGATTTTACAGAAATAGTGTATGATCATTATATAATCGTAGAATTAATAAAATAGAACAAAATTAGAATTACAAAGATGAGAAAGCTGTTAAAATGACAGATTTGATAAGTGTTAATAAAGTAACATTTATGTGAACGATTAAAGTATATGGTCTGTTTGTTTTGTAACCTTGAATTATGATTGGTAAGAAATTAACAAGTAAATATTTTAACAATTCTGCTTTTTAGACTTCCTATTGATTGTAACATGTATTATGTTTGTTAATAAATAATTAGTGTTTTTTGACCGTCTTTATGAGCGCATCATAGAGACATTAGTAACGATTTACGAATTTTTATTGTCCTTTTAACTTCTAATTTTAAGTGGCTAATATGGTTTTATTATTAATTGTAAAATTATTATTATTTGTGTACTTATGAACGATTATTAACATGTAAATTGATAATGAAAAATATTTTTTTTTTAATAACTATACGTGTTTCTTTTACCCTTCGGCCAAATGGTCGTCAACGAAAGCGGGGCTCTATAGTTCTGACACGGAGTGAAAACCCAAACCAAGCCACAGGATGGCTTAAGTCCTTGGGGCTTACCAGAAGTGTGAAATGAGAAAGTGAGGATGGATGCTGTTGCTTTGGAGGATGCGATTCAAGAAGTCACAGAGCGCCTCGACTTCCAGAAATAGAAACCAAATTCTTGGGCAAACGGGGATATAAACGGCGAGTAAAACGATACGCTTAGAAATGATGAATGGTGGATTTAGGATATTAAGACAGAGATTGGGAGCGGCCATGTCATACTCGATATTTTAAATCTATACTCTACACTTAATATGTAAAGCTGAAGAGTTTGTTTGTGTTTGTTTGGTGTTTGTTTGTTGTTTGTTTGAATGCGCTATTCTTAGGAACTACTGGTCCGATTTGAAAAATTCTCTATGCGTTAGATAGCTCATTAATTCAGGAAGACTAAGCTATATAACATGACGCTGCGACCTATAGGAACGGAGCATAAAAAAAAGCATATAGGAAACCACACCGCACGGCGCCGCTAGTACAAAATATGTTCAATGGGCTATCAAATATATTTTTTAAAACAATTGTAAGTAAGTGTTATTACCATTATAACAAGAGCATTTGGAAGAAATCTAATTTGCTCAACATTAAATGAAAACTTTATCGCCGCGTAGTCGCGTAGTAATCTGAGGCATGAAATTATATTATGAAACTAAAATTATGAATAAATTAAATTGTTCATTCAATATATGAAAAAGACGTGGCTAAGAAACGAATGTTACATTAAGGAGGGTGTCGCGATTGCTAAATTGCTTAAAGAACTAAAAGATTATGGGTCTGTAAATAAAAATTTAAGTTATCGCAGTGTTTCGAGAAAATGCCTAAAGCTGGAGAATTGCTTTTGAACTTGTGAGTTTTATTAATAACCATGGAGGTTGACACTTTACGTAAGCCGTTACGTTACCGTTAGGTTTATAATATGTCACATAGTTACTTGGTTATCATATTTCAAATTTGATGTTGTTCCAAATGTCTGGTGACGAACAGAAGTGTTTCTGTGGTGAAAATTAAGTAATTTAGATATCCGTATAAGGCATTGCATCGGGACTCTGCCAGGGACTTTTCCATCGGGTTATGGGCACCCCGCTTAATTGCCGGTATCGTATATTGTAAGATTGGAAAATACGCACTTTTCGTGATGACTGGTGGCCAGAGTTCGTCAGGTTCTATTTTTGGAATAAGAAAGCTTCGGTGTGTACAAAGCTTTGATGTTTGGAAGTTCCAAGTCAAACCTGGAAGTTCGAAGGCTACCTGAAGTTTTAAGTCTGGTAGATTGCTGTAGAATCATCCAAGGTGATCGGCAGGCGCGAACTAATGTGTCTACTGTGAATTCCACTCAAAATGTTTAAAGATTATCTCCATCTCACAAACAGAAAGCCACAAGCAACAATTAGGGTGGGAGAACACGTTAGTCATAATGCAAATGTCACATTTGGGGTAGCTCAGGGTAGTGTATTGGGCCCCACATTATTCCTGCTTTACATAAACGACCTCTGCAATCTTAAAATCAATAACACTGACGACACTGATGTAGTGTTTTCCGAGAAATCTTGGCAGGAAGTTGCCCAAAGTGCTGAAGCCCGGTATGTCGCAAATAGCAGAATGGCTCAAAAATAAACTGCTCACACTTAGCACAGCTAAAACGAACTGCATTTGTTTCTGTAATCACACAAAACATAACCAAATAATGATTAGAGTTTATACATGTGATGACTCATATAACTGTCAATGTCCGAGACTACTCAGGTTTGTTGGGAAACCAACATTAACCTTTTAATGTTCTGTTGTGTTTATGTATGGCAACATTTAATGTATATTTATGTATGGCAACATGGTGTTTTGTCTGTCATACTCTCTTGTGTCAAGTTCTGAATAAACCGCACGTCTTGTATCGTAGCTCGTGGTTTTTATTAATTCACCAGTGCAACTACAGTCCATTAAACTATACATCGATGCCTCGTTTTCCTTCATGGTCCTTCGAAACATAATAGAAGCCGCGAGTTCTGTGTAGGAGTGGTGAGCAGCAATTTTCAAGTCGTGTCCGTCACGTGCCTATGCGCGTCGGTGCGGGAAGGCGCCATCACAAGCCACCAGAAAATCTGCATGCAGCGTGGTAAAAAGAACCTATACAAACGCCAAGAGCAGCATACATCTGGCTATCCAAGCTACCAGATTTTCATGGTTCTATAAACCAATTTTTTCTATACAAAATTTCATCTTATAACGCCATTTTCCAAAAGTACATTTCCATTGGTGCATTCAAAATTTCGCGCCACGTAAGACATCACTTAGCTTGCGCGATACGTTCAAATACGCTACCGTTTCGTTCGTGTCGACGTGTGATTGGTGCAGAATAGTTGCCGAGTTTGCCGCCGCAAGGAGCTGGCGCTAGCGCTGCTTGCCTACGTGACCTGCTGTGAGCATATTAGCCGGCGCTTGCGTCCGCGCGTCGGCCATTGTTGTGTTTTTTCATCGACCACGCCCGAGTTAAGTGTGTGTAGAAAAATAGCTACTTATAAGCAAAAGTGCAGTGTAATATCACTAATTCAATAACTTTAAATTTAACTAGTGTTTTCTTTAAACGTTAAACTATACAGTTGGAACGATGTCGAAAGTAAAAGATGCGTTCCAGCCCGCAGAGTCAATGAACTTGGCGGCGCTTCATCGTAAACTTTCAGCAGCAAAAGGATTAATTACAAAGATATCCAACGCCCTGATGGACAAGGATGCATCTCAGTACGATCAGCACGACTTGCGTGTTAGAGAAGAGCACCTCCGAGCCTCGTTTAATAAGTGGGAGGATATCACACTCGAAATTGCTGGCATAAATCCCGAAGCCGCCATCAGGCAGGATTGCGGTCAAGCGCTGGTTTATAATGGGTAAAAAAAAAAAGCCCCCACAGTCGACGATAATATTGAAGAGGTGTACCTGGACGCATTGGCTCGCATCGGGAAACTGTTATCCCAATCGCTATCCAAAGAAGCTTCAAGTAATGTTTCAAGTAATTCTAAGCATAATATTAAGTTGCCTAATGTAGTCATTCCTACTTTTAATGGAAAATACAGTGACTACCAGCCATTTATCTGTTTATTCGATGCTCTCATCCATAAAAACAATAACTTAGAAAACATAGAAAAATTGTTTTACTTACAAACATATGTGAAGGATGAACCTCACGATCTTATAAAATATTTACTTTTGTGTTCAGAAAGCTATGATCAAGTAATGTTTCAAGTAATTCTAAGCATAATATTAAGTTGCCTAATGTAGTCATTCCTACTTTTAATGGAAAATACAGTGACTACCAGCCATTTATCGGTTTATTCGATGCTCTCATCCATAAAAACAATAACTTAGAAAACATAGAAAAATTGTTTTACTTACAAACATATGTGAAGGATGAACCTCACGATCTTATAAAATATTTACCTTTGTGTTCAGAAAGCTATGATGAAGCTCGAAAAATCTTAAATGACAGGTACAATAATGTATACAAGATCACTAATGATCACATAAGTTTATTGTTGGATACAAAACCTATAACAAGATCAACATCTGTTAATATTAGAAGTTTTTTGTCAATAGTTAAGCAACAGTTAGCGGCATTAAGGAACTTAGGTCATTCTGTTGAAGAATGGGATCCTATAGTACTTTGCATTTTAACAAAAAAGCTAGACTTAATTTGTAATAGGGAATTTGAACTCTGTAGGCAGGATCAACCTAGTGTCATAAGCCTTATTGAATTTCTAGAAAAGCGAGCCCTAGCGCTCGAGAATGTGGAACGGGATAAGGTCACATCAGCATCAAAGGCTGTCCATGTTGCTACTCTGAAGAATGCACAGCGCGCCAACCCTACAATGAAGAGCTGTTCTCTATGTAAGTCAATGCACAAACTATATATTTGTCCGCAATTTAAACTGATGCCAGCTAATAAAAGAGTAAAATTTATTACAGACAACAATAGGTGTAAAATATGTTTAAATAACCATAATAAGCCATGCAGGTATAAGTTCAAGTGCCAAGTCTGTAAACAGGATCACAACTCTCTCCTCCATGAGGAAGAGGCTCCGTCACCTGTCACTTTGGTGGCTGGGTCTGTCACTGAGCAAGTTCTATTGCCTACAGCAGAGGTAAAACTTATAGCGAGCAATGGAACTGAATTTCATGTGAAGGCTCTCCTCGATACAGGTTCCCAAGTTTCATTTGTGACCAAGGAGTTAGCTGACTTCTTAAATGTACCGATACAGACAACAAGCACTGCTGTAACTGGCATAGGGCAATCTTTCAATAAATTAAAAGAAAGGGTCAACTTAGAATTACACTCTCTTAACCAAGACTATAAGATCTCTGTTTCTTGTTACATATTGGAAAAGATAACTTCAAAGTTGCCTCAAAAAAGATTTAATATTAAAAACTTAGCTTTGCCTCCTAATATTACACTGGCTGATAGAAGGTTCAATGAACCAAGTAATATACATATATTATTAGGAGCTGATGTCGTCTTTCAGGTGCTGATGCCTCCTGAGCATCGAGTAGTCCAGTTCAGTCCTAATGAGTCTGCGGGCAACCCTGTCTCACCTCCATTAATTAATACAAAGTTTGGCCATGTAATTGCAGGTAGTATAGAGTTAGGCAATTTCACTTTTCAAAATACAGATCCAGTAGATTCCTTATTTTGTGAAACATGTACTTCTGATATTCGTCAAACACTTTCGGAATTTCGGGCATGTGAAAAAGTTCCTGAAACATTCACAGAATCCCTTCCTGAGCATGAATTGTGTGAAAATATATTCTTAGAAAATATTCAGTTGGACACACAGCACAATAAATTACAAGTTGTCCTACCTTTAAAGCAATCTTTATGTTCTATTAATCAATTTTTAGGAGATTCATTTCATTTAGCTTTGAAGACATTTTACAATTTAGAAGTTAGACTAGCTAAGAATCGAATCCTAGTCTACATAAATTATAATCAGACTTCATTCATGAATATGTAAGACAAGGTCATGGTAGTGTCATTGATATCAGTCTATACAATTTAACAACTGATCCAGTGTACTTTCTACCGCACCATGCAGTACTTAATTTACAAAAGAAAACAACCAAATGTCGTGTTGTTATGGATGGTTCTATGAAGACCAGTAATAAAACTTCATTAAATGATTTAGTGCTAAACGGACCGGTAGTACAAAAGGAACTTGTTGATGTTTTGTTACTATTCAGAGTAGATAATTATTTCTTCATAACAGACATTAAAAACATGTTTCGCAACATACAGGTACATCCAGAATACAGGTCGTCTTTGCAAAATATTCTATGGAGAGATACTCCCAATGAAAGTGTTTAATGCATTCAACTAAACACTGTTACATATGGGTTAAAAAGTTCATCTTACCCGCTAGGTTGTCCGTGTCAACTCTCAGTTGACATGACCTTGGTCCTTAAATTGCCCATGTCAACTCCCAGTTGACATGGCGCGCGCCTGCGCGTTCCGCTCCCCCGTCGACTATTTTATTGATTTTTGTCGTCTCTGTTTGTCTACCGTCATTTGTAGATATCTATCTCGCTTCTCGGTGAAATTGTCTACCATCTTATGCCAAAACATTAACCCGCGCAATGAAAAAATTTTAAAAAAAAGCCGTTAAGATAACGCGCTTTGAAATCGTGAGCGGGCGAATACGAGTGGCGGCTCGATTCGGCTGTTGTTTTTTATTAATACGTGTAATATTTACTTTGTGTTTTGTTATTTACATGGTAAGTTATCTACTAATACATAGAAATAAAGATTTCAGCATGATACGCAAAAAACTTAGCCTTTTTGGAACCCGATACATTTGGTGGTACTTTTTGGGACTTGCTTTGCTCACGACGTGATAATTTTTATTAAGTATATAATTTCGGTTTGATTTTTGTTTATTTTGCAAGAATGTTAGTCTACTTCTGTTGTATTACTTTAATTTTAGGCCTTATTGTGATATTTACGCATCTGTGACATGTCAAGTTTATCGGCTCGCGACGTCATTTTTTTTTTCAAAATTGAAATGGTATAAAAAATTATTTTGTATGGACACGTATATAGTTTTATTTCTTATCCTAATCTATATAGTTTAAACATTTTAATTAACAATAAAAATCCATATGTCATCGCTTTACTTTTCGAAATATGATCGTATAAACATTGACGTGCTCAAAAACGCGTTATCTCTGTGTTTACGTTATCATAAATCTGAACCGTAGTCGAATACTTAAAAACAAAACACTTAATAAAATAGCTTCATTCATACTCAACATAAAAACATAACACTTGTTAGTGTTTCAATAGCAACTTGAGACGCAATGACTGTGTTTATGACACTTGAGCCGGCGCGCGGCGCGGCGTTAAGTGGGTAATAAATCACGAACACTTCAAGTGGGTGTGTCACGTGACTCCGGACAACCAAGTTAGCAACTAGGTGTCTAAAATGGCTAGCCGAGCAATACAAGGATGACTTCCCAATGGCTGCATTCATTATAAAAAATTGCACTTATGTTGATGATATTCTGTTCTCGGAAAGCACCTCAGAAAAATTGATGGAAGCCCGAGAGCAGCTTTTTACATTGTTAAGTCTAGGTAGTTTTCAGTTACACAAGTGGGTGTCAAACTCAAAGGAATTATTACAAGATATCCCACAAGATTTACAACATTTTGATGAGGTTGATTTACATAAAAATAATCACTCATTAAAAACTTTAGGTATGAATTATGATACTCAGTCAGACTCGTTTGTAATATCAAGTCCTGAAGCTAGGGTCACGATACCACAGACCAAGCGTGAAATTCTAAGTTTTATTAGTCAGTTCTTTGACCCCTTAGGCTTGATTGGACCCTTGGTGGTTGGCGCTAAGGTAATTATGCAACGTTTATGGAAAGCCCAACTAGACTGGGATTCATTACCTGATAAAGAGTTGCTTCAAGCATGGCATGCATTTTACACCAGCTTAGTTACAATGACATCGTTGTCTATACAACGACTTGTAGGTTTACACAAATCAATCTTTGCACAAATTATTGGTTTTGCTGATGCATCTGGCACCACTGCTTATGGCTGTTGTGTATATTTGAGATGTGTTGACAATGCAGGCAATGTTAAGGTAGCCTTTTTATGCTCAAAGTCGCGTGTAAATCCTGATTCACAAAGTTTGTCTGTTCCAAGGCTGGAACTGAATGCTGCTTAGTCGCGTGTAAATCCTGCTTCACAAAGTTTGTCTGTTCCAAGGCTGGAACTGAATGCTGCTTAGTCGCGTGTAAATCCTGCTTCACAAAGTTTGTCTGTTCCAAGGCTGGAACTGAATGCTGCTTTATTGCTATCTAAGTTAGCCAGTAGAGTCTATGACATACTGTCGGCTAAAACAAAAATTGAAAGTGTCCTTCTCTATTCAGACTCACAAATTGTTTTAGCCTGGCTTAAAACTGATGTAACTAAATTAAAAGCGTATGTGGCTAATCGTGTGAAGGCTATCCAGCTACTTACAAAAATGCATACCTGGTTATATGTTAGCTCGCAAGAGAATCCAGCTGATTGTCTTAGCAGAGGAGTGGCTCCTCACGAGCTGATTGATCACCCCCTATGGTGGAGTGGACCAGAGTTTATTCATTCAAGTGAGTACAAACCCAATTTAAATTTTAACATGCCAGAGGAGTTACCTGAGGTAAAGGACCCTTCCTCATGCTTGAGTGCTATGGCTTGCACTACAGTTATTTCAAAAATATTATGTCTTCATTTTCTAGACAAATTTTCAGATATAAACAAAATGCAAAGAGTATTAGCTTATGTATTGCGATTTTGTCAAAATGCAGGGTCAAAAGATGTTAAAAATAAATATAATTATATAACCAGTCAGGAACTCGGAATCATAGATAAAGAATTATCATTCTTTATCTATGATTGTAACATATGAGCAACAGAAGTTTCTAAGTGATGAGATTCATGCATTAAGATGTGGTAAGGCAATTGTCAAAGGAAATCTAAAAGCTCTTTGTCCTTTTATTGATGACCCAGGTTTGCTTCGTGTTGGAGGCCGGTTGCATAATGCTGATATACCATATGCCCAAAGGCATCCCATTATTTTGCCACGGGATTCACGCGTCACTAACTTGATAATTCAAAGTGAACACTTGAGAAACTTTCATGCAGGCCCCAAGCTGACTCTGTCATCACTAAGGCAAAGATTTTGGATAATACATGGTCTCAGAGAAGTTAAAAAAGTTTTGTATAAGTGTATAATTTGTTTTAAATTAAAAGCCGAAGCCTCTAAACAACTAATGGGCTCATTGCCACCTGATAGGGTGAGAGCATGTCGCGCATATCAAAAGGTTGGTTTAGATTATAGTGGAGCAATACCATTGAAAATTGCCCGAATTAAAAAGCCAGTAATTACTAAAGGGCTATTCATTTAGAGCTTGCATCCGACTTAACCACCGAAAGTTTTATTGCATGTCTTAATAGGTTTATTGCCAGAAGAGGAATGCCTACTGACATTTACAGCGACAATGCTTCAAACTTCAAGTGTGCAAAGAAGCAGTTAGATGAAATGTATAATTTGCATAATTCACCAATACATCAAAAATTAGTTTCCCAATTTGCAGCTCAAAAGAGAATCAATTTTCATTTCTTACCATGCTACTCACCTGTATTTGCTGGATTGGCGGAGAGTGGTATAAAAAGTTGTAAGACTTTGTTAAAAAGAA
Organism: Sesamia nonagrioides; assembly: GCA_017933935.1. NCBI lineage: Eukaryota > Metazoa > Arthropoda > Insecta > Lepidoptera > Noctuidae > Sesamia > Sesamia nonagrioides. The sequence goes on along the minus strand of JADWQK010000626.1, from coordinate 350,803 downwards.
AGTTACATAAAACCAATTTTAACCTATGAGGAATTGTATACAGTTTTATGTCATTTCGAGGCCATATTAAACAGTAGACCTCTAATGCCGCTAACTAATGATGTTAATGATTATACATGCATTACTCCAGGCCACTTTTTGATTGGTTCTGCTTTAAATACATACCCTGATGCATATGTTACTATGATAACTACATCTCAATTTTGGAAAACCTGTAACGATATAAAATTGTCCTTCTGGAAAAGCTGGAGTAAGCATTATTTGAATTTATTACAAGGTCGACCTAAGTGGTTAACTTCCGAACCAAATGTAAAAGTGGGATAGTAATACTTAAAGACGACAACTTGTCGCCAATGTACTGGCCTTTAGCTAGGGTTATAAATATCTTTCCAGGGGATGATGGAAAGGTTCGTGTAGTTGAAGTTAAGACTTCAAATAAAAATATGTGTGTTACCGTTAGATTGTCCAGAAGACAAATAGCTGTGTCCTAGTAGTTTTTATACTGATCCCAAGATATATATTGTCGTAGGGCTAGGCGTAGTACATGTCTTTGTTATTTTAAGTATTTATAGTTAAGTACTCTCTATCCATAAGGTAACTTAAGAAATCATTAGAGTTTCTATAAACACGAAAATAGTAACGTGTTAAGCGTGTCTATTAAACATGAAAATGTAATTTTAAAAAACATTTAATGTGTATGATGTTTTTCTCATTGTTTTTCATCACAGTGTCTATGCACGTAAGTAATTGTTGCCTACTGTAATTATAATGTAAGTAGATGTTTGTATTGCTGGCCATTCTTGAATTTTGTTTCCCCGGCAATATGTTGGGAAACCAACATTAACCTTTTAATTTTCTGTTGTGATTATGTATGGCAACATTTAATGTATATTTATGTATGGCAACATGGTGTTTTGTCTGTCATACTCTCTTGTGTCAAGTTCTGAATATACCGCACGTCTTCTATCGTAGCTCGTGGTTTTTATTAATTCACCAGTGCAACTACAGTCCATTAACCTATATATCGAAGCTTCAAATTCCTTCAAGGGTCTCACAAATAAAAGTAACTTGATGTTATTGTTGACCAGAGACTAACGTGGAACAGAACAGGTCATTAATAGAATTAGGAAATTTAGCTGAATTTTCAGAGCGCTGAGATATATCGTATCAAAGTCAAGTACCCATCAATTCAAATACCTCCAGAAACCTACTTAATGAAATATAAATAGCTTAAGTACAGTCTGTACTAGTGTACTGCATCCACATTTGGGGGTGTCGTTCGCGGCGCGTGCTGGAATGCTGACTCAGCAACAGGTGGTTATAGTGCTGAAGTTCCGAGAATTCAAACTTGTTACATAACTGATCCAAGCAGACTGAGTATTTACTGCATTCTTGTGTACCTTGCCAAAATGAGTTCATGTCGTAGTATATTACTATCTTCCAATCGTCTCTGATTAATTGCATGTTTGCAATTTTATCAAAATAAAGACCTTCCTTTTTCTTTTAGCTGTGTAACATTGTAAGAACAGGTAGCTGTTGTGAAAATGCTCATGAAAGACATAAGTAACATGACCAGCTTTGAGAGGCTGTAATTTTTGTGAATGAATGCTGATGTCACCCGTGCTCCTCCATGGTAAGTTCATGTCTTTGATCGATATTAAATTTGTTAAATGACCTTCGTGAGGTATGATAATCGGATGCATCTTCTTGATTAATGCTAGCCTTGCTCAATCTGCCTTCAACTCGGAGAAGTTCCTCATTGTCAAGGAACGGATTTAATTGCAATAACTTGCTTTTTGCTGATAGTGGCTTGTTTTCTTGTAAATTATAAATTTCTTGTACGAATTCTCTCGGTTGTACATATAAAATTAATTTATGCTTAGCACAGATTACTTCTTGTAATGTAAAATAACCTTTTAAGCGGTTGTTCTTGTTTCTTGGTTGCTTGATAAATCTCAATATCCATGCTAAAACTCTTGGTAGTTTAGCAAGTGAACTATATGTTGTTAATAATTCACCCAAAGTGCTATCGCTTTCTTGCTGCGATATGTGATTGATTTGCTAGATTTTTCTTGCTTCTTCGTCTGTAGTAAAAACTGCTTGTTCAGTTTCTTCGCCAGGGTCGTTGTTTCGCAGCCATGATGGTCCTTCCCACCATAGCGAAAAGTTTTTCAATTGATCGACTCCCAATCTACGGCTTGCGCAGTCCGCTGGATTATTTGATTAAATCTTGCTTTAATTCATTTGCTGATTCGACAGAAAGACTCCCGTGTAGGATATCATCCATGTAGCATGACTGCTGATTGTTTTTAGATAATCCCAACTGTATCTGAAAGTTTTCTTGAAATGGCAATCTTACTTCATACATTCCATTTTCACGTCTTGTTGTTTTCTTGTAATATTCCATGCATTGTACATCCTCTGCGGATAAATTGGGTGATTCTGTAATGTCTTCGATCTCCCAAAATCTTTGTACTTCGTCCACCTGATTCAGGACTACATTACAATGAAAAGTCTGTAAATTACCGCACAGGATCCATCCCAGTCGTGTCTGTTGCGCAACCGGTAATGATTGATCAGCCCTGATAATGCCTTCTAAAATGATTTTTGTGTTATGTTTGCCACGACATTCACGGCAGCGTTTTTCTGATATATATACATAATATACATTCTTTATCTCCATGCGAATAATGATAGTTTTTGCACAAATGCAATCGTGTTACTGTTTGTCGCTTTGCACTTGTTTAAAAACTTACTGCAATAATATATTCCGTGGGACTCTTTACATAACGGGCATGTTTGCTTGACATAATTTCCCGAAGTCTTACTTGCTGAATTTTGGATCGTGAAATTTGACGCTGATGATTTTTGTTGCTTGCTTCTTTAATATGTCATCCATTTTGCTAGATGTACCTCTGGAGAGATTTGCATGTATGGCCTCCATGGTGAGAACTTGTTAAGGAGTAATTGGAAAGATCTTACTTGAATGTCCTTGATGACTGCTTACTGCTTCTTGATCATTGCTTGAGGCACCTGCTGGTCTCGCCTCCTGACGACACAACAAACCTTGAGACCCCTGTTAGTCCCAAAGTCTAATATGCCTTCACTGAACACTGATAGATTACGGATCCTTGATGATCCTTTAGACACTTATTAGTCTCTAACCACACTTAGCTTCTGATAGATTACGGATCCTTGATGATCCTTGAGACACTTGTTAGTCTCATACCACACTTAGCTTCTGATAGATTACGGATCCTTGATGATCCTTGAGACACTTGTTAGTCTCAAACCACGCTTAGCTTCTGATAGATCACGGACCCTTGATGATCTTTGAGACACTTGTTAGTCTCAAACCACACTAGGCTTCTGATAGATTTCGGATCCTTGATGATCCTTGAGACACTTGTTAGTTTCAAACCACACTTAGCTTCTGATAGATTACGAATCCTTGATGATCCTTGAGACACTTGTTAGTCTCAAACCACACTTAGCTTCTGATAGAATACGGATCCTTGATGATCCTTGAGGCACTCATTAGTCTCTAACCACACATAGCTTCTCATAGACTGCGGTCCTTGATGATCCTTGAGACACTTGTTAGTCTCTAACCACACTTAGCTCCTGATAGATTACGGATCCTTGATGATCTTTGAGACACTTGTTCGTTTCTAACCACACTTCGCTTCTGATAGATTACGGATCCTTGATGATCCTTGAGACATTTGTTAGTCTCAAAGTTTGGTAGTCACTGATCACAACACACGTTAGAGTCACTGCTTCGCTTCCCGCTACAATATCCGAGTGCCGCCTGTAGGAGGTTGTACGTGGGAATCGTGCGGTCCATGGCCCTATATGGGGCCCCTGTGTGGGCGATGGACCTGACGGCCGGAACACTCGCCATTCTGCGCAAGCCACAGAGGCCGATGGCCGTCAGGGTCGTCCGCGGGTATCGCACGATTTCCTACGAGGCGGCTTGCGTCCTGGCCGGATCCCCGCCCTGGGACCTAGAGGCGAAAGTACTAGCGTCATTGTACCGATGGCGCAAGGAAGAGCGGACAAGGGGCTCCAGTCCGGCGCAGCGGCAGATCGAGCTGCGCTGAGGGGAGCTCCGTCAGGTCCTGGTGAGGACTGGCGGCAGAGGCTTATGTGCCCTACCGCCGGCCTCGCTACCGTCGAGGCGATCCGGCCAGTACTCGACGACTGGCTCGGGAGAAGGCACGGCTCCCTGTCGTTTAGGGTGACGCGGGTGCTGTCGGGGCACGGCTGCTTCGGCAAGTACCTGCATCGCTTAGGCAGGGAGCCAGACGTTCGGTGCCACCACTGCGTCCAATGTGGGGGGACACGGCGCAGCACACGCTCTCCGAGTGTGTAGCTTGGGAGGAGCAGCGCCGTGTCCTCACAAATGAAGTAGGAGGCGACCTGACGCTGCCGGCAGTAGTACGGAGGATGGTCGGTAGCGCAGAGTCGTGGGACGCGGTGGTGTCCTTCTGTGTGGGTGGGGCTGTGGAAGAATTTAGACTCCCGCGGCCCTACGCGCGCTCGTGATAGAAGATACACCGGGGTGGTTTTAGTCAGTAAGAGTCTGACAGACCCCGTCGCCCACCCCAGGGCGGCGGACATCCATTGAGGATTTCCACCCCGGAAAAAAAAAGAGGTCTGATAAGCATACCTGAAGTTGGCGTTGAAGTAATTAACATAATTTTACTTCAACGTTTGCAATTGTAATACTTAATACATATGTATTAGTAGCTTTGTGTATAATCAGCATTAAAGTGTATGGACTAAATTTAAAAAATTGTAAGTTTATATTCTACTAGCTTTCCGCCCGCGGCTTCGCCCGCGTGGAGTTCGGTTTTATCGCGCTTTTTAGATTTCTCAGTGTTTCTCTACTATATTATGCATTTATTATACATACAAACCTTCCTTAAGAATCACTCTATCTATTAAAAAAAACCGCGTCAAAATCCGTTGCGTAGTTTTACAGATCTAAGCATACATACGGACATACAGCGAAAGCGACTTTGTTTTATACTATGTATTGATACATTAAATATACTTATTGCACAACACTCTTTCTTATGACTTCACTCATATTCTTCAAACAATATTTAATGCCTGTTACAGACAACTTCAGCTGAATGTGACACACCGCAACAGCAGCAGCAGGTGCCTCTACCTCCACCGCAGTACTTCACACCTCCCCGTGAGAATATTCATATTGAGGACAGTAAGTAGTACGTAGTGAGGCAGTAAGTAGTCATATCCATACTATTAATATTATAAATGCGAAAGTATCTCTGTCTGTCTTTCTGTCTGTCTGTGTATGTAACATCCCGCTTTGATCAATAGGACCAGAGCAGTAACAAAAAATGTTGCAAAAACGGGGGCAAACGCGGACGTATATATTGCTCCCATTATTTTAACAGGCGCTTATTTCATATCAATATTATAAATCGGAAAGTGAGTTTGTTTGTTTCGCTTTCATGCCGTAATTACTGAACCGATTGCTTTGAATTATTGCAGACGTAAAGTTAGTAAAGTCCAGATTAAATAATAGGGTACTTTAAATCCCGGAAAAATTTGATATTCCCAAAGGAAATGTAAAAAGCACGATATCACCGAATTCCACGCAGGCGAAGCCGCGGGCGGAAAGCTAGTATGTAACTATATTGAAATAAAATTTTGTTGAAAGTGTGTAGGTACTTTATGACAAATCCACATAAATTTGTATTACCTAAATGGTTTAAAATCAATACAAATATATAAATCTGAAGACTTTGAACGTGCTAATCTCAGGACCTATTGGTCCGATTTGAAAAATTCTTGTTGCGTTGGATAACGCATTAATCGAGGAAGGTTTTGGCTATAACATCACGCTGCGACCAATAGGAGCGAAGCATATAAAAATTTGTGCTGTATATTATGATCTAGAAGTGAAATATATATATATATATATATATATATCTTTAAAAATCGACTCTTTTGAGGTTAAAATAAAATGTTTAAATAACTAACTCCACGCGAACGAAGTCGCGGGCGGCTGCTAGTTATTAAATAAACAAAGGCCATGAAAAGTTTTTAATACTTTTAGTATTATAAGTTTGTCTTCTACATAATTTAGTAACTGTTATTTTCAGCAACGGATAATGAAAATCGGCCAGGCACAAGCCAGGAGCAAGTGGGGTTCGATGTTGAGGAGATAGAGGGAGGTGTAGTTTCCCCTACTCCCCATCACGCTCTTGTGAGCCCAAGATGCAGCGGAGTAGGTGCTCGCCACGTCATTCGCCCACGCTGCACCTCACCGCGCTGCAGCCGCCGCCGTACACGCCCTGCTGATGCAGCTTCACTCTTTGCTAGCACCGAAGAAAGATGGCAGAATTTCGCTATAGAGTTTGCCACTGAGCATTTAAGGCTTAAAAAACGGGAGCTCGAACAACAGTCTCAGTGGCATACTCCCTATCCTTGCATACGCATCGCCATCTATTTTTAAGACGCCTAAAGGTGCTCTCTATTAAGACCCTGGTTCTACTATGCACTCTATTATATTCCTCTGCTGCTGAATCAATTACCGGGTCTGTGTAAGGGGTCATTAACCATGGACGTTGTGGGTATCCTGCAAATAATTTAGAATTAAACGAACTTACCTTGTGAAGTTCGATTCTAATTATACGAAGAACACGAACCGATGAAGATGATTACCAATTTACATGCAGCAGTACGTAGTATGGTGCCGTCCTTGTCACACTTTAAAGACTTTTCAAAAAAAAAAAAAATTCAAAAACCCGCTCATCGATCCCACTCCGGTCTCACTGTCTTATGTTCATTACGTTTTAGGGCTAGTCTAACCACCTCCGGTCTAACATCTTCGGTTCGTGATCTTCGTATAATTAGAATCGAATTTCACAAGGTAAGTTCGTTTAATTCTAAATTATACTTCATATCACTCCCGAAGATGATTACCAATTTACATGCAGATGTTTAGAGTGTAATATAAAAGATTTTTCTTTTTTGTTTCGAAATGGTAATGATTAAACACATTTATAAACAATATTTTGCATTATGCAATATTTACTAGCAAACTGCAGTTCATGTGTTGATAGTAAATAAGGATAAAGATTCGAATACAATTAAGTAAACAATGAATTTGCGAGGCGATTTCCTATCGATTCAAAAGTTTCTATTATAATACGTTTGAAAAATATTAGAGGTATTACTCCAGCCCACAGCCCTTCGAACCGCCTGCAGACTGAACTGATGTACGCCGCGTGCCTTGTGCTATGTGCACCAACATTGACACGTCCACAGCGCTTCTATGGAGAGTATCCTTTACCCTGTGGGATAAAGTTTGAGGGCCAATTTTCCTGTGAAGCTTACGAAAACTTATGAATAAATTATTTGTCTCAGTGTTTCTAATAGATTTTGTTTTATCTAAGTATGCTTTCGATGCGATGGCTGGACATATAATTGTGGTTCTCTTTAGAAAAGGCAGTCTGATCAGGGGTTGGTAAGCGCCGGGTCTGGACGATTTAATTAAGTCAGTATTTTTTTATTATCTACAATTAAATAATTGATTTCAGTAATATTATTAATTTTGATTAAGCTAAGAGTTGAGATTCTCTGAGTTGACACAATGGCAATCAAAGCGACAGTTTTATATGATAAAGCATTAAGGCTCACGTTATCATAAGGATAATAATCACTTAAATAATTTAAAACCACGGAGCTATCCCATGTTGTATCATATTTAGGAGTAGGAGGATTTAGTCTAAAAGAACCTTTCAATAATCTATTCACATAATCAGTTTTCATTATTTAATTACCCCGAACCAACGATAAAGTGGATCTCGTGGTATTTAAAGTACTATAGCTAGCCCCAGCATTATGTCTATCTGACAAAAATGTTATATTGCCAGACATATCGTCAATCAAGAAACTGCAATGTTTTTGTTGACCAAACTCCAACCAAAATTTGAATGAAGAATTATACAGAGATAGTGTATTTTGGGCTAACGAAGCCATGAGTAAATCTAGTGACGATACTGGTACGCCCAAGTTCAATCAACGACTGCCGGATAATATAGCTGCCATCAGGGTAAGGCTTGTACAGTGAGTGTGCTTCTCTGAAAGGAGAATGCAGTAGCTTAGTATTCGGCTCAAAAAATATTTCTTGTGACACAAGTAGTTTTCGATATAGCGGAAACCACGGCTGTGAGGGCCAGTAGGAAAACACAATAATACCTTCGGCTTTATCAATTACGAATTTGTGAAGAACTTTTGTAAGGCAAAATGGTGAAAATGCGTAAAATTATATTTTGTTTGTCCATTTAAACGTAAATGCATAAACTTCTTCTGACTGCGGATCAATCTTCCACGAAGCATACCTGTCACACTTATGATTCTGTATGCTTGCGAAGAGATCAAAATGGGGGGTGCTAAACTTAGCTCAAATTTCAGAAAATGCGTAGTCAGCTAGTTGCCACTCGGTATCGATGGACTATTAGTGTGAAGCGCGATCTGCATCAACATTATCGCTAGATTTAATATATCTTTATATTTATGTGTCTGTAATCTATATGGTGTACATAATAAAGAGTATTTTATTATATTCTATCGCAAATATGAAAATTCTACGCTTTTCATGTCGTGTAAGATCGTTTAAGTGAGTGTGTTGTATTCCTCCCATTTTATTAATGTAAGCAATGGAGGTTGCATTATCTATTTTGAGAAGGAAATTGCAATTACTTAAACGAGAGGCAAACATTTTTATCGCATAAAAGGCAGCTTTTAGTTCTAAGAAGTTAATATGATTTTAAATCTCTCTTGCACTCCAATTACCACCAGCTATTTCGCTATCACATGGTACTCGCCAATCTGTACGAGATGCATCGCAAAATATTTCTAGTAAATAATCATTACTTTAAATAGATGAATAGCTTGGTTCAATATAGTCACTCCACCATTTAAAATCTGGCTGTAGACAGCTAGGCAAAACCATACGCTTATTATACTTCGTCGTTGCATCCTCAATATTTACAAAATTACTAGGTAGTTCACTCTTCCATGTACTAGGCATCCAACACAAATTTAGAGCTAAATGAAAATAAAAGAAAGATAATTAATTTTTACTATTATTCAGCTGGCAACACACCCCCCGCCGGCCGCCCGCGCGTTCCCGCTCCTGTGTCAATCATTCATTCTTTGTGTGCAGGCATCGCAACATCGTTTTTTTTTTTAACTAAGTAGCTAATAGTTGTGAAGTGTTTATTTTATATATTATCATTATGGGAAAGCGAAAACATAAAGATCGAGATTCAAATGGATTGTGGAGGAAATTAGAACGTCGTATCGACCGTCAAGAAGACAATCGTTATCGCAGTTAAGTACTCGGATTCACGTAAGTACCTACCTAATTAGGTTTTATAATCCTCATCAAATGAAAATACTTCCAAAAAGAAGTGCATAATATATAATTGTGTTAAAATATTTTTCTTTCCAAATCTACCTTCAGTTGAGGTTAAATTAATTTCTTTGTGATTTAGTTGATACCTTCAAATATGGGTATCTGTATAACATGTTTTTAGCCAACAAATAAATAAATATATCGGCCTAAGTATGCTACGATGTTAATTATCCGTGTTTGAGTCGTGATGCGATTACGACCGTCCGAAGCATAACTGGCCATTGATACACAATCATAAATTGCGATTGCGATATGAGGGGTACTTTAAGGTTCTGATTATTTTGTATGCAATTTTTAGAATAAATAATGCGTTAGTTGGCTGTTTCCGCTCTGAAGTCTGTCGTTGGCCGGTTTTTGACAGCAAAACGAATTCTTGTATCTGATTGGTTCAGCCTAGAATGGCGGGAGTCATAGCTTACTTCACAACGGTAATAGTCAACTGGGGGGTGGAATATGGCAGGAAATAGAAAAAGCTGGACACTTGGTCGGCGACAAGCGAACGGTTCGGTTGCCTTGCATTGTCAAAATAATCTATGTAATTGGATAGTCCTAGTTAAATTATAAGTTGATTAATTGTGGTAATAATAAAATAAAATAGAGCGGAGTATTGGGTATTGCTGATGTTTTCTTCGAACCGAGTCCTTTCCTTCTGGGGGGTAGTCTTACATTTCAGAATTGGGAACCACAAGAATCGGTAAGATTGTCACCTCGCCTACAAAACGTAATACTGTGACGTAAGTTTTATTTTCTTATTCCTTTTAGCTGTATATTTTTAAAGTGATGTTTATGTGGTTAGTTGGATGATTCTTATCTTGCCAGGGCACTCCCTGGAGATAGGAGTTATTAGACATTACATTATTTAAAACCCATGTAGTATTGATATGAAGCTAGTTAACTGTAATGGAGTTTAATAAAAGCTGATAGTACAAAACCCACCGTACGGTGGGTAGAAAAAAAAAAGAAAAAAAGTGATTTAAAATATACCGTATTTATCGTTACGGAATTTGTCCGGAGATTTATATGGTTTATCGAACGATACTGATATTGCCAAGGCACTCCATGGATATCAGTATCGTCTGGTACTACATTTTATAATCATTTGGTTTATAGTTATATTGAATGATAAATTCGATGGATAGTACAAAACATACCGCACGGTAGGTAGTTTGAAAAGTGATTTGAAATGAACCGTATTTATCGTTACGGAATTTTTCCGGAGATTTATATGGTTTATCGAATGATGCTGATATTGCCAGGGCACTCCGTGGATATCAGTATCGTTTGGTACATTTTATAATCATTTGGTTTATAGTTATATTGAATGATTAAATTCGATGGATAGAACAAAACATACCGCACGGTAGGTAGTTGGAAAAGTGATTAAAAGTGATTATTATTATTTATAAACCATATTTATCGTTACGGAATTTTTCCGGAGATTTATATGGTTAATCAAATGATACTGATACTGCCAGGGCACTCCGTGGATATCGGTATCGTTTGGCACATTATATAATAATTTGGTTTATAGTTATATTGAATAATAAATTCGATTTATTTTATCTATAATCTATCTAGTGTACTAGTGTTTTGTTGTATAATTTGTGTAATGAGCTGGCTGCACTGTAGGAATGGCCAAAATCTATGCCTAGTAAATGACAAACTTACGAATTCGTTTCAATTTAGCTTTGCGTATATTTGCAACTATGTTTCAGATATTCTTGAGTTAATATTAACGTGTAGAAATTTTATGTTGTGAGTTCCAGACAATGGGCGATGATTTTCGTGGTCGTAAGAGCTTGGAGACTCCCAAAAGAAATCTCTCGCGTACGAGACGCAGCCGTAGCGGCAGCAATGCGAGCAGACTAGAAGCAATAAAAAGAAAAGCCGCAGCCATAGCCGGAGCCCGCAGCTGCTGCCTGCTCGATCGCAAGTTGGTTTTGAGGCGGAGGAGCAGGAGAAGGTTCGGCAGCTGGAACTAGCCTTGCAAAAAGAACGAGACTCAGAGCAGCGACCGCAGTGCAGCGAGCAGCGCCGGCTGCAGAGACGCGCAGTCGGAGTCGCAGCCGGTCCGATGGCGATCGTCGCTCTAAAAGGTCATGTAGCCCTTCTTTTTCAACTAAAGATTGTTCAAATAATTAAATCCATTAAGGATGCCATCCCATCACAGCCGTCAAGTCATGGCGCATCAGCGGTCAACAAAATTTAGATAATAAAATTAATTAGCCAGAATTGAATCCTTCTCAAAAGAGCCAACTAATAGACACATGGCTAAAAAAGGTTAACGAGTGCGCCGAGGTTTGCGGCTGGGATGAGAAGACAACCATACATTTTGCTATGCAAAAACTTGTTGGGCTTGCGGAAACCTGGTATGAGCGCCTCAATTCAATTTTGTTCACTTGGAATGGCAGATAAAACTAATGAATTCCTTCCCATGCGAGCAAAATTACGGGCAAATGCTAGAGGACATGACATGTTAAGCGGAAGAGTCTTGGCAATATACGACCCAACTGCTAAATCTGAACTACACACGGATGCCAGCATATTAGAGGTCGGAGGAATCCTTTTACAAGCGGCCTCATTGGAGTGGGGGTTCTTTTCATCCTGTGGCTTATTACGTCGGCAAACAACGCCTGGGGGGAGGCCTGGGGAGTATAGATCGGGAACAAAGATGACGCATGTTGATGCGCTAACCAGGAACCCCATAAATGACAAACAAACCCAGAATCCAGAGCAGTACCCTGCAGTCATGACTAAGCGAAGACGACTGGCTACTTACACTGCAATTAGGTGATTCTGAGATATGTTGAATCCGCGATATTGTCGGCAGTGATTCAGATCCCAAGGGTTTACAGTATATTAGAGACAATTACTGAAGGACTTTGTGCTTCGATATTTATTGTAATGGACTGTAGTTGCACTGGTTAATTAATAAAAACCACGAGCTACGATACAAGACGTGCGGTTTATTCAGAACTTGACACAAGAGAGCTATGACAGACCAAAACACAATGCTGCCATACCAAAATATACATTAAATGTTGCATGTAAAATAAAAAGGTTAATGTTGGTTTCCCAACATATTGCCGGGGAAACAAAATTCAAGAATGACCAGCAATACAAACATCTATGTACTTACATTATAATTACAGTAGGCAACAATTACTTACGGGCATAGACATTGTGATAAAAAACAATGAGAAAAACATCATACACATTAAATGTTTAAAAAAAACTTACATTTGCATGTTATATAGACACGCTTAACACGTTAACATTTTCGTGTTTTATAGAAACTCTAATGATTTCTTAAGTTACCTTATGGATAGAGTACTTAACTATAAATACTTAAAATAACAAATGCATGTACTATGCCTAGCCCTACGACAATATATATCTTGGGATCAGTATAAAAACTACTAGGACACAGCTATTTGTCTTCTGGACAATCTAACGGTAAGACACAAATTTTCATTACAGCCCTTCTATGTGCGTGGCCGTTTGAAGTCTTAACTTCAACTACACGAACCCTTCCATCATCCCCTGGAAAGGTATTTATAACTCTAGCTAAAGGCCAGTACATTGGCGACAAGTTGTCGTCTTTAAGTATTACAAGTGATCCCACTTTTACATTTGGTTCGGAAGTTAACCACTTAGGTCGACCTTGTAATAAATTCAAATAATGCTTACTCCAGCTTTTCCAGAAGGACAATTTTATATCGTTACAGGTTTTCCAAAATTGAGATGTAGTTATCATAGTAACATTTGCATCCGGGTATGTATTTAAAGCAGAACCAATCAAAAAGTGGCCTGGAGTAATGCATGTATAATCATTAACATCATTAGTTAGCGGCATTAGAGGTCTACTGTTTAATATGGCCTCGATTTGACATAAAACTGTATACAATTCCTCATAAGTTAAAATTGCTTTTTGTAACTCTCTTTTTAACGAATTCTTACAACCTTTTATACCACTCTCCGCCAATCCAGCAAATACAGGTGAGTAGCATGGCAAGAAATGAAAATTGATTCTCTTTTGAGCTGCAAATTGGGAAACTAATTTTTGATGTATTGGTGAATTATGCAAATTATAAAATTCATCTAACTGCTTCTTTGCACACTTGAAGTTTGAAGCATTGTCGCTGTAAATGTCAGTAGGCATTCCTCTTCTGGTAATAAACCTATTAAGACATGCAATAAAACTTTCGGTGGTTAAGTCGGATGCAAGCTCTAAATGAATAGCCTTTGTTACGAAGCATACAAACAGGCAAACATAACCTTTAGTAATTACTGGCTTTCTAATTCGGGTAATTTTCAATGGTATTGCTCCACTATAATCTATACCAACCTTTTGATATGCGCGACATGCTCTCACCCTATCAGGTGGCAATGAGCCCATTAGTTGTTTAGAGGCTTCAGCTTTTAATTTAAAACAAATTATACACTTATACAAAACTTTTTTTAACTTCTTTGAGACCATGTATTATCCAAAATCTTTGCCTTAGTGATGACAGAGTCAGCTTGGGGCCTGCATGAAAGTTTCTCAAGTGTTCACTTTGAATTATCAAGTTAGTGACGCGTGAATCCCGTGGCAAAATAATGGGATGCCTTTGGGCATATGGTATATCAGCATTATGCAACCGGCCTCCAACACGAAGCAAACCTCGGTCATCAATAAAAGGACTAAGAGCTTTTAGATTTCCTTTGACAATTGCCTTACCACATCTTAATGCATGAATCTCTTCACTCAGAAACTTCTGTTGCTCATATGTTACAATCATAGATAAAGAATTATCAAGTTCCTGACTGGTTACATAATTATATTTATTTTTAACATCTTTTGACCCTGCATTTTGACAAAATCGCAATACATATGCTAATACTCTTTGCATTTTGTTTATATCTGAAAATTTGTCTAGAAAATCAAGACATACTATTTTTGAAATAACTGTAGTGCAAGCCATAGCACTCAAGCATGAGGAAGGGTCCTTTACCTCAGGTAACTCCTCTGGCATGTTAAAATTTAAATTGGGTTTGTACTCACTTGAATGAATAAACTCTGGTCCACTCCACGATAGGGGGTGATCAATCAGCTCGTGAGGAGCCACTCCTCTGCTAAGACAATCAGCTGGATTCTCTTGCGAGCTAATATATAACCAGGTATGCATTTTTGTAAGTAGCTGGATAGCCTTCACACGATTAGCCACATACGCTTTTAATTTAGTTACATCAGTTTTAAGCCAGGCCAAAACAATTTGTGAGTCTGAATAGAGAAGGACACTTTCAATTTTTGTTTTAGCCGTCAGTGTGTCATAGACTCTACTGGCTACCTTAGATAGCAATAAAGCAGCATTCAGTTCCAGCCTTGGAACAGACAACCTTTGTGAAGCAGGATTTACACGCGACTTTGAGCATAACAAGGATACCTTAACATTGCCTGCATTGTCAACACATCTCAAATATACACAACAGCCATAAGCAGTGGTGCCAGATGCATCAGCAAAACCAATAATTTGTGCAAAGCTTGATTTGTGTAAACCTACAAGTCGTTGTATAGACAACGGTGTCATTGTAATTAAGCTGGTGTAAAATGCATGCCATGCTTGAAGCAACTCTTTATCAGGTAATGAATCCCAGCCTAGTTGGGCTTTCCATAAACGTTGCATAATTACCTTAGCGCCAACCACCAAGGGTCCAATCAAGCCTAAGGGGTCAAAGAACTGACTAATAAAACTTAGAATTTCACGTTTGGTCTGTGGAATCGTGACCCTAGCTTCAGGACTTGATATTACAAACGAGTCTG
Source organism: Sesamia nonagrioides (assembly GCA_017933935.1). Lineage (NCBI taxonomy): Eukaryota > Metazoa > Arthropoda > Insecta > Lepidoptera > Noctuidae > Sesamia > Sesamia nonagrioides. The sequence continues at coordinate 335,537 of JADWQK010000626.1, read as the reverse complement.
ACTGAGTATCATAATTCATACCTAAAGTTTTTAATGAGTGATTATTTTTATGTAAATCAACCTCATCAAAATGTTGTAAATCTTGTGGGATATCTTGTAATAATTCCTTTGAGTTTGACACCCACTTGTGTAACTGAAAACTACCTAGACTTAGCAATTTACAAAGCTGCTCTCGGGCTTCCATCAATTTTTCTGAGGTGCTTTCCGAGAACAGAATATCATCAACATAAGTGCAATTTTTTATAATGAATGCAGCCATTGGGAAGTCATCCTTGTATTGCTCGGCTAGCCATTTTAGACACCTAGTTGCCAAGTAAGATGAACTTTTTAACCCATATGTAACAGTGTTTAGTTGAATGCATTGAACACTTTCATTGGGAGTATCTCTCCATAGAATATTTTGCAAAGACCTGTATTCTGGACGTACCTGTATGTTGCGAAACATGTTTTTAATGTCTGTTATGAAGAAATAATTATCTACTCTGAATAGTAACAAAACATCAACAAGTTCCTTTTGTACTACCGGTCCGTTTAGCAATAAATCATTTAACGAAGTTTTATTACTGGTCTTCATAGAACCATCCATAACAACACGACATTTGGTTGTTTTCTTTTGTAAATTAAGTACTGCATGGTGCGGTAGAAAGTACACTGGATCAGTTGTTAAATTGTATAGACTGATATCAATGACACTACCATGACCTTGTCTTACATATTCATGAATGAAGTCTGAATATAATTTATGTAGACTAGGATTCTTAGCTAGTCTAACCTCTAAATTGTGAAATCTCTTCAAAGCCAAATGAAATGAATCTCCTAAAGATTGATTAATAGAACATAAAGATTGCTTTAAAGGTAGGACAACTTGTAATTTGTTGTGCTGTGTGTCCAACTGAATATTTTCTAAGAATATATTTTCACACAATTCATGCTCAGGAAGGGATTCTGTGAATGTTTCAGGAACTTTTTCACATGCCCAAAATTCAGAAAGTGTTTGACGAATGTCAGAAGTACATGTTTCACAAAATAAGGAATCTACTGGATCTGTATTTTGAAAAGTGAAATTGCCTAACTCTATACTACCTGCAATTACATGGCCAAACCTTGTATTAATTAATGGAGGTGAGACTGGGTTGCCCGCAGACTCTTTATGACTGAACTGGATTACTCGATGCTCAGGAGGCATCAGCACCTGAAACACGACATCAGCTCCTAATAATATATATATATATTACTTGGTTCATTGAACCTTCTGTCAGCTAGTGTAATATTAGGAGGCAAAACTAAGTTTTTAATATTAAACCTTTTTTGAGGCATCTTTGAAGTTATCTTTTCTAATATGTAACAAGAAACCGAGATTTTATAATCTTGGTTAAGAGAGTGTAATTCTAAGTTGACCCTTTCTTTTAATTTATTGAAGGATTGCCCTATGCCAGTTACAGCAGTGCTTGTAGTCTGTATCGGTACATTTAAGAAGTCAGCCAACTCCTTGGTCACAAATGAAACTTGGGAACCTGTATCGAGGAGAGCCTTTCACTTGAAACTCAGTTCCATTGCTCGCTATAAGTTTTACCTCTGCTGTAGGCAATAGAACTTGCTCAGTGACAGACCCAGCCACCAAAGTTACAGTTGACGGAGCCTCTTCCTCATGGAGGAGAGAGTTGTGATCCTGTTTACAGACTTGGCACTTGAACTTATACCTGCATGGCTTATTATGGTTATTTAAACATATTTTACACCTATTGTTGTCTGTAATAAATTTTACTCTTTTATTAGCTGGCATCAGTTTAAATTGCGGACAAATAAATAGTTTGTGCATTGACTTACATAGAGAACAGCTCTTCATTGTAGGGTTGGCGCGCTGTGCATTCTTCACAGTAGCAACATGGACAGCCTTTGATGCTGATGTGACCTTATCCCGTTCCACATTCTCGAGCGCTAGGGCTCGCCTTTCTAGAAATTCAATAAGGCTTATGACACTAGGTTGATCCTGCCTACAGAGTTCAAATTCCCTATTACAAATTAAGTCTAGCTTTTTTGTTAAAATGCAAAGTACTATAGGATCCCATTCTTCAACAGAATGACCTAAGTTCCTTAATGCCGCTAACTGTTGCTTAACTATTGACAAAAAACTTCTAATATTAACAGATGTTGATCTTGTTATAGGTTTTGTATCCAACAATAAACTTATGTGATCATTAGTGATCTTGTATACATTATTGTACCTGTCATTTAAGATTTTTCGAGCCTCATCATAGCTTTCTGAACACAAAGGTAAATATTTTATAAGATCGTGAGGTTCATCCTTCACATATGTTTGTAAGTAAAACAATTTTTCTATGTTTTCTAAGTTATTGTTTTTATGGATGAGAGCATCGAATAAACCGATAAATAGCTGGTAGTCACTGTATTTTCCATTAAAAGTAGGAATGACTACATTAGGCAACTTAATATTATGCTTAGAATTACTTGAGACATTACTTGAAGCTTCTTTGGATAGCGATTGGGATAACAGTCTTCCGATGTGAGCCAATGCGTCTAGGTACACCTCTTCAATATTGTCATCGACTATGGGGGCTTCGGGATTTATGCCAGCAATTTCGAGTGTGATATCCTCCCACTTATTAAACGAGGCTCGGAGGTGCTCTTCTCTAACACGTAAAGCGTGCTGATCGTATTTAGATGCATCCTTGTCCATCAGGGCGTTGGATAACTTTGTAATTAATCCCTTTGCCGCTGAACGTTTACGAAGAAGCGCCGCCAAGTTCATTGACCCTGCGGATTGGTACGCATCTTTTTCTTTCGACATCGTTCCAACTGTATAGTTTTACGTTTAAAGAAAACACTAGTTAAATTTATTGAATTAGTGATTTTGCACTGCACTTTTGCTTATAATTAGCTAATTTTCTACACGCACTTAACTCGGGCGTGGTCGATGAAAAAAACACAACAATGGCCGACGCGCGGACGCAAGCACCGGCTAATATGCTCACAGCAGGTCACGTAGGCAAGCAGCGCTAGCGCCAGCTCCTTGCGGCGGCAAACTCTGCAACTATTCTGCACCACTCACACGTCGACACGAACGAAACGGTAGCGTATTTGAACGTATCGCGCAAGCTAAGTGATGTCTTACGTGGCGCGACATTTTGAATGCACCAATGGAAATGTACCTTTGGATTTATAATGGCGTTATAAGATGAAATTTTGTATAGAAAAAATTGGTTTTTAGAACCATGAAAATCTGGTAGCTTGGATAGCCAGATGTATGCTGCTCTTGGCGTTTGTATAGGTTCTTTTTACCAACACGCTGCACGCAGATTTTCTGGTGGCTTGTGATGGCGCCTTCCCGACGCCGACGCGCATAGGCACGTGACGGACACGACTTGAAATTTGCTGCACACCACTCCTACACAGAACTCGCGGTTTCTATTACTGTTCGAAGGACCATGAAGGACATTGTGCTTCGATATTTATTGTAATGGACTGTAGTTGCACTGGTTAATTAATAAAAACCACGAGCTACGATACAAGACGTGCGGTTTATTCAGAACTTGACACAAGAGAGCTATGACAGACCAAAACACAATGCTGCCATACCAAAATATGCATTAAATGTTGCATGTAAAATAAAAAGGTAAATGTTGGTTTCCCAACATTAAACCATGAAGGATTTTGTGCTTCGATATTTATTGTAATGGACTGTAGTTGCACTGGTTAATTAATAAAAACCACGAGCTACGATACAAGACGTGCGGTTTATTCAGAACTTGACACAAGAGAGCTATGACAGACCAAAACACAATGCTGCCATACCAAAATATACATTAAATGTTGCATGTAAAATAAAAAGGTTAATGTTGGTTTCCCAACATATTGCCGGGGAAACAAAATTCAAGAATGACCAGCAATACAAACATCTATGTACTTACATTATAATTACAGTAGGCAACAATTACTTACGGGCATAGACATTGTGATAAAAAACAATGAGAAAAACATCATACACATTAAATGTTTAAAAAAAACTTACATTTGCATGTTATATAGACACACTTAACACGTTAACATTTTCGTGTTTTATAGAAACTCTAATGATTTCTTAAGTTACCTTATGGATAGAGTACTTAACTATAAATACTTAAAATAACAAATGCATGTACTATGCCTAGCCCTACGACAATATATATCTTGGGATCAGTATAAAAACTACTAGGACACAGCTATTTGTCTTCTGGACAATCTAACGGTAAGACACAAATTTTCATTACAGCCCTTCTATGTGCGTGGCCGTTTGAAGTCTTAACTTCAACTACACGAACCCTTCCATCATCCTGTGTTCTTAAAGACAATAAATTATTTAGTGTTTAAAAGTGTGATAAGGATTGCATTATTTCATGGTGCCAAGGGGCCATGGTGGCAAGATGAATCATAACGATATGGGTCACATCGGTTACGAAAATAAAACCATGAAACGAATCAATAAAATTATTGGCTTGTCAAGATGACATGCTTCGTTAAGAAGCATGTACTATCATGCATTGATTGTGCAATGCAAAAAAAAAAAAGATTTCTACTAATCTTGAAGGGTTTTTGCATCCTATAGAAAAGATCGAAATACCTTTTCAAAGCCAAAACTTGTTTTTATTAAACCAATAAGGAATACCAATGTCCCAAAAGTATTGCAAGATATCTTAGACACATTTAGATCTCTTAATCTGCTAAATTTATAATGATCAATCAATTATCGATCAGTCGTCTCGTAATGGAAGGATAATAGAATGACATTGCCGTATTCCCATTACTATAATCAAAATCAAAATTGTTTATTTCAAATTAACCATCACTTGGTACTTTTGAATAGTCAATGTCGGTCAGTCCAAGAAAAGTGAAGCTAAATTGCACGTTCCAAAGCGTAGATCTCTATGGAGAAGAACGTGCAAGAAACTCCATGGACACTCTTAAAATAAATAATAATGATTACGGATTATTATACCTATTATTATTCTTAACAAAGGAATAATTATTATTTTACTGAGCAAAAAACATACATAGATAAAGTTTGCATGTACATGCCTAAAAAATATCAATAGATACAAGAGAGAATAGTATAAAGGTAATTTTCTATGTAACAAAACAATAAATCTTGCCTCCTAAACTAGGGAATACCTGTATCCTAGGAGACAGTAATTCTATCCGATTGAGTTGAACTGTACAATACGTATAGGGCCCTTGGATTCGAGTATCGATGTTATTTCTAGTCCTATCTTACCAAATATATATATTTATATATCGTAGAGAAATAAAAAGATAAAAAATTAAAGTTATTTAATCACAAAAATAGGTATAAACATACAATTCCAGTTTATTTGAGTATGGAGTAGAGAGAGTATGTGTTCGTAAGTGTAATGTAAGTTTTGTTGGATAGTGTATGTGTTATGTGTTGATTGTTATATGTAGAGTTTGAGTTCCAAATTGAATAATGTTTTGTTATTCGGTAATTGTTAAGCGCTGTATTCCAATAGGGATTCAGTGTTATTGTAGTCCTGCTGAAAGAGCCAGTCCTTAATTTTAGTTTTCAAGCCGAATTTATTTAGGTTTATAATATTTGGTTTTTGTTGTACAATTTTGTATACTTTGTGTTGTACACTCGGGGCAACATGTGTACGCTTGCTAGGGTCAGGTGGGAGTAGATAGCCATGGACTCTGAGAACAGATCACAAAACAAACGGCTGACGTACCGTCAGAACTTTGCAGTCAGAATAGAGCTTTGCTGTGGGGTATCTAAAAGGTTTCCCGATCATCACCTTTAGCACAGCTCTTTGGGCTCTCTCGGCTCTCAGAATAAAAGTCTTCGCTGCTCCACCCCACACGGTTATACGGTATCCGAGGACTGGCTGGCACAAAGTAAGGTGAACCATCTTGAGAATGTTACAATCAGCAGATTCCCGCAGACATTTAAAGATGTGAATCAGAAGAATACTTCGGGTGGTTAGAACATAAAGCTGTTTGTCCCATCTCAGCCCCTCATCTATATGCACCCCCAGATATTTCACTTTATTAGTTCTAGCAATGGCAGCACAAGCGCGCGATATCGCCCGATATAAGCTCACTCATGCCCAAGCATGAGTGAGCTGTAATAAGAATAACTGTTTGGGCTAAGTAGTCACGTCGGATTGCGAAGGGCATGTAATGGGTTTTCTTCAGGTTTAACGTCAACAAGTTTAGATTAAGCCAGGTCATCAGATGTTAGTGCTGTTTCAGCCCTAGTTTGCACTTCGTCCCACGTGGGCCCATGAATTACAATCGTCGTGTCATCGGCATATGTATAGATCTTTCCATCTGGTATCATCAACTTACAGGGGTCGTTTATATAGATTTGGAAGAGCGTGGGACCTAATATACTTTCCCTAAGGCACACCAAAAGACACCAAAGTATCCTCACCTCGAACCTATTTTAACTCGCTGGGTACGATTTGTTAAGTAATCAGATTGATTACTGGAAAGTCAAAATGACTTCATATTGTTAGTAGATTACGAAACTTGCAAAAATAGATCATTATGAGACCACTGATTGACCATTTTTACACTATTGTAATAGCAGACTAGGACGCCTGCTTGGCTGATCAGTGATAGAGGTTCGTGTTTTACCTCTCACTCGTTCAGAAAGATTTGTGTGGATCGAGAAAAAAAAAACATATGCTTAATGCTCTGGCAAGTCCACGGTCCAACGGACAAGTTGAGAGGTATAATGGAACGATCCTCGAATCATTGACGGCACAAAATCTTAGGTATGATAGGAGTGGGGACTATAAGTTGGGCAAAAATTCAAGGGGGATTATACAATTCAATTCACAAAACAAAGGAAGACTACCTGCTCGAGGGTATATGCTTGGTGAACTGGTTAAAGTTACTAAAGTTATCTTTCAAATTAGCGTACAAGGTTATCAGAGTCCTAGGTAATGACAGATAGAAAATAGCTCCAATTGCTGGATTTGAAGTAATGAGGGATAAAATAGTTGATAATGTCGTTCTTTAGGACAGTGATTGTATGTGAGATTAATCTGTATACACCATTTAACTTTTCAAATAGGCATCTACTGTCGTATTATATACAACTTATTTCAAGTTATGTTTTGTTTGGTTTCAGGTCGGGCACGGGAAATCAAACGGGTGACCACGTGACTTGACCTGTTACAAAAACTGTTATCGGTTGATCTATTTAGCTAATCTACCTGTGAGAGGGATGATTGGCTAATATATTTGATTGGTTAATATGGATGAAGAAATGGATATGTTTCAGGTCAGGCACGGGAAATCAAACGGATGTCCACGTGACTTGACCTGTTACAAAAATGGTTATCGGTTAATCTATTTGGCTAATCTGTCTTTGAGAGGGATTGGTGGCAAATAGATTTGGTTGGTTAATATCGTCGGGCACGGGAAATCAAACTGATATCCACGTGACTTGACCTGTTATAAAAACTGTTATCTGTTGATCTATTTAGCTAATCTATCTTTGGGAGAGATGGTTCGCAAATGGATTTGGTTGGTTAAGATGGATGAAACAAGGGATATATTTGGTTGGATATTAAAGCTAAGGATAGTTAAATTGGTTGGATTAAAGTAAACAAGTAATGGCCAAGTTAATTAGATGGTTTTAGTAATATAAATGGATATAATAATTGAACTACACACATCAAAAGTGTCTAGGGATCAACATATATTTTTGCAATAACTTTTCTCCTGATTGATATTAATTAAAATTTTCTTTAAGGATTCATCAAATAAAGTGTTTTCGTTTGTCACAATAACGATAAACCAAGTCACCTTTGCATTAATAAAGAAATTTGCCATTTTCCTAATAAAGGGATATTTGACATTTGAACCACTAACACAAAAGTTCGAAAAAAAAGACTGAAATAACAGTTTCCTCTAAAATTTTATTGGGTAACTTAAACAATTAATAATCCGTGTTTCTACCGCGAACACTAACAACACAAGAACATCGGTTTGGCATACTCAAAATGAGCTCATCCAAATCACGCTGTGGAATGGCCGCCCATGTTCGTTGCAACAACAAAAAAAGGTCTTCTTGCGACTGGATACCCTCCATATTCGGCAGAGCTCTTCTCTGTAGCATATCCCATGCATGCTCAATCGGGTTCAAGTCTGGCGACTGAGCAGGCCAGGGCAGGACATTGATGCTAGCTGCGGCGAGAGTCTGTCTTACAACTCTTGCGGTGTGCGGTCGTGCATTATCATGCATTAACTGAAATAAGGGACCGATTTGCACTTGTAGAGGAACGATGACGTCTGATACAATCGTTTCAGCATAAATTTGAGCGTTGAGGCTGCCTCTGATCCAAATCAACTCAGTTCTTCCGCCGATCCAAATACCCGCCCATACCATGATGGTTCCACCACTATAAGGATGGACTTCCTGGCAGGATTTTAATCGCTGTTGGCGTCCAGGGGTTCTCCAGTGTCGTATACGTCTTGTATCCGGTCTCATACCAAAACGAGACTCATCAGAAAAGCATACGAAACGCCATTGTTCTTCTGCCCAATTTCTGTGTTCAAGAGCCCATTGATATCGAATCCTACGATTGTGCATTGCTATAGGTGGTACCCGTAGCGGTCTTCGGGAATGAAGGTTCACTTCATGCAAGCGGTTTCTGACTGCTTGGTCGCTAATTAAGTTCCCTGAAGAGTGATGAAGCCTCACGGCTAACATCATGGCGGTTATTGTTGGAGCTCTTCGAGTTAAGATTTGAATATATCGGTCTTGTCTCCGTGTGGTGCAGCGATACCGTCCTCCATGGCGCTCAGCCACGGTACCAGTGCTTCGGTAACGTGTCCAAAGTCGACTGATAACACTCTGACTTGTATTCAGAGCTAAAGCCACAGTACGTTGCCGGGAACCAGCTTCTATCATTCCCACGGCTCTGAGCATTTCTTCCCTGCTTAAATGACGTCGCTGCTCCATAATAACGTTGGTTTTAATCAGTAGTAGGGAAACAGTAGCACTAATAATGTCTTCAATGCGTTGTATGTTTTTATAGGGAAAATATTGACAGCTGATTTTCATCTTTTACTCGAATTTGATTCACAGTTCTTGATTCAAATTATGAAATGCACCAAAAAGGATCCATATAAATTTATAAAATCATAAATTTATTACAAAGCCACATCTCAATCTCAAGAAATCCGCATAAAAATGCTTGATCCCTAGACACTTTTGGTGTGTGTAGTTTAATTGTTTTAATATTATTGTAGATAATTACTCTCAATGCTTCAGTTTTATTTCATATGTATCAAATTAATTATTGTGATGTATGTATATAATGTTCCTAGTAAAGATGTTCACGAATAGTCAAACTTAACTAATGAAATTATTGATTAATAGTTCTCCCTTTTAATAAATCTGTTCTCGACATGTAAAGACCGTGTTTTTTATTTTCTTTTGTTTGCTTAAAGTTAACTAATTTAAGTAATATTATTTATTTTTACTAATAATTAATTTTTTACTATTTATCTTTGTAAACTAATGAAATTAATGATTAATAGTTCTCCGTTCTGATAGGTTGTCATAGTTTATTATTCTAGACTTAATTTTCTTTTGTTTGCCTAAAGTTAACTAGTTTAATAATGTTTTTCTTACTAATAATTAATTATTTTTTACAATTTATCTTTAATTGCCAAGTGTAAGGTTCCACCTGGGTTGTGTATGGGGACATACACAATATCAGGATGGTCGAGTGTAAGGTTCTGATTATTTTGTATGCAATTTTTAGAATAAATAATGCGTTAGTTGGCTGTTTCCCCTCTGAAGTCTGTCGTTGGCCGGTTTTTGACAGCAAAACGAATTCTTGTATCTGATTGATTCAGCCTAGAATGGCGGGAGTCATAGCTTACTTCACAAAATCACAACGGTAATAGTCAACTGGGGGGTGGAATATGGCAGGAAACAGAAAAAGCTGGACACTTGGTCGGCGACGAGCGAACGGTTCGGTTGCCTTGCATTGTCAAAATAATCTATGTAATCGGATAGTCCTAGTTAAATTATAAGTTGATTAATTGTGGTAATAATAAAATAAAATAGAGCGGAGTATTGGGTATTGCTGATGTTTTCTTCGAACCGAGTCCTTTCCTTCTGGGGTAGTCTTACAGTACTAACTGCTCAGCGTGTTGCGATGCGATTGCAACCAAGCATATATGTTAATTATCCGTGTTTGAGTCGTGATGCGATTACGACCGTCCGAAGCATAACTGGTCATTGATACACAATCATAAATTGCGATTGTGATATGAGGGGTACTAACTGCTTATCGTGTTGCGATGCGATTGCAACCAAGCATGATGACGAATAATCTGACGCAATCGTTGATGGTAAAGCGCACTAGTTTATTAAGAGCCTATTCACTCTAGCCTTGAAGACACTCAAAATGTAGTCCGACGGAAACACCGCCGCCGGCAAATTATTCCAGTCCCTCGATGTACGCGGTATAAAGGAGGAGGCGAAACGCTTCGTCCGGATCGTAGTGGTGTTAACAACGTAAGGGTGGAAACCAGCCGTACGACGGGTCGTCCGCTGGTGGAACGGAAATGGGGGAATTAAATCATGCAATTCCCTCGCACACTCCCTGAAATGCATCCTATAGAACACCGAAAGGCTGGCTACTCTACGCCTGTGCTCTAGGCTTTGGAGACCAACTCGAGTTAGATCAGGGTCACCAATCAGCCTCTTTACACGTCTCTCCACTGAATCCAAAGTGGCCAGGTGACATTGGCAGCACCAGCCCAAATGTGGCTGCAGTACTCCACACACGAACGGACCTGTGCTTTGTATAACATTAGAAGCTGCCCAGGTGTGAAGTACTGCCGGACCTTTGCGATAACGCCAAGTTTCCTGGCAGCCACCTTGGCCTTGGACTCAACAAACTGTTAAGACAACAAAGCAATTAATGAAATGTACCTATAGGTTATTTAACCAAAAATATGGCCAATGGTACAAATTGTATACTGATGGATCCAAACGTACTGAGATAGGAGCAGCCTACTATGATCCAGTGACTAAAGGAAGTGGGTGTTTTAAAACTGATTCTCCGGCATCTATTATGACGGCAGAAATATCGGCAATTACAGAAGCGTTATCTAGCATAACTAATGTAGTTATATTTAGCGACAGCAAAAGTGCTCTCCAGCATCTAGCACGATGCGCCTCTGGACACAAGAGGTGTATCGATTGCCTGTTTTTTTTTTTTTTACATATTATAAACTAGCGCTAGACCGCAATCCTGCCTGATGGTAAGCAGTGACGCAATCGTTGATGGTAAAGCGCACTAGTTTATTAAGAGCCTATTCACTCTAGCCTTGAAGACACTCAAATTGTAGTCCGACGGAAACACCGCCGCTGGCAAATTGTTCCAGTCCCTCGATGTACGCGGTATAAAGGAGGAGGCGAAACGCTTCGTCCGGATCGAAGTGGTGTTAACAACGTAAGGGTGGAAACCAGCCGTACGACGGGTCGTCCGCTGGTGGAATTAAATCATGCAATTCCCTCGCACACTCCCCGAAATGCATCCTATAGAACACCGAAAGGCTGGCTACTCTACGCCTGTGCTCTAGGCTTTGGAGACTGTTGTGAATGTGCACAGCACTAGTCAGCCCCCATCACTAGTGCAGCGACACAGCGTGTAAAAAAAGATGGCGCCCGAGCCATACTACACCTACGTCTATGTTAAGTAACTAATGTCTATCTATAAGTTGTCTTAATTAAACAAGAGATTTAATAAACTAGTCTTTATTATAATCATGACCCAAACATGGTGTCAGTAATTGGGTTCGTACTCGTAGTCTACGTTCCGTGTCAATATAGTCATTGTGAAACTGTCTTATGAAAAGGCGGCGTCATGTCTGATGAGAACCAAAAGCCCAAGAAACTTTCGGCAATGTCCAGTCCGCAGCCCATGGAGATGAATGGTAACTTGGCTCAACAGTGGAAAAAATGGGTGCAGTTTTTTAAAATATATTTACGTGCGTCTGGTATGCATGAAGAGTGTGATGGCAGAAAGGTAGCTTTATTTCTACATGTCATTGGTGAAAAGGGCGTGGAGGTATTCAATACGTTTGGAAAAGACGTAGATGTCATTAAATATGACGAGCTCATCGAGCTATTTCAAAATCACTTCGCACCAAAAGCTAACCTCACTTATGAATGTCATAGTTTTTTCACCTACAAACAAGGTGAAAATGAAACCTTAGATGATTTTGTTTGCACACTAAAATTAAGGTCGCAAAACTGTGAACTGGGAGAGCTGAAGGAACGCCTAGTCAAAATAATGTTTATATGTAACATGCATCAAAAATACAACTTTATAAGAGAGAAATTATTACTAGAAGATAAGCTAGATCTCAATAAGTCCTTACAGGTGGCAAAGGCCATGCTTGCTTCCAGACTTCAAACAGAAGAATGTGGTCAGGTGCATCGTTATAAGTGTCCAGCATTAGGTGCAAAGTGCAAAAAATGTGAAAAAGTTGGTCATTTTGCGGTTTGTTGTCGGTCAGTGCAGCAAAATGTAAGGTTAAATAAACTTATTGAATGTAATACTTCTCTTTTTACCGGTCTTGGTCGTCTTCCGGGTGAATGTCACATAAGTATAAACCCTGAGGTACAGCCAAAAGTCGATGCTCCAAGAAAGGTACCGTTTGCATTACATCATAGACTTCAAGAAGAACTTAAGAAGATGGAAAAGATGGATGTCATTCAAGGTCACAGAACCTACTGATTGGGTGAGTTCTTTAATTTTAATTGAAAAAAAAAGTGGTCAATTGAGGGTATGTCTAGACCCACGTAATTTAAATCAAGCAATTAACAGGACTCATTATCCTATTCCATCAGTAGACATGGTTCGTGCCAAGGTGGTTGGTGCAAGGTTTTTTTCCACCTTGGATGCAAGTAGTGGATTTTGGATGTGCAAACTGAGTGAGAAAAGTTCCTATATTTCAACCTTTAATACACCTTTTGGCCGACACCGCTTTAAACGTCTTCCCTATGGCATCAACTGTGCTCCTGAATATTTCCACAGAATCATGACAGAAATATTTGGTGACATACCAGGGGTGGCAGTATACAGCGATGATATTTTAGTAAGTGGTCAAACACTACAAGAGCATAATGAACGTCTTAATATGGTATTTAAAAGGGCAAAAGAAAATAATGTCAAGTTTAATAAGGAGAAATGTTCATTCGCCAAGGAAAATATTAAATATCTGGGCCATATTTTTTCTGCAAATGGAATCACAGCAGACCCAGACAAAATCAGGGCAATCAAAGAAATGCCTTCTCCCACCTGTCTAAAGGATTTACAAAGATTTCTGGGCCTACTTAATTATCTAAGTCCTTTTATTAAAAACATGGCTGTAGAGACAGAAATTCTGCGTCAATTATTAAAAAAAATCTACTGATTGGCAGTGGACTGGCAATCATGAAAGGACATTTTGTCGTTTAAAGCAATTAATATGTCAGGTTCCAGTGTTGTCACATTTTAATGTTAAGGATCCTATTGAACTACAAAGTGATGCTAGTAAGAGTGCTGTCGGAGCAGTGTTATTACAAAATCAACATCCAGTATATTATGCGTCAAAAACTTTAACAGATACACAGCAAAACATGGCTCAGATAGAGAAAGAACTCTAAGCAATAGTTTTTGCCTGCACCAAATTTCATCAATTTATATACGGACAAACTGTAACTGTAGAGACAGATCATGCTCCTTTAATAACATTGTTTAAAAAGCCTTTAGTTGAGGTTCCAACACGTCTGCAAAGAATGATGTTAAAAATACAAGCCTATAGTCTAAATGTAGTCTACAAGAAGGGTAGTCACATGTACATTGCCGATACTGTCAAGAGCAGCACTCTCAGAAACCTCAGATGAATTAGATGATGATATCATTGTTTATTTAACCCTAGAAAGATAACGTGCGCCTTAGAGGCTCCCGCAAAATACATATTTCGCCGCAATTTTGTTACCGACTCATGTACAAGCTTGTGTTTCCTAGCCAATTCAGTCGTTGGTCAACACTTCCAAGAGACGGCTGCTACTGTTCGGTAAGTCGCATAGTTTTGCTGTTAGAGCGACGTGTTGCGCTCGAGAGGCGCATGTTTATCTTTTGTGTAACTTTTGCCACTTTCATAGTAAATTTTTTTTTGTTATTTTTACTAATGTAAGGTAAGTAATAAAGGTTGGTTTTTTATCAGTGAATACTTATTATCATCAATTGTTTTTAGGAGTGTTTTAACACCATGTCCAGCAGAAGAGTATTGGATGAAAGAGAAATTGTTTCTTTATTGACTGAAGAAGATGAAGGCGCTGATGAGGGTATCGGCAGTGAGATCGAGGACCATGTCGATGACTAATGTTGATGGCCAAGAAGGAGTGATGATCTATGAAAATTCGAATGATACTTCATCGCAGAATGTCACTGAAAATACTGGACATGACCAACGCATATTATTTCCGCCTAATGTTGTGAGCAGGGGCAAGAATAGGCATGTTTGGTCCACTGCTAAAGGACAAAATACCAGAAAAACGTCTGCAATCAATATAATTCATTTAAATTGTGCCTAGTTATATGTATCGGAATATTTTTGCACCGTGTTTGAAAACTAGGTTGGAAATTCCTACTTTATCAAAACGCTTGAGAGAAAGTATTGAATATCTCCCCCACAAAGTAACAGAAAGCTGTCTGAAGAAGCTGATGAGGAACCACTAGGTGAAATTCGACGGCACTGTTGCTTATGTACTAAAAAAAGAAAAGAATTATTCAAAATAACGTGCATAAAATTCAAAAGACATTGTGAGGAGAAGATAAAAAAGTTGTTTGCAAAAATTGGCTTTATCCGTTGATTTTTCCCGTATTTTTTTAAATTTGAGACTGATTATATTATAATGAATTAGTTAATAACAAAAAACACTATCAAAGTTGCCTATTTAAAAAAATATCTAAAAAATATCTAAATAAAAAAAAATCTATCTAAGTACAGAAGACTTCTAATTTTTGTTCATTTTTGTTAAGGGTTTATAAAATCGTACAAATTTTAATATTTTAAATAATAAATAATGATAACACGTATGTATTTTATTTACTTATTAATAACTCAGCAATTTACAGTAGTAAATGAAACAAAAATAATTGACATTCATCAAAAAAATCGGCTATTAAAACCATGCGCCTCTGAGGCGCATGTTTATCTTTTCAGTACAAAAAAATAACGTTATCTTTCTAGGGTTAAATTTACTGATAAGATCATTACCAGTCTCACCAGAACGTCTGCAATGGTTAATCAAAGGCACCAATGAAGATGAAAGTTGTCAAATTTTAAAAAAAATATTGTAAAGAAGGATGGCCATCACCCGGTGAATCGCGCGCGTTTCGCACGTGTTTTTTTTTTCTATTGTGGTGTAAATAAGTTTATTTTTAATAGTTGTTGTTGGTGATGGAAGGAAGTATTAGTGATGGAGAAGATGACAGTGATTCAGAGTTTTTAAATAACTGCTTACTACAAAATGAGCCAGTACAAACAGTTTCTTTGAATGGGAATAAGACTTATGAAGAAAGTAGGAAAAATGTGACAAAAAGAAAAGAGAGAGAAGATGATAACATTGTCGATGATGACTTTATTACTGTGGTGAGAAGTAGGCCCAAACGGCTTATTAGGAGCTATTCCACAGATTCCGAAGGTAATATGAGGGTAGAACAAAATAAAAAAACCAATGAACACTCAGAAAAGGTAAATATGTACGAAGTATGTGTCACATCTACGGAAAGTTTACCTAAACAAATGGCGTTAGCAAAATTGTTAAGATCAGAGAATATAAAGGGTATAATCAGAATAAAATATAAAAGTTATAACAAAGTATTAATTCAATTTAAAGAGGATAAAGATGCCACGATGTTATTAGAATGTCCAAAAATGAAGGAGATGGGTTTCAGAAGCCAGAAGATAAATGAACTCTCGTTGTCTTATGGAGTGGTAAAGGGAGTTGACAATGATTTGAGTGAAGAAGAGTTACAAAAAATAATTAAAAGTCAGGTTGAAATTGTTTCCATTATTCGACTCAAGCGTTTGAATACAGAGGGTAAATGGATCGACAGTGAGTCGGTAAGAATATGTTTTAAAGGAAATATTCTGCCAACATACATATATGCATACGACTGTCGTTTCAAAGTTGAAGCGTACGTTTTCCCGGTGACTCAGTGCTCAGGGTGTTGGCGGTTTGGCCATATAATTAAGTATTGTCCAACAAAAAAAAAAATATGCCCAAAATGTGGCGGCAGTCACGAAAATTGTGACATACAAGAAATAAAGTGCTTAAATTGTAAAGGTGCACACTTCGTTTTAGATAAAACGTGCCCCTTTTATTGTAAAGAAAGACAAATTCGAATAATTATGAGTAAGGAACAGGTGCCATATCGAATAGCACTGCAAAACTTTACTGAGAGGCACGAACGGATGGAAAGTGTAACCCTACCCTCACCTAATCCAGTAGCACATATATATTCACAAAGAGGTTCACAAACGTAGTGTGGTCGCTAGAGCGATTGTACATCAAGAAACAACGGCAATGGAGATGAGCCCAATGGAAGGCATTAACGAGGCGCCTGTACAATCTGCGTTCACATCTCAATCTAGTGTGAAGCGGAGTAATAAGCAGAGAACAGTGAATCAACCGGTTTTAGAGCAGGTAGCGGAAGGATTTAAGGGACAGTCACGGGAGTCTGAAAAAACAATGGTAACACACAAAATGAGCAATTACGATATAAATTTGAATTCATAAAATTTATGATAAAAACTAAAGACATATTCATGTCGAAAAGTAATTTAGAAGTTAAAATTAGATCTGTCATGAACATTATTTGGGAAGAATGTAAGAAGTTTATTATAAGCATTGTGTCTAGTGGCGAATTTATGGAAAACGTATTTAATTTTAATAATGGGTAACAGTAGTCATGATAATTTATGCTTAAACATTGTTCAGTGGAACGCACAGAGTATACGACCAAAATTAACCTCATTTGTAGAATTTTTAAATCAGGAAAAGATCCATATATGTATACTTAGTGAGACATGGTTAGACAATGAAACTCACATTAATATTAGTGGTTATAATGTGTACAGAACCGACAGAAGCGACTCTTATGGGGGCGTTTCAATAATAGTACATAAGTCTATTCAATCTTACTTAAATCCAATCTTCTTGGTAAATTCTGGAATTGAGATAATTAGTGTAAAATTAGAAAATTGTAAGAATTTAAAATATGTCGTAAGTGTTTATTGTCCCTCCTCTGTACACACCCAGCTCTCAGACTGGGAAAATATTTTTTCATCCTTTTCAAAATCTACGATAATAGCGGGGGATTTTAATGGTCACCATACCAACTGGTCGGTTAAAACCGATACGAGAGGCGTACAAATTATGGATTCGGCAATAGAAAACTCATTCATCTCCCTTAACAATGGGATGGCTACTAGAGTTAAATTAGTTAATGGTCATTTGCAACAAACTTCGCCGGATGTAACGTTTGTATCGTCCGATATCGCGATTAAATTTGACTGGAAGGTGTTTAACGAAAATATCGGTAGTGATCACTTAATTATTAAAATGTCAATTAACATCACAAATGATTATTGTATCAACAAAAAAAGAAATTTTAAAAAAGCTAATTGGATAGAATATAGAAAATCAATATCAAATAATTTATCAAACAAATTTAATTTGTACAACAATAGCAATAATGTTCAAGAAATGTATAATAATTTTGTAGCCCAAATTAATGTTGCGGGTGACCAACATATCCCATTCATAAAATATTGTTGTAAACCAATAAATAACTTTAAGCCAAAAGATTATTGGAATTCAAAATTATCCGAAGCAGTTGCACAGAGGAGATTAGCCTTGTCTCAGTTCTGCCGTAACCCTACCCCAGAAAATCTAGGAAAACTAGAAGAAAAAACAATAGAATCTCAAAAAATAATTAAAAAAGCTAAGTCTTTAGGTTGGCAGAAGTTTTGTAATTCAATTGATCAAACAGTCTCACCTCCTGACATGTGGCGGCGCATGAGATGGGTAAAATTTTTTAGGCAAGTAACAAATTATCCACCGCCTGATAAACAAAAAGAATTGTTGAGTTCGCTTACTCCCGATTACGTTTCAAATGCCATGCCCAAATTTAGTTCAATTAATGACACTTTAGAAATCAATTTTAATATGCAGGAATTAGAAAGCTGTCTAAAGAAAACAGATTCAGCACCGGGGGAGGATGGGATTTCATACTCCATGATTTCTAATTTACCTAAAGGAGCTAAAAAAATTCTACTTAATATTTTTAATAAAATTTTCAATTTAGGTACCGTCCCCGACCAATGGCGTAATATTTTAATTATACCCATTCCTAAAAGTAATAATAATAGCTCTGAGATTAAACTCCGACCAATCTCGTTAATGTCCTGTCTCTGCAAGATTTTTCACTCAATGATGTGCAAACGTTTGGAATGGCACACGGAAAAAAACAGTATTCTTTCAAACCAGACTGTTGGTTTCAGGAAATCTCATTCTTGTATGGACGGAATTACTCGTTTAGTTACTTATATTCAAATAGGGTTTTCTAAGAATATTCCAACTTTAGCATGTTTTCTAGATATCGAAAATGCCTATAATAATGTATCTATTGATGTTGCAATAAAGGTATTAGATCAATTAAAAGTAGGATCAAAGTTTTGTGCATATCTGTGGTCATTCTTAAGTGAAAGACGACTTAAAATCAAAATAAATAATAACAACGATTCAATAATTAATAGATGTACCAATAAAGGCTTAGCTCAGGGAGACCCTCTGTCTCCTTTAATATTTAATTTAATAACTCACAGTTTAAACAGATTATCTCTAGACGTAGAATGGTCACAATATGCAGACGATTATGTTCTGTATATTAAAGACAAAGACATCTATAAGTGTGAAATGTATATGCAAAGAGCACTGAATTCCATAGTCCCGGTGTTAGGAGAACTAGGTCTCGCACTATCTCCTAACAAATCATACTTTTGCGTTTATAGCAGGGGTCGAAGACGAATATTACCCACATTGAAAGTTGACGGATGTAATTTGGTTTTTTCAGAAAATATCAAGTACTTAGGAATGTGGTTAGACAGAAGTCTGCGTTGGCGCAAACATATTAATGAGGTAGTTGAGAAAAGCTCCAAACTCTTAAATATATTAAAAGTTCTTGCTGGTAGTACTTTTGGAATACATACAAAACACATGCGCAGATTATACATTGCTTTATTAACAAGCCGAATGGATTATGGTTGTTTTGTGTATGACTGCAGTGCCAAAACACACACAGTCAAATTAGATAAAGTGCAAAATCAAGCTTTAAGAATCATAGGTGGCTTTATTAGGAGTACACCGATCCACGTCATGGAGAGCGAGTTAAACATAGCACCGTTATTAATAAGAAGGCAATACTTAGCGTATAAATACTGTTTAAAAATATATTCTTGGTCCAATAATGTAACCACTCAACTAATTTCGGATTTGAGTGCCCTTTGTAATATTAGATACTGGGAAAACAAAAGAAAACCATTATTAGTAAAAACACACATTGAAATGAGTCAAATAGAGGTTAGTTCTGTTCATACTCTTAATATGTTTAATTTAGATATATGGGTTACAGGCATAGATATTAAAAACATAATAAATGTAAATCTTAAAAGTGTTATTCACTCTAAAACTTGTTATGACCCTAATATACTGATAAATAATGTTATAGCAGAATTAAATACGAGCTATATTAATTGGCACCGTATATTTACCGATGGCTCTAGAAATGAGAATGGTCGAGGAGCTGGATTTTATGATAAAACTTTACAGTACCAAGCAGGCTTCAAAATAAATTGTGATGTATCAATAATGTCGCTGGAACTCATCGCAATATATCATGCATTATCTTACGCAATTAATCAGAATTTGAATAAAATTGTAATTTTTTCAGATAGTAGGAGTGCTCTGCAACACGTGGCTCGATGCGCCTCTGGCCGCAGAGGTACATCGATAGCCTATGAAATACTTAAATTTATTATTATTTGTAACAAAGGTGGCAAAGACTTAAAATTGCAATGGGTTCCAGCACATATAGGCCTGAAAGGGAATGAGGAAGCTGACCGCATAGCAAAATTAGCAGCTGTAGATGGCAGGTTAATTAATTATATACCAGATCAGTGGGAATTAATTCCAAAGTTTAAAACAATATGCTTTAGTGATTCGAAAACACATTTCAATAGTAAATCGGTAGAAAAAGGCATTTGGTATAAAACCATACAGGGTGAGCTTCCTCGTTTACCCTGGTTTGATGATTGTAACTTAAACAGAAACTATATAAAATTAGCCCTTAGACTTAGATCCGGACACTTTCCATCGGCAAAGTTTGCATACTTAATGAAGAAGACTGATTCGCCTAACTGTGTAACTTGCAACAAAATTGAAGATGTACAACATTTGCTGATGGAATGTGTTCGAAATAAAGATGAACGCGACTCATTGCTGAGCGAACTGAAATTAAATAGATTTAATGTGGGTCTGATCCAAAGTATTTTATCACAACCGAAATCGGAGGCAGCCAGAAAATTATGTCATTTGATAGCGGTCGCTCAGCAATGATTCGTCATACTGAATCAATTGTTTGTTTAGTTTTTTTTTATTGTAGATTATAAGTTTAAATGTGTTAAATAATTTGTATATTAAGGTACGATGGGGCTGACATATCCACATTGGACAAAAACCCCTTAATAAAAAGTAGAATAAAAAAAAAAGGATGGCCATCAAGTAAAACTCAAATTCACAAAAATTTGAATGAATATTGGCAGTATCGATTTGAGTTACATACAGAAAATGATTTAGTTTTCAGAAATAACAGTATAGTTATACCTAAAAAGTTAAGGCCAGATATTTTAAAAATAATACATAGTGGTCATTTGGAAATTGAAAGGTCAAAAGCGTTTGCTAGAGGACATGTATTTTGGCCATTTATGGCAACTGATATAAAAAACATTGTAGAGTCATGTCATATTTGTTTGTCACATAGAAGTGCCAATGCTCCAGAACCACTAATGCCACATGGCGTGACATCATTTCCATGGGAAAAAGTTGGTGTTGATTTTATGGATTATAAATCTAAAAAATACATAGTGCTACAAGACTATTACTCAAATTATATTGAAATAATGGCAGTTGCAAGTACTAATGCCAAAACAGTAATTGTTAGTCTCAAAAGTATTTCTAGCAGACATGGAATCCCAGTACAGTTGTTCTCTGACAATGGACCACCATTTAACTCAGCAGAGTTTAAAAAATTTATTTCAGACTGGGGAATACATCACAATACATCAAGCCCCTACATACCAAGGTCAAATGGGTTGGTGGAGTCTGCAGTAAAGATATGTAAACGTCTTCATACCAAGTCAGAGGAGTCAGGAACAGACCCTTATCTTGCTCTGCTGCAATTCAGGAATACACCAAGAGGAAATCTACCATCACCGGCCCAATTGTTTATGTCACGTTCACTTAGAACACAATTACCAACAGTCACAAAAAACTTAAAACCTAAAATAGTCAAATTTCAAGAATATGTAAAAACTAAGGAAGTAAATAAAAACAAAATGAAGAAGTACTATGACAGAAAGACTAAATCATTACCCGAAATTCATGAAGGAGATAAAGTCTATTTTAAGAAAATGCCAGATACTCCCTGGAGTACAGGCACGGTAAGGTCCAAATGTGATCAGCCTAGGTCATATACTATTGAAGGGTCTGATGGATTTATAGGAAGGAGAAGGTATTACAAAAAAGTCCAATTATCTAGACACCTCCCCCCACACAGCAGCACCTTGTATGCAAGAGCCAACAACTCCTGAAATGAGCAGTAGGTATGGCAGATTGATAAGACCACCAAGACGGTTGGATCTATAAATTTAATATTTCCTGTAATTGGGATTAAAATGTTTATTTTGATGATTTAGGCAATGACTGTGGAAGACTGATTAAATTAAGTTGTTATTGTTATTTGGGATCGGCGCAACATGTTTTATTTATTTATTTAGTTTGTTAAACATATCTTTGTTGTCAAAATTAAACTATATTAATTTTTAAGAGTTTGGTCAAATTGTTGTAAACAATCTCAAGCTGTAATTATAATAACTTTCTTGATAAGGAGGATGTTGTGAATGTGCACAGCACTAGTCAGCCCCCATCACTAGTGCAGCGACACAGCGTGTAAAAAAAGATGGCGCCCGAGCCATACTACACCTACGTCTATGTTAAGTAACTAATGTCTATCTATAAGTAGTCTTAATTAAACAAGAGATTTAATAAACTAGTCTTTATTATAGTCATGACCCAAACAGAGACCAACTCGAGTTAGATCAGTTATATTTTTCTCATCATGTGATGAGAAAAATATACTCACTTCTTTTTGAAACTGTTGGTGGCTTACATAGTGATGCAATGGATCCCGTCGCATAGTGGTTTGAGGAGAAAGATGTCGTTTAGGGAAAATGGCAGCAATTTCGGGTTTTGAAATTTATATTTTTCCAATTAATTCAGTATTATTACGAAATTTTAAGAAATTTTGATATAAAAAATGGAAGGATTACTTTGATGAACAGTTATTTGGTACAAAATTATACAAAACGAGCCCCCTAGTATCCCTTGGTTTGCTAGTAATGTCAATGGCCGTAGTACTAAAGTAACTGCTCATCGGGTTCGTTACGGACACATGCCGTTGAGAGCTTTTGCGTATATAATGCAAAAAGTTAGTTCACCTAATTGCGAGGTTTGCATTAAAAGAGAAGATGTACAGCATCTTTTGGTGGAGTGTGTCAGGGACGAGTCTGAGAGAAATGAAATTATTAGAGATTTAGTTATAAATAGGTTCGACTTAGGTATATTTATTAATTTTCTTTCCCAGCCTTTGTCCCGTGAGGCTAAAATGGTTTATTAATGAGTTAATATTTAAGCTCATTTTTTGTTTAGTAGTAAGTTTTTGCTGCGTAACTTAACATTACTTTATGATGGGACTGACGTGAACTGTGTTCAAAAAACCCTTAAAATAAAGATTAAAAAGAAGAAATTAATAAAATTTGTTTTAATTATGTTGGATAAATAACAGCACTTTTCTGCGAAATTTTCATGCATACATGATTGAATTTAAAGCGATCATTAATCCTTAATGATTCAATCATCGAGAGCTGAAAACATCAATGCAACTCTCGTTGGTCAGAATTTTTTTCAAATGTCAAATATATTAGGAAAAGGTTCGACTTTTTTTTAGAATTCTGTAATTACGTACTAGATCTGGGGGAAACCGCCAATTGATTTTTTCAATTCATTGATCCCATTTGATCAACAAACTACCTATTTCTGGATAGGTCCCCATATTAACATACCAAGTCTTTAGTTTGGATGGGAAATCATTAAATGAACTCTGCCGCTCTGGGCGGAGCGGTAGGGCGGGTCAGACTTTTACTGACTAAAACCCACCCGTGATTTTCACTTGCATGTGCGCCAGGGCCACGGTTTCTTTTTTAACCAAACCGCAACCCTAAACCCAGGAGGCATCCATCGGACTTCATCGACGGCCCCGTCACGATGTGCTGACATCTACTCCTTCAAGCCTCAGAAAGCAATAAGCCATTTTCTGGCGGTCAGTTCTGGATCTTTGACAGTCGATTACACCAAGGGGGTTCGTGTCAGCCAACTACTGGGTAGTGGAGGCCCGATAGGCGGTAGCTCCACGTAAGATATTGGTATTCGGCTACATTCGGTCAGACCGTAATATACGTGAGACACTCACAAAGTTTAGCGATAATAAAAAAAATTCTATTCATCAGTTTTTGAAACACTTTTTCCAGTTCGCCGCTGACACCTCGTTTACAGCCGCCTGCTCGAACGCTGACAGCGCATCATCTGGCGGCGAAATTGTATTCTTTTGAGCTGATCTTTTATTTATGGGTATAAGAAGTCACACGGTGATAGGTCAGGGCTGTAAGGAGGGTTACCCTGGAGTTTGACCGGTGTACTGTCCAGGAAGTCGTTTTGATTGCGGTGTGGGGTCGGGCGCATTGTCGTGGTGAAGCAACCCGCGAAGCCCTGTGTTTTATCGCTTGTTGCTCTCAACAGAGAAAACTTCTCAAGCATTTGGTAGTATGCCATTCGGCTATAATGCTTCTTTGGTTTTGTAAAGGAATTGAGACCAAGTAGCCAGTCAAAATGAAAAAGCTCGCGATCAAAATCATACCCCCGCTTCTAGCTAGATCGCTTTACTTTAGTAGGCGTTAATTCGTTTTGAAACACCCAAACCATGGACTGGGGCGTCATTTCTGGATCGTATTGATAAATCCAGGATTTATCATCTGTAACGATGTCGTAAAGACGCCGAAACAAGCCTGCTTCTTTGTCTATCTTATCATGGCATCATTCCACCCGTGCCTGCCTCTGAGCATCGATGAGACTGTGTGGCACCCAGCGCGACACTATTCTCCGCAAACTAAGATACAAGTGCAGGATCTCATGAAGGCTTCCTGATCCAATCTGCAGTTTATGCTGAATTTCTTCACATGATATACAGTTGCCTTAGAATGGCTTTTATCCATGAATGCCATTTGAAGTCTATCGTACAATTCGTCTGGTATCAGGTGACATTTGAAATAGTAAAAAAAATCATAGCGCGAAAATGGTCTCGACGCAAATCCATTTTCCAAAGAGACACGATAATTTTAGGTTTTGAATTTGGAACGTACCTATTATTAGTTATAAATAATCATATTTTTTAAATAAATAACTGGCCAGTTTCTCATACATAAAAAAAAAAATGTCGCAATACTTTCTGAGTGACCTGGAATTTGAGATAAATCTAGACTGATGATGATGATATAACCAGTATGATCCAAATTCCAAACTACATAAGATAATTTGAATTTCTCGTGCTATCCTAGCGCTTTCACCTTACAGTGTTTGAAGAAGATTTGTTCTTAATCTTTGGATTCTGGGGAGTAACTCTTTGGGCAGTCCACTATTATCACAGTGTATGGCAATGAACTAGGATCTGTCGCGGATTACTCTAAACAGCATGTAAAGACAAAGCGATTAACTAACAAAACACATCTAGGTAGGTACCGTTTCCGCACACCTTTGAAAATATATCATAATTGTACGCTGAGGAGGAGAATGTGCATGCTAAATATATAAATTTCTTGATACTCTTCCATCGAAAGTGCTCGTCACCAAGTGTTTCCTGAGAAGAAATAATTATCAAATTAACGATCAATATACGTAATTGTAGCATGAGAACCAGAGAATATCACCCGTAGGATCAATACATAAGTATAACCAGGGCAAGGAGTCTACTTGAAATGTTAATATTTTTGTACTCAAAATAGCGGTCAAATTCGCAAGTGTCTCCAGCAGGGGGCACTGCATTATTGTTTCATCCGTGTTCATGTAAGCACCATTTTCTTTTTCTAAGGTTGTCGTTCAATGAAATAGTTCATATATTAGCAGATGAAGATAGCTTAGTGGTGACATTAACTTATTTTCGCCGGGAGATTGTGACTTCAATAATGAAGACAGTGGATAGTGAATGTGGCCTCCTCCTTTGGGATCACAGATTGTCATTAAAAATAGAAGTGGATCGGATTGGTATGCTAATAAAAAACGAATAGCAAGTTTACTATCTATCGCTAATAAAAATTTAAAAGAAAGACATGGTCCTAAGGAAACGTGGTGGTAACTTGACTTGCTGCGAGTTTCGCAGAGCATTATCATATTTACAAAAATACGGCAAAATTCTTACTAAAGACCCTAAATTCGAAGTGACTCTAGAAGACAATTTCAATTAAAACTTAACTAACAGGCAGTTAAGCCTATACGGGCTTAACCGCCTCATGTCTGTTAGTTAAGTAAAAAACACACATTTACCCCACATGTAATTGTTCCATATTTACCTATGCTGATGATACAGCTCTACTTGTTCATGGGAATGATTGGAATGAAACAGAAAAATATGCTCAGATGGTATTGGACATTGTCATGAACTGGTTTAATAATAATTTATTAACTTAGAATGCAGAAAAAACGAAGCTCATTTCTTTCTCCCTAAGTAATAGAACTCAGCCGATCATATCACCTGTTGGTAAAGTACATAGTTGTTCATCAAACTCCAGTTGTACCTGTCCCACTCTGGCAACCACATCTTGCATAAAATACTTGGGCGTCCAAATTGATAAACACCTGAACTGGTACAGTCACATAGACAATCTCGTTACAGTCACATAGACAATCTCGTCTCGCCAGTCGCTTACAATACACCGCCCTGCCTCTACACGTATACAGTATATAGCTATTATAGTAAAATATTGTGGAACCAGAATTATAAGCATTTATTATAGTAAAGTCACATTTTATTTAATAACTCCAAGTAAACGAAGAACACGCTCAACACTGGTGACCTTTCGACGTTTTTCAAATTAATTAATTCAAAATAGAGTAGGCGGCTCGCATAGAACGTACGAGGCAGTGGCATACGGACCGCGTGGTGCAAAGTGGACGCAACGTGTCAATCGGGTATAAGGAAACGCGTGTGCATCGCTTCTCCAAAATGAACCCACAGGGGATAACGGGACCTCCAGGGTCAGCTCCAGTAACAGCAGCGGATATAGCGATGGTTACGGTGCAGATGAGAGTTCTAGAATTTTGGAGAGAGCTACCGCGGTCGTGGTTTTGCAGTTCAAGGCAATTATGGCACCGCAGAAGCAGGGCGACACGCAAAAGTACGATATGGTGGTCGCAAAGTTACCTACAGACGTTTTACAGCAGGTAACCGACATCATCGAAGCTCCGCCGGAAACGGGCAAGTATGAAACGTTAAAAAAGCTTTTATTGTCCGTTTATGAGGAGAGTGTAGATAAACAATTCCAGAGATTAATGCACGAAACGCATCTGGGAACACAGAAACCGTCATAATTACTCAGGAAAATGTCAACATTAGCAAGAAACTGCGGTCTGACAGAGGAGCCACTTAAAAGGTTGTGGTTGGATAAGCTAACTCCAAATGTACGCGCACTGTTGGCGATGGGTGAAGATGTAAAAATAGAAGATATGGCGAGGAAAGCAGATAGGATAATAGAAACGTTGGGCAACGGCGAGGTCGCATTCATAATACCAAGTACGTCATCAAGTGACAGGGTGGCCGACCCCTTAGAGGAGTTGGCAAAGGAAATGAAGGAACTACGTGGGGAAATAAATGAGATCAGGAGGCGAAATAGAAGCACGGGAGGTGGACAATGGCAACAGCGTTCGAGACCTAAAAGCCGGACGCGGCGCACACCAGAGTCTCCCGACTGGCTTTGCAGACATCATTACCGCTACAGGAACAACGCGCGGACGTGCGAGTCACCGTGTACTTGGGCCAAGAAGGAGCAGAAGCCGGGAAACTAGA
Source organism: Sesamia nonagrioides (assembly GCA_017933935.1). NCBI lineage: Eukaryota > Metazoa > Arthropoda > Insecta > Lepidoptera > Noctuidae > Sesamia > Sesamia nonagrioides. The sequence goes on along the minus strand of JADWQK010000626.1, from coordinate 307,983 downwards.
CGCGGTGCAGTCAGCAACGGTGGACGATTGTGCCGCGGGAAACCACCGACTTTGTGTGAAAGACTTTAAAACGGGAATTGTGTATCTTGTGGACACGGGTGCTAATGTGTCAGTGATACCTGTAAGTAAAGTGAAAACAAAGCAAAGGCAAGAGTGTAACTATAAACTTTACGCTGCAAATAACTCAGAAATTAAAACCTATGGTGTAGTGACTTTAGACTTAAACTTAGGTTTACGTAGAAGTTATAAGTTCAAAAAGGAAAAATGTTTATTGAGCAGATCGCCTCTTTCAGCACGCTCTTGAGCGACGTGACCATGGCCTTGGTTCGTCCAATTGATGGATTCCATGGGCCCAGATATTCGATGATGTTAGCGCATCTTGCCACTGGTTCGACCGAAATGCCAAATCCAATGAGTAATACGCCCGAAAATTGTCAACAGTTCGTTTATTTCGCTTGTTCGGCGCTGTCGCTTACCTTTTCGCAGTCCACTCGTATTAGAACCGCCACTCAACCCAATATACCCATCAGACGCGTTCAAGCTGCCTTTAACCGCTTGAGTAAGTATTTTATTGATGAACGAATTTTTGAAGATTACCAATTGAAGAGCGTTCGTAACCAGTTTCATCACATTATCCCCGGTAATTTTAGGATCCCAGGACTTGAATTCGCTTCAGCTAATTATATATCACTGTGTCGTATGCACGAAGGCGCTGTTGTTCCTGCCCATACTACCTATAAACTCAGCAATAATTCGTACTTAATTACGAGTAGCGGCGTGGTGATGTTTAACATTCCAAATTACGTCGCTAACACTTCATTTACGTGGGATAGACTTAATAGTTATGTTTGCTATAACGAAGGTGTATGCGAATTGAAGAGAATGTTGGATGCACCCAATACAATCGTTGGAGATAGGCACATCGCTGAAGGGGAAGCGACTGCTCTGCATGGTGGCGATGTTATTACTTTCAATGCTATGAGATGGTCAGCATGTAGGCTTGAATTCAGTGAAACGCATATACATAGAGAGGAAAGGGGTAGATTAGCTAGGCCAACACCGGAGCGAGATAGCATTTCCAAATGGGCACATATAGTAGAGACTACTTCACCCGTGATAGCAGAATGTCGCCTTGCAATGTTTAATGTGTGCGATTTGAACACGATATCACTTTTGGAGCCAGATTATAGATATGCATTTATTGACATATTGTATAAACTAACTATTATCGCAGAGCTGCTCTCTGTTTAAGGACCAAAGAACCATTTGTTCGTGCTTACGTTCGCCCTGAGATCCCGTCCGAGGCTCTGCACGTATCTATTTAGACGTTGATCCTTTTGTTGTAGCTTAGGTCCCACAAGTAAATTGTCGTTCAAGGAAACTTGATTGGTACCCTTACACGAAGCGTCTAAAACCACCCGAAGTTTCGTCGTATCCTTATCTTCTCTTAATACGCCATGGTGAGGTAAGTACATCGCTTTAGAATTATTAATATCTGCAGACTCCACTTCAATCATGTGATTAAGATTTATATATTCCTTCATAACCTTACTATATTCTTCATGAAACTTACCATTTTTTGCGAACTTCTTTTCTAGGAACTCAAACCTTTTAGCCGCTATTTCCCTCAATCCATTAGCTTGATCTTCTAATATATTGTTTCTGAAAGGCAATCTTACCACATATCTTCCTTCCTTGTCTCTGGTCGTTGTAGCTTCGTAATATTCTTCACATCTCTCTTCTTCTTTTGACTTAGTGGTGACATTAACTTATTTTCGCCGGGAGATTGTGACTTCAATAATGAAGACAGTGGATAGTGAATTTGGCCTCCTCCTTTGGGATCACAGATTGTCATTAAAAATAGAAGTGGATCGGATTGGTATGCTAATAAAAAACGAATAGCAAGTTTACTATCTATCTATCTATATATATAAAAATGAATTGCTGTTCGTTAGTCTCGCTAAAACTCGAGAACGGCTGGGCCGATTGAGCTGATTTTGGTTTTAAAATGTTTGTCGTAGTCCAGGGTAGGTCTAAACGATGATGTATCTGCTGGCCGGTTACGTGGTCACCGAGTCGGAGGACTACGACATCACCTAGACCATGCCGCACTGCGTGCTCACTCTTAAGTCGATAGTTTTGTCCTTGATCTGTGTGACGGCAGCAGGAAAATTAATATCTATCTTATTAGGATACCCATTGGCGGTTAACTATCTATATATCTATATATCTATATCTATATATCTATATCTATATATCTATATCTATATTATATATATAAAAATGAATTGCTGTTCGTTAGTCTCGCTAAAACTCGAGAACGGCTGGGCCGATTGAGCTGATTTTGGTTTTAAAATGTTTGTCGTAGTCCAGGGTAGGTCTAAACGGTGAGAAAGTAAGGAAAAAATGATTTAATAATAATGATGTACGAGTATGAGCTTCATTGTTTTTACTTCTTCTCTACACTTTAGTGCTACCCTGGTACCCTGCACCTCCAAAAAGGAGACAAAATAAAACTCACTTACAAGAGCAATGGGAGAGTGGCAATGATAAATGTCACAACAATACAATATTAGTTTGAAGTTGCAGTTGGCTTTGTGGCTTTTTATTAGAAACTTTAAACCGGCAGAGAGTATTTCTTGCTTTAAACGAATGCATCAACGGCTGAGACTTTTTTTTATGTACGGTGTATGGTACCAGGGTAGCACAAAAGTGTAGAGTCGAAACAATAAAGCTCATTCATCATTATTAATCTAATATTACATCGATGAAGTTATTTTGCCTACTTTGAGGAGTTGCAAGGTACCAGGATCGCAAAAAAGTGTAGGAGAAGTCGAAACAATGAAGTTCATTCATTCACACAGAAACAACGGGAACGGGATAAAAAGTAAACGGGATAAAATATCCTATATCCTTCTCCCAGTTCTTAGCTACCTCCCTACCAATTTTCAGCCAAATCGGTTCAGCCGTTCTTAAGTTATAAATAGTGTAACTAACACGACTTTCTTCTATATATATATACAGATTATCCTAATTTAAAATAGTAGTAGTAGTAAATAAGATCATGTCATATTGCCTTTAGGGCGGAACAAAGTTCGCCGGGACACTTTTGTGCTACCCTGGTACATAGCACCTCTACAAACTAGGCACAATAAAAGTTCTTTGATGTAATTGTAGATGAATGAGCTTCACTGTTTCGGCTTCTTCTACACTTTTGTGCTGCCCTGGTACCTTACACCTCCACAAAGTAGAGAAAATCAAATTTCTTCTATGTATTAGTGATTTAATGATGAATGCAAAGCCGTACAAAGTGAAGGAAAACATTTTAAGGAAACCTGGCCTTTTGTAAGTCTGAAATCGCCAACCCGCATTGAGCAAGCGTGGTGATTACGCTCAGTCGTTCTCCTCTCTAGCTATCCCCAGCAGGGGGATGATAAAAAATGGCTGATGATCATGATGATGAGCTTCATTGTTTCGATTTCTCCTACACTTTTGTGCTGCCCTAATTATCCTAATTTAAAAACTAAAAAATAAGATCATGTGATATTTATTGCCTTCAAGGCGGAACAAAGTTCGCCGGGTCAGCTAGAGGGTCTTCTAGCTGACCTTGCGAACTTTGTTCCGCCTTAAAAGCAATAAATATGACATGATCTTATTTACTACTTTTTAAATTAGGATAATCTATATATATAAAAGAAGTCGTGTTAGTTACACTATTCATAACTCAAGAACGGCTGAACCGATTTGGCTGAAAATTAGCAGGGAGGTAGCTAAGAACTGGGAGAAAGACATAGGATATCCTTTTTAACCCGTTCCAGTCATTCCTGTGTGAATGAATGAACTTCATTGTTTCGGCTTCTCCTACATTTTTGTGCTACCCTGGTACCTTGCACCTCCTCAAAGTAGGCAAAATAAAACTTCATCCATGTAATATTAGATTAATAATGATGAATGAGCTGCATTGTTTCGACTTCTCCTACACTTTTGTGCTGCCCTGGTACCATACACCGTACATCTTAAAAAAAAAAAAAAGTCTCACCCGTTGATGCATTCGGTTAAAGCAAGAAATCCATACTAATATTATAAATGCGAAAGTAACTCTGTCTGTCTGTCTGTCTGTTACGCTTTCCCGCTTAAACGTCTCAACCGATTTTGATGAAATTTGGCACAGACAATCTTTAGACCCTGAGAAAGAACATAGGCTACCTTTTATCCCGGAAAAGTTTGATGATCCCGAGGGAAATCTAAAAAGCGCGATATAACCGAACTCCACGCGGGCGAAGCCGCGGGCGGAAAGCTAGTCGCTAATAAAAATTTAAAAGAAAGACATGGTCCTAAGGAAACGTGGTGGTAACTTGACTTGCTGCGAGTTTCGCAGAGCATTATCATATTTACAAAAATACGGCAAAATTCTTACTAAAGACCCTAAATTCGAAGTGACTCTAGAAGACAATTTCAATTAAAACTTAACTAACAGGCAGTTAAGCCTATACGGGCTTAACCGCCTCATGTCTGTTAGTTAAGTAAAAAACACACATTTACCCCACATGTAATTGTTCCATATTTACCTATGCTGATGATACAGCTCTACTTGTTCATGGGAATGATTGGAATGAAACAGAAAAATATGCTCAGATGGTATTGGACATTGTCATGAACTGGTTTAATAATAATTTATTAACTTAGAATGCAGAAAAAACGAAGCTCATTTCTTTCTCCCTAAGTAATAGAACTCAGCCGATCATATCACCTGTTGGTAAAGTACATAGTTGTTCATCAAACTCCAGTTGTACCTGTCCCACTCTGGCAACCACATCTTGCATAAAATACTTGGGCGTCCAAATTGATAAACACCTGAACTGGTACAGTCACATAGACAATCTCGTTACAGTCACATAGACAATCTCGTCTCGCCAGTCGCTTACAATACACCGCCCTGCCTCTACACGTATACAGTATATAGCTATTATAGTAAAATATTGTGGAACCAGAATTATAAGCATTTATTATAGTAAAGTCACATTTTATTTAATAACCCCAAGTAAATGAAGAACACGCTCAACACAGTATTTGTATAATTCTTATTTTTATTTCATAAAACCTAAAAGTTTACTTAGCAGAGGGGCCCCATTTTTTAATTTGCCCCAGGGCCCTTGGTTACCTAGCTACGCCACTGCATGTATACATACCTACATACACAGATTTGTTATGTAAAACATTACATTTATTATTTTCATGTTCTTTTTCACATAATTACACTGTAGAGAAGAAAATAAGTCGTATTCTTTTATTATCTTAATAAGTTAATAGTTTACATCTAATGTCAATTAGGTACTTAAAGTGAACAGTTTTTAACTATGCTTAGGATTTATGATTTAAAATTTATTTCAGTTTCACACATCAAATAACAAATTAAATAAGCAGGTAAAATTCACCGACCGGCCTCAGCGGGCGCAGCGGGACATAGTGGATGTGTGCGCACACGGCGGCAACCGAGAGCGCCCGCCGACTCACTATCATGACTAGAGCAACCATGTGATCCGTAAATAATACTTACGTATGACTTTTAACTGATTACATAAACTCGCCGGGCGGCCGGGCAACTAACCGAACAGAAGTAAATACTTCCTAAGGAATAAAATTTCCTTTAATTCAATTGTTAAATGCACTGCGCCGCGCCGCGGTTCTACTCGGCCCAGTCGCTAAAAACCTTACTACCCAAAATTATTTATTAGACCTATTACTCACTTTTCCTTTGCTTATTATGATACTGCTCGTGGTGCCCAAGTCACCCATAGCGTTTTATTCTATTATCATAGCGGATTTTGATTAACTTGCACCTAGCTGAAAATATAATAAAATCTGAATTAATAAACACTTGTGGATTTTAATGTAAATGTTTATCTGTATGCAGCACATAGCACTAAATTTGTTTTAAATACCTTGACAAGGTATCTCTAAAAATTTAACTGTATTATATTATATAGTTCACAGTTGGGCCTTTAACCTTCCCACCATTTCCGCCGTATCACGATTTCTCGCGGCAGCGGAATTACGCCCCGGCGTTTTTCCTCCTTTCGCCACTGCCACATGTGGGCGAGGGCTTTGGCCTCCAGATGAGTCTCTCTGAGTCATACTAAAGATACGTTCTATGTAATAACTGATTATTAATAATTCAATATCCATTGAAAAGCCTATTATTTTTAAATAAGTACTGTGGATATTCTTGCCGGCACGTCTCCATAGCAAACAACCAATTAGAACCGTGCACCTAGCTTCTGACATGTCATACATGTATGTCCATGTTAGTTTATGTGATGTAATAAATATTTTGATTTCATTTGAACACTCATACCTATATACATTGCTACTTTACGTTTATGAAGCTCCGGACGAACGTCTTCTAATATTGTGCACAAGATTAGCATGTTACCATATTTTTAACAGTTTCTTTTGCAACGAAATGATCAAAATTTGGCCATGCTTTTCCAACTTACAACACAACAAATCATTTCATTTAAGGCCTTTACTCATTTTATAGAAAAAAATAAAAAGACACACTAAAAATATGAATAGGTACACATACTTATTACACTGTTCCAAGTTTTCACCTACGACTAAAAGTGCACATTATAAATCGATTGCTTTAAAAACTTGAGTAGCGTTGTTTAAACATGTATGTATCGCAAACAGCTGTATGGTCTGTTTCTGACTCTGACATAAACATGTCAAAGGACGTTGACGTAATGTCAGTAATCTATCTATATATATAAAAATGAATTGCTGTTCGTCTATCTATATATATAAAAATGAATTGCTGTTCGTTAGTCTCGCTAAAACTCGAGAACGGCTGGGCCGATTGAGCTGATTTTGGTTTTAAAATGTTTGTCGTAGTCCAGGGTAGGTCTAAACGATGATGTATCTGCTGGCCGGTTACGTGGTCACCGAGTCGGAGGACTACGACATCACCTAGACCATGCCGCACTGCGTGCTCACTCTTAAGTCGATAGTTTTGTCCTTGATCTGTGTGACGGCAGCAGGAAAATTAATATCTATCTTATTAGGATACCCATTGGCGGTTAACTATCTATATATCTATATCTATATATCTATATCTATATTCTATATATATTCTATATATATATATATAAAAATGAATTGCTGTTCGTTAGTCTCGCTAAAACTCGAGAACGGCTGGGCCGATTGAGCTGATTTTGGTTTTAAAATGTTTGTCGTAGTCCAGGGTAGGTCTAAACGGTGAGAAAGTAAGGAAAAAATGATTTAATAATAATGATGTATGAGCTTCATTGTTTTTACTTCTTCTCTACACTTTAGTGCTACCCTGGTACCCTGCACCTCCAAAAAGGAGACAAAATAAAACTCACTTACAAGAGCAATGGGAGAATGGCAATGATAAATGTCACAACAATACAATATTAGTTTGAAGTTGAAGTTGGCTTTGTGGCTTTTTATTAGAAACTTTAAACCGGCAGAGAGTATTTCTTGCTTTAAACGTGCATCAACGGCTGATACTTTTTTTTATGTACGGTGTATGGTACCAGGGTAGCACAAAAGTGTAGAGTCGAAACAATAAAGCTCATTCATCATTATTAATCTAATATTACATCGATGAAGTTATTTTGCCTACTTTGAGGAGTTGCAAGGTACCAGGATCGCAAAAAAGTGTAGGAGAAGTCGAAACAATGAAGTTCATTCATTCACACAGGAACAACGGGAACGGGATAAAAAGGATATCCTATATCCTTCTCCCAGTTCTTAGCTACCTCCCTACCAATTTTCAGCCAAATCGGTTCAGCCGTTCTTAAGTTATAAATAGTGTAACTAACACGACTTTCTTCTATATATATATACAGATTATCCTAATTTAAAATAGTAGTAGTAGTAAATAAGATCATGTCATATTGCCTTTAGGGCGGAACAAAGTTCGCCGGGACACTTTTGTGCTACCCTGGTACATAACACCTCTACAAACTAGGCACAATAAAAGTTTTTTGATGTAATTATTATGGTTTAATGATGAATGAGCGTCACTGTTTCGGCTTCTCCTACAATTTTGTGCTGCCCTGGTACCTTACACCTCCACAAAGTAGAGAAAATCAAATTTCTTCTATGTATTAGTGATTTAATGATGAATGCAAAGCCGATTACAAAGTGAAGGAAAACATTTTAAGGAAACCTGGCCTTTTTTTTGTAAGTCTGAAATCGCCAACCCGCATTGAGCAAGCGTGGTGATTACGCTCAGTCGTTCTCCTCTCTAGCTATCCCCAGCAGGGGGATGATAAAAAATGGCTGATGATCATGATGATGAGCTTCATTGTTTCGATTTCTCCTACACTTTTGTGCTGCCCTAATTATCCTAATTTAAAAACTAAAAAATAAGATCATGTGATATTTATTGCCTTTAAGGCGGAACAAAGTTCGCCGGGTCAGCTAGCGGGTCTTCTAGCTGACCTTGCGAACTTTGTTCCGCCTTAAAAGCAATATGACATGATCTTATTTACTACTTTTTAAATAAGGATAATCTATATATATATAAAAGAAGTCGTGTTAGTTACACTATTCATAACTCAAGAACGGCTGAACCGATTTGGCTGAAAATTGGTAGGGAGATAGCTAAGAACTGGGAGAAGGACATAGGATATCCTTTTTAACCCGTTCCAGTCATTCCTGTGTGAATGAATGAACTTCATTGTTTCGGCTTCTCCTACATTTTTGTGCTACCCTGGTACCTTGCACCTCCTCAAAGTAGGCAAAATAAAACTTCATCCATGTAATATTAGATTAATAATGATGAATGAGCTGCATTGTTTCGACTTCTCCTACACTTTTGTGCTGCCCTGGTACCATACACCGTACATCTTAAAAAAAAAAAAATAAGTCTCACCCGTTGATGCATTCGGTTAAAGCAAGAAATCCATACTAATATTATAAATGCGAAAGTAACTCTGTCTGTCTGTCTGTCTGTCTGTTACGCTTTCCCGCTTAAACCTATCAACCGATTTTGATGAAATTTGGCACAGACAATCTTTAGACCCTGAGAAAGAACATAGGCTACCTTTTATCCCGGAAAAGTTTGATGATCCCGAGGGAAATCTAAAAAGCGCGATATAACCGAACTCCACGCGGGCGAAGCCGCGGGCGGAAAGCTAGTCTAAAATAATAACAGAATCTCTATGATAACTTTAATCTGGTTTAGGGTCCAAGGAGTTTATGAATACCCATTCGTGGCGTTTTATTGGTAGAATACTAAGCTAATTGTTTTTAAAGCTAAGGATAGTTAAATTGATCCACGTGACTTGACCTGTTACAGAAATGGTTATCGGTTAATCTATTTGGCTAATCTATCTTTGAGAGGGATTGTTGGCAAATAGATTTGGTTGGTTAATATTGTCGGGCACGGGAAATCAAACTGATATCCACGTGACTTGACCTGTTATAAAAACTGTTATCTGTTGATCTATTTAGCTAATCTATCTTTGGGAGAGATGGTTCGCAAATGGATTTGGTTGGTTAAGATGGATGAAACAAGGGATATATTTGGTTGGATATTAAAGCTAAGGATAGTTAAATTGGTTGGATTAAAGTAAACAAGTAATGGCCAAGTTAATTAGATGGTTTTAGAAATATAAATGGATATAATAATTGAACTAGTTTAATTGTTTTAATATTATTGTAGATAATTACTCTCAATGCTTCAGTTTTATTTCATATGTATCAAATTAATTATTGTGATGTATGTTTATAATGTTCCTAGTAAAGATGTTCACGAATAGTCAAACTTAACTAATGAAATTATTGATTAATAGTTCTCCCTTTTAATAAATCTGTTCTCGACATGTAAAGACCGTGTTTTTTATTTTCTTTTGTTTGCTTAAAGTTAACTAATTTAAGTAATATTATTTATTTTTACTAATAATTAATTTTTTACTATTTATCTTTGTAAACTAATGAAATTAATGATTAATAGTTCTCCGTTCTGATAAAGACTTAAGAATATCTGTTGACGACTTGTAAAAATCATGAATTTAATGTTTAATTATTTTCTTTTGTTTGCCTAAAGTTAACTAGTTTAATTAATAATGTTTTTCTTACTAATAATTAATTATTTTTTACAATTTATCTTTAATTGCTAAGTGTAAGGTTCCACCTGGGTTGTGTATGGGGACATACACAATATCAGGATGGTCGAGTGTAAGGTTCTGATTATTTTGTATGCAATTTTTAGAATAAATAATGCGTTAGTTGGCTGTTTCCGCTCTGAAGTCTGTCGTTGGCCGGTTTTTGACAGCAAAACGAATTCTTGTATCTGATTGGTTCAGCCTAGAATGGCGGGAGTCATAGCTTACTTCACAACGGTAATAGTCAACCGGGGGGTGGAATATGGCAGGAAACAGAAAAAGCTGGACACTTGGTCGGCGACGAGCGAACGGTTCGGTTGCCTTGCATTGTCAAAATAATCTATGTAATTGGATAGTCCTAGTTAAATTATAAGTTGATTAATTGTGGTAATAATAAAATAAAATAGAGCGGAGTATTGGGTATTGCTGATGTTTTCTTCGAACCGAGTCCTTTCCTTCTGGGGTAGTCTTACAGTACTAACTGCTCAGCGTGTTGCGATGCGATTGCAACCAAGCATATATGTTAATTATCCGTGTTTTGAGTCGTGATGCGATTACGACCGTCCGAAGCATAACTGGTCATTGATACACAATCATAAATTGCAATAGTGATATGAGGGGTACTAACTGCTTATCGTGTTGCGATGCGATTGCAACCAAGCATATGCCGGGAGGTCTACCTTATTATCACGATGTGATTGCGATCCGGTAGCTACGATGTTAATTATTCGTGTGTGAGTCGTGATGCGATTACGACGGTCCGAAGCATAACTGGTCATTGATACACAATCATAAATTGCGATTGCGATATGAGGGGTACTAACTGCTTAGCGTGTTGCGATGCGATTGCAACCAAGCATATTCTGTGAGGTCTACCTTAGTATCACGATGTGATTGCGATCCGGTAGCTACAATGTTACTTATCCGTGTTTGAGTCGTGATGCGATTACGGCCGTCCGCAATATAACTGGTCCTTGACACGAACCATGCCTGTCTCTCGTATAGCAGGTTACGATTCAGACGAATCTCAAAAATTAAGTCCCCGTCGCCCCCAAACCGAGTTCATCTTTTATTCAGACTCAAGTTAGACTCAGTTATGGTGGGCTCAGTTTATGACTTTGACCCTAAAGTGCCTAGTATAAGGTCAACGGTAAAAGTATCCGAAAAGCCTGGGCCGTCGATCCATCAGTCGACTAATCAGTTATCAAGGATGGCGCTCCGGAACTTACTAGTACCAATGCATCTGAAATACTGCCAGTGATTCACGTCGAGCTCTTAGAAGCACTAGGAGATTCTAAAATAAAAGATGAGGTTTTCGGACCTAAAATTCAAGAGGGAGTATCTAAACGCTCGGGTAAAATTATAATGGATGGCCTTAGTAAAGAACAAAGGCAGAAAGTAATGGACAAAACCTATATTCCAGAAAATTTTAAACTACTGAAAGCCCCACGGCTAAATCCTGAAATTTCAGCGGTACTTTCAGAATCTTCTAGAAATAGAGACAAACGCCTCGAAAGAATCCATTAGCCACATTATTTCCGGGTGTTCTCGTCTAGCTAACGGAGAGTAAAAGGTATAGACCTTATTCTCCTGAACACTAGCTTAAAGCCCATAAGACATAATATTTGGAAGCGTCGCTAAAAGACAATCAGTTGAACGATTAGTCCCCTCCAAAATCTAGATTGTTAATTAGCTATTACATGTCTGGACGACCAAAAGCTAATTAACAATCTAGATTTACACATTGTACCTCGCCCCTCCCCTGGCACCAGTGAAACGCGGTGGGCTTGGTAGTGGCAATGCTTTCCTATATAAATCGACATTAAAAACAGAAACAACAATGCTTAATTAAAATTAAAGTTGGAATTTAAACTAATTAAAGTTTTCTTTTAAAAAATCTCATAAGGTTCACTTGATGTAGGTAAAGTATGAGTGATACTCGAAATGAATGAGCTAAACAAAGATGACAAACTTGTCATATCAGCCGACCACCACCGCGCAGCAACGACATTGTTACTACTCGTTATTGATTAGCTTTAATCTCAGCTACAGTTTACCCTTTCATACAAAACCTGGCATACAGTATTCCATGAAGTACTCTAAGTAGGACAACATATGTAATATAAAAAATATAGCATCAGCCTACAACGTTTCCATTGCCGGGACACACGTAATATCTTCACTGTGGTGGTGATGAAATTATTTATTTATTTAGAAAAATACAATTATAGCACTATTACAGACATTCCAATTCGGTGCTATAAGTAAGAACAAATTATACAAAACAAAAAAAAAACAAAAACATTACATACATAAAGTCAGATTACATCATTAATTATTATTTCCTACGAATCTATACCTTGTTCTATTAGGTTCTGTGCTGCTTGTAACAACTTAGGAAGTTTTTGGCCAAACAGGTCTTCCGCACGCGCAATCACATTAATCAGACGTATAGCTCGAGACATAGGGGCAAATGATTTACAAAGGATTTTTTTTAAGTTTACATAAAGTTGCTGCTCGAGTTCGAACCCACGACCTAAACCTCGTTAAAACAGTCGGAGGCCATTACCATCGAGGCCAGCAATATTCCAAAAGCAAAATGCATACGCTAAATTCGACTTCATGCGTTGAAGCCTCTGTGGCCTAATGGATAAGGCATCGGCCTCCTAAGCCGAGGATTGTGGGTTCGAATCCCGCCAGGGGTGGAGCGAAGATGTAAAATTTCGCTTTTTTTGTATATCATGACAGTTGATATTGATGATTTCCAAGTGATTTTAGTTTAAAAAGACGAACAGTTTTCAGTTCCACCAAATACGTGGATCTCGATATAGATAATAAGGTTTTGGCTCGAACACTGCACATTTTGACCCGTCTTACAGATCTTTGCAGTGGTTGCATCTTCAACAAAAGAAATCAAATGCTATTAAATAATAATGGCAAACTAAACTATAAGTAACACAGAGAGGTCAAATAAAACAATTCAACAATCCCAGATTTCTAATTTTGAACAATATCTACTAATGACTCATCTGGCCACCGTAAAATGAGCCCAACATTTGACTGACGGCACATCGATGATCATCCAAAACGCGGAATAGCACCAGAAACATTCATAATACCTGTTGGAATACAACCCAAGCATCATTTAACAAATTCCTCAAGGCCCAGCGATATCGCGGAAAATGCGCTTTTTCTCGCTATGCCAGCCACCCATTGCCTGGCACTTAATTAATTCTGCGCGATTTTCTCGGGCTAAATTTGTTCTACTTCCTTAGACAAAACGGGGCAAAAGTCTTCTTCGGAAGGATATGACTTACATCTCCCATGGACTGTCATTAATTAATTCCACCGTCAATTATTACATAAACTACAAATACATTACAATCTTCCTTCTGGCTTTAATTGCGTTGGCACGTATATACCATAACAATTTCTACATATTATATTTAGCTCGTGACTCCGTCGGCGATTTACTCTAACCGTCCCATCACTTCGCCTGCCCGCAAATTTACTTCGTTTTCACTTGAAGGCATTTCTTTATTTTTTGCTCAGAAATGTCTAAAATATACAATTTAAATTTGTTTCTTTATAGAAATAGGCTATTCAGTCTATTTAATAATACCGCTCCTCACACAACTAAAGTGATTAATATAATAATGTATAACAATTATAGTATCTGTGCCTTCTCAGTAGCTACATTTAGAACAAAAATATTTATCGGTTTAAAAAAAAATGTAAGAATATTTGTATGTTTAGATTATAAAATAAATTAATAAATATAGTAAAAGTAATGTACACACTACGTAAAGTAATGTAAACCTACAAATTTAACGCGATTCGAGCTACATTAAATATATTATATCATATGCCAGAAGATCATCTCACGAGTTAAATTAAAAACAACTTCTATCCAATCTTATTAAGATTTTTTTTTTAAATTAAAATATTTAAAATAAAATGAAAGAATACACTGGGCCGCATAAATAACGGGTCACTTAGAAAAACCGCGAGATCTCCCAAAGTTATATTGAAATATATCTCTTATATATAAAATTCTCGTGTCACAGTTTTCATTCCTATACTCCTCCGAAACGGCTTGACCGAATCTCATGGAATTTTGTGAGCGTGTTGAGTAGGTCTGAGAATCGGCCACCACTATTTTTTTATTTTTTGACAACATTTTTAGTTTCTAGTGTCAAAAGTGGGATGCCGGTCACGCCAAGGGAAGACGAAAGAGTTCGCACGCGACAACAAGCAGCGATGGATTTGGCGCGTCAAGAGGAAGAATCGGTTGGTGTCCCTGTACCCGGAGTAGATGCGGCCGTCGTAACACCGACGAAACAAACATAAAACATTTTAAAAACAAAGAATTTTGTTTTCTTTTTAATAATGAAATAGATTACTTCAGCTAGTTATATAAACTTAAAGCTGTCCTCGTTAACGAACAGCACTTTACAAAGTAAAGGTGCATACACGATACTTGTTAAATACTATTAAACTTTTAATTAATATTGTTTAACTGTAATACCTATTAAGTAATTTATATTTTATCATTTCTATTTACGTAAATTTATTTATTTATTTACCGAGATTCCGCCCCTTCGGCGTTGAAGAAAAAAAAAAATAGTTTTTTTGAACTCAGCGCATCCAGATCTATATGATTATCTATAGTGGTGAGGGTTTTGAGCAACTTCGGGCACATACATACAGACAGACATACAAACATACGCACTTTATAGGGATGGATTTTTTCAGGATACAACATACAAAAATACATAATGTCCTAAATTTTCACCCTTCTACGATCAACTCTTATTTTTTAATAGCCATTTTAGTAATTTAATAACTTTTCATCTCCGGTCGAAAACTGATCAATCGTCATTTAATTAGTTTTATTCCCGAGGAAAATCTAAAAAACGCGATATAACCGAATTCGACGCGGGCGAAGCCGCGGGCGAAAAGTTAGTACATGTATAATAATATGTTACAGGCAGACTAAATCGCGCACCTTTCAAAAAAGAAATTTGATATTTTTCGATTTCGAATTATTTATAAAACAATATTTTTAGCTTATGTTTTAAACAGAGCTGTTTATAAACGGCTTTTTGGTCTAGTCATGGTATCTTGTGCACTAACATGTTATTATCTCCTGAAGGAAGGAGTCAGCGGAGTACTGCTAGGATAGTACCTAGTTTCAAAAACAGAAACTGCTTAGATATAATATTTTTTTCTCCTGTCATGAGAGCGGCTTAAGTAACGTACGTCTTCTATGAACGAAGCCGCCGCAAAATTATTGGGTGCAATAATTAATTACAACTTTAAAACGCAAGGCTGAATACATCCTGGTGGATCCCGACAGCGCATTAGAACCAATAGAAAATGCTAAGAAGCCGAAGATAGACTTAAATGCCAAGAAGAAATTTGCCTGCCTTTTATCAATATTATAGAAATGCACGAGCATATCGTCAGACTGGCATTTGCTAACAAAACTTTAACAAACTGCGAAGATGGACACTGATGAGATTCCGCTTATAAACATTAGAGATCCACTCAACAATACAACGGTGGGGGATCACGCTTACAGTATAATCTTGACTCGACATAGAGCACACAACATGATAAAGAAAACTTAGAAAACAGCATACAAAATACGCTATAAGGGTGACGACAACTCAATTACTAATGAGGTAGCGAAGAATGGTTAGGTAGACAATTACACATATTGAAGAAGCATGGCCTCGACTTCGATGCTGGAGAGACGACGAAAATTGGTACGGGGCAATAGGGCCATACTTAGATATGTTTTCAGAGTTCGCCCTTCGAGTGAACGAACTCAGGCTAGGTCGCAACAACATGCCAATCACCAAGCAGGACATTCATAATAGCTTTTCCTTGGCAAAATATGTTCTTTCTGGGGTCCGCCACGAAAGAGCTGGAAGGTGCATCCTTCCCACCTGCGAGACTGTAATCTATTGTACAAAGCGTGGGGGCTATGACCGCATGGCTATGTAAGCCCTAGCTTACTCATATACACATACTTACATACATGGCATACTTCTTCCAGTAGACCCCACGCTCCCTAGAGCGTGGGGGTCTACTGGAAGAAGTATGCCATGGCGGTGAAAAGAGCGATCAATTTTATCGCCCCTATTCCAAAACCGAGATCATAGTAGCGTTTGTTCACTTCGGCCTATATCATTATTATCATACATATGCAACATTTTCCATTATGTTTTATATAGTAGATGTGAATATAGGTTGGATGATAAATGGATGGTGGTAGATAGATAGATGATGATGATGACAGATGGTGTAGATTTTTTGGAAAAAATAACTCATTCTCGGTGAACCGTACGGAGGACGGGTCTGAGCAGTTGTGTTGCGATGTGTACCGGGTACGATGTGCCTAATGTTGTTGTGTCGGGAGTTTGGTCGTGGAGGGTTCTCCAGATCACCTTCTGGCGCAGCATCGTTGGTCGTGTTGTTGGGTTAAACATTGCATCACCTCGCTCAACTGCCGTCTTCCTTCCTATTCACTCAGTTTTTTTGAGTGAATAGGCTTAATAAGCTAGTGTGTTTTACCATCAACGATTGCATCACTGCTTACCATCAGGCGGGATTGCAGTCAAGCATTAGTTTATAACTAATAAAAAAAAAAAGAACACAGTTAGCTTCCGTATGGGTTAGGTTGAGTTTGGATGGTTTAAGTTACCTAATTCCACTCAGTTCAAACTGGTTTTTCAAAGGGTTAGACGGTAATCTATTGTACAAAGCGTGGGGGCCATGACCGCATGGCTATGTAAGCTAGGGAGCGTGGGGTTTACTGGAAGAAGTATGCCATGGCAGTGAAGAGAGCGATCAATTTTATCTCCCCTATTCCAAAACCGAGATCATAGTAGCGTTTCTTCACTTCGGCCTATATAATTATTATCATGCATATGCAACATTTTCCATTATGTTTTATATAGTAGATGTGAATAAAGGTTGAATAAATGGATGGTGGTAGATAGATAGATGATGATGATAGATGGTGTAGATTTTTTGGAAAAAAATAACTCATTCTCAGTGAACACAGCCTCCGTATGGGTTAGGTCGAGTTTGGATGGTTTAAGTTACCTAATTCCACTTAATTCAAACTAGTTTTTGAAAGGGTTAGACGATAATCTACTGTACAAAGCGTGGAGGCCATGACCGCATGGCTATGTAAGCTAGGGAGCGTGGGGGTCTACTGGAAGAAGTATGCCATAGCGGTGAAAAAAGCGATCAATTTTATCGCCCCTATTCCAAAACCGAGATCATAGTAGCGTTTCTTCACTTCGGCCTGTATCATTATTATCATGCATATGCAACATTTTCCATTACGTTTTATATAGTAGATGTGAATATAGGTTGGATGATAAATGGATGGTGGTAGATAGATAGATGATGATGTTAAAGCATGAAATCATTTTAAAGTCAAGCATATTCTAATTTCCCGATTCCCTCCTATGTACTCCCTACTTCCATGCACATCTGGCTTAAGGGGCTAGATCCCGTGCCATTTGGGACTTACTACACACACAACACAACACAACCAGCAACTTGTCTCTGGTTCAAGCCCGGATACATAGTCCATAGACAGCAAGCAATCTCTATGACATTCATCATTAAATCATCGATCAAGCATCAGACCAAAATCAGATAAATCAGCAATTAGCGAGTGCATCTTAAAACCAAGGTGATTTGTGTTCAACGTGGGGGCCCCTACGCAACAGGCTGAGCGAGAAAACCTGGATATTCTGGTGAGTCCAATTCGATCCTTCTATCCATCTTCTGTAATATGCTTGAATTAAGAATTTCTCAGTAAGACGCGCCTCGTGACGCAGTTCCATTTATCGAAGGAATTTATCAAACCACCAAATTATCACAATACACAAACATATTTTTTGATCCTTACGAACCGGATTTCGAATTCGGACAGTGATACTGGGGAATTCTGAGCCTTTACGTTGAACACATAACCCTATCAATTCAGTGAACATTTGTCATTTAAACATAGCATAAGCAAGCGTTAGTTATTCATCAATTTCGTTGGCAAGTTACACACATTTAGCGAAAATCAAGTTAAAATCTTGTCAGCCATTTTGTCGGACAGCGTCGTGTTTTACCAACAAGTGCGTGTTCCGTTATCGTTTGTCCATTTCAAGCGTTGTTTTAAGTGTAACATATAGCACTAAAAACATCAATTTATCATAAACATAGCAATCCGTGTTTCAACATATCACGAAACATAACACAACATTTATAACCCGTGTATAACACGGTTATAAAACGAAATCAAACATACAAAGGTCCTTCGAAAAATAACATCATATTATCAATCGATTTAACAAATCGATTTAATATTTAGTTCTGTACTCGCTGTCTGTCAAGTGTCAAGCAGTCTTTGTTTACGGACAAATTATTTACTTGTAATTTGAGAAAATAATTACTTGTAGTTTATATTCAATCAATCAGAATGAGTGAGACATCGGTGATGCATTGTCAAAACAAGCGAAACTTGGCCTAAAAACGGATGCAGGACGCTGTCTCCTGCGCACGTCAATGTCGAAATGATAAGGCGTTTTTGCCTCGATTTGAAACGTGGTTCTCTCGTCTGGAATTACTCATGCAGACTTTTAATGATTCTCATTTTTTTTTATTTATTTATTCATAGCAACAAATTTATTAGTGTTTGTTAAATAAAATTCACTTAACGAAATGCAAAGATGCGAATAAAATAATAGGATTAAATGTTTTTCTGGATGAAAATAAAGTAATTTACTTGTAATTTGAGAAAATAATTACTTGTAGTTTATATTCAATCAATCAGAATGAGTGAGACATCGGTGATGCATTGTCAAAACAAGCGAAACTTGGCCTAAAAACGGATGC
This sequence comes from Sesamia nonagrioides, assembly GCA_017933935.1. Classification (NCBI taxonomy): domain Eukaryota; kingdom Metazoa; phylum Arthropoda; class Insecta; order Lepidoptera; family Noctuidae; genus Sesamia; species Sesamia nonagrioides. The sequence goes on along the minus strand of JADWQK010000626.1, from coordinate 288,931 downwards.
AGGACGCTGTCTCCTGCGCACGTCAATGTCGAAATGATAAGGCGTTTTTGCCTCGATTTGAAACGTGGTTCTCTCGTCTGGAATTACTCATGCAGACTTTTAATGATTCTCATTTTTTTTTATTTATTTATTCATAGCAACAAATTTATTAGTGTTTGTTAAATAAAATTCACTTAACGAAATGCAAAGATGCGAATAAAATAATAGGATTAAATGTTTTTCTGGATGAAAATAAAGTAATTCGTGGGTAGGTAGGCTATGCGATTCACCCATTTTTAGTTATGATAAACGACATCTCGGGTTGTTATGTTCTAAACACAACTTCACTCGGCTTTTGTTCCGATATCAACATCGAGTTTTACTCCACGCTGGACCTCAGCTCCTGTTGTGCACTATACGCGAACTTTGGTGGCCGCTGTCAGGTAGGAATCTCGCCAGGAAAACCGTGCATGAGTGGGTGACGAGGTGTAAGACCTTGATGCCGATAATGGGTAAGGCCTTTCTAAGGCCTTTCATGCGCACTGGCGTAGATTACGCGGGGCCAGTTTACATATTGAACCGCAAGGGTCGGGGTTCGAGGTTGATGAAAGCATATATTTGTTTTGCAATGAAAGCTATTCATTTAGAATTAGTAAGTGGCTTATCCACAAACGATTACACATTAGCCTTAAAACGAGTTATTTCTAGACGCGGAAAACCGGCAGAAATATTTTCCGATAACGGGAAAAAATTAATTGGTGCGGAAAAAGAGTTTCCGCTATTGTTACAAAATGATCTCGATAAAATAATTGATTTTACTGCCAATCATCATCATCATCTCAGCGTTTATCCTAGTCGCATCCGAAGCTTTTTTCAGCTTTGGAGTCTGAGGTCCGCTTTTACCCGTCTAACTGCTGATATGGCTAAACTTCGACATTTTCCGTGAAGCGACTGCCGTCTGACCTCCACAACCCGAAGGCGATATCGACGCATTGCAGCTGACCCATTTTTGGACTTTTTTGAGGGCTTCAACAACCCTTTAACGGCTGCCACTAGATGTTCATATGGCAACCGGGACCAACGGCTTAACGTGCTTTCCGAGGCAGGACCAGACCAGTGCAAATATTCATATTCATATGCAGACAAATATTTGCACTGTGCGGGGATCGAACGCGCGGCACTTTGCGCAGCGGCCGCGTCCGCTACCGCTACGCCACGGAGGCTGTCAATTGATTTTACTGCCAATGATGGTATAAAATTTACTTTTATTTCTCCATACGCACCTTATTTAGGGGGTTTTTGGGAGGCTGGGGTGAAATCGTGTAAGTATCATCTCAGACGCATAGTAGGTAATGCAAAATTAACATATGAGGAGTTCAGTACGACATTGGCACAAATCGAAGCCGTCCTGAATTCCCGACCTATTCCAGCTATGTCCGCAGATATGTACTTCAGACTCATCATTCTCCTGCCCTTATCCCAATTTATTTGGGGTCGGCGCAACATGTCTTTTTCTTCCATGCATCCCTATCAGAAGCCATCTCCGCAGTCACTCCCTTCTTAGTCATATCATCCTTCACACATTCCATCCATCGTTTCTTTGGTCTTCCCCTACTCTTATATTTTTTTTTTTTTATGGGACAAAACCCGCCACACTGTTCCCAACCCACTGCAACTCCTGAAAGCCAGAATCAACAGTGGAGACCGCCAGAAAAACGCCGAGCAATGAAGCTCGACGAGTCCCGGAGAAATGTTTCAACTGTCTTGGGTCCCGCAACGAAATTAATCAGAAAAGAATAGCGGAGGAGTAAGAAAAAAGATATTTTTCCACTTCCCTCCATAATAAGCAGGAGACAGAATAGAACTAGGCCAATCGGCACAAAGGGACATTATTGCAACTGGGAGAAGCCCAGATTGCCAAGCACCACGGAATAACATTTGATCAAGTTAATGGGTCCTAAGTAGGTATTTGCTGTTACAATTGATTCCAATAATAGGTATGGCAAAAGCGCCTGAACGCACGGAAATTAGTTCTAGTTTCAACAAGGTCCGTATAATAAACAACTCCGGATGTAACTTGTACACTATCCAACATAATATTGCGTTCATTCTGCCAAAGAATACACTCCCACAAGATGTGATGTGCGGACTGTTCAAATTCACAGTTCGATGTAGAACACTGACACAAAGGCGAAGGAACAAGTTTAAAAGAATACAGTTTACTTTTAAAGTTGCCATGACCTGTGAGAAATTGGGCAACGCAGTGGTCAACCTCCAGCCATGTCTTAGCCAGCCGATCGCCAACGGATGGAAAGAACAGATGGAGGTGCCGGCCCTTGATGGAATTATCCCACCTACTTTGCCATTCGGATAAGAGGTCCTCCCAGACGTCAGTCTGAGGTTTAAATAATCTAGAAATTCTATTGAGGTCGCGAGGTGTAACAAAGTTAGTGTCCATGGCCTCCCCCCTCGCGGAGTAGTACATTGAAGCACGTCGCTGTACTTCAAGATCGACTGGAAGTACACCTGCCAGAACGGGTAAGGCTTCAGTACTAACTGTTCTATACGCCTTGCATAAAAATATCAATGCCAAACGTTGGCTTTGAAGCAGTTTACGTCGCGCCGCCCCTATGCTGGCCCTATCGGCCCAAACAGGTGCACCGTAGCACATACATCCTAAGTAGGTAGCTCCATATATAGTTTTTAAAGTTAGGAATGATAGACCCCAAGTTGCTTTGGATATTCTAGTTAGGGCATAAAAGTTCCTTTTAGCTTTTTCGCCAACTATTTTTATATGTTCGATAAATGAAAAATTCCTTTCTAAGACCATACCAAGGTAGCATACAGATTGCTGTTTTTTAACGGGAACGTTATTAAATTTAATAGTAGGCAATGATTTAAGATTACCTTTTAGTAGAAGTTGATAGGTTTTATGCGGCGCAAACGCTAGGCGGTTACGATCACCCCACTGAGATATTAGATTTAGGCAAGTATGGGCCAAGTTCTCAAGTCCGGCTCGGGTACTTGATTGAATGAGCAGTAGGCCATCGTCCGCGTAACCAGTAAGTGAACAGCCGCAAGGAAGCGGGATCGCGAGAAAGTCATCAAAACCCAAATTCCATAAATAAGGACCGACAACTGAACCCTGAGGACATCCCATGGTTAGTGCTTTAGTACTAGAAAAATGACCGAGCTTAAGTACCGCGGAACCGTTTATAAAGTACGAGTAAACGAGATTATATATGTTTCTATAGCAACCGCGGTTTTTTAATTTTAACAACAGCATAGGCCACCAAGCGTTATCAAAAGCCCCAGAAATATCCAAAAAGATACCAATCACGTACTTGTGTTCCGACTGGTTAACGGTTCTTCTGACAGAAAGCGCCGCGTCGACTGTTGATTTACCGATGGTGAAGCCATATTGATTACTATGAAATTTTGGACCGTTCGGTAGTAAACGTGGAACGATGAGGCGCTCAAGAAGTTTCCCCAAAGATGGTAGAAGCGTGATAGGCCGATATGACTTCGGATCATCCGGTGGTTTATCACCACACTTTGGTATTATTCGTATGAAACCGCGTCGCCATTTACGAGGAAAAACGCCTTCAGCAATGCATCGGTTACATACAGTTAAGATGGCATCACCCGCTGTTTTACACGCTTCTTTAATCATCCTATTAGATATTTTATCTTCCCCTGATGATTTGTTGACCGGTAGTTTTCGAACAATATTTATAAATTCGTCATTAGATGGTACGTCTGACATTGGTGATTCAGGTGGCACAGGAGCCCACGCTCGAATCTGTTGGTGGTAGTCGCTATCGTTAGCCGGTGAATCATCAGGGATAAGTGTATTAATTAGTACTTTTGTTGTTTCCTCTATGCCCGTGGTATGCTTATCATTGACCTTAATGTTTTGAACGTATGCAAGGTCGACCGATCTGTTAGCTTTAAATTCGTGATATAAGGGAGACCCCTACTCCCCTACTCTTATAGCCATCAACATTCATAATTAAGACTCTCCTCACGACATTCTCCTCAGTTCTCCGTAACACATGCCCGTACCAGGACAACCGATTTCCACACAACTTTTCAGCAACCGGTGCCACTTTCAGACTTCCTCTTATGTACTCATTTCTTATTCTATCCATTCGTGTAACACCACACATCCCTCTTAGCATTCTCATCTCGGCTGCATGCAATTGCCTTTCATTCATCCCTTTCGTAGAACAACATTCTGATCCATACAAGACAGCAGGTCGGATCATGGTTTTATATATTTTCCCCTTAAGTTTAAGGGGAATGCGGGAGTCGCAGATTGTTCCCGTGACCTGCCGCCATTTCATCCATCCAGTGTTAATTCTGTGCTTAACCGTCCGATCTATTTCGCCATCGCTTTGTACGAGTGAACCGAGATACCGAAAGTCGGAGCAAATTGGTAGGAGTGCGCCATCAAGCGCTATGGCTCCAGAAGTGGAGAGACCGCCGAAATCGCAGAACATATATTCGGTTTTGGTTCTGCTGATTTTCAAGCCAACATTCTCCAGCTTCTGTTGCCATTTCTCCAATCTGCTCTGGATCTCAGGTCCATCTTCACCGACGAGAACAATGTCATCGGCGAACAGCATGCACCAGGGTGCCTCCTCCTGGATGTCCGACGTAAGAGCGTCCATAATCAACAGGAAGAGGTACGGACTTAAAGCCGATCCCTGGTGCAAGCCTACCGCCACACTGAACTCGTCGGTATTGCCAGCAGCCGACCGGACGTAGGTACGAGATCGACTGTACATAGCACGAATTAACTCTACATACTTCCCAGGCAAACCTTTCTCTTTCAGGGCCCACCACAGCACATCACGAGGTACCCTATCATACGCTTTCTCCAGATCAACGAACACCATGTGCAAGTTCTTGTGTGCACGTCTGTACTTCTCGCACACTTGGCGGAGTGCAAAAGTGGCGTCCATTGTTCCTCGACCTGGCATAAACCCAAACTGGTTTGGGATAATCTCACTCTCCTCTCGCAATCTTTTCTCAATCACTTTCTCCCATACCTTCATACTATGTGACATGAGCTTTATCCCTCGATAGTTGTTACAGTCCTGTACATCACCTTTTGCAGATATGTACTTCAGACTACCTACCCTTAACGCCAGCCCACTTTTTCATTGGCCGACCGTTGACTGCTCCGGCCTGCGCAGACTTCACCGCGGTGCTGAGCGACCGCTTACCACGCTACGATCGGGCCGAGCAACTACGGCAACACTTTTGTAAGCGCTGGTCAATGGAATATGTGGCAGAGCTACAGAGCAGAACAAAATGGAAAACGGAAGCGAACGAACAACTTGACAGTCCCGTCTAAATCAAGGAAGATAACCAGTCACCCCTTAAATGGCTCCCGGGGAGGATAATCAGAGTTTTCCCTGGTAAGGACAAGGTTTTAAGAGTCTGATATACGAACAGAAACTGGCTCCGTTCAGCGAGCATTCTCCAAAATATGCCCGCTGCCGCTGCCCGCACCTGGAAAAGATGAGACGACAACATCAACCATGACGTCATCGACGGAATCGACTTAATTTCAACTTCTTTGGAAGCTTGGAGCTTCCAAGGCCGGCGGCATGTTCGCGCCATCTGGTGAAGATGCGAGGAAAGTAACACTACACCAGAGCGCGGTACCAGAGCGACACGGGAGGGGGGCAATCGCCCCGCAGCCGCGCCGCGCCTTCATCCGTTCAACGACACTCGCACCGACGACAGCCAACGGACGCACGCTAATTAGCCATTTTATGTATTTAAATGTAACTGTAATTTTCTGGTAGTATAAACGATTTTTAATAAAGCGCAAATATAAGGAATCATTGAAATAAGACCTAGACAAACTGCATCCCGCAACAACATGGATGTGAAAACGGCGTTTCTTAACGGAGATTTTACAGAGACGGTGTATATGAGACAGCCTGAAGTTTTCGAGGTAAGAGGCAAAGAAGATCATGTGTGACTCTTAAGGAAATCGCTATATGGACTTAGGCAAGCTCTTAGGGCGTGGAACGCCTAACTCCACGCAGAGCTCATGCGATTGAATTTCATTAGATCTGAAAATGAACTATGTGTGTACACGCGGTCCAGGAATGGAATTACAATTATCATGGCGGTGTATGTTGATCATTTCCTGATCTTTTGGAACAACGCTAAAGAGATGAAGTTAGTGAATAAGGATCTGATGTCTTAATTTGAACTGAAAGATTTAGGCAAGGCTCAACTTATGTTAGGTATTCAAATTGAGCAGCGCAAAGATGAAATAAAGATTCATCAAGAAAATTATGTAAATAAGCTTTGAAGATGTACAAAATGGAAGACTGTAAGAGCACGTGCTTCGGAGCCCATGTCAACTAATGCCGGTGTTCCTCAGGGGTCTGTTCTCTCTGCAACTCTGTTCCTGCATGCAGCAGCATTAACGATCTGCTGATGCCCGGTATCTATGGGTATGCAGATGACAGCACAGTTGTAGAGAGATACCTGTCGGATGCTCGGGCTGGTAGGGAATCAATCCGGTCCAAAAGAGAGGCCATGGTTGAGCGAACGAGTGTTGCACTGCAGGCAGTCTCCGAATGGGGCAATGCCAATCTTGTAGCATTCAATGCCACCAAAACACAGGCGTGTCTTTTCACCGCCAAAAGGAGCCCGTTCACCTTGGCTCCTACTTTTCGAGATGTGTCCTTGGGAGTGTTCCGACCGCTTTCAGCTTTTGGGAGTTGAGATTTCCTCGAACCTTAACTTTGGGCGGTTCATTGAGTCCAAGGCCAGGGTGGCTGTCAGGAAACTTGCCGTTATCGCAAAGGTCCGGCAGTACTTCACACCTGGGCAGCTTCTAATGTTATACAAAGCACAGGTCCGTTCGTGTGTGGAGTACTGCAGCCACATTTGGGCTGGTGCTGCCAAGTGTTACCTGGCCACTTTGGATTCAGTGGAGAGACGTGCAAAGATGCTGATTGGTGACCCTGATCTAACTCGAGTTGGTCTCCAAAGCCTAGAGCACAGGCGTAGAGTAGCCAGCCTTTCGGTGTTCTATAGGATGCATTTCGGGGAGTGTGCGAGGGAATTGCATGATTTAATTCCCCCATCTCCGTTCCACCAGCGGACGACCCGTCGTACGGCTGGTTTCCACCCTTACGTTGTTAACACCACTACGATCCGGACGAAGCGTTTCGCCTGCTCCTTTACCGCGTACATCGAGGGACTGGAACAATTTGCCAGCGGCGGTGTCTCCGTCGGACTACAATTTGAGTATCTTCAAGGCTAGAGTGAATAGGCTCTTAATAAACTAGTGCGCTTTACCATCAACGATTGCGGCACTGCTTACCATCAGGCAGGATTGCGGTCAAGCGCTGGTTTATAAAATGTAAAAAAAAAAAACAAGTTTCAACACCAGCTGTACCGGGTCAGAAACTTGAGAAGTGTTCTCAGATTAGAGAAAGGGTTCCCCCTATCGTGAGCTGATAGGTTGTACTTGGCAGTCTGTACACAGCCAGATGAATCCTATGGTGAAGCACATTTGATAGCAGCCAAGAGGGTGCTCCGTTATCTCAAGGGAACAAAAAACTTAGGATTTGACATATTAAAGAGCAGAACATTAAGAAATCCTGGAGGGTTACGCTGATGCTGACTTTGCAGGTGATGCAGATAGGCGTTCATATTCTGGCTCAGTGTTCCTTGTTCAAGGAGGAGCTGTATCCTGGCAGAGCACTAAACAAAGGACCGTTGCTCTTAGCACAGCAGAGGCCGAGTCACATACTGGGCTCGATGTCGGAGGCAACTGTTATAATTGATTAATAATTCTTTAAACTGTTCCAAAATATTAGTCTAGATTTATTTAGTGTAAAATTCTTTTATGTTGTGACCTTATTTCTAACGTGAAACGAAACTATAATTTAAAAAGTTAGAGAGCGGTCAGTGCGGGGTTTATGACGATGGTTTTTTGAAGGATTTTGGAAAAAACGAAAGTACTGAAAAATTGTAAAATACTTATAGTTGGAAAAGTGAATAAAGGGGGATTTTCTGGGGTGTTATTGTGTAGTGGCCCCGTTGTAGGTTATTGGAAAGCTAAGTATAATGTTTTGTTTGCATTGTTATGTATTCTTGCTAAAAAAATGTAGCACTCGGTAGAGTGCAATTTCCTTGTAAGAAAAACTATGATAAATTATTGTATTACTGTTAGAAAGTTGCTAAATACTCTTTAATATGATAAAACCTTGTGATAGTACCTAATAACATAATGGTTATGAGAATTTTTAGCTGATAAATATAAACTGACTGTCAATCATTATTATGACTTTTATTTACCAGTTTACTATTTCCAGGAGCTAATATATTTCTATCACAACGAAAGAAGCGGTGTTTTTGAAGCGCTTTATATCAGAAATGACAGGAGCTAGAGACATGCCTCCTGTTGCCATTCAGTAGTAGTTCATTTAGTATGGTTGAGATTAAGGAGGAGCGTTGAATCAAGGAGTTATAAATATAGTTTGGTTGCATTTATTTGATTGTGTCAAGTGATTCGACGCGTGACAATTTTTTTTTTTTTTTAGTAGTTAGAAACTAGTGCTTGACTGCAATCCCGCCTGATGGTAAGCAGTGATGCAATCGTTGATGGTAAAGCGCACTAGCTTATTAAGCCTATTCACTCAAAAAAACTGAGTGAATAGGAAGGAAGACGGCAGTCGAGCGAGGTGATGCAATGTTTAACCCAACAACACGACCAATGATGCTGCGCCGGAGGATGATCTGGAGACCCTTCACGACCAAACTCCCGACACAACAATACTAGGCACATCTTACCCGGTACACATTGCAACACAACTGCTCAGACCCGTCCACCGTACGGCTTCATCATACATCATGCCGGAACACGACGAATCGCTTGGCGGCAAGACTTTGTCTGGTGGGTGGTAAATTTGCCGGCGGCTGATGTTGTTGCCTACCACCGAGAACCCCCCAATACTAGAAGGAAAAGTGTTGTCTGTTGTTTTGTGTTGATAAGTGAAGTCATGTTTTTTCTTCTAAATAATATTGTGTGCTTTGGTTTCTCAATGTATTTTATTTTACACTCTTTGCTATCTACTCGAACAAATCTACTAAACTCTATCGAACAAATAACACAGATTGAGCCAGCCCCAAAGTAAGTTCGAGACTGGTGTTATGGGATGATAACTCAACGATACTATATTTATAATAGATACATATATAGATAAACATCCAAGACCCAGGCCAATCAGGAAAGGATCGTTTCGATCGAATCACCATTAACAACAAACGTTATTCCGCTTATTTATGCATTGATGACTCACAAAAATGAAGAATCATACACCGCTTTTGTGCAAATTATTAAAACATAAGTAGAGTGGTCGCCAAAAAAAAATGATTTAGATTTTGAAGTAGTATTTTCAAATGCATTAAGGTCAGTGCTATTATCACTTCACTAATAGCATCTGAAAGAAGGCTAAAGTAATTAAAATTAAAATAAAACAGGAACGGCGCATCGTGGGTCTATATACTGCTTTACCATTACTACCTTTAGATCTGACATCAGATGGTGTTGAGTACATAAAAAACGAAAGTCCCGTCACTGCCAAAATGAAGATTTTCACAAAATATGTGGAAAGAACTTTGCTAAAAACAGAAGCAATTTTACAGTGGAACGTATATGGCGAAAGACACCGCACCAATAACGTTGTGGAATCTTTGCATTCGTTATTAAATAAAGATATGAAGAAACGCCATCCCAAATCTCTATTACGCCTATTAAATATTCTGGTTGATAGAGAACTAGAAATCTCTAAATCATCAGAAAGGAGACGAGAATTTGTTAAGCGGGATGAGTACATTATTCATTACCAATTACAGCTGATGCAAGGTGATATTTCAGTGGGGCATTGTTTAGAAAAATTAAGATAATAAAATATAAAATGGTGGAAAAAGGTTTATCCGATACCTAGGGTACTCAAAAGGAAGGTAATTTAAACCTCTTTCCTACCTTGACAAATTAGACTGCTACAAAATGAGCACCCTGGAAGCTCGAAGGGAAGTCTTGGATTTGAACTTCGCATATAAACTGTTCAATAACGCCATTGACTGCCCACAATTGGTATGTAGTTTCAACTTGTACAACTTCGTCATACAGTCATCATCTCAGCGTTAATCCCAATCGCATCCAAAACTTTGCAGCTATAGAGGTCCGCTTTACCAGTCTAACTGCTGATTTTGGCTAAACTTCGATATTTTCTGTAAAGCGACTGCCATCTGACCTCCACAACACGAAGGCGATATTGAAGCATTGCAATTAGACCAATTAGACTTTTGAGAGCTCCAACAACCCGTAACGACTGCCATTAGATGTTCGTATGGCAACCGGGACCAACGGCTTAACGTGCTTTTCGAGACTCGACTAGACCAGTGCAAATATTCATATTCATGCATACAAATTTTTGCACTTCGCGGGGATAGAAACCGCGCCTCCTTGCGCAGCGGCCGCGTTCACTGTCGCTACGCCACGGAGGCTGTCATCTTCGCCATACAGTGTTTGGTGTTAAAAATAAAAATCAGCTACATAATATATACCTAGTTGATATTTTAATTATCGTTGTTTTTTGGTAACTCCATAATTTTATATACAGATACATAACAATGGGACTACGAGAAACTTGTCCCTCGTGGTCCCATTAATGGGACAAAATTCGAGTCCGGACCCGTGCTTCACCCAAGTTCTCCACCTAAGTGAAGCACGGGGACTTCTAAGGTCCCCTGCTCCCAACTGATGATGTTATTGTGCAGTGAATCACTTAATAGGTTTCCCTGTATGATTCAAAAGATCTAAACAATTATTTAATAAAAGTTCTAAGAAGTGCACATAAAAATAATATTTATGTGGGTAGTTTATTTTTATTTTATATTTATTTTTATTTTAATCATACAATATTTATGAGCAGCTACACTCGATTTTTTTTTTTATATTTTAATCTAGTGCTTGACTGCAATCCCACCTGATGGTAAGCAGTGATGCAATCTTTGATGGTAAAGCGCACTAGTTTATTAAGCCTATTCACTTAAAAAACTTCAGAATAGGAAGGATGACGGCAGTTGAGCGAGGTGATGCAATGTTAAACCCAAGACCAACACGACCAAATGATGCTGCGCTAGAGGGAGATTGATCTGGAGACTCTCCGCGACCAAACTCCCGACAACAACATTTGGCGCATCGTACCCGCCACACATCGCACTACAACTGCTCAGACCCGTCCTCCGTACGGCTTCACCAGACATCATGCCGGAACACGACGAATCGCTTGGCGGCAAGACTTTGTCTGGTGGGTGGTAACTTCGCCGGCAGCCGATGTTATGCCTACCACCGAGTAAGCCGATTTGGTCGTACCGTTCGCTCGTATTAAATTATTTAGCCGGCAAAGTTTCAAAAAATCCTAAAATATGGAGAAAAACGAGTTGCGTGCAGTTATAAAGTACCTATGCTTAAAAAAATGACAACATTAGGGGATAATGCTTTACCTTATTCTACCGTTGCTTACTGGGTCGCTGAATTAAAAAGAGGTAGATCAAGCTGTGAAGACGATCCTCGTTCTGGGCGGCCCTCAACCTCTGTTACGGAAGATAATGTAAAAAAAAAATCAAAGGAATTATTTTTATTGATTACATGCCGAAAGGGCAGACCATTACTGGACATTATTATGCAGATTTGATCCCGAAAGTGCGTGATGCAGTGAAAAAAAGCCGTGGAAAAAAACGCCGTGGAAAACTGTCATTGCGGGTGTTGTTTCTTCACGATAACGCCTCGGCTCACGGGTCGGAAGTTGCGCTGACGGCAATCCGTAATGCTGGCTTCGAAATTCTTGAGCACCCACCAAATTCTCTGGACTTAGCACCTAGTAATTTTCATCTATTTCCCAAATTAAAGGAACATATCCGTGGCACTAAATTTGAGGACGATGACGCGGTTATATCTGCCGTCAACGAGTTCATTGAGACCCAAGAAAGTGATTTTTTTTTCAGAGGGAATGAGAAAGTTAGAAAAGCGGTATTCTAAATGTATTGAATTGGAAGGAGACTACGTTGAAAAATATTTTTTTTATATACAATTTCTAGTTTCTTTATAGTGATTCTAAGAACTTTTTGATCGACCCTGGTATATTTTATAATTAATTGAACTGTTATTTTATTATATTTCATTCATATGATTTAATTTACTTACAAACTTTTTTTTGGTGCACGGAATAGGGTTTGGGTTTTATTTACAAACCTATTTCGTGCATCTGTCTCTTTCGTTCTTCGTAAAATGACTTTCCCGGTTTCACTTAAACTAGAATATTAAAGTTACGGCCTTATAGCAAGCCATGGGTACATTAAAATAAATTTTAAGTACATTTTTTTTCAGTACAGCTTGTTAAAGTTATGAGATAAATTTATTTTGAATATTTAATTTAGATAAAAATGGCATATTCTTCTAATCTTGGAGCAGCTGGCTTTAAACTTTAAATTAGAGTATACAGAAACATTATTCAGGATGACAAAACAAAAGAAAATGTTTAGTAAAGTCAAGATTTGTAGCAACAAGAGTGAAACAACCGTCATAAGGTGCAAATTTTATCGATTTTTTAAAATGCTAGATTTTTTTTTTAAATACGTAACTTAGATTTTTTTATTTTTCTGATAACATATATGAGTCAGTTTACCACCAGCTTTCCGCTTGACATCGGCTTCTGGGACAACCTATATATTATTTCAGGACAACAAAGTAGTAAAGAAAATGGTCCACAGACCAAAAATGGTGATAATAATTGCTGTTTTCCGGATCATGATAAAACAGATTGTTAACTATAGAAAAGCTAAAGAAGAAGCTACTACTTCCAATGAGCCTTTATCTAGATCTAGAATTTATAAATGAGCCGTAGAACCGCTGTACCGTAAAGCCCAGTTTCTTCATTTTCGAGCAAGAAACATAATATGAATACGAAACGAAAACAAGGTTTGCAGTCAAACAAAACTTTGTTCAAAGATATTTGGAAGGTTGAAGTTCCCGGTAAATTTCTTCATTTGTTATTAGCCGATTATACAAATGACACGGAGCAGACATGAATAATTGCCAAGACGCTTACTTTGAACCCTGCAAAAACCAAGTATATTGCTTTTTGGAACCGAAAACCAGTTAGGTAAAATTAAACCCTGTGGCAGCTGTGTGACCGTTATGGGAGAGCCTATCGAACGAGTGTGTGAAGCGCGAAATTTAGGTGTCATCATGGACACAGAACTTCGTTTTCACAACCACGTGTCTGAGTCAATCCGTAATTGCTTTTATAGACTTAGGATATTATACAAGGCCCGTCCCTATCTTAGTGAAGAATTGCGAGTTTTGCTTGTGGGAGTCTTTGGTTTTATCTAAGTTAAATTATGCGGACACGATTTATGGTCGACGATTACTATCAAAAACTGAAAGAATGATCCAAAGACTTCAAAATGCTTGTGCACGCTTCTGTTTTAAAGTTCCCTTTAGGGGACATGTTACGCCTTTCCTCAATGACCACAACATTTTGAAAATGAAGGCTAGACGTAAACTTCACTTGGCGACGTTACTATTTGGAGTTATTAAGTCTCACTCCCCTTCTTACTTGTATGGGAGAAAATGTTCTCAGCAACTTTCCATCCCACAGCACAAGTCGGCGGCTTTTAGAGGCAGTTTTCGCTATGCAGCTTCTAAATGCTGGAACAATATCCCTCCTCCCATAAAGTTTTGTAAAAGTTCCTCGACTTTCAAATTTAAATTAAAAGAATATCTTTTATCTCACCAAAAAGAATACGAAGATGTCCAAGTAGACGTATCTGCCATATAAGCCATCTTATTTTATTTTCTATGTTTGGTGGGGAGGGGGTTTTTCTATTTTCCGGATTTATTTATTGAATTTTAATGTTGTTAAGTATTTATTTAGGTATTAATATTTATCTAACGTATTTGTTTATAAAATTAATGTAAATTGAATGCTTATTTTATATTTGATTAATTACAATATATTTAACATATACCTATACACACACTCATTTACGCATTTCACAACATTTTGCATGGGATTCTGTTTAGTTTTTCTATCATTTGGATAACTATTATTATAATATATCATTTATATTATTGCGGACTGTGTTTTTGTAATTCTAGCGTATGGCACTCGTGGGTTGCAGCTGAAAATCAGCGTCAGGTGGTACACTTTGTGTTGTCATCTGACATTATGCTGAGCTGAGGCCCTTTTGGCATTACACGCCAAGTTTTATAGTTTTATAGTCTTAAATTTATGTTTTTGCTGTAATGTCAATAAATGCATTTTTCTTTCTTTCTTTTCTTTCTTTCTTTCTAATTGTGAATTGTTCTGAAGACGTGTGAAATAAGATGTACATCAGAACGTTCGGCCAGTTGAGATAGAGAGCTGGCTAATGGCAGATTGAGCTGCGCCGAGAGGAGCTCCGTCAGGTTCTGGTGGCGGACTGGCGACAGAGGCTTATGCGCCCTACGAGCGCCTCGCTACCGTCGAGGCGATCCGGCCAGGTACTCGACGACTGCCTCGGGAGAAGGCACGGCTCCCTGTCGCTCAGGGTGACGCAGTTACTGTCGGAGCACGGCTGTTTCGGCAAGTACCTCCGTCGCTTAGGCAGGGAGCCGGACGCTCGGTGCCACCACTGCGTCCAATGCGGGGAGGACACGGCGCAGCACACGCTCGCCGAGTGTGTAGCTTGGGAGGAGCAGCGCCGTGTTCTCACAAATGAAGTAGGAGGCGACCTGACGCTGCCGGTAGTAGTGCGGAGGATGGTCGGTAGCTCAGTGTCGTGGGACGCGGTGGTGTCCTTCTGCGAGGATGTGATGGCGCAGAAGGAAGCTGCGGAACGGGAGAGGGAGATCTCAACTCCCTTCTCGGGCCGCAGAAGAAGAAGAAGAAGAAGAAGGGCGGATAACGCCCTCTTCCGCCCCCCATGAATGGGTCCAGGGGCGAGGGACATGAAGTCCTCGCCCATTCCATGCCTATTCCATGGACCCCGAGGCGAAGGCGCGCGCGACTATCGGCGCGCGCCTCTGATGCGATGTACGGGGTAGTTTAACACCCCACTACCCCGTGCAGGAGACGAGGCCCGGACAGACCGGGCCAGTACGAGAGGGTGGGGCCGTGGAAGAATTTAGACTCCCGCGGCCCCACGCGCGCTCGTGATAGAAGAGATACCGGGGTGATTTTAGTCAGTAAAAGTCTGACAGACCCCGTCGCCCACCCCAGGGCGGTGGACATCCTATGAGGATTTCCACTCCGAAAAAAAGAAAAGGGAGCTGGCTGATACGCCAGGTTTTAGTGACGAATTTGTGACGCTTAAAGATGCCAGTCAAAGAATTTGTGACGGAATATTTCTAAAGTTAGAAGCACTTATTTATGGCCGAACGACCTGAGGACCTAGAGAAACTGTTACTGAATAAAGATTTTGTGACGATTTTGTGACAAACAACCAATGCTATACTTTTTCTCGTAATGCCACCGATTAAAAGTAAAATAAATTTTGGTTCCTGGAACATCAGGACGTTTGGCCAATATAATCTCCATAATTGAGGACCTGAGAGAAACCATTAACGATTAAAGTTTTAGTGACGAGACTGAATCGCATAATTCTCAATTATTTAAATTTGTGACGGCCTCTGTAAATAGAAAAATAAAAATTTTACATATAACCTATAAAAAATAGGGTTATCGATTCCTCCACAACGAAGCAGCCCAAAGAAACCGTTAATCAATAAAATAAAGAATTAATGACGAGACTGAAACGAATTTTTATTGCTTTAATTTTTTTTTTGTGACGGCCCCATTTTAAAGCAAATTGAAAATTTTACATAGAACTTCAAAACATCGGTCTAATCAATCTCAATCTATAAAATTGCACAATGGCGGATGGCGACTGAAATAGGGTGACCATGTATTCCAACGAAAAAAGTAAATTTGTCGAGTAAGTTACCGAAAAAAGACCTATAGAATAACCATTTATCTACTGAATGAAATGTAAAACACGTCGAAATAGTTGAAATAAGGTAACCATGTAAGTTTTGCAACAAAATAAATAGATACGCGTAGGTACGAAGAAATATTAGAAGAAGCGCAGATGACTTATGTTTTATATAGTATGCATTAGAAATATTTTTTTATAAACCCTTTACTTTACTCACATCACTATGTGTTGTGATGTGACCTCTTTGCTTCTACTTTTCTTCTGCTATTTTCTTACTGGCCTATGGCTGTAGTATATATCCATATTTACTGAAAATATTAGGCGGGAAAAATTTTATTGCAAAATATGTGAATATGTTGATAATAAGCCTTATTACATGAAAAATAAAGAATTTATTTTTCATGTAATAAGGCTTTGAAGTAAGAAGTGAGAACGAGTGAGTACGTAGAACGTAAGCTATATATTTGAAAGAATATTTATAAACGTTAAAAATAAACATGACGTGTAAAAGACGATTTCATTTCATTTTGTGTACCATTCCAATGTTCCTTGACCACCATTTCCCTGATTGGACAAACGTGTATTATGCAAAATCAAGTTCACAGTGGAGACACATACATTGTGTGAACTAAAACTTTGTCGCTTTAGTGAACACCTGGAATATCGTTCATTAAAATATTAATAACCCGGTCAAAGGAGTTGCAATTGTGGCGTACTCCATTGCAACAGACAATGACCTGAAAATGAAAACATATTCGCGGCGGACAGATCATATTAGATATTGTAAGATTGTAACCGCGTCACCGAGACTAGCTCCGGGCATTGGAATATTGAGCGGGCCGCGGCGGCCGCGGGACGGAGACGACGTGCGCGGCCGCCGCAGCGCCGCTGCCCGGCGAGCGAGCAGTCCAGCCTCTCGGTGACGCGGAGCGCTCGCCCGCTGATAAAATATCTCTGTGTTTTGATTTACGTTCGGGCGTTCGTAACAAGTGACGGGATTTCTCTGGCTAGCTTGTGCTTACGCAATATATTCGCCGTATTGACTCCTTCTCCTTCTATCCGCATGTGCTTGTGAATGGGACTAACTAGAATATAAATAACTTAAAAGACAAGTGGCTTGGTTTCAATTGCTTCCTCCTTACGATACAGCTACAACTACATTGGTGACCCCGCAAGGAACACAAGATGAGTCAAGGTAAATGAAACCAAGACAGCAGGTTAAAAACAGAACTGGTAAAGAGGCTATCAGCGTCGCAAGAAAAAAAAGTGCATCAGCTCCTTACCCAGGAAGAGCTCGGAGACCGGAAATCTTCACTATTCCGAAGGTACCTGCGCCACCTAGCAGGACCGAATGTCCCGGAAGATTTCCTACGTACGATTTGGTCCAGCCGCGGCTAACGGAAGCGTAATAAACACTTATGGACACATACAATTAAAATTGAATATAGGTTTGCGCCACGAATTCATTTGGAAATTTATTGTTGCAGACGTAAATAAGGCGATTATTGGGGTTGACTTCTTATCTTACTACAATTTATCAGTAGACGTGCGAAATCGGCGCCTCATCGACGGCGAAACAACGCTAGTCGCCCCGGCTTCACCTGCGCGTTTTTCCGATATTGTTTCTTCGGTAAAGGTAAGAATTGGTGACACCAAATATCATGACATATTACGAGAATTTCCAGATATAACCCGACCATCAGGTATTCATAACAAACCAACACACAACACCGTACATTACATACGCACAACACCAGGACCACCAGTGTCACCCACACCCCGTCGGTTGGCCCCTGATAAGCTAAAAATCGCTAAGGAGTTTGCAACTATGCTCAAAATGGGCACGGCCAGACCCTCCGACTCACCGTGGTCCTCACCATTACACCTCGCTAAAAAAAAAATTAGGAATGGTAAATTTTTACAGACGATTTATCTCAAACTCCTCTTAACGAACTTTTAGGAGGGTCAGCAAAAGGTTCACACCCTGTGAATTTTACATCGCAGCAAGCAGCCGCCTTTGAAGCATGTAAGAAAGGTCTTTGCCAGGCCGCCATGACTCTGGAGCAGAATTCGCTATGGTAACAGAGGCCTCAGACGATGCCTGGGAACCATTAGACATTTTTCCACAAACTAAGCCCAACAGAACAGAAATACTCACCGTACGACCGAGAACTGCTCGCAGTTTACGAGGCGATCAAGTATTTCAGGCATAATATGGTTGAAGCAAGAGAATTTAAACCACTCCGTAATGTTTGCAGACATTTTTCCTCCTTTTAGTTTCCTGCTGCCGTCCCACAGATCAAAGGACAAAGGGATCAACTTGAGGGTGAGCACGCAGATTTCAGGCATAATATGGTTGAAGCAAGAGAATTTAAACCATTCTGTAATGTTTGCAGACATTTTTCCTCCTTCTAGTTTCCTGCTGCCGTCCCACAGATCAAAGGACAAAGGGATCAACTTGAGGGTGAGCACGCAGTGCGGCGTGGTCCAGGTGATGTCGTCCTCCGACTCGGTCACCACGTAGCTGGCCAGCAGATCTCCATTATGGTAAATGCAAATGTCACTATTGCGTTGTTCTTTCCCGGACCAAGGATCATAGTGCTAAAATAAATTACTAGCGCGGGGATAGCGTTATGGTACATTGAGATGAAATTATAGAATTCCATGTCGCATCCCGTGATGATGAAATACAAAGTACGGTACTGCACATATTGCTTGACATATTTATTGTAGATAACCGCCAATGGGTATTCTAATGAGATAGATATTAATAATTTCAGAGCAGGCTCCGTGGCATCTATTGCGTCCGAGATATACACGGATCATAAGCCCTTATGCTATGCGCTGCAAAATCTTAAGGAAAATTGCTCACCAAGACAGTTCCGGCAAGACTACATCTCGCAGTTTACCACAGATATCAGATACATATCAGGAAAAAACAACGTAGTAGCCGATACATTAACACGGCTCGAAGAAATAGTGCATCCCATCAATTTAAACTAGCTAGCACAATCGCAAAGAAACGACTCAGAACTCAAGCAACTCCGGAGCGGTACAAGCTCATTTGTGCTTGAAAAAGTCAATACTGTCGGGATCAGGGTTGGAACTGTACTGCGATGAGAGAAGCAAGACGCAAAGACCGTATGTCACTAAGGAATTTCGCCGACAAGTATTCGACAGCTTACAGTCACTCTGTCACCCAGGTGCAAACGCCACCGCGAAACTAGTCGCGGAACGATAGTGTGGCCAGAGGTGAGAAAAGACTGCAGGAAATGGTGGCAAAACTGCATAGCTTGTCAACGTTCGAAAGTGACTCGCCATGTCCACGCACCGCTCAGTAGTTTCAAATTACCACGTTCCCTTTTATGCACGTTCACATCGACATAATCGGGCCAATGCCATCGTCACAAGTATTTCAATATTGCCTCACGGCCATCGATCGCTTTACGCGATGGCCTGAAGCGATACCTATAAAGGATTTTACAGCAGAAACGGTGGCGAAAGCATTGTTATACGGTTGGATTTCACGCTTTGGCTGTCCCACCCAGATTGTTACTGATAGTGGCAGACAATTCGAGTCCAACCTCTTCAAATGTTACCACCCAGCTAGCAACGAACTAATCGAGCGCTTTCACAGGCAGCTATAAACAGCCATTGCCTGCCATGGA
Organism: Sesamia nonagrioides; assembly: GCA_017933935.1. Lineage (NCBI taxonomy): Eukaryota > Metazoa > Arthropoda > Insecta > Lepidoptera > Noctuidae > Sesamia > Sesamia nonagrioides. Next base: position 269,255 of record JADWQK010000626.1, on the reverse strand, counting down.
AATTGGGTCGAAACGCTACCTATAGTTCTTCTCGGCATACGAAGCGCCTACAAAGAAGATATAAAAGGAACCATAGCTGAACTGGTATACGGGGAAACACTACCGACTACCAGGAAATTTCTTCCAACCAGAAAACAACACAGCGAACATAACACAGTATACGACTAGATTACGCATGTTCGTCAGAAACTTACAATCATCACCGGCAACACGACATGGCAATAATCGATCTATATTTATTTTTTTGTAAGGACCTGGCCACGGCATCACATGTCTTTTTAAGAGACGATAATTCCTCCAGAACATTTCAGGCAGCTTACACTGGGCCTTACAAAGTTATAGAACGGTCAGACAAAGTGTTCAAACTCCTCATTAGTGGTAAAGAAGTCACAGTATCATTAGACCGAATCAAGTCAGCCTACATACTTAACGACACACACACAAACAATAACAGCAAAAACACAAATTATTACAAAGCCACCACAAAAAACACGAGTCACCAATTCTGTTCCTAAACCCGACGATCCTAAGGTCAAACAAACGCGATCAGGGTGCACTTTCCAGATTATTACCGCCCGTAGCGACGGTCTCTGGAGGGGAGTGATGTGGCGCACTCCATTGCAACAGACAAACATATTAGCGCCGGACAGATCATATTAGATATTGTAAGATTATAACCGCGTCACCGAGACTCGCTCCGGGCATTGGAATGTTGAGGGGGGCGCGGCGGCCGCGGGACGGGGACGACGTGCGCGGCCGCAGCGCCGCCGCCCGGCGAGCGAGCAGTAGCGATGGGCGATTCCGAGATGTTTTATCAATCGAAAGAATCGGAGTCGTTAAAATAAACTATCGAGTCAACCATCGACTCGCCTTTCTACAAAACAATCGAGATGTTTTTCGATTGTTTCGAGTCAATGGAATCGACTGTCGGTTTTCAATTGTACGAATCATTGAGTCTCGCTCCACTCGATGAACGAGGGAGTCGAGGGAGGTCAGTCGATTGCATGCATCGAGTCGAGGTGCATGTCAGAGTAAAGTCGTGCGACTCGCGCGTAATTTGTGAACGCGCTAGTTGTGCGCGCGTTGTCGCGCGGTAGCTGTTGCGCTAGTTTTTTACCCGACAGATTTTACATTTAAATTTATACATGTCTAATTATTAAAAACAAAACAGATTCAATAAGATCCCTTGATATGTTTTATCCGTCGCGGTACTGTATATTTTCGATTATTGAAAAAATTAGTTTGGATTTGCACACACAACGCAAGACAAGAACTTTGGTCTGAACCACAGAAATCGTAATAACAAGTCAACTTGTTTACGATTTCTGTGGTCTAAACCATCGAGGAAGAACTCTCGATTGCTCTCGAATGAACACGCCGTGACTCGTGAGCCCGTCGCGATACCAGACCGAGTCGGACTCGAGTCCAAGTTGAAACAATCGAGGACCATCGAGATATTAGAACAATCGAAACAATCGAATGAAACCTCTCGTCATCGCGCATCGCTAGCGAGCAGTCCAGCGCCAGCCTCTCAGTGACGCGGAGTGCTCGCCCGCTGATAAAATACCTCTGTGTTTTGATTTACGTTCGGGCGTTCGTAACAAGTGATGGGACTTCTCTGGCTAGCTTGTACTTACGCAATTATATTCGCCGTATTGACTCTTTTTCCTTCTATCCGCATGTGCTTGTGAATGTGACTAACTAGAATATAAATGACTTAAAAGACAAGTGGATTGGTTTCAATTGCTTCCTCCTTACGATACAGCTACAACTATATAATAATAAAATAGTAACATAGCTAGCATGATTAAATGTTCAAAATATTATAAAATGAACCTTAACATCACGTCCAGCGGCCACAACATGCTCCTTCTGGTAATATATTGCTAACCGCCTGTTATAATTACAAATTGTACTTAAACAATGTTTTGTCAATTATGTATGGATATGTACGACAGGCAAATATTAGATTTTGAAAAGCTCTTGACGTCGAAGGGCGCCAGGCTCCAGCCCACGAAGACGATGGTGTAAGTCTTTAGTATAACGTAGAGGAGGTATTTGATGGTTGTATTAATTCTCATTTTGTGATAGAATTCAGTTTTGAGTAGCATTGTTTCCAAATCCTTCTTTCTCCATTACCATTATAAGGAATTCGTTAAGGAAGGTCATGTAGTAGCCAGACTGCGTGCCGTGCCACAGCGCCAGGAAAGCGAGCGTGATCAGCTGGCTCAGGTTGCGGTTGCCGAGGAAGCGCAGCCGCTTGTAGACATACTCGGCGGCGAAGTGATTCGTGTTGCAGTTGAAGCTGTCGATGTAGTGCTGGAAGCGCGTGGCGCTCTCGAAGTGCAGCAGCTTGATGTTGTTGCAGCCGTCCCACTGGCTCAGCGCCCTGCCGTCCGCCATGCACGTGCCGTTGTACGACAGACCGAACCTGATGCACGACGCTTCGGTGAGTAACCAGCAGAAAATATGAGCCCAAAGTCCACAGTACAAGTTGCGATAGAATACAGAATAGTCCCAAAACTCGTCGGATGACATAACCTTCATACTGAACACAGAGACTCCAACTTGATAAGCTATCAAGTAGATTACACCTTGAATCAGCCTCTTCATAGCTTGCGCCTCACAGACATCAGCTTCCGTTTCCAAGGGGTATTTATTAGAGATAAAATCTTTGTAGCGCCTGAATGAGAATATGGGTCCCACTAGGAAACACGCAGGGAAGTAAACGAACCCAACAGTTCCAGGAACGTAGGCGGACTCTCCAGAGCCGTCAGTTTCATTAATTGCAGATTTCTTCTCCTTTTAGTTTCTCGCTGCCGTCACACAGATCAAGGACAAATCTATCAACTTAAGGGTGAGCACGCAGTGCGGCATGGTCTAGGTGATGTCGTAGTCCTCTGACTCGATCACCACGTAACCGAGAATATGGGTCCCACTAGGAAACACGCAGGGAAGTAAACGAACCCAACAGTTCCAGGAACGTAGGCGGACTCTCCAGAGCCGTCAGTTTCATTAATTGCAGATTTCTTCTCCTTTTAGTTTCTCGCTGCCGTCACACAGATCAAGGACAAAGCTATCAACTTAAGGGTGAGCACGCAGTGCGGCATGGTCTAGGTGATGTCGTAGTCCTCTGACTCGATCACCACGTAACCGGCCAGCAGATACATTATGTTAAATGCAAATGCCACTATTGCGTTGTTCTTTCCCGGACCAAGGATCTTAGTGCTTAAATAAATTACTAGCGTGGGGATAGCGTTATAGTACATTGAGATACCAAAATTATAGAATGCCATGTCGCATCCCGTGATGATGAAATACAAAGTACGGTACTGCACATATTGCTTGACATATTTATTGCAGATAACCGCCAATGGGTATCCTAATAAGATAGATATTAATTTTCCTGCTGCCGTCACACAGATCAAGGACAAAGCTATCAACTTAAGGGTGAGCACGCAGTGCGGCATGGTCTAGGTGATGTCGTAGTCCTCCGACTCGGTGACCACGTAACCGGCCAGCAGATACATCATGTTAAATGCAAATATCACTATTGCGTTGTTCTTTCCCGGACCAAGGATCTTAGTGCTTAAATAAATTACTAGCGCGGGGATAGCGTTATAGTACATTGAGATACCAAAATTATAGAATGCCATGTCGCATCCCGTGATGATGAAATACAAAGTACGGTACTGCACATATTGCTTGACATTTTTATTGTAGACAACCGCCAATGGGTATCCTAATAAGATAGATATTAATTTTCCTGCTGCCGTCACACAGATCAAGGACAAAACTATCGACTTAAGAGTGAGCACGCAGTGCGGCATGGTCTAGGTGATGTCGTAGTCCTCCGACTCGGTGACCACGTAACCGGCCAGCAGATACATCATGTTAAATGCAAATGCCACTATTGCGTTGTTCTTTCCCGGATCAAGGATCTTAGTGCTTAAATAAATTACTAGCGTGGGGATAGCGTTATAGTACATTGAGATACCAAAATTATAGAATGCCATGTCGCATCCCGTGATGATGAAATACAAAGTACGGTACTGCACATATTGCTTGACATATTTATTGTAGATAACCGCCAATGGGTATCCTAATAAGATAGATATTAATTTTCCTGCTGCCGTCACACAGATCAAGGACAAAACTATCGAACTTAAGAGTGAGCACGCAGTGCGGCATGGTCTAGGTGATGTCGTAGTCCTCCGACTCGGTGACCACGTAACCGGCCAGCAGATACATCATGTTAAATGCAAATGCCACTATTGCGTTGTTCTTTCCCGGACCAAGGATCTTAGTGCTTAAATAAATTACTAGCGTGGGGATAGCGTTATAGTACATTGAGATACCAAAATTATAGAATGCCATGTCGCATCCCGTGATGATGAAATACAAAGTACGGTACTGCACATATTGCTTGACATATTTATTGTAGATAACCGCCAATGGGTATCCTAATAAGATAGATATTAATTTTCCTGCTGCCGTCACACAGATCAAGGACAAAACTATCGACTTAAGAGTGAGCACGCAGTGCGGCATGGTCTAGGTGATGTCGTAGTCCTCCGACTCGGTGACCACGTAACCGGCCAGCAGATACATCATGTTAAATGCAAATGCCACTATTGCGTTGTTCTTTCCCGGATCAAGGATCTTAGTGCTTAAATAAATTACTAGCGTGGGGATAGCGTTATAGTACATTGAGATACCAAAATTATAGAATGCCATGTCGCATCCCGTGATGATGAAATACAAAGTACGGTACTGCACATATTGCTTGACATATTTATTGTAGATAACCGCCAATGGGTATCCTAATAAGATAGATATTAATTTTCCTGCTGCCGTCACACAGATCAAGGACAAAACTATCGAATTAAGAGTGAGCACGCAGTGCGGCATGGTCTAGGTGATGTCGTAGTCCTCCGACTCGGTGACCACGTAACCGGCCAGCAGATACATCATGTTAAATGCAAATGCCACTATTGCGTTGTTCTTTCCCGGACCAAGGATCTTAGTGCTTAAATAAATTACTAGCGTGGGGATAGCGTTATAGTACATTGAGATACCAAAATTATAGAATGCCATGTCGCATCCCGTGATGATGAAATACAAAGTACGGTACTGCACATATTGCTTGACATATTTATTGTAGATAACCGCCAATGGGTATCCTAATAAGATAGATATTAATTTTCCTGCTGCCGTCACACAGATCAAGGACAAAGCTATCAACTTAAGGTGAGCACGCAGTGCGGCATGGTCTAGGTGATGTCGTAGTCCTCCGACTCGGTGACCACGTAACCGGCCAGCAGATACATCATGTTAAATGCAAATATCACTATTGCGTTGTTCTTTCCCGGACCAAGGATCTTAGTGCTTAAATAAATTACTAGCGCGGGGATAGCGTTATAGTACATTGAGATACCAAAATTATAGAATGCCATGTCGCATCCCGTGATGATGAAATACAAAGTACGGTACTGCACATATTGCTTGACATATTTATTGTAGATAACCGCCAATGGGTATCCTAATAAGATAGATATTAATTTTCCTGCTGCCGTCACATAGATCAAGGACAAAACTATCGACTTAAGAGTGAGCACGCAGTGCGGCATGGTCTAGGTGATGTCGTAGTCCTCCGACTCGGTGACCACGTAACCGGCCAGCAGATACATCATGTTAAATGCAAATGCCACTATTGCGTTGTTCTTTCCCGGACCAAGGATCTTAGTGCTTAAATAAATTACTAGCGTGGGGATAGCGTTATAGTACATTGAGATACCAAAATTATAGAATGCCATGTCGCATCCCGTGATGATGAAATACAAAGTACGGTACTGCACATATTGCTTGACATATTTATTGTAGATAATCGCCAATGGGTATCCTAATAAGATAGATATTAATAGTTTCAGAGCAGGCTCCGTGGCACCTATTGCGTCCGAGAGAAAGGGAACTGGGCTCAGGCCAGCTAAGCCCAGTAAACTAAGCAGCAGCCCAAACATTATTCACCGATCGACATCCAAGAGTAAAAACGAACCAACTTTATTTGGTCTTGGTGCCTCTCGAACTTCGAACTCTCGAGGACAGATAAAAAACATATGAAGCCCATAACTACAATGCGACAATTGGTAGAATAAATTATTATGGATAAAGACAGGATGCGTCCAAAGAGCACCTTTACTTAGACAAAGTCCCTTAGCGTCGCTACTGACGGGGGTCAGTTAACGCACGTGAAACGTGGCCTGCGGGAATAGATAATTTCAGGAACCACCTCAACAAAGGAATGATGACAGTGTATACCTGTCGCATCATTGTCGAAAGAGAACTGGGCGCGCCGTACCACCAAGGTCCAGCTCACGTGCCAGCACCGCAAGCAGACTAGAAGCTTCTCCCAAAAAACGACCCACCCTCAATGATTTTTTTCATGAACCATAGACAAAGCGTTCCACAATTGAATTTTAAATTTAAAACTCTTGAATTGGTTTTTATTTTTGATGCGATAATGTTACCTATTTCCTTTCCATTTTGTTTTATTTAACATTTATTTAAATTCCGTTATTTAAATATTGATCGAATTATCGCGAAACGCCATCTCTCGGCTCGGTGGCTCAACTCTAATGTCGCCTCATCCAGATACGAAAGATGTCGCGCGCTGTCACATTTTTTTACATGATACACTAATGTCCTGTATCTTAATGGTATAAGGGGCTTTCCCCGAAACTCGGGAATTTACGTGGCTAGTCTATATAAACAGGAACTTGGCTTTTTTTTTATTAATTTACATAACTCGAGAGTCTCTACAATATGTCATCTGACGAGGAGCCAACAAGCTCAAGTGCGATGGCACTCACATTTATAACATCAAATTGTTACGATTTTGAAATTGATTCATGAATTGATTGACGGCGGCTATGGCCAAATAGCATTGACATAAAACACAATTATGCTTTAGACTGATTATTATTAAAAATTTCACCCGCGTAAGTTTCGATATGCTCCGCTCCTATTTGCAGCGTGATGTTATATAGTCTAAAGCCTTCCTGGATTAATCCGCTATCCAAAGCAAAAAGAATTTTTCAAATCGGACCAGTAGTTTCTGAGATTAGCGCGCACAAACAAACAAACATACATACATACAAACAAACAAACTCTTCAGCTTTATATATTAGTATAGATAGATTAAGCCTGTACTTGTTTTTTTAATAAATAAACGATTATAATTGAATATCGAGTTTTTTTTTTAGTAATACCGATTTTAGATACTAATATACAGATGATTTTTACTGGCAATTCTACCTATCTCGCTCTTTGACGATCGAGACCACTGCCTCCTTGTTCCTAATGCGAAGCTCCGGCATTGAAATTCCGCAATGAGGTAATTTAGGCGGAGTAGTACTGTCAAGACGCGAACTATGGCTTTCTTTCTAACCGTATGGGCCAGTACTCCATCAGGGCCTAACCAGCGGGGGCAGTTAACTAAATAACTTGTTCAATAAAAAAGGACAATGCATTATTAACACATACGTATTGTTACGGACGACGAATGACTTTATGTGCAGTGTTGATGTGTACAAGTGCTTACTTAAGCGTGTGCCTAGCGCTATTAATAAAAAATAAAGTGTTAGATATAAGTCAACTTAGAATTTAATAAGTTTTGTTATACTTTGCTAATGTTCGTTGCCTCATAATAGCATCGCTTTGTCATATGTATAGCTCGCACTACGTAGATACCTTTATCTGTCCGGGAGAGCAGAGGGGCGCGGGCGGGAGTACAAAGCCCTCCTGTACGTCGCCATATAAGGTAAGGAAAGCTTTCACGCGTTGCCATTGGCTATGGTTTAGGAAGCCGTTTTGTTACTATATTTGGTAAGGTGCTCGCGAATCCGCTGAGTTTATAAGCGGGTGAACCGGCGAGGCACTCTCAGTTCTGTCTGGTTCTGCTATGAGTTAAGTTCTGTTTTGTTCTGACGTGAGGTTAGTTCAGTCTTGTTCTGTCGTGAGACTATCAGGCTTACGTGAATGAAAGCTTTCCACACTGTTGCGTTAAGTTCAGTTTATCTTGCTCTGTTAATTATTGTGTAAATAGTACAGTAATTGTAAAGTAACTTGTGTATTCCGTTTGTGTATAGTTTAATGTTAGGACTTCGTGTTGTTGTGATGTAAATAGTTAGGTTAGGATAGTTCGGTTGCAAATAAATTACTGTAAAAAAGGGTCAGTGATTTTGTTAAACCTTGTGAAAGATAGGTCCTGTAGGTTGGCTAGGGACGCTAGGTTAAGCCGCAAGCTATCCCCCGCGTCATCAACAACACCGCCGGCGCAGAAGGCCGGCAAAAGTCCACCCCGCTGTTGCTCCTCACCAACAATTCCTGGCCTCTAGAGCCGGACCCCAAGAGCTCCTGGTTCTTCGAGGCCAGGTCAGCAATACGTATTATGTTCAAAATATAGCATTCTAATCGAGGGGTCTGGTGGTGTCAGAAGCAACTGGTTAAATTAACCATTCGTTAAACGCAGTTGATAGATATATACATATACAAACAGGGTCAGTGGGTCGTCTTTCATAAACGTAAACATTACATAAAGCATGAAACATTCTTAGTCTTAGTTCGGTCATCAAATTTAATCTCGTGCTTACGTCAGTTTTGACGTTCTTATTTTTAAAGAAATACATTTTTTTTTAACTTTTTGTCTAAACTAGCAGTTTTGACGTTCTTATTTTTAAAGAAATACATTTTTAACTTTAGCAGCGTATCACTCTGGTACATTTTTCTTTTCAGTGTAGTCGCAGTCTCATTGCAAAGGTCGCTAAAGTTTAGTTTTGTGACATTTTGAAGCTTTTGCGGCTCTGTGACTTGAATTTGGACGCTTTTAATTAGAATTGGCTTTTAGAAGATAGGTTTTTGTAAACAGATGTATAGATGTTACATTAGCCACACCGTAAATGAACTACGATTATGTTTATCACCTACATAACATTATCACGAAGCTCACACCCACATACAAATCGCATGCAAACAAACGATATATGTATGTACACAACGATTTAGAAACATCACGTGTTTGTACGTGACGACACCGTCCACAAACCTCTGCAGCAACCTTACAAAGGCCCATATAAGGTTATCGAACGTAAAGAAAAATACTTTACGATCCATCTAACAGGAAGATCTAGCAACCTGCGTACACCCTCACTGCTTGTATGCTTGGGATCATCTCCTACTGGACCAATCATCCCACTGGACCAAGCAAGCACCAGCAGCTACCACAGATAAGCAATCCAGCCTACTCCTAGCCCCGTACACGAGGGTACGCGGTACAAGTTCAGGCAGGATCGTCAAGACACTCGTTGCTCTTCGTTTATTCTCAACTTTGTCTTTGTAGTCTCTGTTTGAACATCAGAAAGGTAACTAGCTGGTTTCCTTTTTTTTTAATATGTAATAAGAGAGAGGAGAGGCAATAATTATACCAATGGCAAATTACAATCATCAAGATCAGGGCTATTATGCCTATCAAAATTATGCGCCAAATCCCTATGCGGGACGTGGTGGAACGCAGTGGGGTCGAGGTGGACGTTATGTCAACTACCTGTAGGTGTCCCTCAACCGAAACACCTTTCGAAGACATCATCCCCATTAACCAATGACCCATTATAGTTGAGAAAGTTTTATGAGCGAACTGGGTACAGAGATGCGCTTAGCTCCTGTTGTTAATGAGATCCAACCAGGCCATTACGGTTTCGCCCGTGTGGTCGAAGAAGACTATAAGTCTGTTTCTGCGCGCTCACATGTATACGCGAAGAACATATCAGAGTCTATGCACTCATAAATTGACGAAACCATGGCGAGATTTCACTAGACCCCCTACCACCACGCTAAAAAAACATTTCCAATGTTAAAACAAAGTTTTTAGATTCATCCGTTCGATAAAGCGGTTTTCGACTCATCGATCTGGCCGCACCACTTGTTTACATATTTTTACGCTACAGCGTGTGTAAGTCCCGAAAACATCGCATTATTTTTCAACATTTTTGCATTTTTTCCAAAAAGTATTTTTTTTTTTATATATTATAAACCAGCCGTTTGACCGCAATCCCGCCTGATGGTAAGCGGTGATGCGATCGTTAATGGTAAAGCGCGCTATTTATTAAGAGCCTATTCACTCTAGCCTTGAAGACACTCAAGTTGTAGTGTGACGGAAACACCGTTGCTGGCAAATTGTTCCAGTCCCTCGATGTATGCGGTATAAAAGAGGAAGCGAAACGCGTCGTCCGGATCGCAGTGGTGTCAACAACGTAAGGGTGGAAACTCACCGTACGACGGGTCGTCAGATGGTGGAACGGAGATGGGGGAATTAAATCATGCTATTCCCTTGCGCATTCACCAGAATGCATCCTATAGAAGACCGAAAGGCTGGCTACTCTACGCCTGTGCTCCAGACTTTGGAGACCGTCTCGATTTAAGATTAGAATTCTATTTTTTTCTATTAAGTACCATCTTGTAGATCTCATCGAGACAAAACTGAACCACGCAACATCAAAATCGACGAAACCATAGCGAAATTTCGCTTGACCCCCTACCAACACGATAGAAAAAACATTTTCCATGTTAAAACAAAGTTTTTAAGATTCATTCGTTCGATAAAGCGATTTTCGACTTATCAATCTGGCCGCACCACTCGTTTACATTTTACGCTACAGCGTGTGTACCGACAACGGCATTTGAATCTTCATATCACTCCCTGAACCACTACAACCAACCACCAACAAAGCCTACAAAGGCAAATTACATTAATTATTTACAAGACGAAAGATAAACGAACAAAACAACACAGTAAAGCAACCTACTATGAAATTGGATCCCATACCTATTATGAAATTGGAGACATCAATATTAGAGACACAACAAAATTATAATAAATTTTCGACGCCCCATTTTTATTTGAATTGCAATTGTTTTATTCGGGCTGACAGCACAGGATTTTTCATGGAATCAAACCATAGCGTTCGTTTGCGGCCAGTTCCGAGCATAAGAAAGGAGTTCCTAATCGCGCACTATATATGAATTTGACAATTAATTAGTAGGTGTATACGTATATATGGAGGTTTTTCCACCGTTGGCTATTTGCACAATATGAGTTATAGATTTTTATGTGTAGCATTCAATTAGGACTACTGAGTTCATTGAAATAAAAGCGCTTTTTAAAGTAATTTTAAACTGATATTTCCTACATTTTTTTTTTATATAGACTTCGAATATTAAAAACGTGCAATAAAAAAGAATGTTTTTTAACCGACTCGGCATTGATCTTGGGTTTAGATAAGATACAAAAGCAATTTGGCTGCTATATTTATTTATTAACAGGACGTTTTAATTAAAATTTGTTTTTTTACGTCTTTTGTCTTTGTTTTTTCAACAAGGATATTTTCAAGAATGGTCAATATCGGAACTAATTCCGCCATCTTGTATTGTCAATACGATTTCCATGGAATTAGTATGTACAATATGATTTTCTGTAAATATTTATCAAATATTTTTGTTACTATAATTGTTCATGTTGATTAAGTTAACAAGTACAAAGAAATAATAAATAAAGCGTGACTAAAATAACGGCAAATGGGTATGAAATTCGTCATAATCACGTCACAAAACTTAAGAACAGCATACGCGTGAATCCACAATATGCGCTAGAATTAGCATATCTATTTTTTAAATTAAACTTTGTTCCACACTAGGAATCACTCGTGTGTGCGTTTATACTAACATTTAAACTCACATACATAAACAGCCAGACCAGGAACAACTACTTGTAGGCCATAAAAAATATTTGTACCGTGCGGGATCGAACCCGCGACTTGCAGCGCAGCAGTCAGCTTGCTCAGCAACTGCACCAACCATGTCGTCACTCACGTCATTATTTTTGAACGTATCATGAAATACAGACGGACACAAATTCTTAGAACTGTATTGTGCATGACAAAAAAGTTAAATTTGTGACTTTGTTATGTAGTTTAGAGGTATGAGGAACAGGGAGTGAAGTTCACTCATCCAATCAATCTCGTTCAATCATTCTATTTTTATTAAACTTCTTTTTAGGTGCGTTATCTGCAAATGATGTTCGCACTGTGGACGGAGCGGAAGGGCGTTTCAGACTTTTAATGACGTTAACTCACCCGTGTTCCTTGATTTGCCCACGTTATCTCTTTCCAAAAACCCGCCGCTCTGGCAGACACCAATCCTTCTTCTTTCTTTTCTTTTCTTTAGAGTGAATACTACTTCAACTCTTCAATGGCCTCTGTGGTTAGATACCACAATTTTGCCAATAACACGTGTAACGAATTACAGAAATTCTTTAAAAAATTATTCACAATAATGGCGGATATCGCCAATGACAGTTGAAAAAAACGGCCGCGTTAGCCGACTAACAGGAGATTTGATACAAAGCCATTATGTGGCCACTATCCTGAGATATTTCAATGTTCTTTATGCATAATTTACTGAATGCACTTTTTACTACATAAATCACGCGCTTTTATTTAGTAAACGACACTATAAATAATTTTAAAAGTCCAATGAAAAATGCGCGTGACACTCATCTTAGCTTCCCGTCAAAAAACCGACACCAATCCTAATGATGTACTTAGTATGTAGCTATGGTCTTACAGAGTGACATTGACATGCATGGAAGTAATAAGTACTACGTACAACTAGTAGTAGTACGTAGTACTTGTTACTTCCATGTTGTCATGCCTGATAAAGCTCTCTTTAAAAAGATTTAAAACAAACCTAATGGATCCCACCATCATTAACTGACATCTCTCTGAGACTTGCGTGGAACAAGTGCGGTCGAGCCAGGCTTGGTTCTAACCGGGCGATGAGCTATCCACTCTCGCGCCTACGGTGGCCGGGAGTTAGCTCCAGGGCGTCTCAAAGGAGAACTAGGGGCGTGAGGCTGCGGAAAAATGATGAAAATGCATTAACGAAAGTACTCCTCGCAGCCAGAATTGAGAAGTTAATACTTGTACGGAGTGAATTAGTTTATGAATAATTTTATAGATTAATAATAATAAGCATGCGCTATGAACATATATAAAGTTCTTTGATGTTTAATAGGTTGATCGCTTTTTAAAATAGATTTTGATTGGGGTATGTAGTATGTTTTTTTATGAATTTGGATTTGTTTTTAGAGTATTTTTACATGAGTCAAGACAATATTTAATACTTTTATGTAGTGAGCCCACTATTGTTGTGTTTTCAATGTATCGAATGCTTTCCATTTCAAATTGCTATCAAAAGTTTTTCAGAGGTTTTTTTTTTTCTTGATCAGCTCTTTTCAGTGTTTCTGTGGTAGTGAGTTAATGAAGATAGCTAAAGAGGTTTTTGTTTTTTGGATAAAGTATTATTTATACGGTTTTGGACAATTTACTATCAGAACTCTTCGCCTTATTTTCTTTGCCCAGTTGGTTCATGACTAAGAGTGGCAGAATTATAAAAAATATAATTATTGGGTTATCAGATATTTTATAGTTCTGTCACGATCGGATCATAGCACAATCTGAGCCGATGAAAAAAAATAATGAGGAGAACCGTAAATTATAACACTATTAGTAAAAACTGGAAAAGGCAGTAATAACGATTCAGCAGAATATCAAGCAAGATAATGTAAGACACGAAAAGCTGTCCAAAAAGGTGATCACAGTCCAACGGTCTCGTGGGCAGCTACGTGACATCAGACAGCGAAACAATGCCGACACTTCATGTACATTAATTTTGTAGTTAATCTTCTATTATATAAAATTCTCCTGTCACAGTGTTTGTCCTCGAACTCCTCAAAAATGACTGAACAGATTTTAATGAAATTTTGTAGGTATATATACATTCGTTAGGCTTGAGAGGTTTTATCTATTTTTTATTTTCATAAGTGCCATTTTCTACTTACCCGGGTGAAGCCGCAATAAGTAGCTAGTTATGTTATATATAGTAATAGTAGTTTTAAGTTTTTATATGTGTATTGTATATGTTTATATGGGCCTTGATGCTAGAAATAAATGGATAAATAAACACTACCAATTTTGGTCATAGAAAGTTCTCATGTAGCAAATGAAGGGGAGCTTCGTAGGCAATCGTACGAAAAGCCATGTTAGCAATACAGGTAAGTATTTAGACACATTTTTATACTTCACTACACACTGACTACAGCCAACGTTCAAACAGTACATGCACGCATTAGGAAAGAGAAACATACATATTGAGGCTGATGATATCTATTAAAAACGTATGGCCCAAATATAATTAAAAAACTGTGATGGTGGCGGTGGAATAAAACCAACGATGATGACAGATAGGGGTTTATTTACTTTACTTCAAACACTTGACAGATTTTAGCAAACAAAGTTACACTGAGGCGAAACCTATTTGTGGTTCTAGGGATGGACTGCGGGGCTATCCTATCCCTTTACCTCCTAGCTAGGCAATTCCTGAGGGCGACGGGGCCTCCGCTCAGGTCAAGCTTGACTTATGACAACAGTGGTGACTGCGGGGCTATTGACCACTGCGCCTCCTAAGTAGCGAGTGCGCTCGGTCCTCTATGAGTGACCGATTATATAGTCGGTTTGACGACAGTAGTGTGTGTCTTCATCATCTAATGCTTGTATGTGGTTGTGAGTATCATCTTCACACGTTGCATGATAATTGTCGCTAGTAGTCTGTTGTGTTTTACTCAGATGGCATAGTGTTGTGCACACAGTCAGGTAGATGGCGTAAGTAGTCGTGTTACATTCTCCCCCTCTGGTACTCTATAGTCGTCCCGACTGAGTACCAGGACTACACTGTTTTCGCGGTCTTTCTCTTCGGCGTATTGGATAAGTAGGTTTGGATGTCACGTTGTCTCTATTTTCAAACTTCGTTATTGAAGCCGTGTGACACTTTCCGATAGGCTTGTCTGGAGTCTGTGAATGTGCAATTTCATAAGTGGAGGTTCCATGTTTCTTTAATATAACATACGGTCCATCTCGTCGAGGTGCAAATTTCGAAGTAAACTGTTTATCCATGTTGCTTACGGGATGAGATTCTACCAAGACTAAGTCTCCAACTTTATAGTCTAGGTCAGGTCTTCTCTTCCTATTTGCTTTCTGGCGTGAGGTTTCTTTGTTACACTCTATATTTTCTTTTGCTAGCTCCAAGTCTTGGGCTAGTTGTTTTAACTTTGGGGTGATTTCTGCGACAAAGTTTTCTGATTCTACTACCGAGCTTAGATCATGTGTCAATTCATATGGCGTACGCAATTCTCTTCCAAAAGTAAGGTAAGATGGTGTGAAACCTGTAGTTTGACACTTAGCGGTATTCATTGCGAATCTTATTGTTGGTAAAGTCAATGGCGATTTGTGACTTCATGTCCCTATTTTTCCTTTCAACCACATTTGGTTCAGGGTGATAAACGGGTGCGAAAATTTGTTGAATTTCTAAGCAATATGCAAGTTTTTGCATTATCGCTGATATAAATTGTACTCCATTATCGCTGATAATTTTCCTTGGCAACCCATACCGAAGAAATATTTCATTGAGTAAAATGATAGCACAATTTTCACTAGTTGCTTCATTTAGTGGGAATAATTCTACCCATCTTGAAGAAGTATCTTCTATGATCAGAATCCACTTTTCTCCTGATGGTCCTTTTGGCAAAGATCCAAAAAGTTCAATAGATAATACCTCAAATCGTTGAGAGTTTGGGGTGGACTGGTATAAGCCTGCTGGTTTTTGATTAGAGGGTTTATATTTTTGACATTCATTACATGTTTTTACGTATTTTATAACATCTTTTCGTAGTCCTGTCCAATAAAATTTATTTGTTATACGTTGCACTGTTCTTTCTACTCCCATATGACCTGCAGTAGGTGAGTCGTGGTAAGCGTTCAGTACGTTTTGTATTACATGGCGTGGAACTACTAACTTTGCATTGTCGTTTTCTTGTTCTGGCATGTAAAGATACAGGACACCTTTATGCATTAAGTATCCTTTCTTGATGTATTCTACATAACTTGGTATTTCTTTTCCTTCTTCTAATATTTTCATAATAGTTTGAAGGGTGTCATCTTTCATTTGTTCGTCTCTTAACTGTTGTTCATTGTATCTGGGTAGTTCTAACTCTGTGCTGCATATGGTGCATTTTCCATCATGCTGCTCACACGGTGGTCGAGACAGCGTATCAGCTACAACATTAGTTCGTCCTAGAGTATATTGAATTTTGAACTCGTATGGTTGTAGCTGTAGTGCCCATCGTGCTAAGCGACCAGTAGGTGTTTTTAGATTCATTAGCCATTTCAAGGGTTGATGATCTGTAATAGTTATGAACTTTGTTCCTTCTATATAGCCACGAAATTTTGAAATAGCCCATACTATGGCTAGTGCTTCCTTTTCTGTGACACTGTAATTCCGTTCAGCTTGTGTTAAGAGTCTACTTGCGTATTCAATAGGGTGCTCATTGTCTCCGTCCCCCTGCACTGAAGCTGCGCCAATGGCATATTGGCTGGCATCAGTTTTGATAGCAAAGAGTAAATCGTCACTTGCCTGCTTTAATACTGGTGACGTAGTCAAGGCGTTTTTCAATTTCTTAAATGCTTCTTGTTGCTCTTGGTCCCACTTCCAGCTTATGTTCTTCTTCGTTAGGTTAGTAAGTGGTCTAGCAATGTCGGCAAAATTATGTATAAATCTCCGATACAATGATGCGGTTTGTAAAAATGATAATAGCTGTTTTAGATTTTGAGGCGCCTGACGGTTTGCAATAGAAGAAAAAATTTCTAAATCAATATACAGAATCAATATTGGGCACAGAAAAAGGGAATCGGATCTATACCATATCACCAAACTTATTCCAGTACACAGAATGGAAGAATGTGAGACGCAATGAAAGAGTCGAGTGTCTACATCTTAGAAGAAAACTCACATGGAAGTTTTCTTCTACGAACGGGGGAGATGTAAAGAATTACTGTACTAATTCATTAATTAAATAATAATATTTAATTTAATGTTAATGGTAATGCGGCTATCGAGAATAAACGTTCTCTCCCAAAAAAACTTTTTTACAAAAAAAAAACAACCGACTCCATAAAAAAAACACTACAAAGTGAAAATAACTAATTTCGGAAGTCGGTGGCTAAAACGAATATACAAAAACCAAAGAGTAGCAAGTATTAATGCTTCGATCGGAAATGATTGTTTTTATTTTTCAACAAGTAAATAATAAATTAGTTTAGTTTTGTTACCTTCCTCTAAATCAGCGTTCGGCAACCTTTTGGCAGTTACGGGCCATATGGCGACAAAATGAGGTAGAGGCGGACCGCGGTTTTACTTAATTTTGATAACAGGTCTATCAATTAATATTCTTTATTGCACCAAAATAATACTGTGCGGATATAAATGCTTTTCAAATGAGTAAAAGAACTCTCACGCTGAACACTACTATTTACAAGTGATATTAAAATCGTAAACTCTTTTTTTTTTTGCTTCATGCCAACGACAAATCGTTACTAGTTTGTTTGTTTGTTCCGCTTTAACGTCGTAACTACTGAACCGATTACTTTGAAATTTGGCACACGTAAATTGAGAAGTCCAGATTAAGTAATAAGGTATTTTTTATCCCGGAAAAATTTGATATTCTCCAGGGAAATCAATCCAAAAAGCGCGATATAACCAAACTCCACGCGGGCGAAGCCGCGGGCGGAAAGCTAGTCAATCATCATCAACCTTCTTATCGTCCCACTGCTGGGCACAGGTTTCCTCTCATACAGAGAAGGATTGAGCTAGTCAATAATAAATGGAAATTAAATTAGGAAAGACGAAAAACTGAACCGAAAAGTTGAACTTGTATTTGAACGGAACAAACACTATCTTGCTATACATCACACTCGTCTCCACAGAGTAGGCAACTCGTTCATAGGTCAATGGGTCACTTTTACAACAAGCTTCCCATAGACACTCGAAACTTGCCCATTAAAAGATTTAATAGCTGTACCAGCGGACCAAACTTTGCAAAAAGGGGTATTATAAAATCTCAGATTATTTAGAAGACAATGAAGCCTGGCATTGAGCTGCTCGCTGAACGCAATCGAGATCGTGAAGAACATTCTAGTGATATCGTGAACAAAGATAACATAACCGACAAGCAAAAACCCAAGTCTAGGGGTAAGCGTAAAAACAAAAACAAGAATAAAAATCAAATAAATCGGGCAGTGCGGGTTGACAACGAAAACAACCTCGCGTCGCCGTTGCGCCCTGCGCCGCATGAACCGACGCGGCCGATTTAAATAAACAGAAGTTAGTGCCGCTCACGACGGCGACAACACACGTGACCAATTATTGTTTGACCAGCAGTCCCATACGCGCCACTGACACGAATAGGAATATCCTCCTGGAGACAATTATTGTTACTGATGACAACTATACGACTGTAATCGGACGAAAGAACAAATTTAGAGCAATAAGAAAAAAGAATAATCTGGGCAAAGCAACACTGACATCTGATAAAAAAAAGATAGCTCCAAAACTTTCATACATCTACGCATCTCGTTTCGATTTCGAAACGACGGAAGAAAATATCAGAGATTTTATAAAAGATAGCGGACACACAGTCATAAAAGTTGAAAAACTTAAACCGTACAAGGAGACCTCCTTTTCCTCATTTAAGATCACAGTACAGCAAGCCCTTGAGAATAATTTCTTGAGTGAGGATTTCTGGCCGTTGGGCGTAGAATATAGACGTTTTGCACTCAAACGAGGTTATTCGAAATATCCCAGTAACCCCGCTGAAAACAGAAATGAAGATTAGCATTGCCTCATTCAACTGCAGATCAGTTAAGCGATCATGTGACCATATCAGAGATCTTTGTAAAGATAACGAAGTGCTTGCCTTGCAAGAACACTGGCTGATACCGGACGATCTGGACTACCTAAATAACATCCATCCAGACTATGCGTACCATGGCTTGTCGGCGGTGGACATGTCTGCTGGCACCCTTAAAGGCCGCCCGTATGGTGGAGTAGCTGTATTATGGAGGAACACAACCTTTACTAATGTAACACCAATCTACACACACTCGACGTGCGTGGCGGCGTTGTGTATCCAACTTGAAGGGAATCGCAGTTTTGTTGTGATGTCGGTGTACATGCCCACAGAAGATATAACCGAACTCCACGGGGGCGAAGCCGCGGGCGGAAAGCTAGTCAATAATAAATGGAAATTAAATGAGGAAAGATAAAAAACATAAATGTATTTGAACAGAACAAACACTATCTCGCTATACATCACACTCGTCTCCACAGAGTAGGCAACTCGTTCATGGGTCAATTGGTCACTTTTACAACAAGGCTCCCATGGACACTCGAAACTTTCCCGTTAGAAGATTTAAAAGCTGTATTAGGACCAAACTTTGCAAAAAGGGGTATTATAAAATCTCAGATTATTTGGAAGACAATAAAGCTTGGCATTGAGCTGCTCGCTCTGCTAATTAATATGCGTAATTATGCTACAATTATGACATTTTATTTACTCGTTTTTTTTTGTATCAAGTGAATTAATTGTTATTCAGTGCGCCATACCCAGTGTACTCGCGCTTGCTAATTACCGATTGTTGTTTAAATAGCTACAATTCATAAATATGACTAATCAGAACGAACGCCTGATTAATAATGAACTGTTGTGCTTTTTACAATGTAAAGTGAACATATTGGACGAGGAGGCACTAGTGCATATCTGCGAATCTTATTACTCTGCCCGGGACATCGACGCAGCCAAGGACATCATTCTGGAAGTTACGAACCAAAGATCTGCTAGAAGAGGAGACGGGAAAGAGAAACGCGTGCTGCGAGATATAATCAAGACGCTGAAAGAAACTGAGCCAAACTTTCTTCCAACTTTTGTGGCAAAAAAACTAAACCACCTCTCTCCGGTAACCTATGACTACGTGGATGTAAGCAGCCTTTTATCGCATACAATTTGACTACGTAAAAACGGCAGCGATTACTGAAATAAACAAAAAATTTGAAAATCTCAATGTGACCTCAAACGAACGCAATCGAGATCGTGAAGAACATTCTAGTGATATCGTGTACAAAGATAACATAACCGACAAACAACAACCTAAGTCTGGGAGTAAGCGTAAAAACAAGAATAAAAATCAAATAAATCAGGCAGTGCAGGTTGACAAAGAAAACAACATCGCGTCGCCGTTGCGCCGTGCGCCGTATGAACCGACGGCCGATTTGATTTTTAAAATCAAGTGAATTGATTGTTATTTTTATTTGCAATGTAAACATTTTCATTTATAAGTGATAATAAAAACGCATTTTTTTTTTGCGTCAAGGTAACGACAAATCGTTACTAGTTTGTTTGTTTGTTCCGCTTTCACGCCGTAACTACTGAACCGATTACTTTGAAGTTTTGCAGACGTAAATTTTGAAGTCCGGATTAAATAATAAGGTCCTTTTTATCCCGGAAAAAATTGATATTCTCGAGGGAAATCTAAAAAGCGCGATAAAACTGAACTCCACGCGAGCGAAGCCGCGGGCGGAAAGCAAGTAAATAATAAATGGAAATTAAATGAGGAAAGATAAAAAGCATAAATGTGAACTTGTATTTGAACGGAACAAACACTATCTCGCTATACATCACACTCGTCTCCACAGAGTAGGCAACTCGTTCATGGGTCGAACGGAACAAACACTATCTCGCTATACATCACACTCGTCTCCACAGAGTAGGCAACTCGTTCATGGGTCAATGGGTCACTTTTACAACAAGCTTCCCATGGACACTCGAAACTTGCCCATTAAAAGATTTAATAGCTGTATTAGGACCAAACTTTGCGAAAAGGGGTATTATAAAATCTCAGATTATTTAGAAGACAATGAAACTTGGCATTGAGCTGCTCGCTCTGCTAATTAATATGCGTAATTATGCTGCAATTATGACATTTTAATCACTGTTTTTTTTTAAATCAAGTGAATTGATTGTTATTTACAAAGCAAACAGATATTGCTAATGTAAAAAAATTTTCTTAAATACGGCTATCTAGAATAAACGTTCTCTTCTAAAAAAAACTTTTTTACAAAGAAAACAACTGACTCCATAAAAAAAACACTACAAAGTGAAAAATAATTAATTTGCAATTCGTTTTTGCGGTGGCATAGCCGAATATACAAAAACCAAAGAGTAGCAAGTATTAAGGCTTCGATCGGAAATGATTGTTTTTATTTTTCAGCAAGTAAATAATAAATTAGTTTAGTTTTGTTACCTTCCTTTAAATCAGCGTTCGGCAACCTTTTGGCAGTTACAGGCCATATGGCGACAAAATTGAGGTAGAGGCGGACCGCGGTCTTACTTAATTTTGATAACAGGTCTATCAATTAATATTCTTTAATGCACCAAAATAATACTGTGCGGACATAAATGCGACATAAATGTTTTTCAAATGAGTAAAAGAACTCTCACACTGAACACTACTATTTACAAGTGATATTAAAAACTCTTTTTTTTTGCTTCATGCCAACGACAAATCGTTACTAGTTTGTTTGTTTGTTCCGCTTACACGCCGTAACTACTGAACCGATTACTTTGAAATTTTGCAGACGTAAATTTAGAAGTTACCCCCGTGTGGTACATGGGTTAGAATAGTACCTATCAACCAGTTTTAGAAATTTATGACAAAGATTTGCCAATCAAAATTTACACAGATGCTTTTGTAGATGTTATCGGAGCCATATTGAAGCAAACGCAACCTGATGGTAAAGAGAGACCGGTAGCTTACTTCTCCAAAAAATTAAATGGAGTTCAAAAGAAGAAAAATTCCATCTACTGAGTGTTTAGCCATTAAAGAAGCTGTGCAATACTAGCAATACTGGTTATTAGCAAGATCCTTTACTGTTGTCTCAGACCATAAACCTAAATATATGAATTTAAAATCAAGAACAGATGAGGAGTTAGGGGACTTTATGTTTCAATTGTCACAAAAAGCTTTTAATATTAAATATATGCTCCAAGGAATAGGAATTTAGAAGCAGAAGGCCTTAGTAAAAACCCTCTATTAGAGGAAAATGAAAATAAAGATGAATTCCCACAGATTGTGGACTTAATAAAGAAGATATTTTAATGGACCAGAATGGTAATGAAAATACAAAATAATAAAGACAACATCTTCAAAAGACAAAATATTTATTATACAAAAGTGAGAAATAGAGATAAAGTAATGCTATCGGAGCAATTGAGCATAAACCTTTGTCATATTGGAATTCAACATATTATGCAGAAGACACTTAGTCCACTCTATACAGCCAGAAATGTAACAAGAAATATCAAGGAAATATGTAAAAGTTGTTCAATTTGTATGAAAAATAGATCAAGAAGACAAGAGAAAATTGTATTTATGTCGCACCTGAATCAGGCCACTAAGCCGTTTGAAATAGTCTCTATTGGGACCATAGGAGGTTTGAAATAGTCTCTATTGGGACCATAGGAGGCTTTGGCGGAAATAGGAAGAGAAGACCTGACCTAGACTATAAAGTTGGAGACTTAGTCTTGGTAGAATCTCATCCCGTAAGCAACATGGATAAACAGTTTACTTCGAAATTTGCACCTCGACGAGATGGACCGTATGTTATATTAAAGAAACATGGAACCTCCACTTATGAAATCGCACATTCACAGACTCCAGACAAGCCTATCGGAAAGTATCACACGTCTTCAATAACGAAGTTTGAAAATAGAGACAACGTGACATCCAAACCTACTTATCCAATACGCCGAAGAGAAAGACCGCGAAAACAGTGTAGTCCTGGTACTCAGTCGGGACGACTATAGAGTACCAGAGGGGGAGAATGTAACACGACTACTTACGCCATCTACCTGACTGTGTGCACAACACTATGCCATCTGAGTAAAACACAACAGACTACTAGCGACAATTATCATGCAACGTGTGAAGATGATACTCACAACCACATACAAGCATTAGATGATGAAGACACACAATACTGTCGTCAAACCGACTATATAATCGGTCACTCATAGAGGACCGAGCGCACTCGCTACTTAGGAGGCGCAGTGGTCGATAGCCCCGCAGTCACCACTGTTGTCATAAGTCAAGCTTGACCTGAGCGGAGGCCCCGTCGCCCTCAGGAATTGCCTAGCTAGGAGGTAAAGGGATAGGATAGCCCCGCAGTCCATCCCTAGAACCACAAATAGGTTTCGCCTCAGTGTAACTTTGTTTGCTAAAATCTGTCAAGTGTTTGAAGTAAAGTAAATAAACCCCTATCTGTCATCATCGTTGGCTAGCTCCAAGTCTTGGGCTAGTTGTTTTAACTTTGGGGTGATTTCTGCGACAAAGTTTTCTGATTCTACTACCGAGCTTAGATCATGTGTCAATTCATATGGCGTACGCAATTCTCTTCCAAAAGTAAGGTAAGATGGTGTGAAACCTGTAGTTTGACACTTAGCGGTATTCATTGCGAATCTTATTGTTGGTAAAGTCAATGGCCAATTTTGATGTTTATCTTTCACCATAATTGCGATTTGTGACTTCATGTCCCTATTTTTCCTTTCAACCACATTTGGTTCAGGGTGATAAACGGGTGCGAAAATTTGTTGAATTTCTAAGCAATATGCAAGTTTTTGCATTATCGCTGATATAAATTGTACTCCATTATCGCTGATAATTTTCCTTGGCAACCCATACCGAAGAAATATTTCATTGAGTAAAATGATAGCACAATTTTCACTAGTTGCTTCATTTAGTGGGAATAATTCTACCCATCTTGAAGAAGTATCTTCTATGATCAGAATCCACATTTCTCCTGATGGTCCTTTTGGCAAAGATCCAAAAAGTTCAATAGATAATACCTCAAATCGTTGAGAGTTT
This sequence comes from Sesamia nonagrioides, assembly GCA_017933935.1. Taxonomy (NCBI): domain Eukaryota; kingdom Metazoa; phylum Arthropoda; class Insecta; order Lepidoptera; family Noctuidae; genus Sesamia; species Sesamia nonagrioides. The sequence goes on along the minus strand of JADWQK010000626.1, from coordinate 245,337 downwards.
GGGGTGGACTGGTATAAGCCTGCTGGTTTTTGATTAGAGGGTTTATATTTTTGACATTCATTACATGTTTTTGCGTATTTTATAACATCTTTTCGTAGTCCTGTCCAATAAAATTTATTTGTTATACGTTGCACTGTTCTTTCTACTCCCATATGACCTGCAGTAGGTGAGTCGTGGTAAGCGTTCAGTACGTTTTGTATTACATGGCGTGGAACTACTAACTTTGCATTGTCGTTTTCTTGTTCTGGCATGTAAAGATACAGGACACCTTTATGCATTAAGTATCCTTTCTTGATGTATTCTACATAACTTGGTATTTATTTTCCTTCTTCTAATATTTTCATAATAGTTTGAAGGGTGTCATCTTTCATTTGTTCGTCTCTTAACTGTTGTTCATTGTATCTGGGTAGTTCTAACTCTGTGCTGCATATGGTGCATTTTCCATCATGCTGCTCACACGGTGGTCGAGACAGCGTATCAGCTACAACATTAGTTCGTCCTGGAGTATATTGAATTTTGAACTCGTATGGTTGTAGCTGTAGTGCCCATCGTGCTAAGCGACCAGTAGGTTTTTTTTAGATTCATTAGCCATTTCAAGGGTTGATGATCTGTAATAGTTATGAACTTTGTTCCTTCTATATAGCCACGAAATTTTGAAATAGCCCATACTATGGCTAGTGTTTCCTTTTCTGTGACTCTGTAATTCCGTTCAGCTTGTGTTAAGAGTCTACTTGCGTATTCAATAGGGTGCTCATTGTCTCCCTCCCCATGCACTGAAGCTGCGCCAATGGCATATTGGCTGGCATCAGTCTTGATAGCAAAGAGTAAATCGTCACTTGCCTGCTTTAATACTGGTGACGTAGTCAAGGCGTTTTTCAATTTCATAAATGCTTCTTGTTGCTCTTGATCCCACTTCCAGCTTATGTTCTTCTTCGTTAGGTTAGTAAGTGGTCTAGCAGTGTCGGCAAAATTATGTATAAATCTCCGATACCATGATGCGGTTTGTAAAAATGATAATAGCTGTTTTAGATTTTGAGACGCCTGACGGTTTGCAATAGAAGAAAAAATTTCTAAATCAATATACAGAATCAATATTGGGCACAGAAAAAGGGAATCGGATCTATACCATATCACCAAACTTATTCCAGTACACAGAATGGAAGAATGTGAGACGCAATGAAAGAGTCGAGTGTCTACATCTTAGAAGAAAACTCACATGGAAGTTTTCTTCTACGAACGGGGGAGATGTAAAGAATTACTGTACTAATTCATTAATTAAATAATAATATTTAATTTAATGTTAATGGTAATGCGGCTATCGAGAATAAACGTTCTCTCCCAAAAAAACTTTTTTACAAAAAAAAAACAACCGACTCCATAAAAAAAACACTACAAAGTGAAAATAACTAATTTCGGAAGTCGGTGGCTAAAACGAATATACAAAAACCAAAGAGTAGCAAGTATTAATGCTTCGATCGGAAATGATTGTTTTTATTTTTCAACAAGTAAATAATAAATTAGTTTAGTTTTGTTACCTTCCTCTAAATCAGCGTTCGGCAACCTTTTGGCAGTTACGGGCCATATGGCGACAAAATGAGGTAGAGGCGGACCGCGGTTTTACTTAATTTTGATAACAGGTCTATCAATTAATATTCTTTATTGCACCAAAATAATACTGTGCGGATATAAATGCTTTTCAAATGAGTAAAAGAACTCTCACGCTGAACACTACTATTTACAAGTGATATTAAAATCGTAAACTCTTTTTTTTTTTGCTTCATGCCAACGACAAATCGTTACTAGTTTGTTTGTTTGTTCCGCTTTAACGTCGTAACTACTGAACCGATTACTTTGAAATTTGGCACACGTAAATTGAGAAGTCCAGATTAAGTAATAAGGTATTTTTTATCCCGGAAAAATTTGATATTCTCCAGGGAAATCAATCCAAAAAGCGCGATATAACCAAACTCCACGCGGGCGAAGCCGCGGGCGGAAAGCTAGTCAATCATCATCAACCTTCTTATCGTCCCACTGCTGGGCACAGGTTTCCTCTCATACAGAGAAGGATTGAGCTAGTCAATAATAAATGGAAATTAAATTAGGAAAGACGAAAAACTGAACCGAAAAGTTGAACTTGTATTTGAACGGAACAAACACTATCTTGCTATACATCACACTCGTCTCCACAGAGTAGGCAACTCGTTCATAGGTCAATGGGTCACTTTTACAACAAGCTTCCCATAGACACTCGAAACTTGCCCATTAAAAGATTTAATAGCTGTACCAGCGGACCAAACTTTGCAAAAAGGGGTATTATAAAATCTCAGATTATTTAGAAGACAATGAAGCCTGGCATTGAGCTGCTCGCTGAACGCAATCGAGATCGTGAAGAACATTCTAGTGATATCGTGAACAAAGATAACATAACCGACAAGCAAAAACCCAAGTCTAGGGGTAAGCGTAAAAACAAAAACAAGAATAAAAATCAAATAAATCGGGCAGTGCGGGTTGACAACGAAAACAACCTCGCGTCGCCGTTGCGCCGTGCGCCGCATGAACCGACGCGGCCGATTTAAATAAACAGAAGTTAGTACCGCTCACGACGGCGACAACACACGTGACCAATTATTGTTTGACCAGCAGTCCCATACGCGCCACTGACACGAATAGGAATATCCTCCTGGAGACAATTATTGTTACTGATGACAACTATACGACTGTAATCGGACGAAAGAACAAATTTAGAGAAATAAGAAGAAAGAATAATCTGGGCAAAGCAACACTGACATCTGATAAAAAAAGATAGCTCCAAAACTTTCATACATCTACGCATCTCGTTTCGATTTCGAAACGACGGAAGAAAATATCAGAGATTTTATAAAAGATAGCGGACACACAGTCATAAAAGTTGAAAAACTTAAACCGTACAAGGAGACCTCCTTTTCCACATTTAAGATCACAGTACAGCAAGCCCTTGAGAATAATTTCTTGAGTGAAGATTTCTGGCCGTTGGGCATAGAATATAGACGTTTTGCACTCAAACGAGGTTATTCGAAATATCCCAGTAACCCCGCTGAAAACAGAAATGAAGATTAGCATTGCCTCATTCAACTGCAGATCAGTTAAGCGGTCATGTGACCATATCAGAGATCTTTGTAAAGATAACGAAGTGCTTGCCTTGGAAGAACACTAGCTGATACCGGACGATCTGGACTACCTAAATAACATCCATCCAGACTATGCGTACCATGGCTTGTCGGCGGTGGACATGTCTGCTGGCACCCTTAAAGGCCGCCCGTATGGTGGAGTAGCTGTATTATGGAGGAAAACAACCTTTACTAATGTAACACCAATCTACACACACTCGACGTGCGTGGCGGCGTTGTGTATCCAACTTGAAGGGAATCACAGTTTTGTTGTGATGTCGGTGTACATGCCCACAGAAGATATAACCGAACTCCACGGGGGCGAAGCCGCGGGCGGAAAGCTAGTCAATAATAAATGGAAATTAAATGAGGAAAGATAAAAAACATAAATGTATTTGAACAGAACAAACACTATCTCGCTATACATCACACTCGTCTCCACAGAGTAGGCGACTCGTTCATGGGTCGAACGGAACAAACACTATCTCGCTATACATCACACTCGTCTCCACAGAGTAGGCAACTCGTTCATGGGTCAATGGGTCACTTTTACAACAAGCTTCCCATGGACACTCGAAACTTGCCCATTAAAAGATTTAATAGCTGTACTAGGACCAAACTTTGCGAAAAGTTTGGTTGATTGACAAGATTTGGTTGACAACAGTGGTGACTGCGGGGCTATCGACCACTGCGCCTCCTAAGTAGCGAGTGCGCTCGGTCCTCTATGAGTGACCGATTATATAGTCGGTTTGACGACAGTAGTGTGTGTCTTCATCATCTAATGCTTGTATGTGGTTGTGAGTATCATCTTCACACGTTGCATGATAATTGTCGCTAGTAGTCTGTTGTGTTTTACTCAGATGGCATAGTGTTGTGCACACAGTCTGGTAGATGACGTAAGTAGTCGTGTTACAAAACTAAAAAAACATGCTTTTAGAGAATATCAAACTAAAAAGTTAAAAATAATTTAAAAAAAAGCGTGAGGCACTGTGTGTCATATTTTTTGTATATTAAGGTGGTTCCAGAGGAAAAACACACCGCAGGCCGTTTTTATGTAGTTTTTCGGAGCTATCTACTCTTTATCCAAAAGAAATATCAACTTATTAAAATACATTAATTTTCTCCATAATCTTGGCTCCAAAATTGTAGATTTTTTTTTTTTTTACTAAGCATAATGTTTAAATAATTCCTTCACAACGAAACCTCTGACAAGAGAAATAATTATCAAAAACGTGCATCTCCTCGAAAAGTAAGCATTATTTAGATTTCGTTCTTACACTAATGGATAGGCAATTTCATGACGAACATTATTGTAGAAATATTTTTTAAAACGACCAAAACAAAAATTTTATTCAACAATCTGAGCGTATTCCCCATCATTTCTCTTGCCCGAGCTATTGAGATTCAGTATGCCACAAGCTCTCGAAGGGGGAACCTGTGTCGTTCGTCATCGCGCGGTCCGCTAGCATAGCGGGCGGCGCGTGAGCGAGAAAGCATCTGCTTGCTCGCTCACGCACCGCATGTCGCATAGAGTATAATACTATCATAAAGTTTCTCTGTTATTGATGTTCATTTTGGTGTTCGTTTTTTTAACCGATTTCAAAAAGGAGGAGGTTATATGTTTTTTTATGTTTGTTTGCGGATAACTTTACTATAATATAAATAATAGGGTATTTGACTAAAAAAAACTAATTAGTCCGTCATTCAGATTATAGAAAAATATTGGATACGTTTTACATTCCGTATATTCTGTTTTATCAAATCAATAAAAATTGACAAATATAATAGGCATCAAAGATCAGGAGTGATGGCTGGTGACGTCACTGGCCGCTAAAAAGTGTAGCGTGCAGTGACGTCACACGAGTTTTCAAAGCACTGTGTCGTCTTCATTTTTTGTTTATATGAAAAAAGAAAAAAATATGTGTCTAGTATTTTTGGGTAGGCCCCCGACAAGGTGGACTGACGACCTGGTGAAGGTCGCGGGAAACCGCTGGATGCGGGAGGCGCAGGACCGGTTGTCGTGGAGAACCTTGGGGGAGGCCTATATCCAGCAGTGGACGTCTTTCGGCTGAAATGATGATAATGATGATGAGTATTTTTTGGAAATCTAACTGACGGACTAATTAGGTTTTTTTAGTCAAATATCCTATTGCATAAGTTGATAAAAAATGCTATGCAATAGCTTTACCGCGGCAGTTCCCGAGTGCCACATGTTTTTTTTTTAATTAGAAAGATTATATCTTCAAGGTAGTCTCATGTTAAGGAAATTAGGGTCTGATGATGGAAGACTAAGGAAACCTAGGAGAAATTTAAAAAATCATAGGGGCGCCTAGGGCATTTCTATGTTTTTTTCATTAAGTGTTTTAATGCACTACAATTTAGTAAAGTTCGGAGTTGATGATGGATCCGGGAGACAGCCGAGGGATCTCCTTAACAATTCACATCTGCTGTCTCGTGTTTGTGCTTAATAAATTTATATTGATAAGAACTTTACACCTAAATGAGTTGTGATTGTCATTAAAGCTCTGATGATGAAGACAAAGGACAGTTAAGGGAACTCCTCAAAGGTTTACAATAGTTACCTTGTGTTTAAATTTAATTCATTTATATTGATGAAAACTTTACACCCATATAGGTTTAAATGAAGGCCTGCAATAGATCTGATGATGAAGACCATAGACAGTTGAGGGAATTCCTCAACAATTTACAACACTGTACTTTAACATAGTACAAACACTAACTACTCGTCATGCTTATGCAAAAATCAATTAAAATCAAGAGACTGAATTTAAGTTGTGTTATTTCATTGCGTTATTTCTAGAAATGCTCATACTTTCATTGTGGTCTTATAGGAATTAAAGCAAACAATATACGTCGTTCGCTTGCAGGCCTTTTCCAAATATGCTGCCGTCAGCGTCCAGTCTGACCGGATATTGTAAAGGGTGTATCTGACATGGACGAACAAACGAGTACCATGGGTCCAGTACATGATTCTGAACCCCCCAGTGGTGGAATTTTTCGTCGGCTTTTTCATGATTTAAAAAAAATAAATGTAGTTTTTTTTTTTACTTCAGACCATTCACAATTGCTATACTTTTATAATCCAATAAGATTTTAAAGTAAAAATTAAATAATTCGCTAATTACATAAGAAAGCGCAATGAAAACAAAACCCGAAAAACGATCTTATCAGCTGTTTTAATAGAGTTCACATCAGGGTTCAACGTCATACCTACAAACTCGCATGGCGGCACGCTTGCAACGCTCAAAAGCCGAGCCCACACTTTATTTTAAACACTGTATTCTGTAACCGTTCATTAACGACATAAATGACTATCATAATTTTATTAGTGGCATGCGGTCTAACCTTTTCGCGAAGTTTGCGTTACGATGTCAGATACACCCTGTACTAGTCAGATGTTTATTATTTTTCTGCAAAAGGAAGCTTTGTGTAAATAATATTATAGTATATGTATTTATTTATTTTTTATACGATAGATTTATTTTTTACAATTTACGTATTTTTTTTATTAAACGAGAATAATAATATAATTTCAGTCTTGCCTGAGCACAAAAAAAAAAAACATCAAATCTTTTTTTTATGTAGGTTTCCTGTCTGCAGAAATTTATTTGACCCTGATTACGTTTTCCCTTAAAATAATAAATAATGATAAATTAACCTTTATTATATTACTTTTCTATCCCTTTGACCATCTGACTTAGCTAACTTTCAATCTACAAAACTAACTTCCAACCCTGAAGTTATAGTCATAACATATTTAGTTGTAAAGGTCTAATCAATATTACAAATTAAGTAAGCCCAAACACATGACAGTTGCTTCCGATGTGGATTCCCTTGATTCTCTGTCATCTCCATCATCAGGTCAGGCCCAAATCTTCACGGTTTTATAGTATCATCCGATATAAATACGAGTACCAAGTTTTCACCCGAAGCGTGCCTACAATTTTCGATAATTGGCCTAAATTTCTTAGAATTTCCATTATCGACACTGACGTGGTAACAATGACATTACATAGGCAGCATACTCTTTCATATAAAAAAGAATGGTCAAAATCGGTTCATTAACGATAAAGTTATCAGCGAGCACACATAAATCGCGTTGAGAACCACACTTTTGGGAAGTCGGTTAAAAAATAAAATACGCAAACTTTTTATTATGAAGTATCGTCAACATTTGTTTCAGTCTATAATAACCAAAAGTATTTGGGCGCACCAATAAACAAAAATAAAAGTGTCATGTCTGTTACTTCTGTGGTCTATGAATTTAACTTGTATTTGTAAGTACTTCGTCCGCCAGACGGCGCTAGTAATATTTTGCGAATTATTGTAGAGGTGGGGCGCGGTGAAGAGGGAGCAAATGCTCAAGGTCATTTGGTGAGGGTACGACCTTAAGCGCCTCACGCTTTTTTTAAAATTATTTTTAACTTTTTAGTTTGATATTCTTTAAAAGCATGTTTTTTTGTTTTTTTAAACTATATTTATTTTCAACTTTTTAGTTCGATATTATTTTTTTTTAAACGAACGAACAACGTATTGGAAACGGTGGGACATTTTACAGTAATGAGCCGCTCACTCATAGTCCAAAGAGTTAGAGACGGACAAACAAACAAGCAAGCAGGCAAACATACAAGTGAAACTTATAAAAAGCATGTAAAAATGATTCTTTTTTGTTCTTCTTGCTGCACACGACCACAGAAACGATCGCGTTGAGTCGGCGCCAGACAAATGTGAAAAAACAACTGTCATTATAACCAAAAGTAAAAATATATTTTGCTTATTTATACTAATCTATACAAATATATAAAGCTGAAGAGTTTGGTTGAACGCACTAATCTCGAAACTTCTAATCTTGAAACTGCTAGTCTGATTTGAAAAATTCTTTTTGCGTTGGATAGCCCTTTAATCCAGGAAGGCTTTAGGCTATATAACATCATGCTGCGACCAATAGGAGCGGAGCATATCGAAACCTACGCGGGTGAAAGCGCGTGGCGCAGCTAGTATACATATAAAGCTGAAGTGTTTGTTTATTTGAACGCGCTAATCTCTAGAACTACTGGTCTGATTTGAAAAAATCTTGTTGCGTTGGATAGCCCTTTAATCCAGGAAGGCTATTAGTGTATATAACATCACGCTGCGACGAATAGGAGCGGAGCATATAATAAAACATACCAAAACCTACATTACGCAGGTGTAACGGCGGCACGCAGCTAGTCATATATATATATATAGTCTTTGTATATAGTCTTTGTATACAAAATTCTTTACCCAGATAAGCTATTGACGATTTAAGCTCGATTCAAACTTTTCTTTTTTTTTTCATGTTTTGGAAGAATTCAGCTTAAAAATAAAACAGAGCAAGCATTGCAAATGAGCAGGTCATTTGCAATGCTTGCTCTGATTTATTTTTATATGAAGGTGAAATAAAAGATCAATAAAAATACAATAATTTAATTAATAACACAAATAGTACACTTGTGTGAGTACTTACGTTCATTATTGATTAATTACGGTGAAACGATTACACTAAAACCTGTGAATTCCGTATGGACATCATCTGGACGGACCGCTAGTTTGTTTCCAATATTCAATTATAAAATTGTTTAAATCTGAAAAAGAATAATTTTATATTGTTTATAAAATGTATCATGATGATTATGAAAATAATGACGTTAAATCGATGACAACAGAACAGCAGTGTGATTTTGTGACCTTTTTTTATTGATACGTCTTTATTCATAACTATAAACTAATGCTTGATCGCAATCCCGCCTGATGGTAAGCAGTTCAGAATCGTTTATAGTGAAGCGCGTTAGCTTATTAAGAGCCTATTCACTAAAAAAAACCGAGTGAATAGGAAGGAAGACGACAGTTGAGCGAGGAGATGCAATGTTAAACCCAATAGCACGACCAACGGTGCTACGACAGTGGGAGATTGATCTGGAGACCCTCCACGACCAAACTCCCGACACAACAACATTTGGCGCATCGTACCCGGCAAACATTGCAACACAACTGCTCAGACCCGTACTCCGTACTATTACACTATTGATACTATACTCGTGATTTTGATTGTTACTACTGTCAGCTCACACTAAACTCGCGTCACCTAACTTCTCACGTGTTATATTTTTCAGAATCAAAGAGCGGAGAGTGGAGGATATGACCGTGATTGACGAGTACATACGTCTCACATTTGCCATCATGACGCGTCAGGCCAAATTGGCGGAAGCGACAATTCAGATGCCACATAGGTGCCAAGTGCCAATGCGGCCTTTTAGAGGATAAGCCTCGCATCATGCATGAATTTTCAACTGGATTACTCTTCTAACCGGCTATAGCAACTATAACTTATATTTGACATTCGCATTTGCCACTGATATTATATTATAAATTTATTCGCATAAATTAATAAAAGTAACATACATTTATACAATATGTAAAGAAAACCCTGTCCGACCCAAAAGGATAATAAAGGTTAGGTAAACACATGACCAAATATAATATAAATTTTACGTAATCATCATAGTAACAATAATAATGAATTTTGAAATAATCCTTTTTTCCCAGGAATCAATTCCAATTTCCCCGAAATTTGGTAATTTTAAAAAAAGTGACAACTACGGTATTATTATAAGCGAATAGCGACGCGACCACGTTACAGGTGTCGCGTGCCCTGCCCCCCGCCGCCCGCGGAAGGGGTTGCTTATCGCACATGTATTAAGTTACCTCTTTTTGCGAAATGATATTTATTTTTTTAGGGGGATTTTTTTTTAAGTTTAGCCTGTCTTTGTGGGCATTAGTAGAATCAGTTATCGATACCTAACAATACCTTCACGGATCGAACAGGTTTTCTTTACAACACACACACACACACAATTTATACAATATGTATAAATTGTGTGTGTGTGTGTGTGTTGTGGGGCGAGGCCCTCGAGAAGAATGGGGAAGCGATTGCTGTCTCCCTTGATGTCTCGAAGGCCTTCGACCGGGTGTGGCACGCTGGCCTTTTGAGTAAGTTTCCAGCGTACGGCATTTCCCCTAGCCTGACTGGCTGGGTAAAAGACTTCCTGACTGAACAGTCCCTCCGAGTTGTTGTCGACGGATGCTCTTCTGAGCCCATGTCAACTAATGCCAGTGTTCCGCAGGGGTCTGTTCTCTCTGCAACTCTGTTCCTGCTGCATATTAACGATCTGCTGATGCCCGGTATCTATGGGTATGCAGATGACAGCACAGTTGTAGAGAGATACCTGCCGGATGCTCGGGCTAGTAGGGAATCAATCCGGTCCGAAAGGGAGGCCATGGTTGAGCGAACGAGTGTTGCACTGCAGGCGGTCTCCGAATGGGGTAATGCCAATCTTGTAGCATTCAATGCCGCCAAAACACAGGCGTGTCTTTTCACCGCCAAAAGGAGCCCGTTCACCTTGGCCCCTACTTTTCGGAATGTGTCCTTGGAGTGTTCCGACCGCCTTCAGCTTTTGGGAGTTGAGATTTCCTCGAACCTTAACTTTGGGCGGTTCATTGAGCCCAAGGCCAAGGTGGCTGCCAGGAAACTTGGCGTTATCGCAATGGTCCGGCAGTACTTCACACCTGGGCAGCTTCTAATGTTATACAAAGCACAGGTCCGTTCGTGTGTGCAGTACTGCAGCCACATTTGGGCTGGTGCTGCCAAGTGTCACCTGGCCACTTTGGATTCAGTGGAGAGACGTGCAAAGAGGCTGATTGGTGACCCTGATCTAACTCGACTTGGTCTCCAAAGCCTAGAGCACAGGCGTAGAGTAGCCAGCCTTTCGGTGTTCTATAGGATGCATTTCGGGGAGTGTGCGAGGGAATTGCATGATTTAATTCCCCCATCTCCGTTCCACCAGCGGACGACCTGTCGTACGGCTGGTTTCCACCCTTACGTTGTTAGCACCACTACGATCCGGACGAAGCGTTTCGCCTCCTCCTTTATACCGCGTACATCGAGGGACTGGAACAATTTGCCAGCGGCGGTGTTTCCGTCGGACTACAATTTGAGTGTCTTCAAGGCTAGAGTGAATAGGCTCTTAATAGACTAGTGCGCTTTACCATCAACGATTGCGTCACTGGTTACCATTAGGCAGGATTGCGGTCAAGCGCTGGTTTATAATACGTAAAAAAAAAATTGAATCTAGAAAAAAATTAAGAAAACATAAACTATGAAACCACTAAAAGACCATTAGGACTGATGAAAATAGGAACCATTACCACCACATTTGATGTTCAAATTACAATTATGGAGGCATGAAGATCAGCACTAATTAAGTACCTAACACACTATCAATACCAATGAGTTTCATTTTGACAGTTCAACAACATTCAATGGGTTATTTACTTTGTTGAGCAGACATATTTTCGAACACTTGGAGCAATGGAATAGCAAGACGCTTTGACATTATTCCAACTGATAGTAATACTGTGTTACGCATTAGGGTGCAGCGTGTAAAGTTCTGAGACTGTGTCGTAAATTAATCGTATTAAGTCGACAATAAAATGGATTGAATATTTAACTTTCTTAAAAATTTGAAATGTAAACACCACTTGAGAAATAAAATGTCGAAACCCATCATACGTATTACTATATATCTTAATTCCGCGTAGAATATAATTAAAGAAACTTATTTTTTATGAATTTTCAAAGGTACATTATTCGCGTATCTTTACGCCGAAAATGTTTTACTTCTAACAATGTAATACTTTTAGTTTATTACCTTTTCTCTCGTTAAAATCTAAGATCTAGATCATCCAACAGCGTATATATGATCCGGTTTTTCTCCATTCTCGTACCGTTTCCACATTTGCTCATAGATCGCTTCAAGTCCACGGACATAGTGTTTACAGTCAAATAAGGTGCTCTCAAAACGTGCTTTTGAAACCTTAGCTCGAATATATCTTCGGCTGTAAAGAAAACAAGTTTCATAAATACAATATGTATGTATTGTTTAAATTGAAAGATTAATCAAAGAGTTGTTTTATATATTTTATGGTCGACGTTTAATTTTCAGTTTTTTATTTTAATAATATTCAAATGTAAAGTAGGGCTGCACATTTGTGACAATAATTATTTTTAGATTTTTATCGTTTAAACTTAAAAATTAACGAAAGATTTTTTCTATATTTTTGTTTTTGAGATCATAACGTCATCGTTTATTTTTTTTTTTATAATTGTTATTTTCAGTATTTTATTTTAATACTAGTCAAATGTAAAATAAGTCTGGACATTTGTGATTTTCTTTTGTTATTTGATTTATATTTTAGATTTTGAGATAATAAGAATGTTTTGTTGGATTGCTTATTTCTTCTTTATTATAATAAAACGTTTAATGATAGGTACTGATTTTTTTTATTCATATTGTTTTATTTGATTTTAATCTGATGAATTGTTAACAGGAATACCTTAGGTTTATTATTAGAATATGAAAAGCATATAGAATTTTAAGTACCTAATAGAAAAATCGTTTTTTTTTTCGCAAAAAGACGATTTTTAATAAATCGATATTTTTTCCATTGATGTCACATCCCTACAATAGCGGCGATAAGTCCCATACAACCAAAAAACGCCCATGCTTACTATTCGGAAAAGTAACGTGATGCGATATACTATGATCTAGAGCTGTGACAAACCGTATGTATTCGTTACTGAGTAACGGGTACGCCATCTAGTATGAAGTAACGAGACGTTACTCACGAATGCATTTCGTTACTCGTACTTTTCGTATGGGCATTCGCAAAAAAAGCAATGGGTTAACAGAATCGCGTCGTCCGCGGAACTTTCTCCAACGAACAATGGGTTAACCGACAGATGTGTGACAATGTGCGACACCCTCGCTGAGGCGGTCAGGACCCACGCTCTTTGTCTTACATACGCACTTTGTTTTCCAAGATCGTCGATCGTCGTTCGTGCTTTGTTTTCGTTTGACACTGGTATGATTTATTGTGCACCCTTTCGAGGAAAGTCATCAATCGTAGGGACGCCAATAGTTGGGCAATCCTTTGTGTTATTGTTGTATTGTAGCGACTGCGACCATCGCTACAACGCATTATAGGTACCATTGATGCGTGTGTGTATCGAAACTTATAAACTCAATACGCATTACGCATGCGCGCGCTTATTCGATGAATTTAAAAACGTACGTTACTATTAAAGAACTATATTCGTTTGTTACAAGTTTGTAAAGTTTGAGTTTGGAACAAAAACAAGGTAAGAAATGTGTTTTACACATTATTTAGAAATAAACCTATTTTTGTTTATTATTATCGCGTATTTTCACGACTTTTTTGTACTTATCTTAAAAGTGATATTGTAAGAAATCCTCTATAATGAGATTTTATTGTTTTTTGGTTAAGCTGTTAATTATCAAATATTGTTAATTCTTTACATCGATTTATCATGTATAATACATTTATTATACTTATTATTTTTTTTACTTTTCAGTCAATTTACTCGCTACAATGGATAAAAAAAGAAGTAAACTATGGGGATTTTTTACACAGGCTAATGACGATAAAGCAAAATGTGATCTTTGTAATTCGATGTATTCAGTGAAAGGCGGATCAACTACAAATTTGAAAAAGCATCTCATCAAAAAACACCGATCAACCTATGAAACCATCATTCCATGCTCCGTGTCAGATGCAGAAGTTTTAGAAGCTCCGGTACCATCAACTTCAGTAAGCACAGAATCTAAACCTGTAATTAAAAAAAATGAAACCAATTCGCAACAGACTAAGTTAAGTGACTTTATTAAACGTCCAGTAGGTATAGTAAGAGAAAAAAAAATTAATGACTTAATTTTTAAAATTACAGTTAAAGATCTTCAGCCTTTTTCTATAGTTGAAGATGCGGGTTTTAAACAGCTGATTAATTATTTAGAACCAGGCTACAAAATGCCTTCAAGGTACATATTAAGTAATACTTTGTTGGATGCTCAATACTTAGAAGTCCAAAAAAAATTAAAAGAGGAATTGGAGAGTGCAAAATATGTATCAATCACCACCGATGGCTGGACTTCACGAGCAACAACGTCTTATCAAGCTGTAACAGCCCATTATTTATTAAATTGGGAGTTGAAATCAGCCTTACTAGGCTGTTTTGAATGTCATGAGCGACACACGGCTGAATATATTAAGAATGAGCTGAATAGGTTGCTGTTCCATTGGAATATTCAAAATAAAATATTTGTCTGCGTTACAGATAACGCAGCAAACATGAAGGCGGCTATTCGATTAACAAATTATGAACATTTTCCGTGTATCGCTCACACTCTTAATTTAGTCGTGCGTGCAGGTTTCCAGGACTGCGGACTCGGGGAGCTGATAAAAAAAATAAAAGCCATCGTGGAACATTTTCACAAGAGTCCAATAGCTACTAAAAAACTAATTGCTATGCAGGAACAGCTGAGGCCTAACAAAAAACCATTAAAGCTAAAAATGGACATAGTCACCAGGTGGAACAGTACCCTGGACATGATTGAAAGGATTTGTTTACTTCAAGAACCTTTAGAAGCATCTCTTGGAATCTTACACAATCCGGTAGAAAATCTTTTGGAAGGCGAATGGCAGACACTGCCAGAAATAATAAAAATTCTGAAGCCATTCAAGCAACTCACTGAAGAAATGTCTTCTGAAAAAAAAGTGACTGTTTCAATGATCCTGGCTTCGACAGAAAGTATGATTACAATTTTTCATAATTTAGATACAAATATTATTACAGATACAGGAAAAAAACTGGCAAATAAAATTATAACGGAATTTAAAAGTAGATTCAAGAATTGTTACAGGAATCCAGTGTTATCTAAAGCAGCACTGTTAGACCCTCGTTTTAAGAAGCTGGCATTTAGGTTTGATGCTTCAAGTTATGAGTCTGCCAAAGATGCATTGAAAACTGAGCTGCAAAATGAATATAACTTTCATAAGCAGTCAACAGAACCTAAAGAGAACGAATCGACGTTAGCTGTATCTACTGACCACACCGACGCTGATAACGACTCAATGTGGAAAGATTTTGACGCTTTGGCAACGTCAGAATCTACTTCGAACTCTGTAGTTAGCAGCAGCATAATTACTATGAGGCAATATCTAGAAGAACGCATTATTCCTCGAAATGAGTGTCCTTTGAAATGGTGGCAGGCGCGGGCGATTCTATATCCCGAACTCTCAAACTTGGCTGAGAAGTATTTATCAGTGACGGCTACCTCGGTACCATCTGAAAGAACGTTTTCCAAATCGGGCCAAATATTAAGCGAGAGGCGCAGCTCAATTCAACCAAAGCGAATGGAAAAGATTTTGTTTTTAAACATGAACCAGAGATTCCTGCCATAAAATGTCATTGTTTAATACCTATGTTTTTATTTTTTACTGCAATGGCATGACGAGCAATTCGCAGATGTTAATTAATGTAAAATATGTTTTTTATTTTATTATTGTTTAGTTTTATTGTAAGAACAAAAGATTTTATTTGTTGTTTTAAGTCGGTTATAAACAGTTTTTTTTTTATTTTTGTCAATAAATAGTACATTTTGACACCTATTTGTTGCTTTTTCATTAATATAATCGATGCGTAATGTATTGCGATGTCATACTGTACGCGTACGCAATACGACTGAATTCGTTACTATATCATAACATAACATGTTATAAGGTGTCAAAGTAACGAGTAACGTAACGATACGATAGTAACGAGTACTAATTGCTAAAGTAACGAATACATGCGGGTACACTTTTTTTCGTTACTTTTGCACCACTACTATGATCGCATCACGTTATTTTATTTTCTGAAAACATGAAAACATGCCAATTGCCAAGAAAACACCCCTATTAGATACTAGGTAAATGACTATATCGGATAGTCATTTAGCTAATATCTAGCAGCGGGCTTTTTTTTTTTTATTTTGTCCGAGGTCATTAGTTCTCGGAGAATCTTGACACCGCGATTCAGAAAAGTGACGTAATGCGACAGCGCCATCTAGTGGCTAGTGGATGTATTTCTTTAGTTTCCTTCTTAAATAATAGATGGCGCTGGTAGATGAAAAGAAGGTTTGCTACACCTTTTTTTTTTGTTTCGGTGGGAAATCATCAAATGACCTCTCCCGCTCTGGGAGGAGCGGAAGGGCGTGTCAGACTTTTACTGACTTACTGACTAAAACCCACCCGTGTCCCTTCACTTGCCTGTAGGCCAGGCCCACGGTTTCTTTTCTAACCAACCCGCGACCCAGACTCAGGAGGCATCGGTTTTCGTGGACCCCGTCACGATGTGCTGACATCTCTTTGAGACGCGCGTGAAATACAACGCGCCGTCGACTTGGGCCTGGCCCTTACTGGGTGGCGAGGTGCCCACTGCTCACCGCCCGCAAGCCCGCGCTTTTTGTCGCAATACTTTCTAAGTGACCTGGTATATACACAATAAAATACTTACTAATTCCTATTTGTTCCCAATTTAACAGCTACATCTTCGTATTGTCTTTTATTTATGGCTATCAATTCCGGACAACCAAGAGCGTTAAGCTGAGACGCGGCAACGCTGTAAAATAAAAAAGTAAAAATTGAGTGGTTGACCAGTTACTGTTTTGTCTCTTTTTTTATATATATATTATAAACCAGTGCTTGGCCGCAATCCCGCCTGATGGTAAGCAGTGATGCGATCGTTGATGGTAAAGCGCGCTAGTTTATTAAGAGCCTATTCACTCTAGCCTTGAAGACACTCAAATTTTAGTCCGACGGAAACACCGCCGCCGGCAAGTTGTTCCAGTCCCTTGATGTACGCGGTATAAAGGAGGAGGCGAAACGCTTCGTCCGGATCGTAGTAGTGTTAACAAGTAAGGAAGTAAGTACTAATAATATAGTATAAATACCGGGATGCTAAAGTGTCTCCTGGCAGTGTTATGACCGGCGTTCCAGCCCATAAAACATCCATATTGGTTGTGTGTCCGTTGCACAAAGGCGTATCTAAACAAATATCTGCTAACTGTCCACGCCTCACGTGTTCCTCCTTGCAAGCGATGCTAGAGAATATGATGCGGCCAGGTGGTAAATCTGCAAAACGGTATAATAGTTACACTCAATCATCAATCATGTCTACAATAAGTAAACAAAGAAAGTCAGTACCTAAACTCTGGGCATATTTATGTACATTCGGTTCGCCAGCAGCGGGGAAACTTAACAGCCAGAGAACGCTATTCGGTACCTTTTTCAGTATATTCACCCACATTTCCAGGACTCTGGGGTCCATTTTGTACAACTGATTGAAATTACAGTAAACAATTGCCTCATCTGGCAAACCATACTGTCTTCTTGTTGTGAGAATTATATTGTCGAATATTTCCTCGGCGGCTGCTACTTTTTTATTGCAAATGTTTACCGATAAACCGTTCTGTATAGTTATACCGTCAACCAATACCTTTAACAATAATAAAAACTTGTAAAAATTAAGAATTTTAACATAAATCGCTGCAGATTTATGTTCAAATGATTAATAATAAAGTAATACCTGCGTTATATTAGGATTGAGTGTGGTTTCAATTACGGAATCTGGAATGTTTATTTCCTTTTCGCATATTTCAATTGGTACTAAATCTTCGTACTCAATCACTTCAACTTTTTCAGTCGTTTTTAGTATTTTGTTGATATTGACGCTGTCAGCACAATTGATTAAAGCCATGTTTTGATCAGAGCCATTTTCATTACCTGTTATCACTTTATAATGTGATTTTAAATGTGGAAACATTTGTTTGTGATCGCCAATAAAATATGTGTAAGGCATATATGCAAACTTTTCACTAAAATCTAATGCAGCGGACATAGGCGAACATATTTTGTCGGTTATTATGTAGTCCATGTATTGTGCACCGCTCGTTCCCGGATATCCTAGCCACATTACTTGAATGGGAGCTGGTTTCAAAGCAAAGATCTCATTTCGTGCACCCTTAGTATACCCATTCATATTCACTAGAATATGGATACCATCTCGATTAATTTTATTTGCTGCATCAACATAACATGATACTGAAGACAGGTCTACAAAATGTTCAGAGTCCTTAACTATTTTACTACGGAATGTGGTGCCATCGTCAAAATTCAAAGCATAGCAAAAGATTTCCACTTTCGAGTTATCGTGTAGACCAGGTATGGACTGCATTAGGTGGGAAGTTGGATGATTACCGAAATCACTGCTAACATACCCGATACGCAATCGTCCTGTTCGTTCTTTGTTATGTAAAAATGTAACTTTACTCAACATATTCACCTTTTCTGTGTACAAGTTTGCAAGTCGTGTAGCTATGTCTTTCCTTACTTGATTTTTCAATGGATATAAAATGGAATGATGTGGATGTACGGAGGTAAGCTTTTCCTTATTTAATTGACGTTCTACTATTGATATTACGTTATGCATTCGTTCCTCGTAACCAGCCCAGTTGCAAATTATTTGTAAACAGTGTGATAAATTGCAATAAGCATCTGGAAACTCGGGTTTGAATTTTAACGCGTTTTTATAAGATTCAATAGCTTCGTGAATTCTTCCCATATCTTTGTAAATACTTGCTAAATTACAATGTGCATCGGCGAATGTCGGGTTTATCTCAATTGCTTTCTTGAAGCAAACAAGAGCACCTGTTATATCCTGCAACTCCCTTAGAGTATTTCCCATATTGCTATAAGCGTCTGCAAAGTTTGGCTGAATATTTATAGCTTGTCTGTAATGCATCAACGCTTTATGAAGTTTGCCTGTAAATTTAATATTAAAACAAATGTTAAAACTAAAATCGCTCATAGGTAGTAGATACCTATCGTGGAATGTCTATTTATAATTAGGAACATAATGTAACAATCTTATTCATTATCAGCATCCCATGGTCATGTAAGTGCAGACTAATTTTAGCTAGACTATTAACACTACTACGTTCTGTAAAAAATCCTAATTTAATCAAGTCAGAACTAATTACCGTGTGTTATTATATACACACTAATTATTGTGATGTATTGCGGTTTTTCACGTAATTGTGTATGTACATAGTTGCATATTTTATTATGTTCTGATTGGCACAAACAGCATTTCCTGTCCAATGGCAGTCGATATATTTTTCAACACATTTAATCACAAAGTTGCTTTTATTGCATCAATTTACTTTACATTTTCGCCATAGTGAGAGAAAATAAACCACGTTGAGTTGTAATATACCAATATCATATTCGCCATGTTTAGATAGAATACGTACTATATATCTCGATATCTATGTCTATATATACAGTACATACCTTGATGTTGTAAAAGCGAAGCCAAGTTACTGTGAGTAGCTGCAAAATTGGGAAATACTTCTAAAGCTTTCATGTATAGTTTGGTAGCTTCATCAATTTTTCCTTGTTCTCTTTTGACATTTCCGAGATTGTTAAGAGTATCAACGTGTGACGGGCATAGTCGTAAGGCATTGTTGTAACATTCTTCCGCCTCGTACGCGAGGCCCTTTTCTTTGAGAGCATTAGCGAGATTGCAGTAGGCGTCTGGAAAATTGGGCTGAACTTGTATGGCGCGCCGGTACGTGTCTATGGCTAGATCTATAAAGCCTTGTTTATAATATAAACATGCCAAATTTCCATGAATGACTCCACTGTTTGGAGTCAACTTCAATGAATGGAGATATACTGCTACCGCTCTGAAATAAAGAGATGTTTTTGTAGTTTTATTATAGTTTGAATATTTCGAAATATTCCATCTCAATTTAGTGGAACGCGATAGCATTAAAAGTATTTTAAAACAACAACTGCCGACGCTCTGTTTCATCGTCTTAAAGATAGGTTAAGGCCATTAACAGGTGCTTTTAAATAACGATAATATTTTATTTATTTGTTGTTCTATTCCTGGGTATAAAGTAGGAGTGTACATTCACGTAATAATAAACGACTCTAGGGCATAAAAATGACTGTTTAATTAACTTCGATTAGCTTGTGAAGTACTTTTAATTAATTATATCAATTTACATGCTGCCGAGTCTGGTCTCGTAATCACTTTACGACAAACTCAGAAAAACTCTAAATAACTTTTTCCTAACAGTGAACACCAAGTTCAGTTTCTTTCCGCTGGTTAATCTTTAGGAAACTGAGATTTTTAAACTTAGTCGAAATTAAAATTTGATTAATTATTAAAAACTACACGTATGAATTAGTCACAGCATAGGTGTGCCTATACTATAATTTTTTATTTGTGTATGTTGTTAGAAGTATTTTTCTATTCCATTTGGTAAGTATAAGTATAAAATATATACCTAACAATGCTAGCTGATAGGCAGATAAATCTAAGCACCAGCAAAAGGTTTGATTAAGCTTTAAATTAGATAAGTTGCATCCAATCTCTAATAGTTTATAAGATAAATAATTTTATGCTGTAATTTTACCATGGTAAGTTCCAAATATGACATCATACATTTTAATTCCTTTATCTTTTAAATACTAAATAATCATGTCAAATCCAGTCAATGGTATTTCCTACTAACCTTTTGATCTTATTTTTGAACCAGGTGACACAACCGTCTGAGAGTTCCGTCGCTTGCGCGGTAAGTCGCGGGGGCGCGATGTTGATAACGGTGTACACAACGATGCATTGGTAATCCATAACACGGACATGTCCTCAGCGCGAGCAAGGTTGTACTGACAGGGGCAGACCGGAGACACGGCCGAGTCAGGGCCCACGCGCCACGTCACACCGCACGACGCGCAGCGCGAGCGCACCGTGCCAACTTCCCCGGAGCGACGATTCGTCGACGTAAGTCGCGGCCTTCGTTTATCCGCTCGTTTATACACTCAAATCGGGAGCATATATCACAATATCTATTAACGACAAGAAGACCATGCACACCCGCGATGTAGTCGCCTTCGCGTTATATTTACAACATCATTCGCCTCACCATAAAACATTACCACCGGCGGCGCTCTGGAAGACTTCATCGAATCAGTGACGGTTACAAAAACGCTATATTTACCTATTTGCTAATCGAGATTTTTAAATAGCTCTGAAGATTTATACATTATAAACATAGTTTGTCTAAAGTATATGAGATTCGTTTACTCCGCGTATTATTTCACAAGAACGATCAAGTGTTAGCACAAAAATCAGCTGATACGTGGTCTCGTACGTTTCAGCGTCTATTGTTTACATTAGGTCGGAAAGCTGCCACAGATGCATGAGCTAAAATTCCAAAAGGGATTAAAAATGTGTACCTTTTTAAAAATGCGCTATAGAACTTTTTAACGTCTCCAATAAATCATGTGAAAAAGCGTGCATGTGCGACGGTACAGTAAATACGGTAATATCGATCAGGCAAGCGGCGGCGGCGAGTTACGTGGAGACGCGACGGAATCTCAACGCGACTGCGGCCGTGGGCCTACTTGCTGGAAGCTGGCACCCTACTCCTACATATTACTACTACTAACGGCTCCTTAAGTTGATAACAACTTTAACGCTTCTTCAAAATACTCAACATATACTCAAATTATTATAATATATTGATTTCAAAGGTACTCGACTACCCGTAGCTACAGCGTCAGTCAAGTAAACAACATCCCGGCCATCACAGCGCTATTGCTGTGTTCTACTGACCTATTTCCAGATATCATTATTTAGAAAATAAAAACGTACTATGTCTTATGTATTTTATAAAAAAAATTTTTTTTTTTTTTTAGGGAAGTGTCTTTTCTTTGTCTATATTTTTTATTCAGAGTTAAAAAAACTCGCTCAATTTTATAAATAAGTACTACACAACATTCATTCATTATACGTGATAATATTTGTTCCTTATAAAAATGAACGAACCTCTTTTGATATGAATAGGTTAAAGTTCCCTATTCTGTGTAAATATGCCAATATTTTTGACTTACTAATAGTACTTTTCCCCTCCTAGAGTAAATACGATCTAGACTTGGATGGGATTAGTTATTTTTATGTCACATGAATAACAATACTGTATGTATAAAGTACCAAATTTGTTTACGTCTGGAATTTTATGTATTTTATTACCATTTCATTTCATAAATAAAAATTATTCATTTTATAAAAAATGTTCCGATGCGATGCGATCCGATGAGCTCGCAGCCAAGCTTTAGCGGCCTAGACAAGTGCAAATCGTTTACAAACCATTTCATATTTCTACAGCGACTTTTAACAGGTTGAGTGAATACAATATATTTTTAATTCTTAATTTATATTTGAATATCAATCTATCGAGACTCCTCTCTTTTTTATAAGGTAAAACTGCTAATAAAATGAATAGTTGAAATACCTCCACAGTTATAAAGAATAAAAATTCCAGAAAACCGATATTCATAATAATATAATTAGTTTGTAAACAATATCAAGAACTCTTCTTGTTTCGTGATGCCTTTGAACAACACGATGATAGAAAAACATGCTCTTAACCGGATAAAATAAGAAATACCAAAACATGTGACATCCCACGAAAAATCCAATGTTAAAATCTAAATTTAACACCAGTCTTGTCGCTCACTTGCCAACTTTCATATGATTTTGACAGATACGTAAGTAGCTATAATTAAATTCAAGAAGCATTGCCAAGGACCCCGGATTAATGTGTAGTGTAAGATAGAAGATACATCGTTCCGCATGTTGATATGAAACAAAAAATTATTAGAAATTCAATAAAGGTATTGTTATTAATAAGGGTTTAACATTTCCGTCTAAATATTCATAAACACGGAAATGAATGAGCTTTTGATAGACAAAATAAATTATTCGTAGTATAATAACTTGAATGTGCATCTTGATTATCAGCTACTTCTTAAATCATTCCAGTTCTCTACACGACCCCATTTCTAAACAGTTGCATCACTTGTCTTAAAAAAATTAATGGTTTTATATTCTGGCTTCGAGCCAAACTTATGCCAGTTCCAATCTCTCAGTTATGTGAAAGTGTCGACTGATAGTCTCTGATCGTTTGATCCGGATAGCAATGATAGATTGTTGATATTGCATTATCGATGTGATGATGTATCATTTATAATTTTTGGGGTAACACCAGCATTATAAGATTAGGACATTTCTGAATGACGAAATCAATTGAACTTACAATGTATGAATAATATTCCAGTATCCGTGACATTATTATTAACTGTGTATTCGTTCTATCTATGTAAGTACTAAAAATACGGACACCGAGGCAAAGTAATGGAATGTCAATTACTTTCAAAGCAAACAAATGGCTGCCTCTGGTTTTATCCATTCACTCGTATTATATAGACGAGCGTCCATTTTTAGTAATGATCAATATTTTTTATAAGTAACTAGCAAAATCTTTGTCTTCAAAAGGGTCGGGCACGGGGTAACAAAGTCTTTTTAACCTTAAATGACTGTGTTCTATTTTTATAAATATATTCAAAGCAATTAAAGTACATTTAATTAAATGACTCTAAATATATAAGGTTGAACTATAGTTAAAATCAGTTTATTTCAGTTTATGTATATGGTTACTGATATTCCTAAAAAATAGGGTTTATAAAAAGAAACAATATATAATTTTGCTACTACTATTATATTCTCGATACATTTATAAAGAAAACATAGCGCATTCGTTAATATGTACTTTGATTTATACTAATACATACAACTCCGACATAAACTATGAACGTTAGTAACAGTAAACAATGAAATACCTTTAGGTACGTAAAGCTAAATTTAGATACGTTCGACTACGTGTTAATTATGCGATAAAAGATATATTGTAATACATACTGGCAGAAGACAACATTATAAGATTATGAAGTAAGCTGGTCGAAATGACCTAATTTCTAAGCGTGACCTAGCATTAGCGATCGAAGATATGGAGCTTGATGAATTATGGCTTCAGACGGTACGTTATTCTGTCTTCTTTGTCTCAGGTCGTGGCGAAGCTCCACGTTCAGAGTTAGGTGTGCTACCGCCAGAAGTGCTCTGTGGACTTCTTTCATGCACCTGAACAAATAATAAATAAGTTAGACATAACAAAAAGATACGCCTGGATTAAATACGAATACGGTTCATAATTTATAGCAACAACGCTATAATTAATATATTTAAATATTAGTTTATTTTACTAAATGGACAATCTTCTAATAATAATTTAACAAACTATTTAAGTCAACATATCCTAATGTAACTAAAACTACACATATTAACAAATTACAATATGGCGTTGAAATATTCCTCCGCATCGCTGTAAATTAAGGTAATTACTCAAGAGACTGGCGGCATTGCCACGTTGTATGGCAATAATTATCTTCTGGCCAATGTAAAAGCCATTCATTCATTCTGATTTCAGGTTATTTATTACCAAAACATACTCAAATAAAATAAATGAACATAAAATTCCTTATAATTTACATTTTACGTCAAATATTTGGAACAATTTAGAAGTTAATAAAAATATATATTACTCGAATCCAGAATAAGCAGGTAGATGGGATAAGCCAGTGCTTATCCCATCTACCTGCTTATTCTGGATTCGAGTAATATAGTATAGTAGTGTATAGTTAGTGTGTAGTTTTTATATGTACATAGCATTGGGAGTTATTATAATGTTCTATACAAATCCAGTGATTTGTATAGAACATTAGAGTAACTCCCAATGCTATGTACATATAAAAATCATTTAATGACAATATTGGGCGTAAATCTACTAAATGTATCGACTGTTTTATTGCTATTAAATTTTGAGCCGCAAATAAAAGTCTGAAAATAAACCTTACTTCAAATTCTGAATCACTTTTAGTTCTACTATCTATAGTAAGTACCAAACTGAATGTACAAATTCAAATAGGTACATTGTGTTTCTGATAATCTTGTCACCATCACGATGATAGCATATTTATAATTCAAAAGTATCTGTAAAATGTAGCCCATGTTTGAAGTTTTGATTACGAAGATGTCGTGCGTAGTCAGGCCGCCCACCATACTAATTTCGTTTTCAAGGAATTCGTGCGGGTAAATACTGTTTAAAGTCGGATTCATACAAGGCTTATGAGACGTCTCGTAATGCACATACTAATCATTATAAGAAGCCTACGGGTGCCTCGTATTGCGTATACTTCTCTGATTACACGTTACACAGCCACGTCAAAGCCAAAGCTTTTTCTAATAAGCACACTTTTTGAACGTCAGAATTTACAGTAAAATGGTTTCGTATGGAAAAGAATGTGGAAAAACGTGTTTTATTTCTGCTCTTTCAAAATTTTTAACAATATTTTGTATAAATTAATCATAAAACATGTAACAAATAATTATGTTTTCATTAGCAAAGTTTGACCTAAATAAATACTCCTTTGGAGAATTGCTATTTTCTAACATTAACAAAGCGGTAACCATAAACAATGGCAGTGAATTAACAGAAACCTTAAAAAGATTATAAAAGCTCGGAATCCCTCAATCGGGAATTTGTTGTAAATTTCGCCTATCATTCTACCCCTGTCCAGCACCTACCCTAATTGCATCAATCATAATCTGAACCACTTTGAAGATATTGCTAACCCATTACTTCATATTTTCCAAATATTTGTTCGCTCAGTAAATTATATGTATTATGAATGTTATTTGACAGTCCAAATGGACGTTATTGCTAGTGTTAGCGTCCGTGGGTTGGTGATTCAGATTCTTGCAACTTGCTGCAATCTGGCGCCACATAACTTACAATTCCCTTACGGCTGCATAAATAGAAAATACCACTTAAATCACCATTACGGTTTATGAGTACGAGATGGATGCATCGAGTGCCAACCATTGATCGCTGACTGAATGAGTTCTGCATTGTTTCGATAAGTTTTACTATACGCTACAGTAAAAATAAAAACTTCTTCGGTTTTACAAATAATATAACAATATACAACAATAATATACATATATAACCAGTAGCAACTTCTGAGATCGTGCGAAAGGCAGGTCGTGTGAAGGCTCTTCGAGAAGAATCGGAGACTTTAAATGTTGTGTAGTTTACAGTATATTGGATAAATGTTCATTACTGGAAATTGATACCGGACAACTATTATTCTTCTCGTCCTAAAGGCAATACGAAGGGCCTTTGGACATGAGTAATAGTTGTCCATAAACGATCAATAGAGCGTTACGTTAAAGGCTTCATACTAAATTTACCATTATAAATACATACTAAATTACATACACGAAGTTCAATTCTTTCACCAATTGAGCTAGTTGGGGCAAGTATGAAGTTATTTATGACCTACGTTAAACCGAGATAAACCTAACATATCATCGTGGTAATTTGTAAAAGAAATGAGAAACCTATCCGCTGGAGCCTAGCTGTTGGAGAGGTCAGCTGTACTTGATGATTAAGAATTACTTTCTTCTGGCAAGCCTTTTCCCAATTTGCTAAGGTCGGGTACCAGTCTAATCGGATTCAGCTGAAGACTAGTATTTGACATGGAGCGACTGCCTAGCCAATATAAATATAATAGACAAACATCCACTGTGCGCTTACTACTGCTGAACATTAATGATTTTAAATAGACATATGTATGCATTATTTATGTATGCATTTAATTATTCATTATTTGTATTTATCATCATCTGCCCAGTCTTTTCACAACTACGACGGGGTCGGCCTCCAATCTAACCGAAATCAGTTGAATACCAGTATTTTACACAGAACGCCTAGCTATCTGACCTGCACAACCCAGTTATTGGGTAATACGATATTTGTTGAATATTTTTGCCACAAGTTCCGTTATTTGCATACCATTTGTATTTGTCTCCTATAAATCAAAACCGGTTTTACCTCACATATCCACAATCCAGTTATAAGTGGATAATACGATACCCTTTGATAAGACGCCCGTATTACCAGATCAGACTTTCAGACATCTATCGATCCATAACGACTTCATGATTATGACTATTTTATATAGAGACACGTAGTGGTATTTTTTAATGTTTTGGGTCCATTGTTGATCGCTTGTCAAGACCCTTTTGTTACTAGAGCAACATAGGCAAATCCAAACCACTTAGACATAATTAGGGAAACTAATTTAGGACCCAGTAAATCCTTATTCATGAAAACAATTTGTAATAATTTGTTTTGCGTTTAAGTGTGAGTCCATGAATATAAATCTAAGATAAATTTACGATTTTTTAATGCAGCTTACCTGAAAAAATAAATCTGGATGGCATAAATGTTTCAAACTGAATTTAATTTTCAATTTTTTTAAAAATCCCAGGATTGGCCACTACCTGGACATATATGCAAAACATAGTGGACAAATGTGCGATATGACTTCAACTTGATGTATGCAAATACAGCGGTATCTTCAAACGAAGACGTGTGTTTTTTTTTAATATTAATTAATGGAATCCTGTCCTATACGTTTGTGCATCTGGATACACAAACTCGAGCCTTCAAGTAACCCCTCATCTACTATACCTGCATACAACAGCATCTGTTTTACCATTTTGCTTACTACGATCCATTCACTGCATAAATTGAACAATGTTTCAATGACATGTTTAGATTACGCAACGTGTGTTCATTTATACCGAATGAGCGGTAACTAAACGTACCTAATGCTTTGTTTCATATCTTGTAAATACATAGGTACATCTTTATAGCACCTTTGATTCAAAGATCAAAGTTAATTTGAAATATAATAGACAAACATCCACTGTGCGCTTACTACTGCTGAACATTAACGATTTTAAATAGACTGACATGTCTGCATTTAATTATTCTTTATTTGTATTTATCATCATCGGCTAGCCTTTTCACAACTATGACGGGGTCAGCTTCTAATCTAACCCAAATCAGCTGAATATCAGTATTTTACACAGAACGCCTGTCTATCTGACTGCACAAGCTAGTTATTGGGTAATACGATACCCCTTGGTAAGACTGGCGGTCAGACGTTTGACGATTTTTTAGCCACAAGTTCTGTTATTTATATACTAATATATAAATCTGAAGAGTTTGTTTGTTTGTTTGTTTGACCGCGCTAATCTCAGGAACTACTGATCCGATTTGAAAAAATATTTTTACGCTGGACAGTCCATTAATCCAGGAAGCCTTTAGGATATAACATCAAGTTGTGACCAATAGGATCGGAGCATAACATATTCAAATTACTAACCCCATGCAAACGAAGGCGCCGGCGCCCGCTAGTCATTTATATTTGTCTCCTAAAAATCAAAACCGCTTTTATCTCACATAGGTTAGGTAGGTAAGGCTAGACCTTACCTACTTCGTATATCAAATTAAAACGTAACAAAAATGGGCATATAGATTTTTATTTACCAGGGAATAAAAACATATTTACCCAAATGACCTAAATGTTTCCTCAACAAGCCATCAGCACCTGACCTAGACGTTGATATGCTATTTATAATCGATGTTATAACGCAGCAGGCGTCATCCTCGTAGTGTGAGTAATTAAACCTTGATTACGCACGAAAGGAATATTCTAGATCTAAATAACCAGCTGCAAGTTTTGAGGCGAGCTGCGAAAGAGTATACACATGCTTCAATATTAATTCACTGTTTACTTTCTGAATCGATAAAACTTAACTGAGAAAAATCCACAAGCAAGTATTCTATTGCGTTCTCTTTGGAAAATATTTTATTCCGCAGATATAATCTACATTTCCTTATCCATAAAAATAGCAGCCGGTATAATTATGTTTGGTGTCTGTTCCGTGAAGTGGTTTCTTCTTTGATTAAAACATAAAATCTTTTTGATCATAGTGAAGTATTTGAAGCGTCTATTAGAAATTTATTTATTGCCTAATCGTTTCTTCACTTCGTACAAAGCTTATAAGAAAATTCACCTATCACATGTGTTCATTAAGGGTTTACGGAACGAGTAAAAATCGAATAACATTCTTACCCAAACTATCGACTTAATAAGGCGCATCCTGTATAAGTAAATTTAGCATAAATACTTAATAATCCTGATTTGTAAATAAAGGTCACGTTAATATTAACATAATAGAAAGACTATCTATCCGAAGTAACTGTTCTGGAAATATGCGTTTTCTTCACTGACCCACACTCAATCTATGCTTCCTTACTAATATTATGAATGCGAAAGAAACTCTGTCTTGCTTTGACGCTAAACCGGCTTCACAGATTTGGATGAAATTTGGTGCATGTCTCAACTCGGGTAAGGGTATAAGTTATATTTCATCCAGACAGATGAAGCCGAAGTCACGAGGAACAGCTAGGAGGTTTATTATATTTACCTGCAGTCCTGTATGGAGCATGTTTGCGATAGTCTCAACGTCCAAAGTTGAGTCTTGAGCTGAAATCTTCTTAATGGCGGAAGACACAATGCAGATGTCACCTCGTAGCTCTCTTACTAAAGCAGTTATCTTCTGAGCATTGCTAAGAACCTCAACACTTTGAGTATACGGGTTGTACCGCACACCGAAGGGCCGTTGTATGCCGTCCGCGAAAGCTCTGCGTAATGAGTAGTCAAATATAATTAAAAAACAGTATTTTTAGTAAGTAGATTACAAAATCATACTGGTAGCAACAATTTAGTAGTTTGTTGTGGCGATGTTTCAGCCTATTTGGCAAACAACGTTATTTTCTAAATTACATTGTTGGTTTGAGTATAGCTATATTTTGACCGCTTTTAGTTACAACATTTTAAATCTTGAAAGGTAAATTGGTCATTTATTACAGAATTTCCAAAATAAAGTACAACGTTCTATACTAAATGCCAAATGTATATTATTTTAACATTGTGTTTCCTAGTTCTGGCTTGCTGATACTAACAACTCCTTCTACTGCTCACTTGTAAGTAAAATATGCGGCTGATTTTAGCCAAGTAAGCAAGAGAGCTCAAGTCTTAGTATGAGAGTATGCTCGTAAAGACAGATCGACTCACTGTTTACTCTCATTATCCGATGGACGGCAATCAGACACGCCCCAGGAGAGATCAGGTGCAGGACCAACGACTTTACGTGTTTTTCAAAGTATTGAACTAGCAACTTCGTAACTCCGGACAATTGCTAAGGAAATCCTAATGGAAAAATGAATATAAATGTGCTACTCGGGAAACCAATACAACATGAGCCGTTGGTCCTGTGTATCGGGCAATATTTAGAATGAACTAATAAAGATGGTAAAGTTGTTAAAGTAACATCGTTTGCAGAATTTAGTCTATATTAGTCTGGTATAAATTGACTACCTACTACTCCACCAAAGTTTGGTCCTAAATGGAGTTAAGTCTTGAACCATAAAATAGATTTTTATGGTTAGAGTTATTACCATAATTATGTAGTTTTATTTGATCTGTTTTTTTAATAACATAACATTTACCTCATTTTCTCCTTCGCCTCTTCAAAAGAGTCAGTGTAGTAATATGCATTTTGGTAAGCCGTTATAATGCATTCTTCATTGACTGTAACTTCAGGATCAAAGCGCTTGATCTTATCGGGGGTGCTGAGGGCGTGTTGTAACTCAGCAACAGAAGACAGTAAACCCGCTCCATACACGCGGAAAGTTCCATCGGTTTGACGACACAAACCAAACTCCACAGTGAAAAAGTAAAGCTGAAATATAATATTACAATATAGTCCCCATGGTTTCATTTGTTATGGAATCGATCCAAACAAGTACGTGATTTCGAGTAACACAATCATTTAATGCAACACTTTTATTAGCGTTGCTACTATGAAAATAGAAGTCAAGCGTGATCTTTAATTAATTAATTTATATCGCTTTTTTAATCTTTTCCTCCAAGTCTCCTGCGAGGACACATGTTTTGTTGTCTCAACTTCAACTCTTGATCAATGGCCCCTAAGTAATAGATACCACTACTTTTCCAATAACACGTGTAACAAATTATAGAAACTCTATGGAAGTTTTATGTCACTATAATGGTGGATATCGCCAATGACAGTCGAAAAAGACGGCCACATGAACCGTCTACGAGGGAAGTTTGAGGCAAAATTATAATGTGGCCACTATGCTGCGATATTTCAATGTTCTTTATGAATTATTTACTGAATTCACTTTTTACTACATAAATCACGCGCTTTTATTTAGTAAACGGCACTGTAAATAATTTAAAAGTCCACTGAAAAATGAGCGTGACACTCATTTTAGCTTTCCCGCCAAAAACTCTTTTGCTGTCTCATATAGTTACTTACTGTGGCCAGTTTGTCAACGTCTTCGTCGGAAGCGCCAAGAGATGCAAGGCCAAGTTCTTGAGAAAATTGTGCAAAGCTAGGGTTGGCAAGTAACGGCATATGTCCCAGCAGTTCGTGGCAGCAGTCACTGTAATTGGAAAATAGTCAATTTTACCAGTTGAATATTGTAACTCGATGAAAACGATTAAGTGATGCAGATACACCCTTAGTGGTATACTTCGTTACTTTAATTAAATATTTCATTATTGCTTTTTTGTCAAGTGTACTGATAATGTACGTACGGTTCAGGAGTATAAAATGGATCCGAGGAGTGACGAATGTATTGAGTGCAGTGAAACACTCTAAAAGCAAGTCCTGACAGAAAGTCTCTTGGCGAGAGGTATCCCGCGACGGGGCGCAGTTGAAATCCAGTTTTACGCCTGAGAAAAGCGCTCACATCCTCCAACTGAAAATAATTCACCTTTTTAGTAGATACAAAAGCTTTCATCTTTCGACGTTTGGCCGTAAGTCAAAAGTATGAAGATTACTAAAAAATATAATATCAATTGTAATTTATGGTTTGTGGCAATAAGGAAAAAGAATCTGTGATTTATTCTACACTACCTATATTAAACAAAATCAATAAGCTGAACGTTATTCTAAGTTTTTTTGTTTGGATTGTTTTTTTTTTGTAAAATAAGGTATTTTACTGACTAGATATTTATCTGCAAGATGTTACCAACATAATATTCTATGTAATCTAAACTGAAGTCAAAGTTCACAACCTGTGGCAAATTGTCCTCACGATAGCCGCAGTACTTGACGAGTTCGGGCCAGTTCTCTAGATACTCCTCACAAGCGTGTTTCTGGTAAAGTTTGTGGAGTTCAACGAACACGACGCCCCTGTAATGAAGACATAACTCCAACAACAACATATGAAGTAATAATGGACGCAATAACAACATAAGATGTGCTCCCAAAACTTGGCACACTAGGCAAAGGCACACGTAATTAACTTTGATAGATGAATTTCCTAAGCAAATACAAGCAACAAGTACGGCGAGAAACATGGTTATTGATGATACAGAACACATGGATTGGCAATTAATTTAATTAACTGTATTATTGCATGTACATATGTAGATTACATTTCAAAAAGAAATATAAAATAAAAATTGTAACCCATCGGCGCCAGGAACAGCAGTCTGAGTCACTCCAACTAATGTTATTCGGATTGACAATACTGACAGCTCACTCTAAGCTAACTTTATCCAACCGTCACGGTGAAATTAATCAGGATCGATCAACTAGTCCCAAGAAGAATGTGGGGGGTTTGACGGCATTTTTCATTGGATTTTTAAAATTATTTATAATGTCGTTTAGTAAATAAAAGCGCGCGATTTATGTAGCAAAAGGTGCATTCAGTAAATAATTCATAATGAACATTGAAATATCGCAGCATAGTGGCCACATCATGACTTTGCCTCACACCACCCTCATAGATGGTTCACGCGGCCGTCTTTTTCAACTGTAATTGGCGATATCCGCCATTATTGTGAATTTTCCTCAGTGGTAGGCCATAACATCGGCTGCCGGCAGAAGTTACCACCCACCAGACAAAGTATTGCCGCCAATCGATTCCTTGTGTTCCGGCATGATGTTTAGTCAAGCCGTACGGAGGACGGATCTGAGCAGTTGTGATGCGATGTGTGGCGGGTACGATGCGCCAAATGTTGTTGTGTCGGGAGTTTGATCGTGGAAAGTCTCCAGATCAATCTCCCTCTAGCGCATCATCGTTTGGTCGTGTTGGTATTAACATTGCATCACCTCGCTCAACTGCCGTCATCCTTCCTATTCCTAATTTTTTTAAGTGAACAGGCTTAATAAACTAGTGCGCTTTACCATCAACGATTGCATCACTGCTTACCATCAGGCGGGATCACAGTCAAGCACTAGTTTAAACATATAAAAAAAAATACAAAGAAGTTCTATAATTTGTTACAAGTGTTGTTGGCAATATTGTGGTATTCATTCCACAGAGGTCATTGATCAAGAGTTGAGGTTGAATCTCACCTTGAAAAAAGAAGAAGAACTAGTCCCAAACACTTCAGTAAATCAAGTATGTTGTAACAACATATTTTTCATGTTAATATTGACGTATTGACTACTAATTTGTCAGTAAATATTAACCTGACGAATACCACCTACTTAACAAATACCGATGTTTACTTCAACGTATAAAATCCTCATAAATTTAAACCTAGGTACTTCGCAAAGCCCAAGATTGAATTCGCCAGCAAAATTTTTTTGTCTTCTATATTCAGAATTAAAAAGAAACTAGAAGTACCACTGCAAAGAACTCTTTAAAATAAAAATTAAATAAATATAATTCGCAAGAGCAATATAGAATTACTATCGCAGGTTTGTTACACAGTAGATATATGTAGCTAGCCAGAATAATTTCAGTGATAGAAGTGAGTCATAGAAACCAAAACAGAACGTGCTTTCAAACTGAACGGTGAAGTAATTTATAATCATGTTAGTAGTTAGTAAACACTTACCACGTCTTAATTTCCACATCGGTGTATTGTACTTTGGGAATGGGGTGGCCACTGTAATGCGAAAGGAATGATTTTACAACGAGTTATGATTATTATTTCATTAAATGCGTTATATGTAGGGTAAAGGCGGGATAGATGCCCCAGTGGGACAGATGCCTCATTTTCAAAAAACCTAACTTCCCAAACGCGTGACTAAGAAACAATAGTATAACTAAGAGCCGCAGTCACCCCGCACCTCGGGTAGCCACGGGCCATCGTGAGGTGAGCATGCATTTAGCTCGTGTGTGAATTCATCTCCGCAGCGAACTTTACGAACACGTCAAAGTTTTAGAGGTAAGTATTTGCTGTTGTATATCTTAACAATTAGTTATTAATTCTGTTATATTTTTTATTACATCAATATACTGATTCATCAAGTATGCATGTAGATGGAAATAGTTGCTCATTTGATTTTTTATTTATTTTAAAAATACCTTGGCATTTATCCCTACCAAAAGAGATTGTTGCCCTGATTTTTTGAGGTATAGCTGCCCTTAGGGGCATTTATCCTTCCATACATGTATACTCACCATGTATATACCATGTATATGAGGTTTCAGTGTTATATTTGAAAATATTTTTGTGTTCTGTTATATTTTTTATGTGTTTAAGTATTTATTTAAGTACAATATTTTAACTGATTGTAGCAGAAAAATGCCATGCAAGTACAAGAGAAAGGAAGGATTGCTAGCTCGAGTATGTTCTTGGACTCCAGAATAATTGCATTCAGCTTTTGAGGAAATGGACAGAAATACCTAAAGGAAAAGAAAACTAAAGGTTTTCCGGCAAAGAGCACTAAAAGGGAGATGGTCAGGATAAGCCTAAAGAGAACTATAGAATGTTTTGAAAACTGTAAAAATCAAAGTCTAAATTCGACTGGATTCAATGTATAATGTGCCAGAATTGGCTACATGAAATCTGTAGACTTTTCAGAAATGATTCCTCAAAGTGTGGAAAACTGAAAGCACTATGCGACTAAGGATCATAAGTAGGGTTACAAAATCTTTATTGCGGTATTTTAGTTTTAATAAAGAATGACTTTTATTATTTTGCACGTTGAAACTGAATAATTAATATTTCATACCAAATAAGATTTTAGAATTTCTATGTTAAACAAATACTTAGAATTTTATTATGTTTTTTTTTTTTTTATTAGATGTAATATGCTATTTATATTCTAAAGATAAAAATTAAGACATATTAGAAACTGCAAAATGCTTTTTATTATTATAACCGTGTTTCTTGGAGACAATTTCTATTTTCGGAGAAGCTTTCTACTGCAAAAACACCTATATGTCCTCCAAACCTCATAAAAGTTTGGCTGAGGTTTTCGTTTATATGTACAGTATGAAGGAAGGGCTCCTATCCCGCGCCGCAGGCATCTATTCTTCATAGTATTTTCAAAGTGGGGCAATTATCCATATGGGTTGGCGTCTATCCTCAACAAAGGAGTTCTATAAAAACCTAAAATCGGTAATTTATATTTCCAAAAAAACAGATCACAGTTAACCTGGTGTTGTAAAATGTAATCTTGAGTAAAGGCGGGATAGATGCCCCACTTTTTAAAATATCCTCTGAATTTTAAAAATATAATTTTATGAATTTAACTATAGTTCATTCGCGTTAAGAAAATAGTGACTCATCAGTGCAACTGCAGGGTAAGGGTGTATTCATAATGGAGAAAAAATTCAAAACATTAAATAAGTTTAATTTATAAAAATAATAAAGTATCAATGATTTTAAATATGTTAAAATATTCCTATTAAGGTAATTTTTAATGTCACCTTAAACGCTAAATTAGTAGAGTAACACATATTTGGATTAATGGTAATAAAATAAGTACTAAAATAAAAAAATACAAAATTGTCTTAAAACTAAGTACTCAAATCGCTAATCAGTATCGCTAGATTCTCCCGTTACATTTATTACGAATGAATTTTGTTCTGCATGTTCCATAACGTCATCCAAACCCCACATGGTATTTTCTTCGCGTATCACGTGGTCGCAGCATTTCTTCCACCGATTGGCGTCTACTAACGCGATTGCGTCATAAAATAGTTTTTTACGTCACTCATTTTGAATGTAGTATTATTCGCAGCAATATAATTTTTTATTTGGGCCCACACATTTCAATCGGATTTAATTTACAATGGTAAGGCGGCAGACGAAGAATTGTAATGCCATTGTTTTTAGCAGTCTCATCTACTATTATATCTATATCTATTTATTATATTGTGGGGCGATTTCGGCAACTTTCAATAATAATTCTTTTTTCGAATAACTCATATCCATAGATATGCCTTTGTTTTGCAATCACTCTAGTATTTGCTGCTTATTCCAATTGGCCGTGGGTATTTTTTCAACTTTTGCCGAATGGTAGGGAGCATTGAACCAATTAAGGAATCTTTCACCATCCATTTCTTCATGATAATCTTTTGTAGATTTAGATTCAAAGACTAGTAAACCATCTTCCAGGAATCCTTTTTCGCTGCCAATGTGCAATATAATTAACCTTTTTCCTTTCCCTGTCGGAGCTTTTGGACCGGTTGATAAGCCATCTTGGAAAGCTTGTCTTTTATTCTTGATTGTTGTATCCAACCACACTTTTGTTTTTACGTGTCCGGCGTTTACCCACGTTTCGTCGAGATAGTAAATGGTTTTATTAGCGTTTCTATATTCTTTTATTTGTCTTAAGTATTTTCGCCTCCACAAAACAATATCTTCTCTTTCCACTAACAATGTTCTACTATCTTGTTTATTGAAATCGAAACCAAGCTTGTGCAGTATTTTGTGAAGTGTTGTACGTTTGAAAACAGGAATATCTTCATCAGCTTCGCAAAGTGTTATTATTTTGTCCAATGTTGGATACTCGTTATTTAAATATATAGAGTGTACTTTTCTCCTTATTGCACATTTGTCTAGTTCATCTAATTTATCGACCGTGGATAGTCGAGCTCTTTTTTTCACAGGTGATTTCAACGTATTCGTTTCTTTTTGTTCTTTTATAATTTTATAAACAGTGTTTTCGGACACACCGCATGTACTTGCAGTTTTAATTACTATGCTCTCCACAGTCTCATTTAAATCAATCTGTTTGAAATACTTATAAACATTGTAAATTACGCGTCTTTCTCCGCTATGTATAATTGATCCACTTTTATTTTTTTTAATAGGTGAGATATCCATTTTCCAAATTTTATTTTAAACAAGTAGTACGCAAAATACACAACCGATCAGTTCGAAGGTCTGACCTCAACTGAGCACTGTGAACTCGCCTTACTAATTTCTAGCGTTTTAATTGGCTAGGGGGCGTGGCTTGGCCGGCAGTCGGTGATGAGTCACTATTTTCTTAACGCGAATGAACTATAGTTTAATCATTTGTGTTTAACTGTGATCTGTAATTTATATTTCCAAAAAAACCGATCACAGTTAAACACAAATGATTAAACTAGTTCTGTGAATAATAAGTAATGAATTTATCATAACATTTTTAAAATTCAGAGGATATTTTAAAAAGTGGGGCATCTATCCCGCCTTTACCCAAGATTACATTTTAAACTGAATTGACTGCGAAACGTAACGGTTACACGTTTATAAGGCGTTGATGTCGAATTAAAAGCCGCAAGCGTTGTATGACAACGGTTGGGTTCGTTTGAATTTTAGCAAATATATTACCAGCACAGAACAGTATACAATATAGCTGTTTCATTCAACCCTATTAGTATACACATAAGGTCAACATTTAAGTACTGAGCACCTCACTAGGACTTCGGTATTTAACAGTTTTTTTTTGTTTGAACGCGCTTATCTCAGAGTCAGAGATTCAAACTGAAAAATATTTTTGTGTTGGATAGTCTATGTATCGAATAAGGCTTGCGGCTATATTCCATCATACTGCGACCAATAGGAGCGAAGAATCAGTAGAAAATATGAAAAAGAACGGGGAAAATTGCTCATTTTTGAGGGCTTCCGTTGCGTGTGCTGCGTAAACTGTTCAAGTTACCCAAGAAATATGATAAATTTCTTTATCGCGATAATAATAAGAGAAATTCGCACTGACGAAGTCCTGGGCAACAGCTAGTTAGTACATAAATTTCCCATCTATTGCTTGCTTTTAGTCATATACCTACGGCCATTAGCCATCTAACGAAAATCCCTATAATTACAGTGTCCTCAATCTATCTTAACTTGCAGTCGGGCAGTAATAGGTTTATCTCACTGCATTGCAAAGTCTATGTTACATACAGGAAAGGCATGAGCATTCATCAGCACGCTTGCTCAAGGCGCATTAGTGTATGAAAAAGCGAGCCCTGGCCACTAGTTAAGATATACGCCTATTATAAGAAGGAATATAAGACTTGGTCAATATACCCAATATCTTTTACTTAGTCCTTTCACATTTTCCGCTACCTTCATCGGGTTCGAAAATATTTATATCAATATCATGTATGAAAGAATCAATAATGTAAATTAATCGTGTGATGTGATTAAAGATTGGTAAAAGAAAGTTTGTCTGTA
This sequence comes from Sesamia nonagrioides, assembly GCA_017933935.1. Lineage (NCBI taxonomy): Eukaryota > Metazoa > Arthropoda > Insecta > Lepidoptera > Noctuidae > Sesamia > Sesamia nonagrioides. The sequence continues at coordinate 206,926 of JADWQK010000626.1, read as the reverse complement.
AAAGATCGCTCTTAGCGATAAGGCCGCCCATTGTGTCACCCTTTGTAAAATCTTTATATTTATGTTCTGTAATCTATATGGTGTACATAATAAAGAGCTATTCTATTCTATTCCAAAAACCAAAAAGCCACCTGTAACTGTGACTTGAAACTTTATAAACTTTTGTATGAGATATTAGATATTGTATTTTCAAAGTTTTTCTCGCATTTTACAACTTTCTACTACTTCTTAGGTAGGTATTATCGGTCACAATACTGACAAATTAAATATTTCACGAAGTGATATCAAAGTCGTTTTAGGAATATTATAAAATGCTAGCTGCGCCCCGCGGTTTTAACCGCGTAGGACTCGATATTTTTTTGTATGCTCCGCTTCTATTGGTTGCAGCGTGTTGTTATGTAGCCTAAAGCCTTCCTGGATTAACGAGCTATACAACGCAAAAATATTTTTTCCAATCGGATCAGTAGTTCCTGAGTTGTCGCGTTCAAACAAACAAACAAACAAACTCTTCAGCTTTATATATTAGTATAAAAAAGGAAAAAGAACCGCCTACATGAACACAAATGTTTCTTGTCTTCTCCTCCAACCAGGTTGATACAAGAGGTTATCAAGGTTTTTATTTTCGACACACTATAATGGAAAATCCAATGCTCTTATTACTGTATACATATCACTTCATTTTCGATATTAATAAAATATCTTGATCAGTAATTAAGAACGAAAGTATTAATCTACTCTTGTTGCTATATCATCATCATCATCAACCATTTTATCGTCCCACTGCTGGGCACTGGTCTCCTTTCATAAAGAGAAGGAGACTTAAAGGAAACTTCTTTTAAAATTCTCCTTTCGATTTTCGATTATCTCCATTTCAAACAAATCTTCTTGTATTCACAATCCACTTTTATCATTAAATTACTTTCATTTCGCCTATCTGTCATAATCATTTTATTGTCATATGGGGGTGAAGAAAATCTGAACTGGACGACTACCCTTAGGGAATGTCTGCGAAGTTTGTAAACATGTACTGATACAGAAATCGAACCTGCGAGCCGCGTAGGTTAGGGAGGCAGTTTCGAAGCTAGGACAGTTAGGTCACCCAATCACTTAAGGCGACTGAATTCATGAATTTACTTTATTGTAGGTAGGTAAGTCAAGTTCGTTAACATTTAACGCTATAGTTACGGACTTAAGGTTCTATTTGTATTTGTCTTCAATAATTCTGATACAAAGAACGTTAACAATAACCACTCAAACATTATTGGTTAACATTAATGGTAATACAAATAAAAAGGTGAACTTTCGTGTCTTCATAACGACATAAATGGGTATTATGACCAAATATATATTGTTTAGGAAATCGTTAAATAAAGGTGAATATAAATTTAATAAAGAATACTATAGAGCATATTATACATACGACCTTCTTTATTAACGGATGATATTATAGGCAGAGGTCTATACTATTGTACCATCTGACATAGACACAAATCCCCTTATTTTTACAACAGAAAGCTTAATGAAGCATTAACACATTATCGTCATCATCTCAACTTTAATCCCAGTCGCATCCAAAGCTTTTTCAGCTTTGGAGTATGGGGTCCGCTTTACCAGTCTAACTGCTGATTTTAGCTAAACTTCGAAATTTTCCGTGAAGCGACTGCCGTCTGACCTCCACAACCCTAAGGCGATATCGAAGCATCGCAGCTAGACCAATTGTTGGACTTTTGAGAGCTCCAACAACCCGTAACGACTGCCATTAGATGTTCGTATGGCAACCGAGACCAACGGCTTAACGTACTTTCCTAGGGACGACCAGACCAATGCAAATATTCATATTCATGCATACAAATATTTGCACTGCGCGGGCCTGCCTGCGCAGCGGCTGCGCTCGCTACCACTACGCCACGGAGGCTCTCTATGTCAATGAAGCATTAACACAGTGAGAATTATAACAGAAGAAGAAACAATAAGATGAAGAGAAAATTGTGAGAAGGGTGTGAGTGAAAATATTGTGAGTGTGTGTGTGTAAGAAGTTAGGGTTTTTTGCTCGAAAAGGAATGATAAACCTTACAAAAATAACTTTCCGAATGAGAAGACTAATTGATTTAGTCTTAAATATTTAGGTACTTACTATTTGTAATTGTTTGCAATGGCGGCGAATTGTTCCCTTCGTTTGCGGTAAACCGGGTCCTTGAAGCCAGGGTGATCGGCGTCCAGCTTTGACCCATACATCAGGACGTTTTGAGCACGATCCAGGTCGGATATTTTACGGGGGAACCAATGCATCTCCCCAAAATCTGCAAAATCACTTTTATCGTTAAAACTTTTTGTATTCGATAAAGGTCCACAGTAAATTATTCAATCAAAGAATTGTTCTTTCTTTTATTTAAAATTTAAATAGAGATCCATTATTCAAGCTGAGTATAACGGAACTTTATGCAAGAAACGAAAGATAATAAAGTGACGCAAGTGTACATCGTTTCCGTAATTAATTCTACTAATATAATAAACGCGAAAATTTGTATGGATCGCTGGATGTTTGTTTGATTCTTTCATGCAAAAGCTCCTGAACGGATTTAGGTAAAAATTGGTCCAGGGATAGTTTATCACCAGGATTATCATATACTAGTTACGTCCCGCGGTTTCACCCGAGTTTTTTTTTTATATTCTCCGCTCCTATTGGTCGCAGCATGATGTTATATAGCCTGAATCCTTCCTGGATGAAAGGGCTATCCAACGCAAAAAGATTTCTTAAATCGGACCAGTAGTTCCTGCGGTTAGCGCATTCAAACAAACAACTTTTTCAGCTTCATATATTAGTATAGATAATACTTTTTATTTCAATATAGCGACCGGGATAGAAATTTATGCATGTGGAACCGCGGGGCGCTGCTAATCCTTAAGGATTAGCAGCGCCTTACTATCATAACGACCGTGAAAGTGAGTTTGTTTGTTCGGCTTTCATGCAAAAACTACTGAACGGATTTGGATGAAATTTGGCACACAGATAGTTTATAACCAATAATAATTGATACATAGGAACTTTTAGAACTTTTCTATCCCGATATCCCCAGGGGATCACAATTTACGCGGGTGATACCGCGGGGCGCAACTATTATTTTTATAAAAAAAAAAAAATTAACACAGCCTACCGCGTAAGTCACAAATATTTCGTAAAGTAAATTTGACATCAAAGAATCTCATTAACTCCTCTAATTGCTTGTCAACAAAAATATTAAATGAATTTTGACAGTAAATATGTTTGTGTAACTGAACGCTTAAAAACGTTAGACGTCAACATAGCGTTATGTTTTATTTTATAAATTTAATGGTACTAGATAACATAAACCCTACTAAATTATTTCAACAGAAATTCAAATATTAATTTAAAAAAAGATCCAGTTGGATATATTTCTTAGATATGTAGATATATTAGAATTTTATTTCTGTTTAAGCAATATACCGGTTTTACTGCTAAAAAATATTTACCGAAACTAGCTGCAGCGGACAGCGGCGTCGGGGGTGGAAACTCCTCGCCTGTTTGAGACGCCACAAACTCAAAGTCCTGAACTTCTCGCTTTAACATCCTCTTCAATTGTTCCATGCGATTAGGATCGCATTCCACGTCCACCAAAATATCGGACTTAACAACAAAGTAATGAAAGTTGAATTAAACTGCGAAAATAGTTTTTGCACCCGAAAGGGCTTTAAATCGAAATAATAGACACAGGAAATTATAAAATACAATTATAATTAACTGGCTGAATCTAGGGAGATATTATATCATGTACAGGGCACAAAACACTGATATGTGCACAACGAACGGTAAACTCTAAGATTGTACTGACAGGTGTCACAGTGGTAACTAAAAAAATTTGCACAGTTAATAAATTATTATAGAATTTGATGACAATTATGATAATTTCAAAAGTTAAAAGAAAGAGCGAGCATCGAAACTTTGTGTAAAACTCTAAAGGCAGCAAAAATATCAATCCACAAACCCAACTTACTGAGGAAACTTCACTGGCTGATTTTCGGGATTCAATATGAAGAACATTAATACCAAGATCTTGAAATACAGTTAGAGCTTTAACCAGTCCCCCAACTTGGTTCCTCAATGTAAATATCACTGAAATCCTCTCGCTCTCTAACGTTTGGGCCTGTTGTCTCGCTGCCATGTTGAGTTCACCAAGTTTAGGGTGATGATGGGCTTCATTTTTGACTTCCCATTCCGACCCATTTCTATAGAGCCAAAGTCCTAAAAGGCCTTTGCCGGAACCACTCATTTTTCCTTCTGAAAATAAAACTTTTAATGATTTAAACAAATTAAAGTTGATAAAAAATCACTAATACGATTAACGAAAATGATTTACGACACAAGAATCTTCAAATGTAGATATACGAATTGAAAGCGAACTGATGTGAAAATTAAATGTATCTGAGGTACATAAATTTTAGACTAATTGGGGGATGTATCGCTGCAAGGCCTGGGACATACTGCGCCCTTCTTCGGAATCTGGTCGCTTATAAAGAGAAGAGGAGCGGGAGACTCGACGGAGGGTGGGTATATTTGATTGGCTGAATCAAGTGTTCGGAGTAACTTGGAAAACGTTCTCTTTTCACACCGTAAAGTCACGGACACACTTTGGACTTTTATTTGTTTTTAATCTTTTACAAATCTTACAGACTGTCGAGGGAGGTTTTTCCGCATCTTTCGGGAAAATGAGGCTAAATATTAAAAAGCAAACTTAAAAGCTGAAATAACGTTTGTATAAATGGATTTTCTTTGAGGTCAAGGTTGGGGAACGACGGATGGCATGACGATAGAGCATAACTTCTTTGCTTTAAAAACTATTTTATTATTACCAATCAAATAAGTATTTTATTTGTAACCTATAAGTAACCATAAAGGTAAATAAGCGATCCTTAGACTTTTCAAGACTATGAAAAGTTAAATAAATTTTGAAAGGTTTCGAAATACAATAGTAGTTTCATAAGAGTTACGAATTAAATGGATGGCATGCAGTCATTATGAATTTACATTACTCATTTGAATTTACATTCCAATCCATTTGCTATACTAAACTTTTCATAAAATCCTAAAAACAATTGGTTCATAATGAAAAATAATCCCAATGCAATATATGCCTTTAATATGCAGACACGGAACTAGTCTGAATGACATACCTTTAGAGTACAGGACAAATTAGATTTTTTCAGATTAGGATCAGGATGTATGGTATGATATCAGGTTTGTTTGAGTTTGTAACTTTACCAACAGCCTACTTTTATCAACAGTCGTAATCAACACTTCCTTCACTCCTTCAATAGGTAACTATGTTATCTTACTATCCTATTTATGTTACGAAAATTAATTTATGAAGTCATTTATCAGGTCTTTGTTTAGATTGCTGCGTACCTACACCACGGTAAATCAGAGGCGCACGTTTCCCGTTTTGGTCCTAATTACAACCAGAGATTCTAAAATATTTTAGAGTATTTGGAATGAGTGTCGTCATTGTCATTTCACATTTTTTCTGAGGCTAAATCAATATGAATAAAGCTGTTTCACCGCTAACGTGTACGTGAGTTTATATGGTCGATACTCACACTACAATAGTTTCGTTTGTAAGTGTGGATCTGAACACAAGTCTGCTACCTCGTAGCCGTTGGCTGACGGGTGCTAAGCGATCCAGTCACTGTATTTATTACCATTGTTTAGCGAAAAGAGCATCCCCTATCATTCATTATGAAGAAACGACCCCACCATTTATTCACCCTATTTCCGTAGTGTAAGAAATGTAAAAATAGGTTAGTACTTGAAATATATTGGACGGATTGGTAGAATATTCACCTCAGATGTACATATTGCTCCCATTGTTTTAACAGGCGTTTATTTAATATCAAAATAATTAAAAGTATGGTATTTGGTGTTTCTTTCTTTTGCTAACCTTTAAATCCGGTAAAATTAAATCCTACTAATATAATAAACGCGAAAATTTGTGAGGATGTTTGAATGTTTGTTGCTCACGCACAAACTACTGAATGGATTTTGAGTAAACCTTGCGGTAATGGAGGCAAATTCCTCTGCAATCTTGGCATTCCCACGGAAACCACCGCACACTTTAAACAGAAGTCCACGCGGTCGGAGTCGCGGGCAACAGCTAGTACAAAATAAATTCTGTGTAAGTGTATTGATTAACAATCGATTGTTTTAGAACTGACGAGACAGACGACAGAGAACAGATGAGACGTGCACACATTTTGCCGAACTAAAACTGAAAAACTATGACGATTATTTAATAGAGAAGATTTGTGATTGAAAATTTGTTTTAATTTTCGTAATGGATCATGACGTCAGTATATCTAGTTCGAGATATTAGTAATATAATATATTAGTAATATCGTTGGACATAGGGAAATTAGATACGACCCTCATGTCGGCTTTGCATGACTATAACAAAAGCTCATTCTGGGCATGACGTTCCTTATTATCTTGACTTATTCATGCCTCGTTACACAGTAAAATTACCATAAGGTTGTTAATGTGCGCTTAAATCTCAGCCTTTCACAAACCACGTAAATAAATTTTATAAATTTACTAACTGCGCTCCGCGGTTTCACCCGCGTAAGAAGTAAAAGTATAAAAAATAGATGTTGGCCGATTCTCAGACCTACTCAATACGCTCACAAAATTTCATGAGAATCGGTCAACCCGTTTCGGAGGAGTATGGGAACGAAAACTGTGACACGAGAATTTTATATATAAGATATTCGTCACTAAGAAAATATTTACTTCCTTCATTATATATAGGTATTAGGATGTTTGGCTAGTGGTGACCTAGTGGTATCGACCGCAACTTACAAGTTGTAGGTTCGAATCCCATCAGGCGCTTTACTTTGTGCAAATATTTTCATCACCACTGCTCTCAAAACGGTGAAGGATAACATCGACAGGAAACCGGCATGTCCCAGAAATGTGGCATCTATAAACCCCCACTGGACCCGAGTGGTACATTACAGCCCACTCCCTCTCACTGAGAAGAGGTCTGTGTCCCAGGAGTAGGAAGATTAAAAGCTGATTATGTAGGATGTTTGACTAAAAACGATATCCATGACAAAAAAATATAGCACAGCCACAGCCTTTGAAGTTCCACAACCTGCCACAAAACATATAACTTAATTTAAGTAAATTTCATTAAACACTAATTTATTTTTAGAGATGGTATAAAAAAAAAACAAATCTATAGAAAATTCTGAAACCAAAAAAGAAATCAGAAGTCATTTAACCAAATTCGCCTGAGAATCAGCACTTTTTAAGTGTCAAAATTATGTATATAAGACAGTCCCCCCAAAACACCCGCACTTTTATATTCCTTAAAAGCTCATTTTAATATCTTAATACTTTATGTGATGATTAAATCAAAGGATCAAAATTGTTTATACAGATAATACCAAGCAGATATATTTTCAAAGCAAATAAATATTTAAGTCGAGTCGCAGACGAAGGCGCTTTTAATTCAATTTCCTTAGAGACGCCTCTCAAGCGCTTCTCTGATTTGCAACGATTTGTCGCTTGTTATTATTACAAAGCGTCCTTATTCAGCTTGTGTCAAACTACAAACAATGCTGTATAGTCGAATACAAATAGACATTTGTAAAACGTCAAAGGTTATTTAATTTCTACCTATTATTCTAGCTAGACAAAGGATTATTTCTATTGATTGTCGGTTAAATGAGAAGAACGTTAACGTTTTTTGTAACAGATACGGATAACTACGGCTACTGCTACCTACATAAATTGATAATTGTTGATTACGCTCAATCCTTCTCTATATGAGAGGACATCTGTGCCCAGCAGTGGGACGATAAAAAAGTTGATGATGATGATGATGATGATGATGAAAATCTGGTTCTATATAAAATTACTTAGGTTAACTGACCAAATAGATGTTAAAGTAGTAGCCAATAAAAGCTCAGTTTTTTTTTTATTCAATCTCTTTGGAACGAATATGTTTAAGCAGTTTTCGGTTGAAACACTACGGTCATGGGGTTGGAGTGCACACTTGCATTGCCATACAACGCGACAATGCTGCCAGCCTAATGGCCATGTTTCCTTTTGACAGCCACGCGGACGAATTTTTTGATACCCTTTGATTATTTCTCTCTCTTTTTTATACTTATGCATAAAGGGTTATATCAAAACTGTATGTCAGCATTTTGAATTATGTAAATATTTAGTTTGAAAATGATATTGGCGCCGATTTCGTTGTTCACAAACTTAACCAATTTTAAGGCAGTGCATCTTTTTTTTTTCTAATTCAGCAAGAAAAGGATAGAAGACAAAATTGTAGTTTTATCAAATTAAGATATTCCATAGACAGTTTAGACGCGATTAAAAACATGGCGACTAAAAATAGGCCAGTTTACGTCAGGAGCGCACTAGTTTGACAGGTCCAAACTGACATTTTATCTTCTGTCCTTTTCCTAATGAAATAGAAAGAAAAAGATGCACTTAAAATTCAAATCAAAATCAAATCATTTATTTCAAATAAACCAGTTACAGGCACTTTTGAATTGTCAGAAGGTCGGCCAGTCAATAAGATGAAGCTAGTCGCCCATTCGAAAGAGTAGGTACCTATGGAGAATAACGGGCAAGAAACTCCATGGACATGCTTTTAAATTTTCAAGCTATTGTTACAAATATTTGATTACATCATTCATATTGAAATCAACCGTGTGAGAACGATGCAGAAATATATTGTACGCTGAGAGCGTCCATTATGGAAAACACACAAAAATCTATTCAGAAATTAAAATACCCCGTGGCAGCTAAGAGATGAACAGTCCCCTCTGACGGCGTCCGTTCACGAACATGACGTATGGATCAGCATCATTCAGCTCAACCATATTGAAGGGAACCTAATAACCCAACACACACGCCACCATCAGCGGGACATTTGAGTGAGCATGACATACTCTCAACAGCCAGAGCACAATCAAGTTAATAAATAAAGACTAACCCAACAAATAAATGCCTTACAGCACATTCGTACATTGTGCTCACACGTTTGCCATGCAATTATACAATACTAAGAAATTGAATCTACACAATGCTAAGATAGTTTTGTCAAAGGTTCAGCAGCTCCAACAGTGTTCCCGAATACTAAGTTTAGCTCCTGCATAGCTGTACAAGTGCCGAATTATGTTAGTTTGTAAACAACAGAATCGGCGCCATTGTCTTATGTTCTGATGATATGAACTGTTTTTAGAAATATACATAAGTAGGTACTAGGTAAAACCATATCATGCAGAATGGTCTTATTGAGTCGATCAGCTGATTCTAATGAAATCCGCCATTGAAATGAAATGAAATCATTTATTAAGCAAGTAGGATCACTGGTCACTTTTACACGTCATATGTTTCTTATTTTTTTTTTAAACTGGATGAAGAGAAGGCATTTTCTAACTGAATAGCTCTGAGAAGAAATAGCCGAAACAAACTGAGGGATCATCGTCTTTTTTCAAGTCCAGACATTAAAAATGAAAATGTTTACAATAATTTACGTTATAATTAAACATATTGCTTAATAACAATGCTTAACAGAGCGAGCAGTTCAGTCCCAAGCTTTTTTGTCTTCTAAATAATCTGTGATTTTATTATACCCCTTTTTGCAAAGTTTGGCCTTTATATGGTTTTTAAATCGTTTAATGGGTATGTTTCGATTGTCCATGGGAAGCTTGTTGTAAAAGTGTATACATTGACCCATGAACGAGTTGCCTACTCTGTGGAGACGAGTGTGATGTACAGCAAGATTGTGTTTGTTCCTGGTATTTATATTATGAATATCGCTTATTTTCTTAAAATCCGATATATTTTTATGTACATACCTAAGATTTTTAAATATATATTGTGAAGCTACAGTCAGAATGTTCACCTCTTTGAACTTTTCTCTAAGAGAATCTCTAGGACCAAGGTTATAAATGACTCGAACAGCCCTCTTCTGTAAAACAAAGATGGTACTGGTCTGATCACTTTCCCCTGGTCATCGAATGTTGTGTTACAATTTTACCAAAGAGACCTGTGAAATGTGTAATCTCGAATGGCATTCTGTGGCGGGATAGAAATCCAAGTCAAATAAATAGCTATCAAAAAGAATATCATGAAAAATTACGCTTAATTGACTTTCCTCAGGAATTAAGTAAGTGTTGTGATTATGTTTGTAACAACCCTAGTCACAGGAAAGTAATTGACATGTTTTATTTACAAATTGTACGCGCCTTAAGCGAAGCAGCACTAGTGGGAAGGGTTGATAGTAACAGAACTTCTAGGAGAATTGTAGGATGGAATACCCATGTTGCCGACGCTCACAGGCATGCTCGGGAGGAATTTCAGCGGTGGGCTCTGAATGGAAAGCCCACGTCTGGGTATTTGTATACTGAAATGCGTGAAAGTAGAAGATCTTTAAGTCGCGTGTCAAATGGTGTCAAGATCATAAAGATCAGCTGAAAATGGATGTCTTGGCGTCATGTCATGCTAAGCACGATTTTAAAAGCTTTTGGAAGCAGACTAATAGGTTGCACAGTAAAGCGGGTGTGCCTGTGAGCGTCGACGGCGTGAGTGATTCAAAAGAAATTGCCAACCTTTTTAAAGAACGGTTTTTTGTTAAATCGCCAAAAGGACCGTCATGTATGGTGTTGGATGCTCAACCCGGAGTGGAAATACAGGTTAAATTTCATGCTAGATAGATAAAATTATAAAATCTATGACGCGAGGTAAGTCCCCTGGCCACGATGGGTTGAGCATTGAGCACCTTCAATATGCGGGTCCACATCTGCCGAGGGTCCTTGCTATGTTGTACAGCTTTTGTGTAAATCATAGTTACATGCCAGATGAGATGATGCGTACAGTTGTTGTCCCCGTTGTTAAAAACAAAACCGGGGACCTCGCAGGCAGTGGCAATTATAGACCATTTCACTTGCCACGGTGATGTCTAAGTTTTTTGACAGTGTGCTTAATGCTCAGTTGAACTCTGTCATTAGCCTTAACGATAATCAGTTCGGATTTCGTTCTGGGCTGTCAACGGAGGCTGCAGTGCTGAGTCTTAAGCATACGGTCACGTATTACACTCAGAGAGAGACGCCCGTTTACGCCTGCTTTTTGGACCTTTCTAGGGCATTTGATCTGGTTTCATACAATAAGTTATGGCAAAAATTGGAAAACACTAACCTGTCAAAAGAACTCATTAACATCTTTAAATATTGGTATGGAAGCCAGGTCAACAATGTGCGATGGAATGGAGAGCTGTCTGAATCATACAGGTTGGAGTGCGGGGTGAGGCAGGGGGGTTAAGTTCGCCTACACTTTTTAACCTTTATGTGAATAAGCTGATTGAGGAGCTTGGCAGCACCAGAGTCGGTTGCCATGTAGATGGTGTCTGCCTCAATAATATTAGTTACGCAGACGATATGGTGCTGTTAAGTGCGTCGGTCTGTGGGTTGAGAAAACTTGTGGCCCATTGTGAAAGATACGCAGAACAAAATGGCCTGGCGTATAATTCCAAAAAGTCGGAAATCGTGGTTTTTGAGGTTGGGGGAAAAAAACACTGGTGCTATACCACCTGTTGCACTCAATGAAATGCCATTGAAGAGAGTATATAAGTTTAAACATCTGGGCCACTTATTGACCCCCGACCTCCAGGACAATGAAGACATTGAACGGGAGCGGAGAGCGTTGTCGATTCGAGCGAACATGCTGGCCCGTAGGTTTGGTCAGGTGAAGATCACACTCTTCCGAGCATCCTGTACCTCTTTCTACACGTGTAGCCTTTGGGCTAGATATACCCAAAAGTCGTACAGCGCTCTCAGAGTTCAATATAATAATGCGTTTAGGGCTGTCTCACTTCTGTAACGCATCGGGGATGTTTGCTGACGCACACATAGATTGCTTTTATGCGACTATGCGGAAGAGGTGTGCTTCTCTGGTGCGCAGGGTGCGGGACAGCTCCAACAGTGTCCTGAGTATGATTGCTGGGCGTCTGGACTGCTCTTACGTCAATCATTGTTGTGCCATATCTCTTGGGGTTGCGGGGACTCGTGTGAGTTGTTTGTTTATTGTTTGTTTATTTATTTATTTTTTGTATTGACGTTTGTATATTCTAATTTAAACTGGTAATGTTACTAACATAGCTTTAAGTATTTCTAACATTATTGAGTCATGGTTACTTGAATAAAGAGTTTATTATTATTATTTGTAAAACCAAATTGTTTCACGTCCAATAAATTATGTAAGTTAAAGTGCCAGCAACTGTTTCAAAATTAAGTATTCAAAAATTTTGCTCAAAGTTGGTAATATTGAAATTGGCCGAAAATTCGTGGGATCAGTTGTACTACCAGATTTGAACAGTGGAATTACTTTGCTAAGTTTAATCAAATCAGGAAATATACCAGATGTGACACAAGAATGTAAAATAATTGCTAAGAAAGGTGCGATAACATCTATTATTGAAGCTACAGTATTAGTACTATACTGACAAACCCCAATGATCGGCAGCTTTTTTTACATCAAGATCCTTAAAAGATTCTATAATGCCTTTAGCTATCACAAACGTAAATTCAAAGTGTTTGTCACATTCTGGAACACATTCTTTTAGTATGGCGTAAGCAGAAGTGGAGGAAGAAGACACAGTTTTTGTTGTTATTATTGGAATATTAGTAAAAAAATTCTCAAACTCAATTGCTACCTCCAAGTCCGCCTTTATATCTTCATCGTTAATTTTAAGATGAAAATCGCGATTTTGTACATTGGTTTTTACAGTTTCAGAATTTATAATTTGCCAAGTTGTTTTGATTTTATTTCCAAAAGATTTTATTTTATTTTTTATGTGTATGGCTTTTGCTGAGAAACAGGCTTTTTTAAAAGTTTTTGAATAATATTTAACAAATTCTTGAAAAGTTTCATCATGGTTATATGTGTTTTCCTGATACTGTGACGTAGTAATTAAGCATTTTTTCATAAAAATATATACTGTATCTTATCTTATCTGATTATTCATTAATATACGGAATGTGTAACAATTAACATCTTGATTGATTCCTCTAAGTCCCGTCCTTACATGGCGACCCTGTCATTTAAGGTTCGGTGTAAAATTTCGGGCTCAGTATATCGCGTAGTGACACAATGGGACTAAAGATTAGACTTCGTCATTGTACAGTTTAGTGCATAACACTAAAAATGGGAAAAACACATAGTAGAGAAGAAATTTTGATTGCGCATAACGCCGCAGGTGGCGTAAATGCGGCTGATGTGGCACAGCTCCACCAAAACCAATCAGTAACTAACGTGATACTGTGGGTGATGTTAATCATCCTAATTTTTGGAGTTTTACAAGCTATTGCGCCGTGCGCCGTACGAACCGACGGCCGATTTGAATAAACAGAAGTTAGTACCGCTCACGACGGCGACAACACACGTGACCAATAATTGTTTGACCAGCAGTCCCATACGCGCCACTGACACGAATAGGAATATCCTTATGGAGACAATTGTTACTGATGACAACTATACGACTGTAATCGGACGAAAGAACAAATTTAGAGAAATAAGAAGAAAGAATAATCTGGGCAAAGCAACACTGACATCTGATAAAAAAAAAAGATAGCTCCAAAACTTTCATACATCTACGCATCTCGTTTCGATATCGAAACGACGGAAGAAAATATCAGAGATTTTATAAAAGATAGCGGACACACAGTCATAAAAGTTGAAAAACTTAAACCATACAAGGAGACCTCCTTTTCCTCATTTAAGATCACAGTATAGCAAGCCCTTGAGAATAATTTCTTGAGTGAGAATTTCTGGCCGTTGGGCGTGGAATATAGACGTTTTGCACTCAAACGAGGTTATTCGAAATATCCCAGTAACCCCGCTGAAAACAGAAATGAAGATTAGCATTGCCTCATTCAACTGCAGATCAGTTAAGCTGTCATGTGACCATATCAGAGATCTTTGTAAAGATAACGAAGTGCTTGCCTTGGAAGAACACTAGCTGATACCGGACGATCTGGACTACCTAAATAACATCCATCCAGACTATGCGTACCATGGCTTGTCGGCGGTGGACATGTCTGCTGGCACCCTTAAAGGCCGCCCGTATGGTGGAGTAGCTGTATTATGGAGGAAAACAACCTTTACTAATGTAACACCAATCTACACACACTCGACGTGCGTGGCGGCGTTGTGTATCCAACTTGAAGGGAATCACAGTTTTGTTGTGATGTCGGTGTACATGCCCACAGAAGATATAACCGAACTCCACGGGGGCGAAGCCGCGGGCGGAAAGCTAGTCAATAATAAATGGAAATTAAATGAGGAAAGATAAAAAACATAAATGTATTTGAACAGAACAAACACTATCTCGCTATACATCACACTCGTCTCCACAGAGTAGGCAACTCGTTCATGGGTCAATTGGTCACTTTTACAACAAGGCTCCCATGGACACTCGAAACTTTCCCGTTAGAAGATTTAAAAGCTGTATTAGGACCAAACTTTGCAAAAAGGGGTATTATAAAATCTCAGATTATTTGGAAGACAATAAAGCTTGGCATTGAGCTGCTCGCTCTGCTAATTAATATGCGTAATTATGCTACAATTATGACATTTTAATTACTGGTTTTTTTTTTGTATCAAGTGAATTAATTGTTATTCAGTGCGGCATACCCAGTGTGCTCGCGCTTGCTAATTACCGATTGTTGTTTAAATAGCTACAATTCATAAATATGACTAATCAGAACGAACGCCTGATTATTAATGAACTGTTGTGCTTTTTACAATGTAAAGTGAACATATTGGACGAGGAGGAACTAGTGCATATCTGCGAATCTTATTACTCTGCCCGGGACATCGACGCAGCCAAGGACATCATTCTGGAAGTTACGAACCAAAGATCTGATAGAAGAGGAGACGGGAAAGAGAAACGCGTGCTGCGAGATATAATCAAGACGCTGAAAGAAACTAAGCCAAACTTTCTTCCAACTTTTGTGGCAAAAAAACTAAACCACCTCTCTCCGGTAACCTATGACTACGTGGATGTAAGCAGCCTTTTATCGCATACAATTTGACTACGTAAAAACAGCAGCGATTACTGAAATAAACAAAAAATTTGAAAATCTCGCTGAACGCAATCGAGATCGTGAAGAACATTCTAGTGATATCTTGTACAAAGATAACATAACCGACAAGCAACAACCTAAGTCTGGGGGTAAGCGTAAAAACAAGAATAAAAATCAAATAAATCAGGCAGTGCAGGTTGACAAAGAAATCAACATCGCGTCGCCGTTGTGCCGTGCGCCGTATGAACCGACGGCCGATTTGATTTTTAAAATCAAGTGAATTAATTGTTATTTTTATTTGCTAATGTAATCATTTTCATTTATAAGTGATAATAAAAACGCATTTTTTTTTGCGTCAAGGTAACGACAAATCGTTACTAGTTTGTTTGTTTGTTCCGCTTTCACGCCGTAACTACTGAACCGATTACTTTGAAGTTTTGCAGACGTAAATTTTGAAGTCCGGATTAAATAATAAGGTCCTTTTTATCCAGGAAAAAAATGATATTCTCGAGGGAAATCTAAAAGCGCGATAAAACTGAACTCCACGCGAGCGAAGCCGCGGGCGGAAAGCAAGTCAATAATAAATGGAAATTAAATGAGGAAAGATAAAAAGCATAAATGTGAACTTGTATTTGAACGGAACAAACACTATCTCGCTATACATCACACTCGTCTCCACAGAGTAGGCAACTCGTTCATGGGTCGAACGGAACAAACACTATCTCGCTATACATCACACTCGTCTCCACAGAGTAGGCAACTCGTTCATGGGTCAATGGGTCACTTTTACAACAAGCTTCCCATGGACACTCGAAACTTGCCCATTCAAAGATTTAATAGCTGTATTAGGACCAAACTTTGCGAAAAGGGGTATTATAAAATCTCAGATTATTTAGAAGACAATGAAACTTGGCATTGAGCTGCTCGCTCTGCTAATTAATATGCGTAATTATGCTGCAATTATGACATTTTAATCACTGTTTTTTTTTAAATCAAGTGAATTGATTGTTATTTACAAAGCAAACAGATATTGCTAATGTAAAAAAATTTTCTTAAATACGGCTATCTAGAATAAACGTTCTCTTCTAAAAAAAACTTTTTTACAAAGAAAACAACTGACTCCATAAAAAAAACACTACAAAGTGAAAAATAATTAATTTGCAATTCGTTTTTGCGGTGGCATAGCCGAATATACAAAAACCAAAGAGTAGCAAGTATTAAGGCTTCGATCGGAAATGATTGTTTTTATTTTTCAGCAAGTAAATAATAAATTAGTTTAGTTTTGTTACCTTCCTTTAAATCAGCGTTCGGCAACCTTTTGGCAGTTACAGGCCATATGGCGACAAAATTGAGGTAGAGGCGGACCGCGGTCTTACTTAATTTTGATAACAGGTCTATCAATTAATATTCTTTAATGCACCAAAATAATACTGTGCGGACATAAATGCGACATAAATGTTTTTCAAATGAGTAAAAGAACTCTCACACTGAACACTACTATTTACAAGTGATATTAAAAACTCTTTTTTTTTGCTTCATGCCAACGACAAATCGTTACTAGTTTGTTTGTTTGTTCCGCTTACACGCCGTAACTACTGAACCGATTACTTTGAAATTTTGCAGACGTAAATTTAGAAGTTACCCCCGTGTGGTACATGGCTTAGAATAGCCATTTAGCGCAACCAGTTTTAGAAATTTATGACAAAAATTTGCCAATCAAAATTTACACAGATGCTTCTGTAGAAGGTATCGGAGCCATATTGAAGCAAACGCAACCTGATGGTAAAGAGAGACCGGTAGCTTACTTCTCCATAAAATTAAATGGAGCTCAAAAGAAGAAAAAGGCCATGTACTGAGTGTTTAGCCATTAAAGAAGCTGTGCAATACTGGCAATACTGGTTATTAGCAAGATCCTTTACTGTTGTCTCAGACCATAAACCTAAATATATGAATTTAAAATCAAAAACAGATGAGGAGTTAGGGGACTTTATGTTTCAATTGTCACCAAAAAGCTTTTAATATTAAATATATGCTCCAAGGAATAGGAATTTAGAAGCAGAAGGCCTTAGTGAAAACCCTCTATTAGAGGAAAATGAAAATAAAGATGAATTCCCACAGATTGTGGACTTAATTAATAAAGAAGATATTTTAATGGACCAGAATGGTAATGAAAATACAAAATAATAAAGACAACATCTTGAAAACACAAAATATTTATTATACAAAAGTGAGAAATAAAGTAATGCTATCGGAGCAATTGAGCATAAAACTTATAAAAAATATTCATAAGAACCTTTGTCATATTGGAATTCAACAAATGCAGAAGACACTTAGTCCACTCTATACAGCCAGAAATCTAACAAGAAATATCAAGGAAATATGTAAAAGTTGTTCAATTTGTATGAAAAATAGATCAAGAAGACAAGAGAATATTGTATTTATGTCGCACCTGAGTCAGGCCACTAAGCCGTTTGAAATAGTCTCTATTGGGACCATAGGAGGCTTTGGCGGTTCAAGGTCCACAAAAAAGTATCTACACTTATTGGTAGATCACTTTACAAGATATGCATTCATACTAACTTCTAAAACACAAAGTGACATATGATTTCATAAAATTAGTTTTTAACATATTAAAAACAGAAGATATTGGGATGCTACTTTCTGACCAGTATCCAGGTATAAATTCGAAAGAATTTAAGGCGTTCTTACAGGATAAACATATACCTATAGTATTTGTATTTACAGCAGTAAATGCACCTTTCTCTAATGGCCTGAACGAGAGATTAAATCAAACTTTGGTGAATAAAATACGATGCAAAATTAATAAAGTTGGAAATAGTAGAGCTTGGACAACAATAGCTCAAGAGTGTGTAGCTTTTCTATAATGAAACTATTCACTCAGTAACCGGCTTCCCTCCAAGTTATCTTTTGTATGGTATGAATGTTGCTGTTATACCGAAGGAATTGAAGGAAGAAAGAATAGAGACTTACTGGATCAGAGACAGAACAACAGCTCTAAATAATACAATAAAGTCGCACAACTATAGCAAACAGTTATTTGATAAAAGAAGGAAGTACTGTGAATTTAATATTGGAGTAGTAAATGGGAACAAACTGAACAGAAAAAAATTAGATGAGCTGAGGATTGGAACTTTTAAAATTGAGGAAAAAAATTCTAAATCAATATACAGAATCAATATTGGGCACAGAAAAAGGGAATCGGATCTATACCATATCACCAAACTTATTCCAGTACACAGAATGGAAGAATGTGAGACGCAATGAAAGAGTCGAGTGTCTACATCTTAGAAGAAAACTCACATGGAAGTTTTCTTCTACGAACGGGGGAGATGTAAAGAATTACTGTACTAATTCATTAATTAAATAATAATATTTAATTTAATGTTAATGGTAATGCGGCTATCGAGAATAAACGTTCTCTCCCAAAAAAACTTTTTTACAAAAAAAAAACAACCGACTCCATAAAAAAAACACTACAAAGTGAAAATAACTAATTTCGGAAGTCGGTGGCTAAAACGAATATACAAAAACCAAAGAGTAGCAAGTATTAATGCTTCGATCGGAAATGATTGTTTTTATTTTTCAACAAGTAAATAATAAATTAGTTTAGTTTTGTTACCTTCCTCTAAATCAGCGTTCGGCAACCTTTTGGCAGTTACGGGCCATATGGCGACAAAATGAGGTAGAGGCGGACCGCGGTTTTACTTAATTTTGATAACAGCTCTATCAATTAATATTCTTTATTGCACCAAAATAATACTGTGCGGACATAAATGCTTTTCAAATGAGTAAAAGAACTCTCACACTGAACACTACTATTTACAACAAATCGTTACTAGTTTGTTTGTTTGTTCCGCTTACACGCCGTAACTACTGAACCGATTACTTTGAAATTTTGCAGACGTAAATTTAGAAGTTACCCCCGTGTGGTACATGGCTTAGAATAGCCATTTAGCGCAACCAGTTTTAGAAATTTATGACAAAAATTTGCCAATCAAAATTTACACAGATGCTTCTGTAGAAGGTATCGGAGCCATATTGAAGCAAACGCAACCTGATGGTAAAGAGAGAGCGGTAGCTTACTTCTCCAAAAAATTAAATGGAGCTCAAAAGAAGAAAAAGGCCATCTACTGAGTGTTTAGCCATTAAAGAAGCTGTGCAATACTGGCAATACTGGTTATTAGCAAGATCCTTTACTGTTGTCTCAGACCATAAACCTAAATATATGAATTTAAAATCAAGAACAGATGAGGAGTTAGGGGACTTTATGTTTCAATTGTCACCAAAAAGCTTTTAATATTAAATATATGCTCCAAGGAATAGGAATTTAGAAGCAGAAGGCCTTAGTGAAAACCCTCTATTAGAGGAAAATGAAAATAAAGATGAATTCCCACAGATTGTGGACTTAATTAATAAAGAAGATATTTTAATGGACCAGAATGGTAATGAAAATACAAAATAATAAAGACAACATCTTGAAAACACAAAATATTTATTATACAAAAGTGAGAAATAAAGTAATGCTATCGGAGCAATTGAGCATAAAACTTATAAAAAATATTCATAAGAACCTTTGTCATATTGGAATTCAACAAATGCAGAAGACACTTAGTCCACTCTATACAGCCAGAAATCTAACAAGAAATATCAAGGAAATATGTAAAAGTTGTTCAATTTGTATGAAAAATAGATCAAGAAGACAAGAGAATATTGTATTTATGTCGCACCTGAGTCAGGCCACTAAGCCGTTTGAAATAGTCTCTATTGGGACCATAGGAGGCTTTGGCGGTTCAAGGTCCACAAAAAAGTATCTACACTTATTGGTAGATCACTTTACAAGATATGCATTCATACTAACTTCTAAAACACAAAGTGACATATGATTTCATAAAATTAGTTTTTAACATATTAAAAACAGAAGATATTGGGATGCTACTTTCTGACCAGTATCCAGGTATAAATTCGAAAGAATTTAAGGCGTTCTTACAGGATAAACATATACCTATAGTATTTGTATTTACAGCAGTAAATGCACCTTTCTCTAATGGCCTGAACGAGAGATTAAATCAAACTTTGGTGAATAAAATACGATGCAAAATTAATAAAGTTGGAAATAGTAGAGCTTGGACAACAATAGCTCAAGAGTGTGTAGCTTTTCTATAATGAAACTATTCACTCAGTAACCGGCTTCCCTCCAAGTTATCTTTTGTATGGTATGAATGTTGCTGTTATACCGAAGGAATTGAAGGAAGAAAGAATAGAGACTTACTGGATCAGAGACAGAACAACAGCTCTAAATAATACAATAAAGTCGCACAACTATAGCAAACAGTTATTTGATAAAAGAAGGAAGTACTGTGAATTTAATATTGGAGTAGTAAATGGGAACAAACTGAACAGAAAAAAATTAGATGAGCTGAGGATTGGAACTTTTAAAATTGAGGAAAAAAATTCTAAATCAATATACAGAATCAATATTGGGCACAGAAAAAGGGAATCGGATCTATACCATATCACCAAACTTATTCCAGTACACAGAATGGAAGAATGTGAGACGCAATGAAAGAGCGGAGTGTCTACATCCGTAGAAGAAAACTCACATGGAAGTTTTCTTCTACGAACGGGGGAGATGTAAAGAATTACTGTACTAATTCTTTAATTTAATAATAATATTTAATTTAATGTTAATGGTAATGCGGCTATCTAGAATAAACGTTCTCTCCCAAAAAAAACTTTTTTACAAAAAAAAAACAACCGACTCCATAAAAAAAAAACACTACAAAGTGAAAATAACTAATTTCGGAAGTCGGTGGCAAAAACGAATATACAAAAACCAAAGAGTAGCAAGTATTAATGCTTCGATCGGAAATGATTGTTTTTATTTTTCAACAAGTAAATAATAAATTAGTTTAGTTTTGTTACCTTCCTCTAAATCAGCGTTCGGCAACCTTTTGGCAGTTACGGGCCATATGGCGACAAAATGAGGTAGAGGCGGACCGCGGTTTTACTTAATTTTGATAACAGCTCTATCAATTAATATTCTTTATTGCACCAAAATAATACTGTGCGGACATAAATGCTTTTCAAATGAGTAAAAGAACTCTCACACTAAACACTACTATTTACAAGTGATATTAAAATCGCAAAACTCTTTTTTTTTTTGCTTCATGCCAACGAGAAATCGCTATTAGTTTGTTTGTTTGTTCCGCTTTAACGTCGTAACTACTGAACCGATTACTTTGAAATTTGGCAGACGTAAATTGAGAAGTCCAGATTAAGTAATAAGGTATTTTTTATCCCGGAAAATTTTGATATTCTCGAGGGAAATCAATCCAAAAAGCGCGATATAACCAAACTCCACGAGAGCGAAGCCGCGGGCGGAAAGCTAGTCAATCATCATCAACCTTCTTATCGTCCCACTGCTGGGCACAGGTTTCCTCTCATATAGAGAAGGATTGAGCTAGTCAATAATAAATGGAAATTAAATGAGGAAAGACGAAAAACACAAATGTGAACTTGTATTTGAACGGACTCGTCTCCACAGAGTAGGCAACTCGTTCATAGGTCAATGGGTCACTTTTACAACAAGCTTCCCATAGACACTCGAAACTTGCCCATTAAAAGATTTAATAGCTGTACCAGCGGACCAAACTTTGCAAAAAGGGGTATTATAAAATCTCAGATTATTTAGAAGACAATGAAGCCTGGCATTGAGCTGCTCGCTGAACGCAATCGAGATCGTGAAGAACATTCTAGTGATATCGTGAACAAAGATAACATAACCGACAAGCAAAAACCTAAGTCTGGGTGTAAGCGTAAAAACAAAAACAAGAATAAAAATCAAATAAATCGGGCAGTGCGGGTTGACAACGAAAACAACCTCGCGTCGCCGTTGCGCCGTGCGCCGTATGAACCGACGCGGCCGATTTAAATAAACAGAAGTTAGTACCGCTCACGACGGCGACAACACACGTGACCAATTATTGTTTGACCAGCAGTCCCATACGCGCCACTGACACGAATAGGAATATCCTCCTGGAGACAATTATTGTTACTGATGACAACTATACGACTGTAATCGGACGAAAGAACAAATTTAGAGCAATAAGAAAAAAGAATAATCTGGGCAAAGCAACACTGACATCTGATAAAAAAAAGATAGCTCCAAAACTTTCATACATCTACGCATCTCGTTTCGATTTCGAAACGACGGAAGAAAATATCAGAGATTTTATAAAAGATAGCGGACACACAGTCATAAAAGTTGAAAAACTTAAACCGTACAAGGAGACCTCCTTTTCCTCATTTAAGATCACAGTACAGCAAGCCCTTGAGAATAATTTCTTGAGTGAGGATTTCTGGCCGTTGGGCGTAGAATATAGACGTTTTGCACTCAAACGAGGTTATTCGAAATATCCCAGTAACCCCGCTGAAAACAGAAATGAAGATTAGCATTGCCTCATTCAACTGCAGATCAGTTAAGCGATCATGTGACCATATCAGAGATCTTTGTAAAGATAACGAAGTGCTTGCCTTGCAAGAACACTGGCTGATACCGGACGATCTGGACTACCTAAATAACATCCATCCAGACTATGCGTACCATGGCTTGTCGGCGGTGGACATGTCTGCTGGCACCCTTAAAGGCCGCCCGTATGGTGGAGTAGCTGTATTATGGAGGAACACAACCTTTACTAATGTAACACCAATCTACACACACTCGACGTGCGTGGCGGCGTTGTGTATCCAACTTGAAGGGAATCGCAGTTTTGTTGTGATGTCGGTGTACATGCCCACAGAAGATATAACCGAACTCCACGGGGGCGAAGCCGCGGGCGGAAAGCTAGTCAATAATAAATGGAAATTAAATGAGGAAAGATAAAAAACATAAATGTATTTGAACAGAACAAACACTATCTCGCTATACATCACACTCGTCTCCACAGAGTAGGCAACTCGTTCATGGGTCAATTGGTCACTTTTACAACAAGGCTCCCATGGACACTCGAAACTTTCCCGTTAGAAGATTTAAAAGCTGTATTAGGACCAAACTTTGCAAAAAGGGGTATTATAAAATCTCAGATTATTTGGAAGACAATAAAGCTTGGCATTGAGCTGCTCGCTCTGCTAATTAATATGCGTAATTATGCTACAATTATGACATTTTATTTACTCGTTTTTTTTTGTATCAAGTGAATTAATTGTTATTCAGTGCGCCATACCCAGTGTACTCGCGCTTGCTAATTACCGATTGTTGTTTAAATAGCTACAATTCATAAATATGACTAATCAGAACGAACGCCTGATTAATAATGAACTGTTGTGCTTTTTACAATGTAAAGTGAACATATTGGACGAGGAGGCACTAGTGCATATCTGCGAATCTTATTACTCTGCCCGGGACATCGACGCAGCCAAGGACATCATTCTGGAAGTTACGAACCAAAGATCTGCTAGAAGAGGAGACGGGAAAGAGAAACGCGTGCTGCGAGATATAATCAAGACGCTGAAAGAAACTGAGCCAAACTTTCTTCCAACTTTTGTGGCAAAAAAACTAAACCACCTCTCTCCGGTAACCTATGACTACGTGGATGTAAGCAGCCTTTTATCGCATACAATTTGACTACGTAAAAACGGCAGCGATTACTGAAATAAACAAAAAATTTGAAAATCTCAATGTGACCTCAAACGAACGCAATCGAGATCGTGAAGAACATTCTAGTGATATCGTGTACAAAGATAACATAACCGACAAACAACAACCTAAGTCTGGGAGTAAGCGTAAAAACAAGAATAAAAATCAAATAAATCAGGCAGTGCAGGTTGACAAAGAAAACAACATCGCGTCGCCGTTGCGCCGTGCGCCGTATGAACCGACGGCCGATTTGATTTTTAAAATCAAGTGAATTGATTGTTATTTTTATTTGCAATGTAAACATTTTCATTTATAAGTGATAATAAAAACGCATTTTTTTTTTGCGTCAAGGTAACGACAAATCGTTACTAGTTTGTTTGTTTGTTCCGCTTTCACGCCGTAACTACTGAACCGATTACTTTGAAGTTTTGCAGACGTAAATTTTGAAGTCCGGATTAAATAATAAGGTCCTTTTTATCCAGGAAAAAAATGATATTCTCGAGGGAAATCTAAAAGCGCGATAAAACTGAACTCCACGCGAGCGAAGCCGCGGGCGGAAAGCAAGTCAATAATAAATGGAAATTAAATGAGGAAAGATAAAAAGCATAAATGTGAACTTGTATTTGAACGGAACAAACACTATCTCGCTATACATCACACTCGTCTCCACAGAGTAGGCAACTCGTTCATGGGTCGAACGGAACAAACACTATCTCGCTATACATCACACTCGTCTCCACAGAGTAGGCAACTCGTTCATGGGTCAATGGGTCAATGGGTCACTTTTACAACAAGCTTCCCATGGACACTCGAAACTTGCCCATTAAAAGATTTAATAGCTGTATTAGGACCAAACTTTGCGAAAAGGGGTATTATAAAATCTCAGATTATTTAGAAGACAATGAAGCCTGGCATTGAGCTGCTCGCTGAACGCAATCGAGATCGTGAAGAACATTCTAGTGATATCGTGAACAAAGATAACATAACCGACAAGCAAAAACCCAAGTCTAGGGGTAAGCGTAAAAACAAAAACAAGAATAAAAATCAAATAAATCGGGCAGTGCGGGTTGACAACGAAAACAACCTCGCGTCGCCGTTGCGCCGTGCGCCGTATGAACCGACGCGGCCGATTTAAATAAACAGAAGTTAGTACCGCTCACGACGGCGACAACACACGTGACCAATTATTGTTTGACCAGCAGTCCCATACGCGCCACTGACACGAATAGGAATATCCTCCTGGAGACAATTGTTACTGATGACAACTATACGACTGTAATCGGACGAAAGAACAAATTTAGAGAAATAAGAAGAAAGAATAATCTGGGCAAAGCAACACTGACATCTGATAAAAAAAGATAGCTCCAAAACTTTCATACATCTACGCATCTCGTTTCGATTTCGAAACGACGGAAGAAAATATCAGAGATTTTATAAAAGATAGCGGACACACAGTCATAAAAGTTGAAAAACTTAAACCGTACAAGGAGACCTCCTTTTCCTCATTTAAGATCACAGTATAGCAAGCCCTTGAGAATAATTTCTTGAGTGAGGATTTCTGGCCGTTGGGCGTGGAATATAGACGTTTTGCACTCAAACGAGGTTATTCGAAATATCCCAGTAACCCCGCTGAAAACAGAAATGAAGATTAGCATTGCCTCATTCAACTGCAGATCAGTTAAGCGGTCATGTGACCATATCAGAGATCTTTGTAAAGATAACGAAGTGCTTGCCTTGCAAGAACACTGGCTGATACCGGACGATCTGGACTACCTAAATAACATCCATCCAGACTATGCGTACCATGGCTTGTCGGCGGTGGACATGTCTGCTGGCACCCTTAAGGGCCGCCCGTATGGTGGAGTAGCTGTATTATGGAGGAAAACAACCTTTACTAATGTAACACCAATCTACACACACTCGACGTGCGTGGCGGCGTTGTGTATCCAACTTGAAGGGAATCACAGTTTTGTTGTGATGTCGGTGTACATGCCCACAGAAGATATAACCGAACTCCACGGGGGCGAAGCCGCGGGCGGAAAGCTAGTCAATAATAAATGGAAATTAAATGAGGAAAGATAAAAAACATAAATGTGAACTTGTATTTGAACGGAACAAACACTATCTCGCTATACATCACACTCGTCTCCACAGAGTAGGCAACTCGTACATGGGTCAATTGGTCACTTTTACAACAACGCTCCTATGGACACTCGAAACTTCCCCGTTAGAAGATTTAAAAGCTGTATTAGGACCAAACTTTGCAAAAAGGGGTATTATAAAATCTCAGATTATTTGGCAATAAAGCTTGGCATTGAGCTGCTCGCTCTGCTAATTAATATGCAAATTATGCTATAATTATGACATTTTAATTACTGTTTTTTTTTTGTATCAAATGAATTAATTGTTATTCAGTGCGGCATACCCAGTGTGCTCGCGCTTGCTAATTACCGATTGTTGTTTAAATAGCTACAATTCATAAATATGACTAATCAGAACGAACGCCTGATTATTAATGAACTGTTGTGCTTTTTACAATGTAAAGTGAACATATTGGACGAGGAGGAACTAGTGCATATCTGCGAATCTTATTACTCTGCCCGGGACATCGACGCAGCCAAGGACATCATTCTGGAAGTTACGAACCAAAGATCTGATAGAAGAGGAGACGGGAAAGAGAAACGCGTGCTGCGAGATATAATCAAGACGCTGAAAGAAACTAAGCCAAACTTTCTTCCAACTTTTGTGGCAAAAAAACTAAACCACCTCTCTCCGGTAACCTATGACTACGTGGATGTAAGCAGCCTTTTATCGCATACAATTTGACTACGTAAAAACAGCAGCGATTACTGAAATAAACAAAAAATTTGAAAATCTCGCTGAACGCAATCGAGATCGTGAAGAACATTCTAGTGATATCTTGTACAAAGATAACATAACCGACAAGCAACAACCTAAGTCTGGGGGTAAGCGTAAAAACAAGAATAAAAATCAAATAAATCAGGCAGTGCAGGTTGACAAAGAAATCAACATCGCGTCGCCGTTGTGCCGTGCGCCGTATGAACCGACGGCCGATTTGATTTTTAAAATCAAGTGAATTAATTGTTATTTTTATTTGCTAATGTAATCATTTTCATTTATAAGTGATAATAAAAACGCATTTTTTTTTGCGTCAAGGTAACGACAAATCGTTACTAGTTTGTTTGTTTGTTCCGCTTTCACGCCGTAACTACTGAACCGATTACTTTGAAGTTTTGCAGACGTAAATTTTGAAGTCCGGATTAAATAATAAGGTCCTTTTTATCCAGGAAAAAAATGATATTCTCGAGGGAAATCTAAAAGCGCGATAAAACTGAACTCCACGCGAGCGAAGCCGCGGGCGGAAAGCAAGTCAATAATAAATGGAAATTAAATGAGGAAAGATAAAAAGCATAAATGTGAACTTGTATTTGAACGGAACAAACACTATCTCGCTATACATCACACTCGTCTCCACAGAGTAGGCAACTCGTTCATGGGTCGAACGGAACAAACACTATCTCGCTATACATCACACTCGTCTCCACAGAGTAGACAACTCGTTCATGGGTCGAACGGAACAAACACTATCTCGCTATACATCACACTCGTCTCCACAGAGTAGGCAACTCGTTCATGGGTCAATGGGTCAATTTTACAACAAGCTTCCCATGGACACTCGAAACTTGCCCATTAAAAGATTTAATAGCTGTATTAGGACCAAACTTTGCGAAAAGGGGTATTATAAAATCTCAGATTATTTAGAAGACAATAAAACTTGGCATTGAGCTGCTCGCTCTGCTAATTAATATGCATAATTATGCTACAATTATGACATTTTAATTACTGGTTTTTTTTTGTATCAAGTGAATTAATTGTTATTCAGTGCGGCATACCCAGTGTGCTCGCGCTTGCTAATTACCGATTGTTGTTTAAATAGCTACAATTCATAAATATGACTAATCAGAACGAACGCCTGATTATTAATGAACTGTTGTGCTTTTTACAATGTAAAGTGAACATATTGGACGAGGAGGAACTAGTGCATATCTGCGAATCTTATTACTCTGCCCGGGACATCGACGCAGCCAAGGACATCATTCTGGAAGTTACGAACCAAAGATCTGCTAGAAAAGGAGACGGGAAAGAGAAACGCGTGCTGCGAGATATAATCAAGACGCTGAAAGAAACTGAGCCAAACTTTCTTCCAACTTTTGTGGCAAAAAAACTAAACCACCTCTCTCCGGTAACCTATGACTACGTGGATGTAAGCAGCCTTTTATCGCATACAATTTGACTACGTAAAAACGGCAGCGATTACTGAAATAAACAAAAAATTTGAAAATCTCGCTGAACGCAATCGAGATCGTGAAGAACATTCTAGTGATATCGTGTACAAAGATAACATAACCGACAAGCAACAATCTAAGTATGGGGGTAAGCGTAAAAACAAGAATAAAAATCAAATAAATCAGGCAGTGCAGGTTGACAAAGAAAACAACATCGCGTCGCCGTTGTGCCGTGCGCCGTATGAACCGACGGCCGATTTGATTTTTAAAATCAAGTGAATTGATTGTTATTTTTATTTGCTAATGTAATCATTTTCATTTATAAGTGATAATAAAAACGCATTTTTTTTTTGCGTCAAGGTAACGACAAATCGTTACTAGTTTGTTTGTTTTTTCCGCTTTCACGCCGTAACTACTGAACCGATTACTTTGAAGTTTTGCAGACGTAAATTTTGAAGTCCGGATTAAATAATAAGGTCCTTTTTATCCCGGAAAAAAATGATATTCTCGAGGGAAATCTAAAAAGCGCGATAAAACTGAACTCCACGCGAGCGAAGCCGCGGGCGGAAAGCAAGTCAATAATAAATGGAAATTAAATGAGGAAAGATAAAAAGCATAAATGTGAACTTGTATTTGAACGGAACAAACACTATCTCGCTATACATCACACTCGTCTCCACAGAGTAGGCAACTCGTTCATGGGTCGAACGGAACAAACACTATCTCGCTATACATCACACTCGTCTCCACAGAGTAGGCAACTCGTTCATGGGTCGAACGGAACAAACACTATCTCGCTATACATCACACTCGTCTCCACAGAGTAGGCAACTCGTTCATGGGTCAATGGGTCACTTTTACAACAAGCTTCCCATGGACACTCGAAACTTGCCCATTAAAAGATTTAATAGCTGTATTAGGACCAAACTTTGCGAAAAGGGGTATTATAAAATCTCAGATTATTTAGAAGACAATGAAACTTGGCATTGAGCTGCTCGCTCTGCTAATTAATATGCGTAATTATGCTGCAATTATGACATTTTAATCACTGTTTTTTTTTAAATCAAGTGAATTGATTGTTATTTACAAAGCAAACAGATATTGCTAATGTAAAAAAATTTTCTTAAATACGGCTATCTAGAATAAACGTTCTCTTCTAAAAAAAACTTTTTTACAAAGAAAACAACTGACTCCATAAAAAAAACACTACAAAGTGAAAAATAATTAATTTGCAATTCGTTTTTGCGGTGGCATAGCCGAATATACAAAAACCAAAGAGTAGCAAGTATTAAGGCTTCGATCGGAAATGATTGTTTTTATTTTTCAGCAAGTAAATAATAAATTAGTTTAGTTTTGTTACCTTCCTTTAAATCAGCGTTCGGCAACCTTTTGGCAGTTACAGGCCATATGGCGACAAAATTGAGGTAGAGGCGGACCGCGGTCTTACTTAATTTTGATAACAGGTCTATCAATTAATATTCTTTAATGCACCAAAATAATACTGTGCGGACATAAATGCGACATAAATGTTTTTCAAATGAGTAAAAGAACTCTCACACTGAACACTACTATTTACAAGTGATATTAAAAACTCTTTTTTTTTGCTTCATGCCAACGACAAATCGTTACTAGTTTGTTTGTTTGTTCCGCTTACACGCCGTAACTACTGAACCGATTACTTTGAAATTTTGCAGACGTAAATTTAGAAGTTACCCCCGTGTGGTACATGGCTTAGAATAGTACCAACCCATATCCTCCCGTGGGTGTCGTAAGAGGTGACTAAGGGAACTCACCAGGGAAGCGGGCAGCAGCGCTTCTTCTGTGGAATATCAAATCCTGCGATCCCCAACCCGCCTGCCAAGCGTGGGGATTATGGCAACCCCTGGTGATGCACATGACTAAGGCAAGGCTCCTCTAGTCCCCGGTTACTCCGCTATTGCTGGTCATTGTGGTAGCGGCCAATGTAACGGCGGGGCAAGGGGTGCGAAGAATCTCCGGAAGAGATCCGGCTACCAAAAACAACGACGGATCGACCTGGCCACACTGAACATACGCACACTGCGGACCGACTAGAGGGTTATCGAACTGGAGGAAGATTTGAGCAAGTTACGATGGGGTGTCCTGGGTTATCGGAAGTCCGAAGAAAGGGTGAGGACTCGATAATCCTTAAATCCGGTAACTTGCTCTATTTCCGGGAGGGCGACCATCAGTCCCAAGGTGGTGTCGGGTTCCTCGTCCACAGGTCCCTTATGGACAATTAGTGAAGATCGAGAGTGTGTCGACCAGGGTGGCTTCCCTGGTACTCAGAATAACCAAACGGTATTCGCTGAAGGTCATTCAGGTATACACCCCGACCTCGGCACACTCCGACGAGGAAGTAGAGACTATGTATGAGGACATCTCTAAAGCCATACATAGCTCTAAAACTCACTACAGCGTTATCATGGGGGACTTCAACGCTAAACTTGGGAAACAGAGCGGTGAAGAGCTCGGACTGGGAAATTTTGGATTTGAGCGTCGGAATCACCGAGGCCACATGTTAGCTGGCGTCATGGAGAAGGAGGGCCTATTTATGATGAACTCCTTCTTCAAAAAGCGTAACCAGCGAAAGTGGACTTGGATCAGTCCCGACGGGGTCACTAAAAACGAGATAGACTTCATTATGACGACAAAAAGGCACATATTCAATGATGTCTCAGTGATCAACCCGCTCAAATGCGGTAGCGATCACAGTTTGGTCAGAGGCACATTGAATATGAACATAGTGTCCGAAAGATCTCACCTGATGAAGTCTACGCTCCGGCCAGCACCCATCCAGATCCATAACTCCAAAGGTTTCCAGCTCGAGCTCCAAAATCGCTTCGAATGCCTAAGTGGCGACGTGGACGAATACAATGACGGGTTTGTAGAAGCTGTCCGTACGGTCGGGACTAAGTATTTTAAGACCCGCCGTACAAATAGAACTAAGAAGCTCTCGGACTACACTCTCGAGCTCATGGAGTATAGACGTGAGATGGTTTTGCGTTCGTCAAGTGATGCTTGCAGATACCGGCAGCTCAATAAGCAAATCTCAAAGTCTCTGAAGCCCAACCTACGTCGGTATAATACCGAGGGTATAACGGAGGCTATAGAACGAAATAGAGGCTCTAAAGTTTTCGCTAGGGATCTGACTATTGGGCATAGCCGGCTAATCAAGCTGAAGACTGACGACGGCAAGATCATAACGTCCGGACCCGAGTTTTTGAGGGAAGTCGAGAATTTTTATGGACGGCTCTAAACTTCGACGACAAAACCCGCATTAAATCTTGCTGAAGACCCTAGAGCAAGATTAACCCGACATTACACCGAAGATATCCTGGACGTCAGCCTGCAGGAGATTCGATTGGCTCTTAAACAGCTTAAAAATAACAAGGCGCCGGGCGATGACGGAATAACGGCGGAGCTACTGAAGGCGGGTGGTGAACCGATCCTTAGGGCCCTTCAGAAGTTATTTAATTCCGTCATAGTCGAGGGAAAAACGCCACAGGCATGGCACAGAAGTGTGGTGGTACTCTTTTTCAAAAAGGGTGACAACACCCTTTTGAAAAACTACAGACCCATCTCACTTCTGAGTCATGTCTATAAGTTGTTTTCGAGAGTCCTCACGAATCGTCTCGCCTGCAGGTTTGACGACTTCCAGCCTCCCGAACAAGCCGGTTTCCGAAAGGGCTTCAGCATAGCAGACCACATACATACGCTGCGGCAGGTTGTGACAAGTCAATAACGTATAACATTCCATGTACATATTGTTAGCATTTAAGGTATACTTGTATTATAATTTGTATTTATTGCGATAATTTCTATTTAAATAGTATTCTTAATGTCTGTGTTCATGTCCGATCCGATTTGGTCAATACACTATTTGGTAGTGTATTGACTAAGAGGATTTGACTCAAGTTGACACGAACGTCCGTTTGCGGATGTTGGTGGGAAACGGTAGAATGAAAAGAGTGGTACGCGTGAACACGGGCATTCGGGTTTTGGCAGCTCAACGAAGAAGTTGGAAAAATTGTAAGAGCAAAGGGAATAAACGTGACTATCCTGAAGAACTTGTATTCTCATTTTTGACCTGTTAAAGGTCAGAAGTGGGATTCCACCAGAAATCCAAGGTTTTGGTGAAAACTTTACGCCCACTTAAAAAGGTAGGTAGTTGAATCTTTATTTTAATATATTATTTCGCCATCGCCACGTTAATTAGTCTGTTGTTTCAATTGTGTAAGTAAACGGTTGGACGCCCGAATATGGGTTGTAAGTACACCGCTGAGCAGGTATACCTTTAGAAACTGAATCTGTTGTTGTGTGTATAAGTAGTAAGTCAGGGGTATTAATTTGAAGGCGACGGAATATTTTCTAATTTCGTTATTTGATTATAATGTCTAAATTTTGAATATTTTAATCGATGTTTTTAAACTAAATATAGGATCCTTAATATTTTTTTTTTTTGCGGTACCCACATGTTGTAGTTTTGTTTCACAAAATTAATACCGCAAATACCGTTGTAAAGACTCACTATACGATTTATTCTTTTACCTACTTCGTTTTCTAGACAGCGTTTGCTTGTTCGTTTTTTTTTTTATATTTTCAGCTAAGCAACAAAATGCCTAGCCATCAATTGCACAAACGTGTAAGAGGCTGTAATGAGTCCGGCAGTGAATCTGAGTCACCTACAGAGAGTCTACGTAGTCGCAGATCGCGCCGTAAGCATTCGACCCAGGAAGTCGCGGCACACACACGTAAAGAACACGAGGCGAGCCCGATCTCCTGAATTGACTGAAGAGTCTGCAGAGTCACCACGCCCTGGGACCAGTAATCATCTAAGTGGTCCTGCTGCTCCTGATCACGCCGCGTCTCCATTACCAAGTAACCAATTCACTGTTTTAGACTCTAGTTTCGTGGATGTGTTTAGAGAACTAGTTAAATCTATTCGTTCGGACGGAAATTCTGAACGTTATCCTTATTTGAATGTTATACCTGAATTTGATCCAACCAAGCGATCGAGAGTATTGATGTTTGGATTAGTAAAGTAAATGAGTATGCAAAAATGTATAATTTAACGGTACGACAAATAATTCACTATGCGTTACCGAAGTTAGTTGGGTTAGCGCGAAGGTAATTACCAAGGAATACCTAGTTTATTATTCACATGGTCATAGTGGTAACAACAATTGCAGTTTGCATTTCCATGTGACTATAATTATAATCGATTGCTGACGGAAATGCTCGCCCGTAAAGCACGTTTTCGGGATAATTTAGAAGAATATTACTACGAAAAGATGGTGCTATTAAAAGAAAAGTTCAGAAGTAAAAACGCCATTGATTGTTTATTTTTGGCATTGATAACAGATCGGTTAGGATGAGTGCAGAAGTTGTTCAATGTACTGAACGGGATAAATTGTTAGTTTACCTTCGTAATGTAAGGGGCACAAAAGAAATGATAAACCGACCGTGATTGCGCAGGCGAGCTCTTCCGACGACAAACTATCAAAATCGTTCAAAGATAACACAACACCTTTATTGCGTAACACAACTGTTACTATTAGTTGGAATTATTTTGAAGCATATTGCTAATCCATTGCTCCATATGTTCGAAAAATGTATTTGCTTAGCTACGTAAATAACGCAATGAGTGTTGAATTGTCTGAATGAAACCCATTGCTACTGATAGTGTGTTATACAATTACCCTGCTGGTATGGATAATACGGGTAGGTATACAATAGTTAAATGTTACAATTGTGGCACTGAAGGTCACTCATACTTGAAATGTAGACACCCAATTAATAGATGCGAATCCTGTACCAAAATAGGCCGCTAACTTACCGGTTGTCCCAAAAAACATGAAACCGATAGTAATAGGACGAAATATTTTAAAGATGTATTAGTTAACGGTGAGACCTTGAAATGCTTCATTGGTTTCGGTAGCCAAATATCTAGGCTTAGAGAATCAGATGTTAATATGATAAAAATAATTCTCTCTTACGATGATTTGCCGGTCTTAAGAGGCTTTGGAAATTCTTTAGTTCATTGTGCAGGAAAATATGCAAGTCGAAATTGAAATTGCTTTAATAAAAGCACGAATAAAAGTATTGATAGCTCCCGATCATTATTTGATACTATCATTATTGATCATTAAACATTCTCCAAGTGAAATCATGTAGAATTTTATGAAACGAGTTAATTATCAGAAATAAAGAAGTAAGAGGGCCCAAGGTGCATAGAGCTTTTTGTTCATGAGACTTTCACTATAACAGGTCGCACTGAAGTGGCTATATGTTCGAAACCATCATGACGGAGAGGTTTTGGTGGAACCTAGCCTATGTTCTCAACCTCAAAAGATGTACGTCATAATGCCTTATATTTTGCAGTTCTTTTGAACGGTTTGATGAAAGCTGCCTTAACTTTACTTAAAGGTACCCTATTGTCTAGAGACCTCCCATTAGATCAAACCAATTGTCGCACCATAAATAAAATTGAACAGTGCGTTAATAGTGACTCTTCTATTAGTAATATTAGCACTGAAATGCTCTGTTAGTGACCAAATTTCTCAAAATGATCTTGCCAAATTGACTTCTCTTTTAAATGAATTTAGAGACTGTTTTGCTTTTACCACGAGTGAGATAATATGTTTAACTAATGTTGAGATGGATATATAAGGTTGAACGATTTTACACCAATCGTTTAGACAGTATCGTATACCTTTCACGGAACGACAGATTGTTCAGATCATCTATATAATTTATCTGGTTAAATAACTAAGTTAATATGTCCGAGGACTCTATAGCCCTCATTACACCGACGGGCATTACGAATTTTACGGGATGCCTTTCGGACTTGTGAATGCGCCGTCAAATTTTTAGACAGCGGTCATCAATATATTTGGTAGTGCCCGATTTAAAGAGGCTTATATGGACACGATGTAATAATACCGTCCTACCGTCCAAAACCATAGAGGCTTGCAAAATCTACATTAGAATTGTTTCGCACAGCTGGCTTTACGCTCAAGTTATCAAAATATACTTTCCTATTGTGTTTGAAGTATGTGCCGACGGCATCAGGCTAAAATAAATGCCCTCGAAGAATTTCCTCTTCCTACTGACCAACACAGAGTTAGACAGTTTTTAGGATTTTGTTTTCGTTGCTTTATAAAAATGATTGTTATATAGACAGAGGCAGGACAGAATTAAAAGTACATTCTGGTTTCCTGAAATGCGGCGGTTTATTAGTAAACTAGCTGTGACGCGCGGTTTCATCCGCATAGGTTTCGATATGTTTTTTGTTTTGTGCTCCGCTCCTATTGCTCGCAGCGTAATGTTATGTAGCCTAAAGCCTTCCGGGATCATTAGTTCCTGAGATTAGCGCGTTCAAAGAAACAAACAAACTTCTCAGCTTTATATATTAGTATAGATATATCGATTCTTTTCTGCAATGTGCTCACTCTAAAATATCAGCTAGTAAAAAGGTGAGTGAACTTCATTCAATACAGAAAGTAAATAGTCATTTTCAGACCTTGCATATTAATAGACCATTTGGGTCCATTCGTGCGAAGCAAAAAGAAAGAAATTCATATCTGCTTCTCATTGTTGATGCACCCACGAAGTATACCATATTAGCCAGAGTCAAAATTTCAAAATCGGTGATTTAGCTCGGGTAGAACGGACAATCTCATCGACGGGGAAAAGTAGAAAACTAATCCCTACGCTTCGTGGCCGCTATCGTATTGTAGAGGTATTCGATAATGACAGGTTTAAAACGGTGTCCCGTAAAGGTAGTAGAAACTTCACGGGAGTATTTCCTGTCTATTTAATTGACTGTTTAATAGGAATAATGACAGTGATAGTGATTCAATTTCTGAAAATGATGATGATAGAAGACTTGCTTCTTTGAATTGGCTGTAAACAGGTAAACGCAAACGTAGAATATAATTGTAACATTGTGCTATGTATATAATTAGGCTACTTACTGGTACTTTATGTTACACCCAAATAAGACATGTATTTTGTTATAATAGGGTTAATTTCGGTTATTACTTATTTATTACATTGTAAATTACATAGAATGGTTAAAATATTAATATTGTGTCACCCATTGTAAGATCTTCATAATTGTGTTCTGTAAACTATGTATGTGGACATGGTGAAGTGTTCTTTTCTGTTGTAATAATAATTTTATTGTAAGGGTAACCTATAGACATGCAGGGGCTATAGAGTGCCATATAGTTGTTTGGTGGTTTAGTGGTTATTTGTTAACCAATATGAAGTAGTGTGTTGTGGACATGAAGGGGCCACAGCATGCCAGATTTGTAATAATAACAGACATATGAAGTAGTGTGTTGTGGACATGAAGGGGCCACAGCATGCCAGATTTATAATATTAATAGATATATGAAGTAGTGTGTTGTGGACATGAAGGGGCCACAGCATGCTGATGTATAATAATAATTGACATAATATGAAGTAGTGTGTTGTGGACATGAAGGGGCCACAGCATGCGTGAGTTGCGGTGGATATGTAGAGGCCACCGTAATTCCTTCAGTGTCAGTCAAGTGGATATAGTTGTCAGAATTGTTATAATAAATAAAACTTGCATTATGTCATTGTCGCTAGTGTGCTGTGGACATGAAGGGCTACAGCATGCGTGAGTTGCGGTGGATATGTAGAGGCCATCGTAATTCCTTCAATGTCTGTAATGTGGGTATAATCTTTGCAGCTGTCATTGTCGGCAGTGTGCTGTGGACATGAAGGGGCCACAGCATGCGCGAGTTGCGGTGGATATGTAGAGGCCACCGTAATTCCTTCAATGTCAGTCATGTTTGTGTGAGTTATGTCTGAATTGTTATAATAAATAAAACTTGCATTATGTCATTGTCGCTAGTGTGCTGTGGACAAGAAGGGGCCACAGCATGCGTGAATTGCGGTGGATATGTAGAGGCCATCGTAATTCCTTCAATGTCTATAATGTGGGTATAGTATTTGCAACTGTCATTGTCGCCAGTGTGCTGTGGACATGAAGGGGCCACAGCATGCGTGAGTTGCGGTGGATATGTAGAGGCCACCGTAATTCCTTCAATGTCAGTCATGGTTGTGTAAGTTATGTCTGAATTGTTATAATAAATAATTTTACTTGCATCTATGTCATTGTCGTTTGTGTGCTGTGGACATGAAGGGGCCACAGCATGCGTGAGTTGCGGTGGATATGTAGAGGCCATCGTAATTCCTTCAATGTCTATAATGTGGGTATAGTATTTGCAACTGTCATTGTCGCCAGTGTGCTGTGGACATGAAGGGGCCACAGCATGCGTGAGTTGCGGTGGATATGTAGAGGCCACCGTAATTCCTTCAATGTCAGTCATGTTTGTGTAAGTTATGTCTGAATTTTTATAATAAATAAATTTTACACTAGTGTGCTGTGGACATGACGGGACCACAGCATACGTGGGTTGCGGTGGATATGTAGAGGCCACCGTAATTTCTTTAATGTTGGTTAAAAGATGTATTGTCAAGAGATCAATGTGATTATATAAATTAAATAAGGCAATTATAGTTAGCAATGAAAAGCAAAATATTGTTTATATATGTAAAATGATCTTTCTTTTGTTAATATTTGTATAATGTTAGTTTTTAGACACTTTGTTTAGTAAGATAGTGGTCTTTCCACGGGACGTGTAAATGCCAGGAAAGGCCGACTGTTAGCATTTAAGGTATACTTGTATTATAATTTGTATTTATTGCGATAATTTCTATTTAAATAGTATTCTTAATGTCTGTGTTCATGTCCGATCCGATTTGGTCAATACACTATTTGGTAGTGTATTGACTAAGAGGATTTGACTCAAGTTGACACGGACGTCCGTTTGCGGATGTTGGTGGGAAACGGTAGAATAAAAAGAGGGGTACGCGTGAACACGGGCATTCGTGTTTTGGCAGCTCAACGAAGAAGTTGGAAAAATTGTAAGAGCAAAGTGAATAAACGTGACTATCCTGAAGAACTTGTATTCTCATTTTTGACCTGTTAAAAATATGTAGTTAATAACACACTCTCCTAATAATAAAGAGCTAAAACTTATACACCGTCGGGTACAAACACTTTAATCGCAAGCGGCCGGCGGCGGTCGGCTCTTATAAGCGTTCGCGCATAACACGCAGGTCACACATGTATAAAATAATATTGCTACTACTAACTAACCTAACCACTTATGTCTCCTTTATTTTTAAAGTATAAACTTTTTTCATATGAACGCTATTAACTCAAACTCGCTCTAAACTCGCATGGGACACGTGATCTGATCGAAAATTCGTAAGTCGGAGGGAGAATAGGTCACCAGCGCGGTGAAGGAGAGAAAGTAATATGGGGGATATACTCTTTCTACCACGTGACGAAAATGTATGCCTGATCCTACTATTTTGTAAAAGTAGCGGCGCTACTTGTACAAAATAGTACTTGCGCCACTTAGCGCAAGGCGCTTGTGTGAGTTTGT
Organism: Sesamia nonagrioides; assembly: GCA_017933935.1. Taxonomy (NCBI): domain Eukaryota; kingdom Metazoa; phylum Arthropoda; class Insecta; order Lepidoptera; family Noctuidae; genus Sesamia; species Sesamia nonagrioides. Next base: position 168,335 of record JADWQK010000626.1, on the reverse strand, counting down.
GGGTGTGTTTGTTAGGATGGAGCGTACAAGTATGGCAGATTTTTTTTCTCAAATTTCGACTTCTAATAGTGCGGAAAAGTTGCATTATTATAAAATATTGCTATACCTTTCTTTTCGTTATTTTAAAATTGAGTTTAATGCCTCCGCATGGACCTCGAAAATTATTGAAAATACCAAAAAACTTATATTTTGGAAAGGGTTCAAGTGCCTTAGTTATATCTATATTCTTAAATTTAATGGAATGAAACACGTGTTTAAAAAGCTGATTTTAATAAATATTAACAAAACTATGAATAGTGAGTTGGAAAATTAAATAAAATTAGCATTTATTCGACCTTAAAATCTCTCTTTGTTTTAAATTTAGGCATGATTGCTAGTGACTCTAGTTTTGATTTTATCAACTCAATTCGAGCTTTTCTTGTATAAGAAGCAGTAGGTGCCTCTGTAGTGACCTTTACTGTTCGTTCTCTAGATTATGTATTACACGGAATTTGTAGAAAATCCAAATTACCTTCTCCACCATTGTCTATAAGAAACGGATTTCTTGCTCTATCAGATGTTTCAGTAGTGGTGGTTTGGTAATCTCACACTGCCAATAGTGCCAATCGATCAAATTTATGTAATCCGATGCGTCAAAACTTATAATTTTCTGGCCCTCACATAATCTTGGCATTGTCGATGAAGTTATGGAACGTGACTTCAAAACTCACCGAGGATCTAATTCCCGATCATGTTTTCTTTCTTCCGTCAACATAGCGAGTAACAGATTTTTGCCATGAACGAAATAACTTTTTCTTTGTACTACATCATCTACAACTTCTTTTGATTTTTTGATATCTCAAACGTAAAATCAGTTTGAAAAGGTGACGAGCTCCCTCTTTGCAGCTTGGATAGTTTTTAATGTCGAACCAAGTCGGTGGATAAACTTTTACCACAAACATTGCTAACACATTAAATTTTCATCGGGATTTTGTTCCTACATAAAGACTCGCATATTTTAGATTTGCGCCAGTCAGCCACCTTGCATACGAAAGATTTCCAGGTGATTTCTGAGCCAAGTTATCCGGAACAAACCCACTTATTACAGCTGAAACAATTCTGTATAAGTAACGTTGGTCTATACTCAAACCACAAGTTTTTACACTTGCACTATGATATGTCGAAAAGAACACGTTTTGTCGTCAGTAAGCCTCTAGAGATTTTTCTAAGTTTTTGCATTTAAGGGGATAAGCTTTTATCATTCGTATTATGCTTGTATGACTTGCTGTCGGATGGACATAATTTTCCCAACTTCTATCTTGGAAGCCACTATTTTTGCTTTTGCAAAGAGCAAGGGCTCTTTGGGCTTTTCTTGCTGAGATTTCAAATGATATCTCATCCAAACGTATAATTTCATAACGTTTTCAAACGTAAGCAATACATTTAGTTTTAGTTCACTCGTGTCATCAAAAAGCGGACATTTCCAGGAGTTACGCGTCTTATAAATATTTTTAACAGTTTTATTCTAAATTTCGAGGTAATTTCGTAAGAAATAGTGAACCTTTCACCTTCACTAGATAACAAAAATGCACCATCGGGCGTGTCGTTCGCCCACCTAATTTGTTTGCAGCGCGCCCTCTCCGCACGTTGTACAGCCCCCTTAATAATTCGGGAATGGCAGTACTTTATATTATAAATACATTTTTATTTAGTAATTGACTTTATTACCGTAATGTTAAATCATACAAAAAGTTATTTTAAAGCTATATGTTTCTCTCGTATGCTCTAGAAGTATACCATAAAAATTACTTTTTTCTAATACTTTGATGGTACTGCGGAGGCTTTGAAATTTAATATATTTCAAAATAATTTTGCATGCGATAGTTTGATCCTTTTTGGCACCTTTTTATAACTATTAGAAAGAATAAAACGGAAAAAGTATATTTCGCTCCACCCTAGTGTTTGTACTACAGCCTGATAGGCGCATCCACGGGCGGTGAATGCTAATGGGTCGTAAAATTTGCGTATATAAAGTAATATAGCAATTCGTGCGAAATCATTCCAAAACCGTTAAAAAATGTTCAAGTTTTACTTCAGCCAACACTCCCGGAGTGCAACTGTTGTTTTTGAAGTAAAGCGATGTTGAACACTATTGTTGGATGGGGGAAAAGCATTTAATTTACGTGAGCGTGACCGACCCGGCGCCGTGATCGTATTTTTTTTACTTTTTAAGTATATAGAATACTCTGAGTTTCTGAAATCTACTAAAAAAACCTAAAAAAAAAGCAAAACCTGTCTGACCCATAAGGAAAAATTTTACGTGCTCATCATAGTAACAATAGTAATTAATTTTAAAATAAACTTTTTTCTCTCGAAAATCGTTTGGCATACACTCATTTACCATACACCGAAACCCATAATTTTGTAAGTCAGAATCATTTTTAGGCATACATTTCATATCCATAATAATCATTAAGTATAACCATCATATCGCAGAAAATTCCCAGCCAGAATCATCTTTTGGCATGCATTTCAACATGCAGCAGGCATGCAGCAAGCATGCAACCAAGCAACATGCAGCAGGCATTCAGCAGGCATGCAGCAAGCAAGCATGCAGCATACAAGCATGCAACATGCAGCAGGCATGGCTTCTGTCACGGCTCCGGCGCTGTTAGGCTCCGGCGGTCCCACGCGAGCTATTCGTCGCAGATGGTTTTACGCCCACCACCGCAGCTTCGGCTTGAAAATGAATAATAAAAACTAAATCCACCTGCTCCTCAGTTCGCGACCCGCCTCGCCCCTCCGCGCCTTCGCGGGTTTAGATTACACTCTAGGGGTAGGGCAGACAAGACTACGTGAAGTCGGTTTTGCAGCGATTCATTTCTGTCACTAACTTTTGTAACAATATGACTTACAAAATTATTTGTATTGAAATTCTGTGATCTTCGTAGTATGCTAAGTCAAATTATGTCAAATAATCGTCGCTCTAATAAACGTTATGCTACACGAAATTAGGCAAAATTGTAACTCGGACAAAGGTAATTATGCCCAATACAATTCTACCATCTTAAAAGTATTCCATTTTAAATTCGGACATAAAAACATTAGGCCAAAAAACAATTATACTAAATATTTTTTATACCTTAACAATGTTCGTTTAAAATAGTTGATGCCAAGTGAGTTATGCGAAATAGGTTTCGGAGCAACAAGTTTCTGCCAGATAGAGGGTACCCATTATAAGCGATGCGACCACGTGCCGCGTCGCCCGCGCATGGATAGCCTACCGCACATGTATTAAGTAACCTCTTTTTGCGAAATAATATTTATTTATAGGGGTTTTTTTTTTAAGTTTAGCCCGACTCTGTGGGCATTAATAGAATCAGTTATCGATACCTAACAATACCTTCACGGATCGGACAGGATTTTCTTTACATACTGTAGTACTTTAGACAGCCTCCGTGGCGTAGCGGTAGCGGACGCGGCCGCTGCGCAAGGTAGCGCGGGTTCGATCCCCGCATAGTGCAAGTATTTGTATGCATGAATATGAATATTTGCACTGGTCTGGTCGTGCCTCGGAAAGCACGTTAAGCCATTGGTCCCGGTTGCCATACGAACATCTAGTGGCAGTCGTTACGGGTCGTTGGAGCCCTCAAAAATCCAAACAATTGGTCTAACTGCAATGCTTCGATATCGCCTTCGGGTTGTGGAGATCAGACGGCAGTCGCTTCACGGAAAATGTCGAAGTTTAGCCATATCAGCAGTTGGTCTGGTAAAACGGACCCCAGACTCCAAAGCTGAAAAGGCTTCCGATGCGGCTGGGATGATGCTGATGATGATGATGACTCTAGAACTTTATATATTAGTTTTCATTTCTGTTCGTCAGTCTCACGAAAGTTTTTTTAAGTTTTTTTTTTTATGAAATAATGACACATAAATCTTATGAAAGCCCGCCGTACCTCCTAACCGTGTTTTAAGACTAGCGATCATTTCTACCTAGGGTTGCCAGATCGCCGGGAAATCCGGGATTGTCCCGGAATCTTGCCTCTTGTCCCGGAATCAGCGGTAAATGTCCCGGATTTTAACTAGCAACGAATTAAATGACGTGGTTGCCTTCCTCCCTGTGTCCCGGATTTGGAATGAGCTTTTTTTTAGACGCTCTTTCCGAGTGTCCCTGTCGACGACCGTCCCGGAATTGGTAAGTTCCTATCTGGCAACCCTATTTCTACCCCAACGTCAGTGTCTTAGTCTGGCTGTATGTGTACTTGAGACACTCAGAAAGTTGTGCGATAATAAAAAAATAATTGTATAGGTACATATATTTTTATTACATCTTTTCAAAGTACTCTCCATCAGCCTCTATACAAAGTTTCATGCGTCTGAACCAGTTTTCGAAACACTTTTTCCAGTCATATTCATTCAAGTACTATTATTATCAAAACAAGTACTATTCATTCACATAGGTTTTTATTTTTTTAGGTTTCCGAATAAAAATAATGTTGTACGGGAAAAGTGGATACGATTTGTCCAGATAGACCTTAGAGAAGAAAATTGGCTTCCGTCTGCTTCGTCGAAATTATGCTCGAAACATTTTAAAAGTGAAGATATCTGCTTTGAAAAGACTGGTCGCTCAAATTTACAATAACAACTTTTTTAGAAAAAAATCGACCGACTTTCAAAAACCACTAATAATAATAATAATAAATAAAAATAATAATAATATAAACTTGTGGATTCTGAGGTACCGTATTATAAGTATGTGCCCGACCCAGTTCTTGAAAATGACCATGTCACGTTGTACTGGGATCGCTCTATCATTACTGACAGGACTATTGTTGCAAATAAGCCTGATATAGTAGTGATAGATCGATTAGCGCACCTCGCAATGATTGTCGATGTTACCATTCCACATGACGGGAATCTCGTGAAAGCTGAGAAAGAGAAAAAAATGAAATATCTCGACTTGGCGCACGAGGTTGTTGACATGTGGAATGTGAACTCGGCTGTCATTGTACCGATTGTCGCATCGGCCAATGGTTTGATAGCCAAGAGACCAACATCTATTGAGGCTCGCGTTAGGCAGTTGGATCAAAGGCCTGATTCAAAAGGCAGTACTCCTCGATACGGCCCGCATCGTGAGGAGGTTCCTGTCTCTGGAGCCCTAACCACCAGTAGCTTGGACCCCGCTCCCGCCATCGGTGGAACACTATTTTTTTTATATTTTTAAATGTTTTTGTATGTTTTTTATATAAATATTTAAAAATGTAAAGCGATATGTAGACACGGAAAAATATAGAGATAATAATAATAATAAAGAGCTAAGACCACGCCTGCCACGTTTGCCCATGCATAACCGAAATAGGGCACTGATTGCTGCTCTGGATGCGCAGTTATCGAATTATTTTGATACCTGCGAGGACCTCACTGATACTCATTCAATTTTGTACTGCGCAGCTGTAGCAGCTTGTCGTGCAGCTCATGTCAAATTTCCTAGTGACTCTAGAGCTACACGACCGAAACCAGTAGTACCAGCTTGGCAGCACAGGATTGAACGTCGTATCGGTGGGGCCAGAGCACTCATCGGTAAACTAATCTGCTTCAGGGAGGGAAATACTCATCCTAGAGTGATGCGCTTTGTGAGGCGGGCATTCTCAGGTACAAATACCAGCCCTCAAAATTATATGGCCCGTGTCACGGAGCGCATCGACTTCCTGAAGCAGAAAGTGTATGCATGGGCGAACCGTATTAGAAGATATTCTTACAAATGGACCTTATGTCGAAGGCATAAGGTTCAATATCGCGTGACATGCAGTGAGTCACTTTTAAGCCCTATTCCTCCAGATCTAGACATTTTCTAGGTACAATAATAAAACGCATTACTAGACTTAGGACGGCCTATCGAATGGTACAGGTCTGTCAACAAAGTGTCGACATCGAAATTTCTAGAAACCCGTTTCCGGGAATTGACCTCGAAGTTATGTGCTATTATTATTACGTCTAGAGGAATCTGGAATGTTCGATCAGCTGGACTATATATAGCACCGTGATGCCGGCACAGAGTCAGTCTACACTCGACTAGCGATACGAAAACAGCGACAGTTAAGAAGCGATCTGTGAGAATACCTACTGCGACAACTGTAACGAGAACTGTGAGTACTACGTGGAGTAACATCTGTACTGTTATTGTGTGTTTACAACACGGACTTCGTGGACATAAAGGAAGACTTCGGTGCAACGTCAGCGACATTCTACTTGTCATTGCCTACAATCGACTGTACCTTCGTTGCCAATAAACTTCGTAACCCTTAACCGGCGCTTAAGTACCCCTAGCCCGTAACAACTGGTGTCAGAAGCGGCATGCCGGTCACGCCAAGGGAAGAGGAAGGAGTTCGTACGCGACGACAAGCAGCGATGGATTTGGCGCGTCAACAGGAAGAATCGCTTGATGTCCCTGCACCCGAAACAGAAGCGGCCGTCGTAACACCTATAAGTGCGCCTACTACCACCAATATTCCCGGAAGCAGGGGATGCGATTTATCGACGTTGCTGGCTCACTTAACGATGCAAATAAAAGGCATAGTGGCAGAATCCCAGGCAAAATCCCAGGCAGAAATCCAGGCACAAATAAGTGTAGCAGAATCCCAAGCAAAATCCCAGTCAGAAACCCAGTCACAAATAAAGGAATCCCAGCAGCTTGTGTTAGAACTTAATGAAAACTGGAAAAAAACCAAAGAAGAGGTTAACGAGCTTAAAATAAAAACAGTACAACAAGATGCCCGTATGGACCAGCAAGATACGCGTATAGATCAGCAAGACGCTCGTATAGACAAACATGATGCGCATTTCGAGAAACTGGATAATACCATCTTGGAGTGTGAGAAAGAAATACAGTTTCTCCATAAAACGGTGCAAAAAGGAGGTATTAAAGGTGTGGTATCGGTACCTAGTGCTGTGCCGACTTTCCAAGTACCTCATTTTGATGGAACAACGTCATGGGTGACCTTCCGACTTCAATTCGAAAAGGTCGCAGAAGGTAACAACTGGGATGACGATCAAGCTCTAACGGCCCTTATGCTTGCTTTGCGTGGTGATGCTGTACGAATCCTCGAGAATATTTCCGGCGATTGCAATACCCCAGCCTGTCTGTTAGAAGCGTTGGAGATTAGATATGGAGAGAAACACCTGGAACATGTCTACAGGGCTCAACTCCGCGAACGGACACAGAAGAGCAGCGAGGGTTTGCAACAATGGGCCACGGAAATAGAACGTATGGTTCGGAAGGCGTATGCATCAACACCGGGATTGATTGGCGCTACTACTCTACGATTATTTACCGATGGGATTCGAGATGCAGAAGTTAGGGCTGCAGTACGTCTGGGCCACGATCAGACCCTGAAGGCAGCTTTGACGCATGCTCTGGAGGTGGAAGCTGTACGTCAAGATGGCCCACAACACGACCGTATTCGAGAAGTGACTGCACAAATAAAAGCCCGACGAGGACCAACTTGCTACGAGTGCGGCGAAAAGGGGCACATTCGAATGGATTGTCCCAGGAAGGCTAAGGGAAGAAGAACTTCTTGGTCACGTGAGGAGGTCGCGGTGATGGCGTGGCGCAAGCGCGGTACGAATGTCGAGCCCGAGCGCCCGCGCGAGCGAGTCGAGTGGCGCGAGCGGAGCGATCGGAGCGGGCACCGCGCGCGACCCGCTGAACGAGAGCGGGAACGCGTCAAGGACCCGGTCCTTGCGAGACCGAGACCGGGAACGTGAACGTCCCGGCAAGCAAGAACACGAGCGCGAGCGGTCGCGCGGAAGGTCGTGAAGTGACGCTGACGCAAGGCGGGACAAGGAAGTCGAGGACGAGGCCCGTAAGAAGAAGCGCCTCGAGAAAAAGGCAAGACGAAAGGACCGCCGTCGCCAGGTTACTTCAGGAAGTAAGGGCCGACATTGTGACAAACAGGAAGAGAACGTACGGATTATCCAGGTGAACGCTTTGGATGAAGACTGGGATAATCAATTATTGAAAGACGCACAAAAGGAAGACAGTTACCTGAAGGCAGTAATCGAGCGGAAGCAACGTGGCCAGAGGCCCGCTTGGAGTGAAATATCGGCACTTAGCCCAACAGTAAAAAGTTACTGGGCTCAATGGGACAGCCTGATAATTGATAATGGAGTTCTCAAGAGGAAATGGGAAGCACCCAGTAGTCAGGAGGTCACCTTACAGATAGTTGTTCCCTGCGATAAAGTCGCGTCAGTGCTAAGACAGGTGCACGACGGAGTATCCAGAGGACATCTAGGAGTAAAGAAAACCCTGGAGAAGGTGAGAAAAAGATTCTATTGGGTGCATTGTCGCGAGGACATAGAGGACTGGTGTAGAAAATGTGTAGCCTGCTCCTCAGTAAAGGGACCGCAAACGAGAGCCAGAGGTCGACTTAAAGTGTACAATGTTGGTGCGCCATGGGAAAGAGTTGCTGTCGATATAGCTGGGCCATTCCCTGTTACTGAAGAAGGGAATAGGTATATCATCGTCATGCAAGACTATTTCAGCAAATGGCCAGAAGCTTTTGCAGTACCTAACCAGGAAGCTCATACAGTCGCCAAAAAACTAGTTCACGAGGTGTTCTGTCGATTTGGCGTTCCCTTGGAGTTACACTCTGACCAGGGTAGAAACTTCGAGTCTTCACTATTTCAAGAGGTTTGCCAACTACTCGAGATACATAAGACTCGTACAACACCGTATCACCCACAGTCAGATGGAATGGTCGAAAGATTCAATCAGACGTTGGAGAATCATTTGGCCAAAGTAGTGGAAGAACACCAAAGGGATTGGGACCAATACATTCCACTCTTTTTAATGTCATACCGCTCAGCAACATATGATAGCACAAACTGCACACCGGCGAAAGTCAAATTCGGCCGAGAAATTAGACTACCCATAGATGCACTAACCGGAACACCTCCCGATACTCCTATCCTAGCCGTCGACTATGTGGCCGACCTGCGGCGTAAATTAGATGGAATACATGAGCTAGTGAGAGAGAATGGTCTGAAAACCAGTGAGAAAATGAAGATCCGATACGACCGCAAAGCTAACGTGCCCGGATTCGAAGAAGGAACTTTGGTATGGTTGCATAATCCCATTAGAAGAAAAGGAAAGAGTCCAAAGTTCCAAGCCAAATGGGAGGGTCCGTACACGATAGTAACCAGAATAAACGATGTCACCTACCGAATTAAGAAAGGACCTAGAGGGAAGCTGAAAATCGTACACGTAGACCGCCTAGCTCGCTATTATGGATCAAATCATGCTCGGGACGAGCATGACTAAGAAGGGGGCAATGTTACAAATGGACCTTATGTCGATGGCATAAGGTTCAATATCGCGTGACATGCAGTGAGTCACTTTTAAGCCCTATTCCTCCAGATCTAGACATTTTCTAGGTACAATAATAAAACGCATTACTAGACTTAGGACGGCCTATCGAATGGTACAGGTCTCAACAGTTTTGTCAACAAAGTGTCGACATCGAAATTTCTAGAAACCCGTTTCCGGGAATTACCGTAGGTACTTCCGAGTGACCTCGAAGTTATGTGCTATTATTATTACGTCTAGAGGAATCTGAAATGTTCGATCAGCTGGACTATATATAGCACCGTGATGCCGGCACAGAGTCGGATATCGATAGATCGTCACGCGCGCATCTAGTATTTACGCTCACGTCGCTAACGTTATTATTTTTACCGAACACCTACACAAAATAGTGAAAGTGCATCAGTGCAGTGAAGTGGGAAGCAGTCGCACGGACCCTCTTACCTGCACCCGGCGTTCCTAACGCCAGGGTCGCGACTACCGCGCGTTCCCAGCGGGATGCCCCAGCCGGGGATTCCGCCCAAACCCCCTCCCCGTGAACAACACCATAGCGGGGGGGAAGAAAATGCCAGAGCCAGGCGAACTACGGTGGCACACCTGGCCTCACCAGCATCACCGTCACCCAAGACACCAGCGACCAAGCTCCGGACACCAGGAGCCCCGCAGACCACAATCCATTCTGTGAAGTACCCGACGTCATCGAGTGCGGGTACTTCAAAAAATACAGCTCATCCGCAGAGTGGGCCTGTAAAGCGGACACCACCACCTTCACCGATGTCCTACGCATCCCCCCTCGCCCCTCGGAGCTCAGCACCAGCGTCACCGTCGTCGAAGTCGCTGGTTTCACCCGGGACGAGCGAATCGGAGGCGTCGTCGGACGGGAGCAGCGACGACGACGACAACGACAACACATACCGAGAGGTAAAAAATGCCAACATTCCCCGGACAACCCGAGCAAGCCTCGAACGCCGAGCACCCAGCGCGTCGCTACCGGACCTGTCCTCGGCCGGTTGCAAAGAGGTAAGGACTTTACTACCTAAAGTCGCCCCCCCTGCCCGCGCAGCTCAACGCCGACAGCGCAGCCCGGACGAGCAGGAAGAAGCGCCGAAGCGACAGTGCAAAGGTGAGTCGCCCCCCAAGACCTTCTCGGAAGCGACGCGCAATCCTGTAGGAGCAACAGGCGCCGCAGCCGCCCCTCCCTCAGCCCCTCCTGGCCGAGCGGAGGAAAAAAATAATCCGACGGTAGACGCAAAATCTACCGACGGAACGGAAAAAACAGCGACGAAAAAAAAGTTGCGCTACCCTCCACTGGTGATGGAGAAACTCCCGCAGTGGGCGCACCATTTTCGCGTCCTCAAAGGAAAACTGGGGCGTGCCCCCAGTGCCAGACCTTTCGGGGAGGGGGTTAAATTCACCCCGCAGACGGACACCGAGTACCGTCTGATACAAAAGTATCTGACGGTACTTGAAAAAGAGGAAAACATCCCCTGGTTTTCCTATTCGCTGCCAGCGGAGCGGAGCCACAAGGTGGCCATAAGGGGGCTGCCTGCGGACACGGCGCCGGCAGACATTGAGGAGGACCTACGCGCGCTGGGGTTCCAGCCGGAGTACGTTCGCGTCATCAAGGCGCGACAAGGACGACCCGGCTGTATTTTCCACGCCGTTCTGAAGAAGACACCGAACCTTCTGCCGGGCATCTATGAGGTAAGGGAGATCCTCTGCATGCCCGGTGTAAGGATCGAGGCGTGGCGTGGCAAGAGGGGGCCTGCACAATGCCACAGATGTCAGCAGTTCAGGCACTCCTCTGAACAATGCCACAGACCGCTCGCTTGCGTCAGGTGCGGCGGGAGCCACGTGGCCAGAGAGTGCCCGCGGCCAAGGGAGGAGCCCGCCACCTGCATCAACTGCGGGGGGGCACACCCCGCAAACCATACCAAATGCCCCGTAATGCGCAAGGAGGTGCGCAACAAGCGAGCGGGCACGGTCGCCATCACCGGCAACACGCGCCGGTCAAATACGGCCGCAGAGAGGCCGTTACAGCCGACGCCGTTAGGGGAAACCCAATCGGCGACCCTGATGGCGGCCGCCAACGACCCACCAGCGCGCAACGCGGCCACCACCTCCTCAGGACGGAGGAGGAAAGGACGCGGCGGCAAAAGGGGAAAGGTCAACACGACCAACGCCGCTGCCAACCCCGCCACTGTCAATGTGACAGTGAATGTACCGCCACAGAAGGGGGCGGGGCCAAAACAGGCTAGAACCGACGACCTCTCCCACCCGCCGACCCAAAGCTCACATACTAATGTGAGTCGGATGGTCCGCGGCCCCGCGCCGAGCAGCTCCGCTCAGGAGAGGCGTAGTCGGCCGCCGCCACCAAAACAAACCAAACAACAAACCACCTTGTCGGCGGGCGCACCCGGGGAAAGACACCCCGGGTCTACAATAATAGAGGCCGCTCTCCGGGTCCTTCAGGACATCCTGCTGGCGCTCAGCAGGGGTCAGGACCCGGTGCCAGTTGTTCTCACCGGCATAACAGACTTGATCATGTTAAACAGACATGTCTAAGCCGGTGAGAATACTTCACTGGAATGCCCGCGGCCTCAGGGAGAAGGTCGTGCCCCTCCGTCCTCTCCTGCAGGAACAGGACATCGACGTGGCGCTCATCAGCGAGACGCTCCTGAGACCTGGGGACACGGTCAAGTTCCCAGGTTATCACGTCTACCAGAAGGATGGGCAATACAACGAGACCAACAGCCAGCGACACAGGATCTCCCAAGGCCTGGTGGTGCTGGTGAAGCGAAGAGTCGTCCACCAGGAGCTACCGCCCCCAACACTCAGCAGCATCTCAGCGCTGGGTGTGCAGCTGCATGTCGCCGGCAGGCACGTGTGTATGTACGCGGCATACAAGCAGCCAAAGAAACCGCTCAACACAAGCGACATACACACGCTGCTAGCCTCACCACATCCTACCATCATCGCCGGCGACCTTAATTGTAAGCACCCGGCGTGGAACAGCGGAACCATTAACCAGGGGGGCCGACGACTCTTCGCCGACGCGGAGGCCAAAGGATACGACGTGTCCGGACCGGAGACGCCGACCCACTACCCAGACAACGTAGCACACACACCCGATGTGCTGGACATCGTCGTACACCAGGGCCTCACCTGCCAGATCGCGCAGGAGGTGCTGGACGACGAGCTGAAGTCCGACCACCAGCCAGTGCTCGTCCGCCTGACTGACCACACCCCCAGAGTTGCCCATCCGGCGCCACGTCGACACACGGACTGGGACAAATTCAGGAAGGTAATGGAGGCCACCACGCCCACTCGGCCCGTCGCCGACGCCTTGGACGTGAACGAGTTGGCTGAGGGGCTCACCGCCTGCATCAAGAGCGCCTTGGAAGCGGCGACATGCACATCCACCGCGTCACAGGGGCGCTACCAGAAGCTCCCCGCACACATCGCCAACATGATCGCCGACAAGAGGCGTCTGCGCAGGCGGTGGCAACAAACAAGATGCCCCACTATTAAGAACCAGCTCAATCGTGTCGCGGACAAGGTCAAGGCCGAGCTACACGCGCACGCATCGGAGAGCTGGGAGTACATTATAGACTCGGCAGACGGCGACTGGGCGTCGGTACACCGGCTGTGCCGACGCCTAAAGAATACCCCAGCCCCGGTGCGCCCGCTACGCAACAGCGACGGGGCGCTACGCTACACGGCGGCCGACCGGGCCGAAATATTCGCCGAGCACCTGGAGCGTCAGTTCACGCCGAACCCGACAGACGCCCTGGACCATGTCGCAGCAGTGGAGTAACACCTTGGAGAGTACTTCAAGACGCCGGTAGCTCCAGACGAAGACCCCATAGTTTTCTCCCCGGGCCAAGTACTGGGGGCAATAAGGCGCACCAAGCCCAGAAAGGCACCCGGTGCGGACGGAATTACAAACACCGCCCTCCGACACCTGTCACCAAAATCGGTGGCGGCAATAGCGCGCCTATATAACGGCATACTCCGCACCGGAACCTTCCCCAACTGCTGGAAGCAGGGGAAGGTGATCATGTTGCCCAAGCCCGGGAAGAACGTCTCAAAGCCGGAAAGCTACCGGCCGATCACGCTCCTCTCCACAACCTCCAAGGTGTTTGAGGCACTCCTGCTGCAACACCTGCTGCCGCACACCACGCCCCGCCCGGAACAATTTGGCTTCCGGGCGGAACACAGTACGACGCTCCAGTTGTCGAGGGTACTGCACACACTCACCGCGGCCATGAACAAGAGGGAGTACGCCGCTGCAGTATTCCTCGACATGGAAAAGGCATTTGACCGGGTCTGGCACGCCGGCCTTATTTACAAGCTGACCAAGACCACCGCGCCTCGTCGCTTGATACAGGTGGTCTCCTCCTTCCTGAAAGACAGGACATTTAAGGTTTCGGTGGAGAACGTGTCATCGAGCGCGCGCCCCATTGGAGCGGGCGTGCCGCAGGGAAGCTGCGTCTCGCCTGCGTTGTACTCGGTATACACCGACGACATCCCCGCCACGCACACTGCAACCCTCGCGCTGTACGCAGATGACGCCGCGTACATCACCACGTCGCTGTCGGCCAACCACGCGGCCATCAAAATGCAGCGCGTTCTGGACGACCTCCCCGACTGGCTCAGCAAGTGGAGACTGTCGGTGAACGCAGGTAAGACGCAGGCTATGATCGTCACGGCACGAGGCGGACTTCATCCACCGAACCTTCGGCTCATGGGGACCGAGGTCGAGTGGACCAGGACCGCCAAATACCTGGGGGTCACACTCGACAGCCGGCTCACCATGGGCCCGCAAGTCTGCGACACCGTCGCGCGGGTTAAGGTAAGTAGAAACCTTCTACGCCCGGTGCTCTCGTCACGCCTCTCCACGCGAGTCAAGCTGGGGATCTACAAGACCTACGTGCGGACGCAGCTTACATACGCTGCCCCGGCTTGGCTCGCCCTCACGGCCGAGACGCACAGAGAGAAGCTCCGGACGCAGCAGAACATCACGCTGCGTCAGATCGTCCAAGCTCCCCGGTACGTGAGGAACTCGGTAATTAGCAGGGACCTGCGTGTCGAGAGCATCGATGACTTCGTCGTCCGCCTGGCGAAGGGGATGTTCTCGCGTGCCAGCACCTCCGAGCTCCACCACATTAAGGACATTGCGCCCTGGCACGCGAGGCCTCCCGATAAGAAGAGATTCCCGCGCGACCTCATAGCAGACGTCGCGCTACCGGATTCGACACCCGGGTAGGTCACAAACACATACACACGTGACCTACTCAGACAAGGATAGACACTATTCACTCGCAACACGACGCCGCCGTGCGCATTTGCGGACTGTATTTATATAGGCGCTATGCGCGCGACGAACACACATGCACTACTCCACAAGCAGGCACACACTCAGAATACCGTACGAGCGGTGAACACACACCTACAAACCGCTCGTAACACACACTACCCCCCGTACCCTCGCAGCCTACTGTACATAGCTGGTTGAGCTGTTAGGGGGTCGGGGTAATCACCCGCTGTAGCGGAGCGCCAACCAAAGCCGACGCCCGGTCGCTGATCGACTCTTGCTGGGCCTTCACGGGGGCAACCCGTGATCCAACCTGGTAGGGGTCTGATCGCACGGGCGTCGTGAAACACTTCAGGCGCTCCTACAGCCACACACAACAAAGCACACCGTCCACCGCCGGAGGGAAGGCACACCCTCGCGGCGTCGGCCTAGGTGTGCGAAGATTGAAGAACAGCACCCCTAGGGTGCACCCCAAGGACGGGTCTCCATTTTTGGAGGCCGAGAGACCGACCCCACGGTCATGGGGCCATTAAGGAGCCCCCAAACCGTCTCCTCGCGCCCCCAACTCGGGGTCGCAGAGAGGACCACGAAGCACAGAGTCAGTCTACACTCGACTAGCGATACGAAAACAGCGACAGTTAAGAAGCGATCTTTGAGAATACCTACTGCGACAACTGTAACGAGAACTGTGAGTACTACGTGGAGTAACATCTGTACTGTTATTGTGTGTTTACAACACGGACTTCGTGGACATAAGGGAAGACTTCGGTGCAACGTCAGCGACATTCTACTTGTCATTGCCTACAATCGACTGTACCTTCGTTGCCAATAAACTTCGTAAGCCTTAACCGGCGTTTAAGTACCCCTAGCCCGTAACAATATAAGCGACGAGTGGAACGGTACACCCAGAATCGCACCTTCCAAAGCAATGAAAGGAGGGTTTATAGGGACTGGGAACGACCAGAACAATACACCTGACCATGACGCGAGTCAAGCATAGACCTGGTAAAATATATAAATATAATTATAAGTCTTTCAGTTTCCTGAAAATCATATTTGCAATATACTGGACACTGCCAAGTCTACTAAGGTAAATTTAATAGTGGAAAAATATATGAAAAAAATATTCAACATGTCAATTTTATTTGTATTTGATGAAAATACAAACAAAAGAAAATACTGCCTAAATAAAATAAATAAATAATTATAATTGCATAAGTTAAGTAAAAAATGCTATGCAATATCTTTACCGCGGCAGTCCCCGAGTGCTACACGTCTTTTATTTTGAATATTTTTTTTTAACATTTATGGATGGAAATGTGTATATAAACAGACAAGAAAAATAAAACTTAATAAAGTTACAGAGTTGATACTTAGGAAAATAGAAATGAAGATGTAGACAGCGTGTTAAAAGTAAAGGACAAAGGAAAAAATAATACATAAATTCAAAACAATTTTCAAAACAAAAATTGTGAGAATATATGTACTAATAAAATACATACAGAAAACATATTTCTAAAATAAATACCACGAGAACCACTAAAATGATTACATACACAAAATAAATACGTAAGCTAGCTAAGCTGATTGTCAAAAGCTTGTATTCATTGAGTTATGTCGTTTCCTCGATGGTAGGCCCAAACATCGGCTACCGGCAGAAGTTACCACCCACCAGACAAAGTTTTGCCGCAAAACGATCCGTCGTGTTCCGGTATGATGTCTGGTGAAGCCGTACGGAGGACGGGTCTGAGCAGTTGTTGCGATGTGTTTCTTTTTTTATCTTTGATTTTTGGGATTAAGAAGAAATCACACGGTGCTAGGTCAGGGCTGTAAGGAGGGTGACCCAGGAGTTTGATCGGTGTACTGTCCAGAAAGACCCTCGTTTTGAATGAAGGTTTTGAATTTGGAACGTACCTATTATTAGTTACTAGCTGTTGCCCGCGACTTCGTCCGCGTAGACTTCAGTTTATAGCGTGCGGTGGTTCCCATTTCCGGGGGAATGCCAAGATAAATGCCTACATTACTGCAAACATCCTCCCACATTTCAAGACTCACTCTAATCATGCCGTTACTGTCAGTTGACATGCCGTCAACTCCGATTATTAAAAGAGGAGCTGCATATTGCATATACCCGAGCATATATTGCATATAGCCGAGTTGATATAAAATAATGGAAGCAATATGTACTTCTGCGTTAGCTCCCGTTTTCACAACATTTTTTTTTTTGCTCTGCTCCTATTGATCATAGCGGGATGTTATATAGCCTAAAGCCTTCCTGAATTAATAGGCTATCCAAAGCAAAAAGAAGTTTTCAAATCGGACCAGTACTTCCCGAGATTAGCGCGCACAAACAAACAAACAAACTCTTCAGTTTAAATATTAGTATAGATAAATAATAATATTTTTTTAAATAAATTATAGCTGGCCAGTTTCTCATACATAAAAACTTTTTGTCGCAATACTTTCTGAGTGACCTGGTATGTGAATTTAAATGTTTGTAAACGCATACACGATACAGGAAAAATCCTAGTGTTGGACAACGTATTTATAAAAAATGTAAACCAACTACAGATGCTCCAAGTTCACCCAAGACAAACATAGTAGCACTTTAATCTCACCTCAATTACCCAATTCAAATGCACAAAGAGCAACAAGAACAGGGCACTGACATAGTTACAGTGACTCAACGTGCTCAACGTGCCCTCACCACTGTCTAGTAATTTTGGTTTTCAATTAAGATTAAAGCTTCTAACGTAAACCTTAGGTTCAGTTCCACTCCATTGATACAAGAAAGTGTTATAAGTATTGACGTCTAAAGAGTGCCGGAATCCCGCGAGTCACAAACATATTATGTAGTTTAAGTTTAAAGGGCTTCATTATTTGCACTCTCATCACACATTCTGAAAAAAAAAAAAAAAAGAAAACAGAAAGGAATTCAGCCCAGTATAGTCTCACTCGAAGACAAGATCATAGTAGATAAAAATAACAGAAAATCTGGTGAATACAGTATTTGCGTAAGTTCTTAATCGCTCATCCTAGCAGTCGGGAAGACGGCACGCCCCAAGAGTTTTGTCAACACGCTAAGCCTCTCCGCAACTCGTCACAATAGTCACTATCAACCTCAAACCCTCGAGACCCTCTCAAACTAAATGTTTTTTATACTTACTACTAGCTGGGTAGATAGGTAGACACTGAGATAGTTTAAGACATAAATCGTATTCCATTTTTATATGAATATTAGAGTGGAGATTTTCGTTACTCACCACAGTAGCTATAGGGATTTTACAGCCCGCAAACTGATTTGTAAAATGATATTGTTGGGCGGGATTAAATCTTTTTCCTGTAATGATTGCTGTAGTAACATTGTGCGTATTACAACCAATTTCTAATATCATTATACTCACAGTGGGCATTCTGCGAGAGGCTGGGGGTGTTGTATTGAAAGACAGAATTGGGAGATGAACAAGTTAAGAAAGATCCTTCCCCTCGTTTGCTAAAGCTGAAGAATTTGTTTGTTTGTTTGAACGCGCTTATCTCGGGAACTACTGGTCCGATTTGAAATATTCTTTTTGCGTTGCATAGCTCATTAATCCAGGAAGGCCTTAAACTATCTAACATCACGCTGCGACCAATAAGAGCGGAGCACATAAAAAAATAAACATATCGAAACCTACTCGTGTGAAACCGCTTGGCGCAGCTAGTGCACTATAAATTCTTAATTTGCACTTCTCCTAACTTACATTACAGGTTTTGAGTTGAGTAGGTCGATAAATAAAGTGCTTATGTTTTAACATAAGCACTTTATTTATCGGTGGTTCAACCATGGTTATTACTTTAAAACTTTTTAATTTTGGATCTAGGAATTGCCACCAACCACTTTCATTTACAATATTTTACAAATTCCTTCGTAATGTTGACGTAGTCCTTTTTCTTTTACGACACTGGCCGATCGAAACGTTTTGGTTCTGAGACTAGACTCTTCATAACACTGGCGAATTGTAATGTAAGGCTAATTCCTCGCAGCATTTTTCAGAAACCAGTCCCTTCTACGAGTAGCGTCCCTCCTTTTTCCACGGTGACGTTCTAATTATAATGACATCCTCCTGCAGCCTTTTTTGTGTGGGCGGGAAATTATCAAATGACCTCTCTCATTCTGGGTGGAACGGAAGGGCTTAACAGACTTTTACTGACTAAAACCCACCAGTGTTCCTTTATTTGCCTGTGCGCCAGGACCATGGTTTCTCATCGCTTTATAACACCTACTATAAATCGGCCAGTACTGATTAAAGTGTGAACGCCTGTACTAATAATTGAGGCAACCTAACACATGGCCGTGTATCACTACATATTATAAAACAAAGTCACTTTCTTTTTCCCTATGTCCCCTTGAATGATTAAATCTTTAAAAAAACGCAACTTATTTTGATAAAGTTTTTTTTAGTACATAGAGTGATTCAAGAGGACGGTTTATATGTACAATGATATCCATTACATTGTAAGGAAATACTATTATTTTTGAGGTTTCTAATGTGATGTCGTAAATAATTAATTTTTTTCGCGTTTGCAGTGAAACGCTGGCTGACTGTACGATATTTATCAAAAGAATGTACTAAATATTGTACACATTGAAAAGGTCTACAGAAAAGTCCACGATGGTATATGTCTATCTCTTATGGATATCCCACAATATTTTTTTTTGACATTTACTTTGTATGACAAAATCTGGCTAATGTTCGCAGCGATTTTGACCAATACAGCATTAATCCTTATCCAATTTAACACCTTAAATAAATTGTTGATTTAATATAGATCTATATCACCCCTTACAGCATATGATTTAAATGAATATTTTTGAAAATAATTATTACAGATTTAAAAATTGCGGGGCGCTGCGTTCCGTCCGGAGTAGTGGGAGCGGCGGGCCGCTTTTTTTTATACAACGTTAACTGCAGTTTTCTGTAGTGTATTTAGTATCAGCATTGCACCCGTGCGAAGCCGGGGCGGGTCGCTAGTTTAGAATATATTCGGCTCGTTGTTCATGACACCCTCCGTCGTATTTGGTACTGTCGATAGTGTGCTCCTGAG
Source organism: Sesamia nonagrioides (assembly GCA_017933935.1). Taxonomy (NCBI): domain Eukaryota; kingdom Metazoa; phylum Arthropoda; class Insecta; order Lepidoptera; family Noctuidae; genus Sesamia; species Sesamia nonagrioides. Next base: position 148,593 of record JADWQK010000626.1, on the reverse strand, counting down.
TTGTAGAATACCATAATAAATAATTGTTTAGTATTGTTGTATACTTAATCATACAACATATGTAACTCAATGAATACAAGGTATTGACGCTGAGGTTAGGTAGCTTAGCTTACGTATTTATTTTGAGTAAGTAATAATTTTTGTGCATCACAGAATACATCTACCTACCAAGTTTCAACAGTATAGCACTTGCAGTTTCGGAAAAAAATGGCTGTGACATACGGACGGACAGACAGACATGATGAATCTATAAGGGTTCCGTTTTTTTGCCATTTGCCTACGGAACCCTAAAATGGTCTGACTAACCTAAGTACAATATAAACTAAAATAATATAAATATAGCATCGAAATACGCAACGTATCGTTGAATTTTAGTTTCTTTAAATAATAAACGTATTTTGATCTTATATTGACTATTTATTGATTTTAAATGGATTGATTTTGATCCCGTGATTTTTATTATCTGAGAATTGTGATTATGTTTTTTTATTTATGTTATCGTAATGTTTCTTTTAAAGTTTACAAGTTGTAAATTTTTAATAAAAATTGTTAAAGATACAATTTATTTAATTTAAATTGCGTAAAAAAGGAGTTTTAGGTCCGTATTCCAGAAGGAAACCCAAGCATTGATCTCTGCTTAAGCATTACTTAAAACTAGTTTCAACCAATCAAATGGCTTGAAACGAGACTTAAGTAGAGCTTGAGTTTTGAGTGACGTTCTGTAATACGGACCTTAGAGTTCCAAAAAGTAACAACAACACGTTTTTAATTTAAAGCTGCAATTTTTATCAATATGTAGGATATTCCGAACTAGGAAAAAAAACACGCCCCTTAGGGTTTCCTTGTTCGTATGGGCTTGTTTTCCATGGCAAACTGTAGAAAGAAATAACGAGAATCTTGTAAATATCTTGGACTAGAAACTACTTCATCATTGTAAAGGCTGCATTAAAAAAACAACGTTGTCTAGTGTTTAAAATGGACTCAAATGGCAATTTCTACAAGCATCAGTCAAATAAATTATGAAGGGACAAATTAAACAACCAGGCCCTGATACGTATGAATTTTAATTTCCTAATTATGCTTGCATACAGTTTACTTGGGCCATAAGATATTCAGCCCTAAGGGTTGAATGGATTTCCCTCCGATGCATCATCCCTTGTGTCACACATGTATACAATTGTATATGTTTATGCAAGGGTGAAATGTTCACGCATGCGCCTCAAGGGGGTGACAGCGGTTCGCGCACTAGGGAGAGACATGCGCACAGCTAGCCTCGTCCCCCGTACTCGGTCGATACGATTGCGGGGGGCTGGTCGCGCATGCGGTACCCTCTCGTCCCAACAATCAGGTGTAAAGCGACATGGCTGATAGCGAATTTGAAGAATTTCGCCGTGTTTTCGATAGATTACCACAACACATAAAGGCCCCAACGCCGTTTTACTCGTAAGTACACCTTTTTATATACTTTCCATAACTGTACATAGCGATCCTCCTAAGAAATCGTATTCCATTCCAACTAATTTGTCACGTGAGTTCGGAATAAAGGAGACGCATTTTCTTTTTAACGATCAAATTTAAACGAAATAAAGCGAAGTGCGGCTTTAAAGTTATATTATCATTTATTTGTTTACTATTTCAGATTAGTGCCAAATGTGGGATTGGAAGATGAGTCCCCATCGTCCAAGAGTGAGTGTTCGCCGGAGGAGGACACCAAAGAAGATATGCATCCATGTATGGTGGATGGGACGGCAACCACAACAGTAAAAGATGATGTCGTATCACCACCAGCCCAGCCAGACATAACTGAAACGCAGCGGAGCCCACAGCATTACTCATTTACGAACGGCGAACGCAAAAGGAGAAAGCTTCCAGAGATTCCAAAGAACCGGAAATGTGAGTAAATAGCTTCTTCTTTCTGATTTTCATTTTCCCATTGTTTATTGTTAAAGAAAGGTCATCAGTTCATTTACATATATAGGCTTGCGTCGTACTCGTATGCGTATAGTATCATCTGCAATAGCGCCTTTGCAATTGTTTTTGATATTTAATATTTATTTTCTATTATTACTGCTGGCGTTTTTGATAAAGTTCAAATAAATAATATCGCCATTTTATATTAAAAGAATCGATGTTAATAAAAGGGAAATGTATTTTAAGAATACCGTTATAAATCATTATCAAAAGGAAAACAAAAACCATCTATAATTGCCGTATTTTGACGTCCTCCGTGGCGCAGCGGTCCACACGCTTGCCTGCGAAGTGGAGGCCCCGGGTTCGATCCCCGGCCAGGTCATAATGGAAAACGAACTTTGGCCTGGGTCTTGGATGTTTATCTATACAACGTGTAACATAAAAGGTATACAACGTGTAACATAAAGGGTATATACATAACAAAGGCATGGCATCTTTACATGATATCAAACGATATTGGAAGGGTTTTTTAATCCTATCTCTTTATGTTAGGAAGTTATGAGGAAAAACACCGCCTGTGATAGGTTACTATCATACTAGTCGCAAAGAGATATTGAAGACATTTATCGGATTTTGGCAAGTAACGTGACGGGTAACGAGTAGTTATTAACGTATGTAGTGTGCTGCCACGTTTGTTATGATTTTATTTTAAGAAACACACGAAACCGAAAATTTGGTACTAATTTTTTGAGTATTTTATTTTGAGTTGAAACCCTTCCGATATCGTTTGATATCATCTAAAGATGCCATGCCCTTGGTATGTATATACCCTTTTTGTTACACGTTGTATACATAACAAGGGCATGGCATCTTTACACAATATCAATCGATATTGGAAGGGTTTTTTAATCCTATTTCTTTATATTAGGAAGTTATGAGGAAAAACACCGCCTGTAATAGGCTACTACCATACTAGGCGCATAGAATTATTGAAGACATTTATCGGATTTTGCCAAGTAATGTGACGTGTTACGAGTAGTTATTAACGTATGCAGTGTAGTGCCACGTTCGTTATGATTTAATTTTAAGAAACACACGAAATCGAAAATTTGGTATCAATTTTTTTAGTATTTTATTTTGAGTTGAAACCCGTCCCATATCGTTTGATATCATCTAAAGATGCCATGCCCTTGGTATGTATATACCCTTTATGTTACACGTTGTATATGTATCTATTATAAATATAGTATCGTTGAGTTAGTATCCCATAACACAAGTCTCGAACATACTTTGGGGCTAGCTCAATTTGTGTGATTTGTCCGTATATATTTATTAATTTATAATTGTTAGAATTCCTTATTTTGAATGGGCAACGACAGTATTTCTACAAACTACATTTAGACTCCATATTTTGGGAATAATTGATGCTTACCTGTTCCTTTTAGTACAAAATTCTAAGTTCGCACAGCATTTATAATAAAATATCTATCGTCTATTTTACGTTAATAGTTTGCCGTTTTTCATTATTAACGTTTTGGAGATACAAATTATAGATCAGTCATTCATGCCATTGAGACCAAATTAATTATCCATTCATTGTAAAGAATTGATTTCTTGTTTGTTTTTTATTGTTCGATTTTCATTTTGTAAGTTTTTTCTGAACTTTGATACCGTAATCCAAATATATATGGTAAACAGAGACTACCAACTCAAATTCATAGTAGTTATTATATTCTAATCTAACACAATTTCACATTGCAAATATACTAAACTCTCTGAATGAAACCATCCTATGTACCCACATACTGATACATATTTGGTTTTAAGAAGTGGCTCAGCAAGCCCGATCTTAAACGCCATGCTTCCACTTTATACAACGTGTAACAAAAAGGGTATATACATACCAAGGGCAAGGCATCTTTAGATGATATCAAACGATATCGGAAGGGTTTCAACTCAAAATAAAATACTCAAAAATTGGTACCAAATTTTCGGTATCGTGTGTTTCTTAAAATCAAATCGTAACAAACGTAGCAGCACACGTTAATAACTACTCGTTATCCGTCACGTTACTTACCAAAATCCGATAAATGTCTTCAATATGTCTGTGCGACTAGTATGATAGTAGCCTATCACAGGCGGTGTTTTTCCTCATAACTTCCTAACATAAAGAGATAGGATTAGAACATCATAATTAGACAAACGACAGGAAGATTCCGTTAGCAGTGAAATTTGTTTATGACTGTACTCACCCTGTATTGACATCATCATCAGTGATTTTTTAAATCAAAAGCTACTGATGACGTTTTCAATATTTCCAGCAAAAATACTAACATGCAGTCAGCCAGCGTCCCTAGCAGACGAACTCGGGGCTCTCACCGGTCTCCTGCTCAGGCCGGGATGTCATACGAAACCACTCCTTGTGCTCAAATGCGGGTACCTTCTAGACGAAGATTCTAGCCCAGATTCTGAGAGACTGCAAAGCCTAGGTGATGTAGACAGCGGACACAGTACTGCTCATTCGCCGATCGACACAGGGCCGAAGAGTATATCACCAACACCGCTGCAGCAGAATGGTTAGTGCATTCAGTTAATTTTTATGTTAATCTCTGGTGAGAGAGTATTACCTTCTGTTCTTGTTTTAGAACGACCTATTTCAAGCAGTAGACTGTAATGAGCTATACGAAACTTAACAGAATTCACTAGACCACAGTGTCTCTTGCTTGAAACTCAAATTATCTTTCCTTTACTAACAAAGGACTGAAATTCACAATCCACTGCCAAAAATAGGTTTTTCCAAGACACACCACAAGGCCGGTTTCTTCAAAATCCGCGTTTTACCAACAACAACAAACTGATAAAGATTCTTCAGGTGAGTGAGATTATTTAATTAATATTTAGAAACTTACTGGACACATTACTGAGTTTTACTAATTTAATTGTAAGAACGGCAAGCAAATCAAAATCTAATTAAAATCAAAAGTCATTTATTCAAATTAGGCTTAGAATCAGCACTTTTTGAACGTCAATATTACATAAGACAATCCCCCAAAACGCCCACCCATCGACACTTCCTAGTGCTTTAGCTGGGAAGAAGAAGTAGCGGAACAAACTCACCAGTAGCACAGCTGTCTGTTCATTTAAAATAAAAAAAAAACATGTAACTATATACAATACTATGTAGGTACAGTAATGAACACAAGAAAACACAGCAACGATGAAATTATTTACCATATGCCAGCTGGCCATGCCAAAATACCAGCAAAGCAACCGAAAAAATTAAATATCATTAAAATGGAAACGTAAATAAGTAAAAACTTATTACCTAAATAAAAGCCCCAGGTATAAAGGGCGCGACAGCTCACATATTTATGCATTGTAAATAAGTAAATTATATGAACTGGTATAAAGTGTCTGTAAGCTAATTCTGGAGAAAGAACACAAACATTGTCCCAAGTTAATCAGAGCGACCAGCTATGCTTATCAATCAATATTAAAAGAATCCTACAAAATGTTCAAAATGGTTACATATTTACTTAATATAAATAGTAGATTAGTAGTCAAGGGCTGTGAGGCATCAATTGCAGCCCGGGAAATTTAGGCGCGCGAGCGCAGCGAGGGCACCTGTAGTTCGAGGGTGCAATGATGCTTACACCCTAGCTAACTACTCTGCTTTACATCTCGATTGCGAGGTAAGTAGAATAAAAAACCGGAATTACAAGAATAAAATATTGTTAATTGCTGCTTCACCTTCCATTTTCATTGAATTGAGAGTGCAGCTTATATCTTCATCACTTGTTGAACTCATGTTTTTACCTAATTAGCACGTAGTTATAAAAAAATCCCAAAAACAAACAATATATTTTAAAGTAAAAGCTTTCTATTCCCGCCTTTTATCGTCTTTTTTTAAAATATTTTTTCAAGAACTACATAAATTGAGCTTCGCCGTTCGATATTTAAAATTGATGACTATTATACTCATACGAAGAAAAGGCTGAATTGTGAAGCGACCTCTTTTGTCATGGGGCAAAAAGTGAAGTTTTTTTTTAATCACTTACCGCCCTAGAGCTTTTCTGGCTATATTATCACCCTAGGGCGCTAATTGGTCACTTCCAAGCCCCATTCGGGGGTAACAAGGACCTACTTACCGAACATGAGAGATGTAAAATTAATTTAAACATCGTCCGAACTTTCTAAAATTCTCATGTAGTCAATGTGATCTAGGTATTAGAGTTGCATATTTAAATAATAATAAATTTAAAATACCCCTCTTAAAATAAATAGCAATATATTTTACTCTATCATTTTTAGACCTTACATATCCTCCAATACTAATTGTAGAAATGATAAGAGGTGAGAAAAGGATGTCTACTTACATTTATCTTTCACTAACCTATTTATCTAGGTTAATGAACCATGTTAACCTAAATGATCCATAACAACTGACTTTATCTAATACATCACTATCACTCTAGGTTTTAATTTTTACAGGTCTTTTGATGATAACACATTTAGGGAACATAACGATTATCTAGCTTTCATAGAACGATTATATAACTTTCATAGGTACGAAGCGTGGGCAGTCAATCATAACTACAAATAAAACGTACGAAACGTACGTAGGTATAAAATATGAAAAGAAAACCGTGTCCGATCCGTGAAGGTATTGTTAGGTATCGATTTCTGATTCTACTAATGACTACAAAGCCGGGCTAAACCTAAAAAAAAAGTCCCTCTAAGAAAAAAAAATTATTTCGCAAAAAGAGGTAACTTAAAACATGTGTGGTAGGCCATCCAGGCGCGGGCGAAGAGGGGCGGGGCACACGGCACGCGGTCGCATCGCTATTCGCTCAGAATTATACCGTCAAAAATAATGTTGTCACGGGTCGGACAGGGTTTTCTTAACATATTGTATAATATTTTTTTTCTGTATGCGACTTGCATACACGTTTTATTACATTTAGTTTATAAAATATTCCATGCGCTAGTGTTCTTTTATCAATACTTCATACGATTCGCCTATACAAAAACTATTATTAGGTATATCTATAAAAATGTAGATTCGCCCGTTCTGGGCGAGAATTCTCGAAAATCGACTTATGTTACTTCAGATACACTAGTATGTAGGCATTTTAAATGCGTAACCTAGCTATGAGTTCTCACTGTAACGAGTGAATATGAACATGAGATATTACGCCAAAAGAAGGAATAGGTATGTCATTAAAATCTGATCGTATGTATTGATCCATTTCTGAATGTATTGAAATCATTTAAACACTAATTATTCAAAGACTATAAACTATTAATAATATTCAAAAGACGAAACGTCAAGGATTAAGCCTTATCTAATTCGCGGTGGTTTTATGATATATTTTAAATATTTATTATGCAGACATGTACCAGATGTTTACTATTACTTTTATTTAATTAAAAACTCAATATAGCAAAGTCACACATAAACGAGTTATCCACCTGTATACGTAGGTGCATTTACAAACATTTAAACTCACACACAAACAACTAAACCTCGAACAACTGCCTGTAAGCCATACAAATATGTAGTTGTTCCGTGCGGGAATCGAAGACGTAACACGCAGCCAACAGTCGATCGCTCAACCACAGCGCCAACCGTGTCATCAAATGCAACTATTGCACTTAGTTCGCGTGTTGTATTCATGTGTTTGCAATAACGCAATATATCAACGTATGATAAAAATAATTGATAGGGACGGTTCTCTATCAATTATTTTTATCATTCCCACTATTATAATTCTCATTCTTTACTTCCAGTATCTCCAGCTTCAAGTTGCAGCATCACCGGACTCAACTTTGTAGGGAATATGACAAATATTCCCCACAGTCAGCTTGAAATGCTTGAAGCTACACACAGAGGCCTACATAAGTTTAACCCTAGACATCACGACGAAATTGAAGTGGAAATTGGTGACCCTATTTATGTCCAGAAGGAAGCTGAAGATTTGTGGTGTGAAGGTAATGTTGATGATTGAAGCAACAGAATGTAACTTTAAAAGCTTCACAGCCGTCTTTATGAGAGCGAAGTCCGTAACATAAAAATTCTAAACCGAACAGTTCTAAAAATAAACATACTTTATGAAGTGTTGCAGTTGCTCACGAATATATTATAAATTTTTCAGGAGTCAATCTCAGAACAGGCCAACAAGGAATCTTCCCGTCAGCCTATGCGGTAGACATGGATTACAATGACTTTGATCCGGCAAATGCTAAAGACAAAAAAGAACGATATCTGTTAGCGTAAGTTATTTTATTATTATAAGATCAAAGGTGGTTGAGTGGTATCGGTCGCGATTTCCAAGTTGCTTTCACTTTGTGTAAATTATTCCGTCTACAACTGCTCTTAAAACGGTGGAGGAAAACATTGTAAGGAAACTAAATGTCCTAGAGGCAAAACCTTTGAAGACATGTAACATCTATTAACAGTATCAACCCACACTGAACCAGAGTGGTAGATTACGGCCCACTTCCTTTCACCGAGAGGAGACCTGTATCCCAGCAGTGGGAACATTAAAGGCTGATTATATATTATTTTTGTAAATTTATTGTTGTAAATATTTTCCCTAACCTTTTTTCTGCACTATCTGAAAGATGGGCTCGAGGCTCCCATAATAGCAGCATTAGTGCGAGCATTCCTACTGTTATAGAGTTAATTGTTTAGTCAAGAGCACAAGTACACTTAGCTTTATTACAAACAATTTACTGCTTTATATATGAATGAAATTGAATGTTGTTACGAACATAATATTTTCGAACCATTGGTTTTTGTAATGTGTCTTATTTCTTGGTAGTTATCGTTATTTCACACAAATATAGATATTGAAAGTTTCCATGGGATTGGCATGTTAGTGCTCGTGCTTTATAATTATGTAGTTGCTCATACAATTCAGTGTCCTTTAGATGCAATAAAAATGCACTGAGTTAAAAAAAGCAGACATGCGCTACTCGGATTCGCGTACATTTGGATCCTTACCAGTGTATACACTTAGTAAAGCGGCAACAGAAATTCATCGTCTGTGAAAATGTCAATAGTTTAGCTATCGCTGTTCATGTGACTGCAAGCCTGAGAGTGATAAGAGGAAAAGGTTCCGTTTTGATCCTTTGCGTCCGTACACAAATGGTCAAAACGGAATTCCGGGTTCCGTAACCCTCCAAATAATAATATTCATCATCATCATCATCAGTCTCTTCTCGTCCACTGCTGGACATAGGCCTCCTCCATGGCACGCCAACAAGCTCGATCCTGAGCAGTTCTCCGCCAGCCACTACCAGCCACCTTTTTGATGTCGTCGCTCCATCTCGCCCGAGGGCGAATAATAATAATAATAATAACAACTATGTCAACACCGAAAACGTCAACATCAAATTTTTATCGGTATCAAATTTATTATTTTAAATCAGTTTTTCAATTCCATATGGTGAAATATTTAACAGAAAACTCAAGCCCAAAACTATAATAATTTAAAAGTTTACGTAAAAAAGTCTCTTTAAACAATGGAGTTCTTTTATAATCGAACAAAACCGAACCGTTACAGCTGACATCTGTCATGTCACCGTGGACAATACAAAACCAAGAAAAGAAAAATGTTTATTAAGAATTTGCAATGTTGACAAGATCTGCCGCTCGACGTGCACGCCCACCATCTCCGGACTCGTTGCTCGGCTCCGCCTCGTCGCCGCCGGTCTCCAGCGCCACTGCAAGTGCTGTGACAACCCCGGCCGCGGCAGTTGCGTCGAGCTCGAGCGACGAGTACTTCTCTCCGCCGACGACGCCACCACCTGCTCGCCGACGGGGAGGACGCCGGCCGCCGGACCGCTTAGGATCTCGAGGCCCATCGGCTTCTGACAGGGTCCCAGCTCCCGGCGGAATTGTGCAGCGCATGAGATGGACACAATCCATCAATGAAAACGTCATGCGCTCATACTATGGGGCTACAGAGGGAGGAAATAACCTGACCGCGTACCGTGTTCGAATGCTCTCTCTGTTTCAGGTGCTTGAGCCAGCTGTCAACGTGTCGGCGCAACGACTGTCGGATCAGGTGCGGGTCATCCAGCGTAACCATATGCTGGATGATGTGGTACTTGATCGCCTACGCCTCGAGTCACGGAACAGTCATGTTACGCCTGCTTCGTCATTGGTCGCGGTACAACTTAACAGTGTTTCACCGCGACCCAACCACGTTGATGAAGAGGATGATGATAGGGCTATATCCGTGAGTTCCCAGTGCATTGAAAAATTGAGGAGCGCTTTGGAGGATGCTTTCTGTGAGTACAGCTCTACTCCGCCTGAACTTAGACCTCGTTTACCTCGATTGCCCATGCATAAAAAAAAACAAGGCGCTGGTGTGTGCTCTAGACTCTCAGCTATCTTATTATTTAAAGGACAGCAAAGATCTGACTGATACACATTCAATCTTGTACTGTGGAGCTGTTGCGATATGTCGTGTGGCTCATGTCAAATTCCCAGATAGTGACAGAGCCACACGACCAAAATCAGCTGTACCAGCTTGGCAGTGCAGGATTGAGCGTCGTATCGGAGAGACTAGAGCACTCATTGGCAAGCTAACTAGCTTCAGGGAGGGCAATACACGCCCTAGAGTGATGCGCTTTGTGAGGCGGGCGTTCTCGGGGACTGATACTAGTACTCGAGACTATTTGTTTCGCGTCACAGAGCGCATCGACTTTTTAAGCAGAAGATTTATGCATGGGCAAACCGTATTCGTCGGTACAAGCGAAGAGTTGAGCGGTATTCTCAGAATCGCAATTTCCAAAGCGATGAAAGGCGGGTCTATAGAGCTTGGGAGCGATCAGACCAAGGTGTCACTGACACGTGCCTACCGGATGATGATGCCACATGTTCATTCTGGCGCAATATCTGGTCGGTGCCTGTCAGTCACACCGAAGGTAGTTGGACTCGGGTTGTTGAGCGAGCCTGCGATCCAGTACCAGAAATGGGGGCTATTACCATCTGCCCCCAAGATGTAGCTCGTGCAGTCCGTCCGTTGCCTAATTGGAAGTCTCCAGGGCCGGATGGGCTGCACAACTTTTGGATCAAATGGTTCTCCAGGTCGCACGCTCGCTTGGCATCTCAATTCCAGATTGCTTTAGAGTCTGGTTCGCTACCCCAGTTTCTAACAACTGGAGTAACCCACCTGCTCCATAAATCAGGTAGCACCGCGGAACCCAAAAATTATATGCCGATCACGTGTTTACCGACGGTCTATAAAGTTCTTACATCCATTTTGAAATCTAAAATTAACACGCATATTGACAGCAACTCCATCATGTCTGCCTCTCAAAATGGATGTAGGAGCGGGTCCCGCGGTACTAAGGAGCTACTCCTCATTGATATGGCCATTAGCCAACAGGTTCGTCGTTCCCGAAAGGATCTGTCGACATGTTGGATAGATTATAAGAAGGCCTATGACTCAGTGCCACATACATGGCTCATGCGGGTGCTGGAGTTGTATAAAGTGGATGCAACTCTACGCACCTTCCTGATGACGTGTATGAGGACATAGAGGACAGTCCTTCGCTATCCAGGATGTCGAAATATTCAGAGGAATAGCGAACCGATAAGGATCGAGCATGGTAAATTTCAGGGCGATAGTTTAAGTCCACTTTGGTTTTGCTTAGCACTGAATCCTCTAAGCACACTATTGGAAGATTCAGGTCTAGGCTATCGGTTGAGGAGAGGTGGTCAGGTTATATCGCACCTCCTCTACATGGATGACCTGAAACTTTTTGCTCACACCGATTCACAACTGAAGGAGCTACTGAAAATTACTGAAACTTTCAGTAGCTCCATCAGGATGGAATTTGGTGTGGACAAATGTGCGGTCATGCATGTAAAGCGAGGAGAGATTATGGAATCCGTGGGAACCCAACTCACGAGTTCCATAAACCTTAGAGCCCTCTCCGCATCCGAAACCTATAAGTATTTGGGTATGTCGGAAGCGTTGGGTATCAATGTTACTGACATGAAGCAATCGTTGAAGGAACGCTTCTTTGGCCGCCTGAAAAAAGTACTTAATAGTCTTCTATCAGGCGGAAACAAGGTGCGCGCTTTCAACGGTTGGGTCATGCCGGTATTGATGTACTCTTTCGGCATACTCAAATGGACTCAAACCGAACTTGACGCCCTGGATCAGAGGGTCCGTACGCTACTGACTGCAAATCGATTGCATCACCCACGGTCATCGGTTATGAGGCTGTATATCCCGCGAAAATGTGGAGGTCGTGGCTTTTTAAACGCCAAGACCCTACACAATCGCGAGATATGCAGTCTCAGGGAATATTTTCTAGAAACCGACGTGGGGATGCATCGAGATGTGGTTGCGGCTGACAAGGGCCTCACTCCGCTCTCCTTGGCTAAAGAGAACTGGCGTAAACCAGTAGTGCTTGACACAAATGATCGCTTGGAGGTATGGAAGAGCAAAGAGCTTCACGGACGCTTCTTCCGAGCCCTACACGGGCCCGATGTAGATTTTCAAGCGTCCGTAGCCTGGTTACGTTTCGGTGACCTCTTTGGGGAAACCGAAGGTTTTGTCTTTGCAATTATGGACGAAGTTATGATAACGAACAATTACCGGAGATTCATTGTGAAAGACGGCACAGTTGACATCTGTCGGGCATGTCACCGGCCGGGAGAATCAATTAGACACATTATTTCCGGGTGTTCTCGTCTAGCTAATGGAGAGTACTTGCATAGACACAACCTTGTAGCCAGGATAATTCATCAGCAACTTGCTCTTAAATACAAACTTGTGGAATCGGAGGTGCCGTACTACAGGTATATGCCAGACCCAGTTCTCGAAAATGGCCATATCACATTGTACTGGGATCGATCCATCATCACTGACAGGACTATTGTTGCCAATAAGCCTGATATAGTGCTGGTGGATCGATCAGAGCGGCGTGCAATGATTGTCGACATAACCATCCCACATGATGAGAACCTCGTGAAAGCTGAGAAAGATAAACAAATCAAGTATCTTGATTTGGTTCACGAGGTTGTCGACATGTGGGAAGTGGATTCAGCAATTATTGTACCGATAGTCGTGACAGCCAATGGCTTAATAGCCAAGAGCCTCGACCAACACCTCAGGAGGCTCTCGTTAGACAGCTGGATCAAGGGCTTGATTCAGAAAGCGGTACTGCTGGACACGGCTCGCATCGTCAGGAAGTTCCTCTCTCTGGAGCCCTGACCGCCGGTAGCTTGGACCCTGTTCCCGATACCGGTGGGCTACTATTTTTTATATTTTTAAATGTTTTTTATGTATTTTTTATGTAGAAATATTTAAAAATATAATTTATAAGTGTACATAATGGAATAAAAGATAATAATAATAAATTTTAATTTATTCGAGTATCAGTGACTCATTTTGTTAGTAACAATTTTAAACTTACTTCTATGTTAGGATACTAAATTCTACAACACATAAATAGATACTTAAACAATATAAATACAAAAACATAGCACACACAAAACAATACAAAAGCAAAAAATTACACATAAAATAATACAAATACAAAACATAATAAATACAAAAGATTATAAACACAAAGCACAGCACAAAGCGACACAGATAAAAGAACAATCACTGGTGCTACAGGCTTACAATTGAAGTGGAAATCTTGGAGCAACGATTTAGATAACCACAGTCGAGCCTGCTCGCAATACAAGTCAGAATGTTATTGGAGCTGGCCCGCACCCACCGTACTAGGGACGCGCATCTTTTACGCATTGTGGCGTAAAAACAATCCACCCTTGCGTCTGCAAACATCCCTGAAGCGCTACAGTATCGGGGCAACCCCAACAACACCCGGAACGCGTTGTTGTATTGCACACGAAGGGCGTTGTACGATTTCTGAGTATAATTAGCCCACAGACTACACGTGTAGAAGGAGGTGCAATACTCCCGAAACAAAGTAATTTTAACTGGTACAGAACAACGTGTAAATCTACGAGCCAACATATTTGCTCTAACCGACAATGCCCTCCTCTCTCGTTCGTTACTAAGAAATAACTATTATATTTACAGGTATATGGGCTCGGTAGAAACCTCCGCTCACAAAGGCACAGGAGTTGTATGTCAAGCAGTGAGGAAGATTGTCTCGGAATGTAACGGAGAACCAACGATGCAGCCGTGCATACTAGAAGTTTCGGACCATGGACTTCGTATGGTTGATCGATCGAAACCCGCAGTAAGTGCTTTAGAATTGCTATATCTTATCGATAGGACTAAGGTCTCTGTATCTCGGCAATGTAAACAATGATTAATAGTTAAGGCATGCGTCACACGGTAATTCATCTCACACAATACCAATATTGTCTCTGCAGCAATGGTCATAAAATAAATGCAATATGTAAAGAAAACCCTGTCTGATACTTAGGGATAATAAAGGTTAAGTAAACACATGACCAAATATAATATAAAATTTTACGTAATCATCATAGTAACACTATCTACTAATGAATTTTGAAAGAATCTTTTTTTCCCACTAATTAATTCCAACTTAACCGAAATTTGGTAATTTTAAAAAAAGTGACAACACCGTTTTGACGGTATTATTATAAACGACGCGACCACGTGCCGTGCCCTGCCACCCGTCGCCCGCGCATGGATTGCCTACGGCACATGTATTAAGTTACCTCTTTTTGCGTAATAAGATTTTTTTTTGGGTGATTTTTTTTAAGTTTAGCCCGGCTTTGTGGGCATTAGTAGAATCAGTTATCGATACCTAACAATACCTACACGGATCGGACAGGGTTTTCTTTACATATTTTATATACCAACTCAGGAGATCGAAGTATTAGCAGTTAGATTCTGTAACCATCCCAAAGTGAAAACTTTTTTTAAATTTATAATTATAAACAAATGGGGGATGGATTGCGGTCAAGCACTATGACCACAATCCCGCCTGATGGTAAGCATGATGTGATACAATCGTTGATGGTAAAGCGACCTAGTTTATTAAGAGCCTATTCACTCAAAAAACTGAGTGAATGGGAAAGAAGACGGTAGTTGAGCGAGGGCTATGTTACACCCAACAACACGTGATCGTTGGTAAAGATGTTGCCCCAGAGGAAGATTGATCTAGAGATCTTCCACGAACAAACTCCAGACACAACAACATTTGGCACATCGTAACGGGCCACATCGCAACACTACTGCTCAGACCCGTCCTCCGTACGGCTTCACCAGACATCATGCCGGAAAACGACGAATCACTTGGCGGCAAGACTTTGCCTGGTAGGTGGTAACTTCAGCCGGCAGCCGATGTTATAGCCTACCACCGAGTAATTTTGGTGAGGTGATTATGGAATAAGCTGACATTTCGACTAAAACTAGGAATTCACACTAATGAAAACTCATTTCAAGATTACTTTACCAAGCTTTCTACGGTAGTTAGATTCTCCGTGAGATCAAGTGTGAGAATCGTGTGAGATCAAAATTTTCAACTTTAAACAACCACAAACTACATTGAAATATTGGCTTGAAATAAACAATTCTAACCAATTTGAGTACCTAAAGAATCTATTACTTTATCTAACAGTCTAATAATCAAGTGAGTAAAAGATTGAATTTCAAAAAATCCAGAAACACGTGTTTATTATTTTTATAAACATTTTTAAGAGTTTACTACAATTCAAGGGTCTTCAACGCTAGACTGAATAGGCTCTTAATAAAAGATTGCATCACTGCTTACCATGAGGCGGGATAGCGGTCAAGCGCTAGATTATAATATAACTTCAGGAAACGTTCCTGAAGTTATATTAGTGAAAGTCTGATCTCAGTCTCAAACTGTCGAAAAATCCTTTTGCATTTTTTGCAATTTTGGTAAGTTTTGTCATTTGTTTTTCGTAGAGGTGAAACTGCGACTTAATTTTGAACGATTTAAATTACTGGACTTTTGCAGCCCGCAAAATCAACACGTGTGAATTAAGGTTAAATCGTACAATTATTTTCTATATATCCATAAGATAAACAACTCGAATGCTCTCGGTAATTTATATTTGTCACTACCGATCTCAGCCGAAAGACGTCCTCTCCCGTCCGAAGGATCTCCACGAAGACCGGTCCTGCGCCTCCCGCATCCAGCGGTTTCCAGCGACCTTCACTAGGTCTTCGATCCACCTTGTCGGGGGCCTACCCATGCTGCGTCTTCCGGTGTGTGTTCTTCACTCGAGAACCCGTCGACCCCATCGGGCATCGGTCCTACGAACAATATGCCCGGCCCACTGCCCCTTCAGTGATGCAATTTTTCGGGTTACATCGGTTACTCTCGTTCTTCTGCGGATCTCCTCATTCCTGATTCGATCATGCATTATTCGATACCTAATATATTTTTTGGCATTATAATAGAAGCTAAGAAGAAGAGAGAAAAGAATTAGAATGATGTCAATTAATTAAATGTCACTTCGGTTTCGATTTTAATAATTGTTTTTGCTTTTTTCTTTAATAAAAATGTTAATCGTATTTTCCTGCTGACTGTACTAATCCTACACGGAGTAAAATAAATGCAAATTCCAAAATAACAAATGTCGTAAGTCGTAACTGAAGGAAAAGTAAGCAACGGAAATTACAATGATGTGATCGCTAATTATTTATTTTCCAGAGAAATCGAAATGGGCCATGCATCGACTATTTCTACTCATTGAAGAACGTTTCGTTCTGTGCATTCCACCCGCGTGACCACAGATATTTGGGCTTCATTACCAAGCACCCAACTCTCCAGCGATTTGCATGCCACGTATTTAGGGGGCAGGATTCCACGAGGCCCGTAGCTGAGGCCGTGGGGTGCGTGAATTGTTTTATTAAATTATTATAAGTTTTATTAAAACTTCTTTCATTCAATACCATTAGACCAAACTGACGCACTCCCTGCACGGTTAGCGCAGTGGATATGCATTTGACTGCTGCGCTGCGTGTCGCGGGTTCGATTCCCGCACGGAACAAATATTTGTACGAGCTACAAGTAGTTGCTCCAGGTCTGGCTCTTTGTGTATGTAAGTTTATATGTTTATAAACGCACCCACGATACAGGAGAAGAGAGATTCCTAGTGTGGGGCGACGTTTTTAAAAATCTTTATAGAAAAAAAAATCAATTGATACCAATCTACGACACATTATTGTTGATCTGAACTAAAAATATTTTATATTTTTGAGCTTTGACCCGTCGGTCATCTGTATTCACGTTATACCATTATGCCAAAATTCAAAATCGAAATTCAAATAAAATGTGATAGACGGCATACGAAACTAATGTTAGAAAGTTTCAGATTTCCTTTTAGGTGCAGAGTCATCAAAACTAGCAGCAACCTATGTAGACAAAACTCGAAAGCCTGACCCTATTAATCATATTAACAATCATACTAATGAAGCTGTGATTGTTGTTTGAATTGTGGATTGATTTTAATTTTGCTTTAAAGTTATACTCATCACTAATCTTTTTCTGTTTCAGGAGAGCGTTCCACAGATTCTACCAAACATTCATAGAAACTGCATACCCGATCGAGGACATTTATATAGAGTAAATACTTGAACACAAAGAAAATAAAACCACTAACGTATTACACTAACATTAGCTTACTTCTGCCACAAGTATTGAAGGAAACGTATAGGATTGGAAGGATGTGAAATACCTCATGAAAATCCGATTTTTACGTGCATCTAGTTTATAGCATTCTTCAAGTCTTCAATGTTGCGCTGAAGAATAAAATTAGTCATCTATTTACATAATCTGTAATATTGATGTTATAAGCTATTTATTTTCTGTAATTAAATCATTTATAATATTCGAACACTTTGTAAATCGCTGTTTGCCTGTTGCCTTTCTAATAGATTGAGAGCTAACAACTAAAGAATATATTATCATTTTAAAAACATCATATATCTAATGATAATAATTATTTCGGTATAATATATATCAACATTTATTAATTTGTATGTGGCTCTCAATCAATATACAAAATGTACTAATATGTTAATGTTGCATATTAACGTGTATTTCATGTCATCACAGCGCAAGCATATAAGCAATTCAAAATCGTTGTTGGCTTTGTAAGCCTATATGTTAAGTATTTAGAATCGTATGAAAGAGTCAGTTTATTCTTGAACCTGATAACTACAGATAATAAACAAAAATTCTTTAGTTAATATAATATTTTAGTACTAATACTATTAAATAAGGTAGGCAGTAGAAACTGTTGAACTGTTGAAAGTCCAATACACTTGACAACAAGAGTGTAAACATGCACATGAACTGTGGTATGCGTTTAAAAACTTCCATGATTTCGTCTTGAAAATAATAACGTGAGTACATCGCTTTATACACAGTAAATACAAACAAATATATAAACAAATTTTGCAAATGATTAAATGCAATTAAATGAATAGGAATGCATGAATGGTCTTCCTATAATGAAAGAACAAGCAACATTTCTAACACGTTCAGTATAAATCATATTGTTTATAGAACAATGTGAGTATTTAGAAATAGTAGGTAAGCATTTTGCAAGCTATGCTCAGTAAACTGCAGTTGATAATACGCATAGTTAAATTAAATACTCCTTTACGAATAAGGTACTGGTGCAGTGTGTATCAAACATGACTTACCTGACGTATTGACCATTCAGTATAAAGTCATATGCACCATGCGTACAATTAACGGGAACGAAAAAAATCCATAAGGGTCGCGACACATCTGCGGAACGTACGGCGCCGAAAGCTCAGCGGCTAAAGTGTCAGTCGCAATATTCAAAAATGGATTTAATTAGAATGTTAGCTATTATACAGTATGTTAACTAACAGAGGGCGTTCCCGTTAACCCGATATAGTATAGCATACATACATGCTAAAAAAAATATTTTCATTCGAAAACAAATTGTTTTAAAATTTTTTCCAATAAGAAAATATTCAATAAAAATTTTAAATTGACATGTAAAAGAAACACACTGTACACGTGACCATGAAAGACGGCAACGTCGCAATTTATTTATACATGACGACTACTATTTTGATTTAAAACAGGAGATTTCAAATTTATTTCCAATTAGAATTCCAATTAGAATCGGATTTTTTTATGCTTATTTTTCTATGCTGATATTTTTATTTTAATCTATTAATGATATATATTAACGAGTTTAAGGGAACGCCCTCTGTTATTTAACATACTGTATAGCCACTCTTCGTTACCGCCACGCGCGCGATGCACAACACACGCCAAACGTTCAGCTACGTCCGCCGAACTTTCGGTCGCGCAACAAATCGCGTGATGCGTCGCATGCTATGCAAAATACATTAAATGCGTTTTAGCTTTAATTTTAATTGCGGCTGATGTGTCATAGAGTACTTGCAATACACTGCAAGCGTATTTAGCCGAACTTACGGCGCCGTACATTCCGCAAATGTGTCGCAATACTAAATTACACACTTTAAAAGTGAAACCCTGTCTTTTTAAATCATTTTAAGTAATTAAACACCCGATAGTACGAACATGCATGCATGCATGGATTTACGGGTAAGACGGAAATGTTTTATGTATAAAGCGATGCACCTTACTCCAATGCATTGTGACTGATAACTATAAAGAAATATACACGCGTAGATAGACATTTTACAAACAACAAAAGTAATTGTAATACTTTTAACTCGTCATAAACGAAGACACAATAATAATCTATATCAATCATAATAAAATGTTTAGACGCATGCAAGTCGATTATCTCGATTTGGCACTGAAAAACGATGTTACCAGAGTGTTTATTTTGCTAACAAACGAATAACGCATTATATACATATTCATATCAATATAATCTAAAATATGAATTATAAATCATTAATAATAATATAATTGATTCTCAACCACTGTGATACGAACAGTTGATTTTTTATGTATGTAGGTATAAAAATATCTAAAATCAGCCCCTTTAAAGGTAGAATGATTGAATGCTAATTTGTATACTTACCAGTTAAGTATTACTATCAATATGCTTAATCGATTGTAACTATAATGTGTGTAGCTATTTATATTGGATAGAATATCAGCAGCACATGAGCAAGTTTTACTTCAATTATTATATGTACCTACTGACAAAAGTCATTGCTTAGCAATGCTAATTGATTCGCTATGGCCACGTACACATTATTATAGCTTTATACTTTCGTTATTAAATATGTCTAACGAGGATGCGTTCACATTGCAGCACGTCATGTCAAGTAGCCGAAAGAACGTAGGTTATGACATTATCTACCCCGAATAATCACTTGTGCAGTTAATGTTTTAATGTAATAAAATTGTTTCACTTGGCTTGCTTTATGGAGGAGCGCGTGACTAAATAATAACAACCTCACATGTCGATCCATCAGGTTAAGCTACGCTTGCCGCGGTTGGTCTGTGGATGAGTGACCTCGGGGCGGTCTTTGCATACTGAGACCCCTTCGTGCCGCAGAAAGCAAGTCAAGCCGTTGCTTTGGGTTGTCATTTGTGAATCTTTAACAGTCCTTATGGGTAGTCAGAAGCACGAAAGTCTGACAACTAGTCTTACCAAGCAGATCTTATTATCCAATAATTGGGTTGTGAAGGTCAGATATGCAGTCGCTCCATGTAAATTACTGGCATTCAGCTGAACCCGGTTAGACTGGAAGCTGATCCCAAGCTATTTGAAAATAGCCTTATTTCAAAAATTACGCATTCATGCCTTTAGGTATATAAAAAAGCAACATAATCTAAAAAATACATGCCAAGTTGCGTGACTATTTCTTCCAATAAGTTTCAAACACTCGTGTAGAGTAAGCCTCTTTTGTGGTCTGACTTTCTTTGGGCAACCGTTCTTTCGGCAAATTGTTGATTGGGCAAACAAATTCGGCCAAGTGAATGTCAGGCGTTACGCGAAATGATTTTGTTTTGCAATTAATCACAATTATTAATCTATAATCTCATACTAAACTAAATTGCAATTATTGTATGTAAAGCAGTATCTACGTGAATCTGCTTTTATGTTTACTGTTAGGTAAATTCAGCAGCCTGAATTTTTTAGTTGTTGACTGTAGCGTTGTCGTCCTATGTTGTCGATGTTTATAATATTATAATTTGAACAGCATAAAAGTCCTGAAATAGTTTAGCAGGTACTTGAACACGAACACGCATAACAACTCCTACATGCATAACATACAGAGTAAATAATCTAAGTGTTTTAGTTCGGTCTAAGTAACAGGTTTAAGAGCGTGTACTTAAAAAAAAAAAAATGGAAGAGGCATTATTTCCTTTAAAAGTTAAAATTTTACCGAAAATAATATTATACTTTCATACAATTTAGGAATTGAATAAATATGTCTTATAAAGGCGTGCCGCTATAATTAATTCATGACTTTTATAATTGTTTATATATACAGAATTCTCCAATGAGAATGTGAACGCAATCCCGGACTTGTAAATACAGTATAATCGGCAAAAAGCAAATGTATTCAACAAAGCTGAACAAAGCTGTGACACTAACAAATTCAAAAAATATATATTTATTTTTCCAATAAATGTCATAGCGTATTCGATATAAGGCATGAAATAATAATAATAAATATTATTTGGGACTGATTCTATGGTGTTTAATTTTGTTATGAATGAAATATTGTAGTTCTTTCTATGTTCCAAGGTTTAGGTATATTTTTTAACTCTTGGATAAGCGGATTCGTATGTCCAGCAATGCACATTAGGTCTAGTTGACTATACGGAATTGCCGACCGTTCGTGATGGATAATTTAAATAATAAGCATCTCTATCTTCCTAAACCGATTGATTTCTTTTTAAATATTAGGATTATTGCAAAATAACGCTTTTCCAACCATCCTACGACTAGTATGAAGTGGCGATTATGTTATCACATTGTGTTTAGAGTATTTTAAGACACTGATAACTGTTTGAGCAACAAATACTCTGACGAGCGCCTTTCACTTTATCCCTACTCGGCTGCCCACCTTCACACAACATGCAACACACAAACAAAAAGTTTGAGATATGCGATGTAATAAAAGATTGACTTTAAAATGAATTTTTCGAACAAAATATCGTAAAATGTTTTGAAAGGAAATGTTTTTCTTGTCATTCTTAAAGGCAATATTAAGTAATGAAAAAGCTATGGAACTTCAAGATCTTTCACTGGCCAAAGAGGAAGCAAAAAGAAAAAAACTGGAGTGTTCGATTACCAGCTGCGGGTAGTTGACTCAGGGCCTGGGGCTTCAGACCTATTTTCAGAGATATTATTGAACACTCGAATAGCGGAGATGACTCTCTGTGTTACAAATACAGCCTCCACAGGAAGACTCGTGGTTACCCGTTGTACCAGTAGATACCCGATGCATCAGATAGTTGTGCCAATCAATGTTATAATCCCATCTTCACCGCCACTGTCGCCAAGACCGCCAAATACAGTTTATTCTAATTCCTGTAGTCTTATAATAGCAATCGCTTCCGGATCATCGTAGAAGTAACGTTCACGCAGATCAGAAATTCAAATCATCAAGCACACAACAAGAAGATAATTCAAGCCCAGACTTTCGGTGCTCAATCATTCTACATTCGGTGTTCTCTTCTTTTCGGTCATAAAGAAGGGTCGGTGCAGAAACTACACAATATAGTTAGTAGTTGTGTGAAATGCGATTCAAGCCTGTGTTTCACAGAAAAACCTGTTTTCGTAAATTCATATAAAATAATTATATGATGAAGATGATGATGTTCCCGACCCATTTCGGCTACGGCGACCACTTCAACTCCTAGCCGATGATTTGGCGCTCATGCGCCCGAAGATGGCTTATGTAGCCTATCTTGGCGGCGAAACTTCGTGCACACTGAGGGCTCGTGACGCCGTCGACGTAGTTGACTGTGATGGCAGCAGGCGAGCGGGTCTTTAATTAGTCGCGTTTGGTATCGAGGTCAGCTTTGCGCTGCTCCTCAAACTTGCGTACTTGTCCATACACCATTCTGCGCCATTCTGACCGCTTTGCTGCCAAACGCTCCCATTCCATGGGTTCTATATTGCATCTCCTCATATGTCGTTTTAAGACATCCTTGAACCGGAGGAGTTGTCCGCCATGCTTTCGCTTGCCCTCCCGCAGCTCAGAGAAAAAGATGCGCTTCTCCACTCTTTCGTCCGCCATACGTGATACGTGTCCGCACCACCGAAGCTGTCGACGCATTAAATAAGCCTCAATGTCACCAACATTGGCTGGTCGCAGGACTTCAGTATTTCGCACTCTGTCAGACCATTTGATCTTCATAACGGATCGGAGACATTTAAAGTGAAAACGATCTAGAGTACGTATGTGGTGGCGGTACACACACCACGTCTCAGCGGAATATAGAAGGTTTGGCAGCATAATTGCCATATATACGGATATTTTCGTAGCTAGCTTAAGGTCATGTGAGCAGAAGACCTTGGAACACAACTTGCCAAACGCTGCAGCTGCAGCTCCGACTCTGTTGTTGATCTCAGCATCAAGGTCACACTTAGAACTTGTAGTGTTCCCCAGATAACGAAATTTGTCTACTTGCTTCAACACATCCTCACCAAGCTTTATATTCAGTGTCTCGTGACCGTGAATGTCTAGTGACATCACCTCTGTCTTGTTAACGCTGATTTTTAAGCCGTACTTACGGCAGGCTTGATGAAAAGCGGACATCAGCTGTTGTAGGCCGTCTGGGGATTCTGCTAAGAAGCACAAGTCATCAGCATACATGATCTCAGTAATCAGTCATGTAAGACTTTGGTGCGAGCCTTAAGTAAGCCAGATTGAAAAGACCGCCGTCGGTGCGGAAGCGGATGCGAACTCCTTGTGAAACAATTTGTAAGACCTCTCCTACTACCACTGCAAAGTATAAGGCGAACAGAGTTGGTGCAAAGAGGCATCCTTGCTTCACCCCACAGGTAATGGGGAAGAAGTCCGTCTGTGCACCGTCTACAGCAACGCAGCACTGCATGCCGTCATGAGTCCAAGAAGTCTCACAAACTTTTCAGTGCATCCCAGCTTACCTAACACTAACCATAAGGCTTCACGAGGCACACTGTTGAAAGCCTTCTCCAAGCCAACAAAGCAGAGGTACAGCTTACGACCCTGTTCTCTACTCTTTTCCTGTAGCTGACGCACGGAAAATATCGCTTCACAGGTGCCTCGGTCCTGTCGGAAGTCGAAGTGGGCAGGATCCTTTCATACAATATCTTTAGGCGGTTTAAGAGAACTCTAGCAAAAGCCTTTCCAGGAGTCCATAAAAGTGTGATACCACGGTATGAGTTGCAGTCGGATCGGTCACCTTTGTTCTTATAGTGTTCTTATACGCGACACTTTAAACATATCAGGAACGCGCTCTTCCTCCCACATACGAACAAACAGCTTCCATATTAACTTATGCAAACCCTCTCCGCCGTATTTCATCAGCTCTCCCGGTATAAGGTCAATGCCAGCCGCCTTTTGGTTTTGCTGCTGTCTGGTGGCAGTAACAACCTCATCAAGCAATAGTGGCTCGTGAAACTCAAGAACAGGAGGGAGTTGAGGCATTAAGCCGATGGCTTGAAGATCAGTGGAACGATCCACATTGAGCAGACTATTGAAGTGCTCCGCTCAGCGCTTTAGTACATCCTTCCTGCTAGACAACAGGTGTCTACCGTCTAGAGACCTTAAAGGCACCTTTGCATAGTAGGATGTACCAGTCAGCCTACGTACCTCACTGTGGAACTCCCAGAGTTGGTTAGTGTCAAAAAGCCATTGAATGTGAATGGCTTTGTCATGCCACCACTTGTCTTTAGTCTGACGAGATAGCTTGCGTAATTCCTGGTCAATAGCTTTGACTATTTGACTATTCTTCATTGGGACGGCGTGTTCTGCCAAGTACAGATGAAGCGGTAGTCATGATATGAGATGACAAAGATCCCCAGGCAGCCTCGGTTTCACCTGCCTCATTAATCGGTAACAGCTTTTCAGACAACGCTTCAGCATATTTCTCCCTCACCTCAGGATCATTTAGCTTCTTCATGTTCAAAGACGCAAGCTTTTTTGTAGCAGACCTACGGGGAGGAAGGAGACGAACTCGTAGCTTAGTGACAACAAGTCGGTGGTCAGACCAACAGTGCGCACCCCGCATGACACGGGTGATGCGCTCTTGGCTGAAATCTCTGCCTTACAATGGCATAGTCGATCAAATGCCAGTGCTTGGATCTTGGGTGCATCCATGTTGTCTTGTACTTGGCGGCAAGCCTAAACATAGTGTTCGTAATTGCCAAACCGTATTGAGCACAAAGACTGAGCAGCAACTGACCATTACTGTTCATGTTGCCGACTCCATGTCTACCCAGAACTCCAGGCCAAGCCTCATAGTCCCGACCAGCCCTGGCATTTAGAACGCCTAGCAAAAGAATCTGCCCTTTGGCGCTTATGCTGTCGAGGCAAAGAGATAGTTCCTCATAAAATTTGTCCTTGATGTCATCAGACTTGTCTAGCGTTGAAGCATAAACACTGATGACAATAAGGTGGCTATCCTTGTCTAGATGAAGGCGCAATGTGGTAACGCGGTCCGAGACATGTACAGGGTACTCCTCAAATCGTTTTACTAAGTGATTTTTAATGGCAAATCCTACACACCTGATCGCCGAGCTTCAGAGGCAGCGGTACCTTTCCTAAAGAAAGTATATCCTCCACCTACTTCCACCAGCTCTCCTTCATCAGTAAGATGTGTCTCGCTGAGAGCACCCACATCAACGTTGTAACGACGAAGTTCCCGAGCTACTATGGCGGTCTTACGTTCAGGGCAGGCATTTCCATGTCGATCAAGAGGCGTTCTCACGTTCCACGCGCCGATTGCCATAACAGACGTTTGGGTACTATACTTCTTGCGACGTCGACCACGATTTAAGTGATGCGATGGCAGCCGAGGTTACTACCACCTCTTATGGTGGGAGGAGCTTTTCTTAGGGCACCTTTTCTAGCCCCCTCCCCGGCTGAGCGAGGAAAGCAGTGCCTCCCTAAACAAGGCTGCTTTGTCATCCCGGGTGCTGCCGAATCCGCGCTGTCGTCCCAAATATGCAGCGCAAAAACGACCACGGCGCGTACTCACACCCCCGAGACCGCCTGAATGCAGGTATCAGACAAAGCTCAGCTTGCATCAGGCCAGACCTCTCTACCTCTACCCATCGCCACAGGACTTTTGCGTACTCGGAGTCCAATTTAACGGAAGCGGTCAGATGCGCAGGATATATTAAAGGTGCACAAGCGTTCGCGCGCATTCAGGTGCATACACTTGGCCTTCCCCTCCTTGGGCCAGTGGAACGAAGAACCGCCATGACTGGAGGCGGGGTCGGCTGCAGTGTCTGTCACAATTATATATAATAGTCACGACGCCATAATTTAATTTTATTTACTTTTAACCTTTCATTTTACTTAATGAGCCAATAATGTTCGCACTTCTTGGATACAGACCTCCTCTTGGTGGTAGGGAATGGGCCATAATCCACCACGCGGGCCTAGTGTGAGTTGGTAAATGTCATATGTGTTTGAATTGTTAGTTCACAAATGCGCTAATAGATGGCGTTGGAGCATTCGTGTTGAATCCTGCATCGCGGTGTCAAGATTTTCCGATGTTACTGTTCCTGATTCCTTACTAGTCCCAGCTTCCGGTAGGTATTTCCACAACTGTGCTGTCACCTGCATACCCATAGAGACCGGGCATCAGCAGATCGTTAGTATGTAGCAGGAACAGAGTTGCAGAGAGAACAGACCTCTCAGAAACACCGGCATTAGTCAACAAGGGCCGGAGCCCATGTTGACGAATGCCGGTGCCAGTCAGGCCAGCGGAAATGCCGTACGCTGGAAGCTTACTCAAAAGGCCAGCGTACCATACCCGGTCGAAGGCCTTCCAGACATCAAGAGAGACTGCAATCACTTCCCCATAAAACTTTCGGGGGCCTCGCCGAACAAGTGAGTGGCATAGACTAGTAGATCCCCAGTTGACCGATTGCGGTGAAACCCGTACTGTCGGTCACTGAGGAGATCGTTACCTTCCAGGTAAGCCAAGAGGCGCGAGTTCAACAGACGCTCCATAATCTTGTAGAGTATGGAGGTTATCGAAATCGCCCGATAGCTGGTAAGATTGGCACGACAATCCTTTTTGGGCACGGGCTGCACGTTGGCAAGCTTCCAGGACTTGAGCACTACTACTACCACTCCTAAATGAGAGGCAATAAAAGCGCGTCAATACAGGAGACAACTCGAGTGCACAGGCCTTAAGAACAATCGCTGGTATACCATCTGCATCACTACCCTTATTCACGTCCAGATAACACAGTACTCACAGCACGTCCATGCAGTGGTCTCGAATCTACCGATTTTTCGGTATTTCTACCGATATGGACTCTGTTCTACCGAACTGCAGCTGTTTTTGTACGATTTCAGAGTATACATGGAAATTCTCCCGATTTATCTACCGATTCTACGCTTCTGACATGGCAAACTCTTTTATTTCTGTTAAATATTACGGCGTTATAGACGGACTTAATGCAAAATGTTTTCGAGAACACCCTTGTCACGTAGCAAAATCTGACAGCGAGCGACATCTCTCGAATCTGGATGAAGCGACATTAGAGTTGAGCCATCGAGCCGAGAGATGGCGTTTCGCGATAATTCGATCAATAATTAAATAACGGAATTTAAATAAATTTTAAATTAAATAAAATGGAAAGGAAATAGGTAACTTTATCGCATTAAAAATAAAAACCAATTTAAGAGTTTTAAATTCAATTATGGAACGCCTTGTCTATGGTTCATGAAAAAAAAAATCATTGAGAGTTGGTCGATTTTGGGAGAAGCTTCTGGTCTGCTCGCGGTGCTGGCACGCGAGCCTGGCGTGAATGCGCCATGGGCCTTATGTGGTCGGACGACGAGTGATTTGGCTGAAAATTCTGTGAGTATTTATTTCTGTACCCAGAATATTTCTCCTCGTGATTTTCTAGTTCTGAGTACTGACTTAGGTCAATGTTGTTCTAGATTTGGCTCTTTATGGCGGGCCTAGGGTCGGGAACCGTGTGGAGGCGTCGCATTTTGGCTTGCCTCGGTGGCCTTGATCCTGACCGGATCAGGCTTATGGAGTGGTAGTGTGCTTGACCTTAGTGGTATGGCGCGCCCAGTTTTCTTAGACAATGATGCGACAGGTATAAACTATCATCATTTCTTTGTTGCGGTGGTTCCTGAAATTACCTATTCCCGCAGGCCGCGTTCAACATGTGTTAACTGACACCTTTGTACCGTACCGTAAATCAGAAGCGTTAGTCAGAAGGCTAATCAGAAACGTTAGTCCGCCTGTATAGTTTTTGTTGGATGTATCTAGTGAGAGAAAGAGAGTGAGTTTAGAACAGGTTGCGTCTAAATAGTCTATACTTATCAAGTTTTATTAATTTCTATTTTGTGCACAACCTAAGATAACTTTTGTAACGATTGAGCTGTGGTCACAACGCTTCACCTCACGAATCCTTCTACAAGCGACCCTGAGCTTGTTAAATATCTCATGTGAATTCCCTGCCACACTTCGGTCCCGTGACGGAGTGACTCAGGGAATTGACTGGTTAAGTTAGGAGATTTTTTTGTCATATAGTATGTTACTTATGACACAGGGTACTTGAAAAATAAACTTGTAATTAAAAATAAATAAATAAATATATACGGACAAATCACACAGATTGAGCTAGCCCCAAAGTAAGCTCTAGACTTGTGTTATGGGATACTAACTCAACTATACTATATTTATAATAGATACAAATATAGATAAACGTCCAAGACCCAGGCCAATCAGGAAAAGATCGTTTTCCATCATGACCTGGCCGGGCATCGAATCCGGGGCCTCCACGACGCAGGCAGGCGTGTTGACCGCTGCGCCATGGAGGACGACCTGCATCCATTTATTGTTTCATTTAGTGAGCTTACCATCTATTTCATAAGTAAATTTACTGGAGCACGGTCAGAGGTTCTTAGGACCGTTTCGGGTTACAGTTGGGTGTAATTATATCTATTAACACTTATGTCTTATGTTCGTAACTACCGGATGCTCTCAATAAGGTACATTTAAATCACAATTAATTAATAACCATTAAGTATGTCATTATGTTTATGCACGGTTATGCTTTTTGCTAATCAACAGTTATTTTGTGTGCGGCTACAACAGCTAGACCATTAATAATAAAATTTGTGTTTTGGCCATACATTGAACCTGTTACACAACTGTTGTACACATTGTTACTATGAAACCTGGAAGACATATGCAACAGTTAATTGAAATACCACGCAGATGAAGTCGCGGGCGGAAGCTAGTGCTAAGTGAAT
This sequence comes from Sesamia nonagrioides, assembly GCA_017933935.1. NCBI lineage: Eukaryota > Metazoa > Arthropoda > Insecta > Lepidoptera > Noctuidae > Sesamia > Sesamia nonagrioides. Next base: position 119,290 of record JADWQK010000626.1, on the reverse strand, counting down.
TATAATTTCTAAGAAAGTTTGCTTAGACGCCAAGGAAATGGCCATTATATGTATTACATAAATATTTGGTTTTAAACTTTGTCTGATGATTACCGAAACAAGGTTAGATACATACCTATACAGAGTGGTGCTGACAATACGACAATAAATGAAAACACAGACCATGCTGGTTCATAGGAATAATCCTGAACCATTGAAAAAACCTAGCATCAAAAATAGAAAAATGAAAATTTCAAACAAACTAAATCGCATAAAATTGCAAACGGAATAGAACATCCAATAAAATATTAGTTCAATGATCTCCGATCAGCGGGCGACAGCGCGTTCCTGTATCGAGTTGCTTTTTCGCGCTGTTATCATTAAAGTTTAGTACCGCTGAATGCGGCGGTCATCAACCTCTAAGCGCTTCCTTCTCAACATGTACATCATGTAGAAAATGTGAAAAATGAAAAATCATTTCCTGTGACTAAACTAATGGATACATTTATATTTTTATATGGAAATCTCCAATAATAATGGTTTCTGAGAATTTGTTGAGGTACACGATGTTTAATTTATTGTCGTATTGTCAGCACCACTCTGTATAATATAATTATATCGACGCTTGAAAGGCAATCATATCTAAGCGACAAAAATTCGTAAATTTAGTTATATACACCATTCGAACCGCCAGATTTTTCTGCGTCGTTTGGTGTACATAACTCAATTTACGAATTTTTGTCGCTTAAATATGATTGCCTTTAAAGCGTCGATATATATCCAAAAGGAGGACGATTGATGTGGATATGAATAAGCTAATAGATCTCGTACGAGTAAGGGAGATAGATCATTTGGAACAGATCATTGAAGGGACACCATAATTGGTACAAACTTGATGAGAGCTGGAAGGCGATTGCGCAGGAGTTAGATTGTACACGTAAGTTTTGTTTACTCTTTAGAGTTTTAAAGACGTCGAATTTGGAATTCAAAACTATAATAGTTTTAATCATCTCAGTTAATTTACATTTCATCGCGAATAGATCAGTTGCCTACTTTAGTGAAATGAATTCTGAGTTCATTTTTAAGTAACCATTCAAAAAAATGGATCTAATAAGTTGCAATGAATGTCGTTTAATTTTTTACATAATTATATCATTTAGGTTTTTGTTCTATAATTTGAAAATTCTCTCTAATTTCGAATTGAAATATTTAGTTAGCGAGTGTAACGCCAAGTCTCTACCAAAGAGTGGTGAGAAGATGTATTTGTATAACCAATCTTATTTCGGTATCCAAGCTAAGCGGAAACGAGATGTTGAAATAATGAAATCGAGTTGGATTTTTTAAGAAAATAAGCGATATCTATATATATAAAAATGAATTGCTGTTCGTTAGTCTCGCTAAAACTCGAGAACGGCTGGGCCGATTGAGCTGATTTTGATTTTAAAATGTTTGTCGTAGTCCAGGGTAGGTCTAAACGGTGAGAAAGTAAGGAAAAAATGATTTAATAATAATGATGTATGAGCTTCATTGTTTTTACTTCTTCTCTACACTTTAGTGCTACCCTGGTACCCTGCACCTCCAAAAAGGAGACAAAATAAAACTCACTTACAAGAACAATGGGAGAATGGCAATGGTAAATGTCACAACAATACAATATTAGTTTGAAGTTGAAGTTGGCTTTGTGGCTTTTTATTAGAAACTTTAAACCGGCAGAGAGTATTTCTTGCTTTAAACGTGCATCAACGGCTGATACTTTTTTTTTTATGTACGGTGTATGGTACCAGGGTAGCACAAAAGTGTAGAGTCGAAACAATAAAGCTCATTCATCATTATTAATCTAATATTACATCGATGAAGTTATTTTGCCTACTTTGAGGAGTTGCAAGGTACCAGGATCGCAAAAAGTGTAGGAGAAGTCGAAACAATGAAGTTCATTCATTCACACAGGAACAACGGGAACGGGATAAAAAGGATATCCTATATCATTCTCCCAGTTCTTAGCTACCTTCCTACCAATTTTCAGCCAAATCGGTTCAGCCGTTCTTAAGTTATAAATAGTGTAACTAACACGACTTTCTTCTATATATATATACAGATTATCCTAATTTAAAATAGTAGTAGTAGTAAATAAATAAGATCATGTCATATTGCCTTTAGGGCGGAACAAAGTTCGCCGGGACACTTTTGTGCTACCCTGGTACATAGCACCTCTACAAACTAGGCACAATAAAAGTTCTTTGATGTAATTATTATGGTTTAATGATGAATGAGCGTCACTGTTTCGGCTTCTCCTACAATTTTGTGCTGCCCTGGTACCTTACACCTCCACAAAGTAGAGAAAATCAAATTTCTTCTATGTATTAGTGATTTAATGATGAATGCAAAGCCGATTACAAAGTGAAGGAAAACATTTTAAGGAAACCTGGCCTTTTGTAAGTCTGAAATCGCCAACCCGCATTGAGCAAGCGTGGTGATTACGCTCAGTCGTTCTCCTCTCTAGCTATCCCCAGCAGGGGGATGATAAAAAAAGGCTGATGATCATGATGATGAGCTTCATTGTTTCGATTTCTCCTACACTTTTGTGCTGCCCTAATTATCCTAATTTAAAAACTAAAAAATAAGATCATGTGATATTTATTGCCATTAAGGCGGAACAAAGTTCGCCGGGTCAGCTAGCGGGTCTTCTAGCTGACCTTGCGAACTTTGTTCCGCCTTAAAAGCAATATGACATGATCTTATTTACTACTTTTTAAATTAGGATAATCTATATAAATAAAAATGAATTGTTGTTCGTTAGTCTCGCTAAAACTCGAGAACGGCTGGGCCGATTGAGCTGATTTTGGTTTTAAAATGTTTGTCGTAGTCCAGGGTAGGTCTAAACGGTGAGAAAATAAGGAAAAATGATTTAATATTAATGTTAATAATGATGTATGAGCTTCATTGTTTTGACTTTCTTCTCTACACTTTAGTGCTACCCTGGTACCCTGCACCTCCAAAAAGTAGGCAAAATAAAACTCACTTACAAGAGCAATGGCAGAATGGCAATGATAAATGGCACAACAATACAATATTAGAAAGTTTGAAGTTGAAGTTGGCTTTGTGGCTTTTTATTAGAAACTTTAAATCGGCAACCTTTTTTTAACCGGTATTTCTTGCTTTAAACGAATGCATCAACGGCTGAGACTTTTTTTTATGTACGGTGTATGGTACCAGGGTAGCACAAAAGTGTAGAGTCGAAACAATAAAGCTCAATTAACATTATTAATCTAATATTACATCGATGAAGTGATTTTGCCTACTTTGAGGAGTTGCAAGGTACCAAGATCGCAAAAAAGTGTAGGAGAAGTCGAAACAATGAAGTTCATTCATTCACACAGGAACAACGAGAACGGGATAAAAAGGATATCCTATATCCTTCTCCCAGTTCTTAGCTACCTCCCTACCAATTTTCAGCCAAATCGGTTCAGCCGTTCTTAAGTTATAAATAGTGTAACTAACACGACTTTCTTCTATATATATATACAGATTATCCTAATTTAAAATAGTAGTAGTAGTAAATAAGATCATGTCATATTGCCTTTAGGGCGGAACAAAGTTCGCCGGGACACTTTTGTGCTACCCTGGAACATAACACCTCTACAAACTAGGCACAATAAAAGTTCTTTGATGTAATTATTATGGTTTAATGATGAATGAGCGTCACTGTTTCGGCTTCTCCTACAATTTTGTGCTGCCCTGGTACCTTACACCTCCACAAAGTAGAGAAAATCAAATTTCTTCTATGTATTAGTGATTTAATGATGAATGCAAAGCCGATTACAAAGTGAAGGAAAACATTTTAAGGAAACCTGGCCTTTTTTTTGTAAGTCTGAAATCGCCAACCCGCATTGAGCAAGCGTGGTGATTACGCTCAGTCGTTCTCCTCTCTAGCTATCCCCAGCAGGGGGATGATAAAAAAAGGCTGATGATCATGATGATGAGCTTCATTGTTTCGATTTCTCCTACACTTTTGTGCTGACCTAATTATCCTAATTTAAAAACTAAAAAATAAGATCATGTGATATTTATTGCCTTTAAGGCGGAACAAAGTTTGCCGGGTCAGCTAGCGGGTCTTCTAGCTGACCTTGCGAACTTTGTTCCGCCTTAACAGCAATATGACATGATCTTATTTACTACTTTTTAAATTAGGATAATCTATATATATAAAAATGAATTGCTGTTCGTTCGTCTCGCTAAAACTCGAGAACGGCTGGGCCGATTGAGCTGATTTTGATTTTAAAATGTTTGTCGTAGTCCAGGGTAGGTCTAAACGGTGAGAAAGTAAGGAAAAAATGATTTAATAATAATGATGTATGAGCTTCATTGTTTTTACTTCTTCTCTACATTTTAGTGCTACCCTGGTACCCTGCACCTCCAAGAAGGAGACAAAATAAAACTCACTTACAAGAGCAATGGGAGAATGGCAATGATAAATGTCACAACAATACAATATTAGTTTGAAGTTGAAGTTGGCTTTGTGGCTTTTTATTAGAAACTTTAAACCGGCAGAGAGTATTTCTTGCTTTAAACGTGCATCAACGGCTGATACTTTTTTTTATGTACGGTGTATGGTACCAGGGTAGCACAAAAGTGTAGAGTCGAAACAATAAAGCTCATTCATCATTATTAATCTAATATTACATCGATGAAGTTATTTTGCCTACTTTGAGGAGTTGCAAGGTACCAGGATCGCAAAAAAGTGTAGGAGAAGTCGAAACAATGAAGTTCATTCATTCACACAGGAACAACGGGAACGAGATAAAAAGGATATCCTATATCCTTCTCCCAGTTCTTAGCTACCTCCCTACCAATTTTCAGCCAAATCGGTTCAGCCGTTCTTAAGTTATAAATAGTGTAACTAACACGACTTTCTTCTATATATATACAGATTATCCTAATTTAAAATAGTAGTAGTAGTAAATAAGATCATGTCATATTGCCTTTAGGGCGGAACAAAGTTCGCCGGGACACTTTTGTGCTACCCTGGTACATAACACCTCTACAAACTAGGCACAATAAAAGTTCTTTGATGTAATTATTATGGTTTAATGATGAATGAGCGTCACTGTTTCGGCTTCTCCTACAATTTTGTGCTGCCCTGGTACCTTACACCTCCACAAAGTAGAGAAAATCAAATTTCTTCTATGTATTAGTGATTTAATGATGAATGCAAAGCCGATTACAAAGTGAAGGAAAACATTTTAAGGAAACCTGGCCTTTTGTAAGTCTGAAATCGCCAACCCGCATTGAGCAAGCGTGGTGATTACGCTCAGTCGTTCTCCTCTCTAGCTATCCCCAGCAGGGGGATGATAAAAAAAGGCTGATGATCATGATGATGAGCTTCATTGTTTCGATTTCTCCTACACTTTTGTGCTGCCCTAATTATCCTAATTTAAAAACTAAAAAATAAGATCATGTGATATTTATTGCCTTTAAGGCGGAACAAAGTTCGCCGGGTCAGCTAGCGGGTCTTCTAGCTGACCTTGCGAACTTTGTTCCGCCTTAAAAGCAATATGACATGATCTTATTTACTACTTTTTAAATTAGGATAATCTATATATATATAAAAGAAGTCGTGTTAGTTACACTATTCATAACTCAAGAACGGCTGAACCGATTTGGCTGAAAATTGGTAGGGAGATAGCTAAGAACTGGGAGAAGGACATAGGATATCCTTTTTAACCCGTTCCAGTCATTCCTGTGTGAATGAATGAACTTCATTGTTTCGGCTTCTCCTACATTTTTGTGCTACCCTGGTACCTTGCACCTCCTCAAAGTAGGCAAAATAAAACTTCATCCATGTAATATTAGATTAATAATGATGAATGAGCTGCATTGTTTCGACTTCTCCTACACTTTTGTGCTACCCTGGTACCATACACCGTACATCTTAAAAAAAAAAAAAGTCTCACCTGTTGATGCATTCGGTTAAAGCAAGAAATCCATACTAATATTATAAATGCGAAAAAAGTAACTCTGTCTGTCTGTCTGTCTATCTGTCTGTCTGTCTGTCTGTCTGTTACGCTTTCCCGCTTAAACCTCTCAACGGATTTTGATGAAATTTGGCACAGACAATCTTTAGACCCTGAGAAAGAACATAGGCTACCTTTTATCCCGGAAAAGTTTGATGATCCCGAGGGAAATCTAAAAAGCGCGATATAACCGAACTCCACGCGGGCGAAGCCGCGGGTGGAAAGCTAGTCTATATATATATATATAAAAGAAGTCGTGTTAGTTACACTATTCATAACTCAAGAACGGCTGAACCGATTTGGCTGAAAATTGGTAGGGAGATAGCTAAGAACTGGGAGAAGGACATAGGATATCCTTTTTAACCCGTTCCAGTCATTCCTGTGTGAATGAATGAACTTCATTGTTTCGGCTTCTCCTACATTTTTGTGCTACCCTGGTACCTTGCACCTCCTCAAAGTAGGCAAAATAGAACTTCATCCATGTAATATTTAGATTAATAATGATGAATGAGCTGCATTGTTTCGACTTCTCCTACACTTTTGTGCTACCCTGGTACCATACACCGTACATCTTAAAAAAAAAGTCTCACCCGTTGATGCATTCGGTTAAAGCAAGAAATCCATACTAATATTATAAATGCGAAAAAAGTAACTCTGTCTGTCTGTCTGTCTATCTGTCTGTCTGTCTGTCTGTCTGTTACGCTTTCCCGCTTAAACCTCTCAACGGATTTTGATGAAATTTGGCACAGACAATCTTTAGACCCTGAGAAAGAACATAGGCTACCTTTTATCCCGGAAAAGTTTGATGATCCCGAGGGAAATCTAAAAAGCGCGATATAACCGAACTCCACGCGGGCGAAGCCGCGGGTGAAAGCTAGTTCATAATATAAATACCAGGAACAAACACAATCTTGCTGTACATCACACTCGTCTCCACAAAGTAGGCAACTCGTTCATGGGTCAATGTATACACTTTTACAACAAGCTTCCCATGGACGTTCGAAACTTACCCATTAAACGATTTAAGAACCATATAAAGGCCAAACTTTGCAAAAAGGGGTATTATAAAATCACAGATTATTTAGAAGGCAAAAAAGCTTGGGACTGAGCTGCTCGCTCTGTTATGCATTGTTAATAAGCAATATGCATAATTATAAGGTAAATTATTATAAACATTTTCATTTTTAATGTCTGGACTTGAAAAAAGACTATGATCCCTGAGTTTGTTTCGCTATTTCTTCTCAAAGGTAGTCAGTTAGGAAATGCCGGCTTCATCTAGTTAATAAAATAAAAGAAAAAATAAACATGACGAGTAAAAGTGATCAGTGATCCTACTTGCTTAAGAAACGATTTCATTTCATTTCATTATGTGTACCATTCCAATGTTCCTTGACCACCATTTCCCTGATTGGACAAACGTGTAATATACAAAATCAAGTTCACAGTGGAGACACATACATTGTGTGAACTAAAACTTTGTCGCTTTAGTCAACACCTGGAATATCGTTCATTAAAATATTAATAACCCGGTCAAAGGAGTTGCAATTGTGGCGTACTCCATTGCAACAAACAAACATATTCGCGCCGGACAGATCATATTAGATATTGTAAGATTGTAACCGCGTCATCGAGGCTAGCTCCGGGCATTGGAATATTGAGGGGGGCGCGGCGGCCGCGGGACGGAGACGACGTGCGCGGCCGCACCGCCGCACACTGGTGAAATTCGCTCAAAAGTTGGCCAAAATTACGTAAAGCGTGTTATGCCCATATATTGCTGTAATCTACCTAAAATAATAGGTTGAAGGTGTTTTAAAAAGCAAAACTATTAAATGTATGTTTCATTGATGTAAAAATGACACATATAACAAAAAAAAAAAAAAAAAAAACAATTTCGATACAGAACTTATTTCCGGTTCTATTAAAAAGATTTATTACATCTTGAGGATAGGGTTTAACTTGTCTTTGTCGTAGCTTTCTGAGACTTGTGATGTGAGGATCTGATGAAATTAAAAGTTGGTGAAACAAATCTTCCATAGTCTGTTTCCTAGAAAATTTCCGTGTGAAACTTCACGATATTTTTTTAAATCTGTTCTTACTTTCTTGGGCCTCTTCAGATCTTCGAGCAACACAGATTGCTCGAAGCTTCAAATAGAAGACCTATTGGAACCACTGCATTCTGTACTATAATATACCCGTGGATTAATATTCTGTGAACATTGTAAGTTTTGCACTATTTTGTTTAGGTGACGCAGTTAGACGCAGCTAATTTTGGTGTGATATGAAAGCTATAGATATGTTCTTTCGAAATATTTAAAAGAAACGGGTTGAGTGCGATTGAGTATGAACTTTTGCACTGAGTAAAACAAAAAAAAAAACTGTTAAAAGATAGACTTCTATTCAAACCTACATAACTATTATATTGCAAGTAATGTAAACTTTTTAGTAATGCAGAAATAATAAACTAACCTGAAGGTATAGAGTCCATTATGTTTGACACCAAATATCAACTAAATAAAATTTAAACGTTGTCATTAAACAAAAGCTCAAAATTGTAATAAATTACTCAACAAGCAGAACTGTTTAAATTGAGTGTTATGGGTATCTGAATAAAAACTGTCAAAGGTTTAAATGGTCATTAATACACAGCGCCATAGGTCTTGTTCCTAAATTAGGTTACTAATTTTGAATCGGAATAACTTTGTTTTTTTTTCAATTTTGGCCACTAATTACGCAAATTTCACCAGTGTGCGCCGCCGCCCGGCGAGCGAGTAGTCCAGCCTCTCGGTGAAGCGAAGCATTCGCCCGCTGATAAAATACCTCAGTGTTTTGATTTACGTTCGGGCGTTCGTAACAAGTGACGGGATTTCTCTGGCTAGCTTGTACTTTCGCAATTATATTTGCCGTATTGACTCTTTCTCCTTCTATCCGCATGTGCTTGTGAATGTGACTAACTAGAATATAAATAACTTAAAAGACAAGTGGCTTGGTTTCAATTGCTTCCTCCTTACGATATAGCTACAACTACATTGTTGACCCCGCAAGGAACACAAGATGAGTCAAGGTAAAGGAAACCAAGACGGCAGGTTAAAAACAGAACTGGTGAAGAGGCTATCAGCGTCGCAAGAAAAAAAAGTGCATCAGCTCCTTACCCAAGAAGAACTCGGAGACCGGAAATCTTCACAATTCCTAAGGTACCTGCGCCACCTAGCAGGACCAAATGTCCCGGAAGATTTCCTACGTACGATTTGGACTAGCCGCTTACCCAGCAGCACTCAGACAATCGTAGCCACACAGTCAAAGACGGCTTTGGAAGAAGTAGCAGAACTGGCGCACTGCATTCATGACGTCGTAACACCTAACCCACAAGTTGCGGCTACGTCCACAAATGCGCCAGGCAGTAATACAGACCTGATGAGCTGCCAGATCGCTGAACTAACCAAGCAAGTGCAAGTTCTCACCTCCCAAGTGGAAAGATTATCACGCTCAAGACAAAGATCCCGCAGCAACAACGGAAGACGCTCACCGTCACGACGATCCAACTCAAACTACAGGCAGTTTCCTATATGTTGGTACCATTTCAAGTTTGGCGACAGAGCCACCAAGTGTAGGAAACCCTGTGATCATTCGGGAAATGCAACCGGTACGGACCAAACAACAAAGACGCAGCTACTCGTCGATACTGGCAGCGACGTGTGCGTCTACCCCAGGTCAGCAATGAAGGAACGTCGTACTAAGACCAATTACGAACTATGCGCGGCTAACGGAAGCGTAATAAACACTTATGGACACATACAATTAAAATTGAATATAGGTTTGCGCCACGAATTCATTTGGAAATTTATTGTTGCAGACGTAAATAAGGCGATTATCGGGGTTGACTTCTTATCTTACTACAATTTATCAGTAGACGTGCGAAATCGGTGCCTCATCGATGGCGAAACAACGCTAGTTGCCCCGGCTTCATCTGCGCGTTTTTTCGATATAGTTTCTTCGGTAAAAGTAAGAATTGGTGACACCAAATATCATGACATATTACGAGAATTTCCAGATATAACCCGACCATCAGGTATTCATAACAAACCAACACACAACACCGTACATTACATACGCACAACACCAGGACCACCAGTGTCATCCACACCCCGTCGGTTGGCCCCTGATAAGCTAAAAATCGCTAAGGAGTTTGAAACTATGCTCAAAATGGGCACGGCCAGACCCTCCGACTCACCGTGGTCCTCACCATTACCTACACCTCGCTAAAAAATTTTTAGGAATGGTAAATTTTTACAGACGATTTATACCAAACGCCTCTTAACGAACTTTTAGGAGGGTCAGCAAAAGGTTCACACCCTGTGAATTTTACATCACAGCAAGAAGCCGCCTTTGAAGCATGTAAGAAAGGTCTTTGCCAGGCCGCCATGCTAGCACACTCAGACTCTGGAGCAGAATTCGCTATGTTAACAGAGGCCTCAAACGATGCCTGGGAACCATTAGCCTTTTTTTCCACAAACTAAGCCCAACAGAACAGAAATACTCACCGTACGACCGAGAACTGCTCGCAATTTACGAGGCGATCAAGTATTTCAGGCATAATATGGTTGAAGCAAGAGAATTTAAACGACTCCGTAATGTTTGCAGACATTTTTCCTCCTTTTAGTTTCCTGCTACCGTCCCACAGATCAAAGGACAAAGGGATCAACTTGAGGGTGAGCACGCAGATTTCAGGCATAATATGGTTGAAGCAAGAGAATTTAAACCACTCCGTAATGTTTGCAGACATTTTTCCTCCTTTAAGTTTCCTGCTGCCGTCCCACAGATCAAAGGACAAAGGGATCAACTTGAGGGTGATCACGCAGATTTCAGGCATAATATGGTTGAAGCAAGAGAATTTAAACCACTCCGTGATGTTTGCAGACATTTTTCCTCCTTTAAGTTTCCTGCTGCCGTCCCACAGATTAAAGGACAAAGGGATCAACTTGAGGGTGATCACGCAGATTTCAGGCATAATATGGTTGAAGCAAGAGAATTAAAAACCACTCCGTAATGTTTGCAGACATTTTTCCTCCTTTAAGTTTCCTGCTGGCGTCCCACAGATCAAGGACAAAGCTATCAACTTGAGGGTGAGCACGCAGTGCGGCATGGTCTAGGTGATGTCGTAGTCCTCCGACTCGGTCACCACGTAACCGGCCAGCTGATACATCATGTTAAATGCAAATGTCACTATTGCGTTGTTCTTACCCGGACCAAGGATCTTAGTGCTTAAATAAATTACTAGCGCGGGGATAGCGTTATAGTACATTGAGATACCAAAATTATAGAATGCCATGTCGCATCCCGTGATGATGAAATACAAAGTACAGGACTGCACATATTGCTTGACATATTTATTGTAGATAACCGCCAATGGGTATCCTAATAAGATAGATATTAATAGTTTCAGAGCAGGCTCCGTGGCACCTATTGCGTCCGAGAGAAAGGGAACTGGGCTCAGGCCAGCTAAGCCTAGTAAACTAAGCAGCAGCCCAAACATTATTCACCGATCGACATCCAAGACTAAAAACGAACCAACTTTATTTGGTCTTGGTTCCTCTCGAACTTCGAACTCTCGAGGACAGATAAAAAATATATGAAGCCCAAAACTACAATGCGACAATTGGTAGAATAAATTATTATGGATAAAGACAGTATGCGTCCAAAGAGCACCTTTACTTAGACAAATTCCCTTAGCGTCGCTACTGTCGGGTGACAGTTAACGCACGTGAAACGCGGTCTGCGGGAATAGGTAATTTCAAGAACCACCGCAACAAAGGAATGATGACAGTGTATACCTGTCGTATCATTGTCGAAAGAGAACTGGGCGCACCGTACCACCAAGGTCCAGCTCACGTGCCAGCACCGCGAGCAGACTAGAAGCTTCTCCCAAAAAAGACCAACCCTCAATGATTTTTTTTTCATGAACAAGACGTCCCACAATTGAATTTTAAATTTAAAACTCTTGAATTGGTTTTATTTATAATGCGATAATGTTACCTATTTCCTTACCATTTTATTTTATTTAACATTAATTTAAATTCCGTTAGTTAATTATTTATCCAATTATCGCGAAACGCCATCTCTCGGCTCGATGGCTCAACTCTAATGTCGCTTCATCCAGATACGACAGATGTCGCGCGCTGACACATTTTTCTACATGATACCCTAATGTCCTGTATCTTAATGGTATAAGGGGCTTTCCCCGAAACTCGGGAATTTACGTGTCTAGTCCATATAAACAGGAACTTGGCTTTTTTTTCATTAATTTACATAACTAAGTGTCTACAAAATGTCATCTGACGAGGAGCCAACAAGCTCAAGTGCGATGGCACTCACATTTATAATATCAAATTGTTACGATTTTGAAATTGATTCATGAATTGATTGACGGCGGCTATGGCCAAATAGCATTTACATAAAACACAATTATGCTTTAGACTGATTATTAAAAATGGGGTCGCCGTGGTGTTGTCTGACGAGCTCCAGGATGACGTCTTGGAGGTGAATCGCATCAGCGATCGGCTAATGTCGGTGCGGGTGCTTGTCAATGGGGTTATAACCCACTTGATAAGTGCCTACGCTCCACAGGCCGGGTGCGGTGTAGCCGAAAGGACGCTGTTCTGGACCCAGCTCGAAGGATTGCTTCGCGGGATTCCGTTATCCCAGGGAATCGTTCTGGGTGGTGATTTGAACGGTCATGTGGGTGAGAGGTGTGGCGAGTTTGAGCGTGTTCACGGTGGCTTTGGGTACGGTAGCCGCAACGCGGAAGGAGGCAGCATTCTCCGAATGTGTGCGGCTGCGGACCTTGCAATCGTGAACACCTACTTCAAAAAGAAGCCGGAGCACCTTGTCACCTACCGGAGCGGGCGAAGCGCTACCCAGATCGATTTTCTACTAACTAGGAGGTACCACATCGGCAAAGTAGCCAACTGCAAAGTCATACCCGGTGAGAGTCTCACTGCACAACACCGTCTCCTTGTCATGGACCTCTGCGTAAAGGCCCAACGTAGACGTGTAGAGGACTGTCGGCGCCAGATCCGGTGGTGGCTGCTTGATGAAAACAGGTCCCAGGATTTTGCGTCGGTTATTGGCGACAAGTGCGTCGGTACCGACGGAGAACCTGTGCAAAACCACTGGGATAGAATTCAGGCAGCTATTACGGGGGCGGCGCGGGTGGTACTCGGCGTCTCTAAGGGCGGCCGCAAACGTGACAAGGAAACCTGGTGGTGGGACGACACAGTCCAGAGGGAGACTAAGGTGAAGAAAGCCCTCTTCAAAACGTGGCAAGCGACCGGATCTCCTGAAGATCGCGACGCATACAGGGTTGCCAAACGTGCCACCAAAAGAGCTGTAGCCAGAGCCAGACGAGACCACTTGCAACCTCTCTACGAGAAGTTGGAATCGTCCGAGGGGCAAAAGCTCATTTACAAGTTGGCACGTTCCAGGGTCAAAGCGGCACAGGATATATCCAAGTGCCGTTGTGTAAAAGACCCAAATGGCAACTTGCTATGCGAGGACCTCGCGGTGAAGGAGAGATGGCGCTCGTACTTTTACAAGCTGCTGAACAAGCAGCATCAAGAGGTGCCGGAACTCCCTCCGAACCTTGGACTAGTGCCTCTGATAACGCCTGAGGAAGTCCAAACGGCTCTTCGTCGTATGGGGAATCGGAAAGCTGTCGGAGCTGACGGAGTCCCCATTGAGGCCTGGAAGGCGATGGGTCCTCGCGGTGTGGGCATGCTAACTAACTTTTTCAATCGCGTGCTCCTGACCGGCAAAATCCCGAGCCAATGGAGGCTGCGTATAATTACTCCAGTCTTTAAAGGCAAGGGCTCGGTTCAGGAGTGTGGCAACTATCGCGGTATCAAGGTCATGTCCCACACCATGAAAATCTTTGAGAGGATCGTAGACTCCCGAATCCGGCAGGAGTGTGCTGTCTCGGAGTGTCAATATGGGTTTCGGCCAGGGTACGGAACCATGGACACTATCTTCGCACTAAGGATCGCCATGGAGAGATACAGATCGAAGAACACGCCTCTGCATATGCTCTTTCTAGATATGCAGAAGGCCTTCGACTGTGTCCCTCGCGGGGTGATCTGGTGGGCACTGAGGTCCAAAGGGGTACCTGAAGCCTATGTCGACATAATTCGAGAAATGTACCTCAATTCCGATTCCGTTGTCAGGACCGCTTTGGCGACACTAAACCCTTCCCCATCACCGTCGGAGTCCACCAGGGATCCGTCCTTAGTCCGTTTCTGTTCAGCGTGATATTAGACGTTTTGTCGGCCAGTATCAAGGACTCACATGAACAGCCTCCCTGGCTACTCATGTATGCTGACGACATCGCGCTGGCGGACGCGGACAGGGAACGGTTGGTGCGGCGTGTGAATGCGTGGAAGGACTCGCTTGAGAACGGAGGTCTGAAACTCAACGTGTCGAAGACCGTATACTTTGCCAGCAACACGACAGACCCCATGTCTGTGCGCATAGGCGGAGACATGGTCGAGCGCACGGACCAGTTTAAATACTTGGGGTCTGTGCTTCACGCGTCCGGCGACATTGATTGCGACGTCAAGGCACGTATTTCCGCAGCTTGGGCGAAATGGCATGAGGTGACAGGTGTCATTTGTGACCCCAAAATGCCGGTTAAGCTTAAGGGGCAGGTCTATAAAACCATCATTAGACCTGTTCTCCTGTATGGCAGTGAGGCGTGGCCTGTGCTTGAGTGACACAAGCAGGAGCCGCGTGTCACGAAGATGAATATGCTGCGGTGGATGTGTGGAGTTACGCGGAAAGACCGCATCAGGAACTCCCGCATCCGGGGCAGCCTTCGTGTCCGTGACATTGCAGACAAACTGCAGGAGGGTCGCCTACGCTGGTACGGCCACGTCTTACGCAAACATGAGGTTGTTACCCACGTAACACGCAGGCATGTTACGTGGGTAACAAATGTCTTGCCATGGCGCCTCCGCCGGGCCGGAACAAGCGGGGTAGACCAAAGAAGTGCTGGCTTGACGTTGTAAGAGATGACATGCATGCCAACAAGCTCTTACCACAGGACGCTAAAGATCGTGCGAAATGGAGGAGAATGTGCAGGAAAGCGGACCCCGGGCTCCAACGCGAAAGCCGCGGATGCAACCGGGATAAACGCTGAGATGATGATGATGATGACTGATTATTAAAAATTTCACCCGCGTAAGTTTCGATATGCTGCGCTCCTATTGGTTGCAGCGTGATGTTATATAGTCTAAAGCCTTCCTGGATTAATCCGCTAACCAATGCAAAAAGAATTTTTCAAATCGGACCAGTAGTTTCTGAGATTAGCGCGCACAAACAAACAAACAAACAAACTCTTCAGCTTTATATATTAGTATAGATAGATTAAGCCTGTATGTGTTTTTTTAATAAATAAACGATTATAATTGAATATCGAGTTTTTTTTTTTAGAAATACCGATTTTAGGTACTAATATACCGATTTTTACTGGCAATTCTACCGATCTCGCTCTTTGACGATCGAGACCACTGCCTCCTTGTTCCTAATGCGAAGCTCCGGCATTGAAGTTCCGCAATGAGGTAATTTAGGCGGAGTAGTACTGTCAAGACGCGAACTATGGCTTTCTTTTTCGCCTTATGGGCCCATCAGGGCCTAACCAGCGGGGGCAGTTAACTAAATAACTTGTTCAATAAAAAAAGACAATGCATTATTAACACATACGTATTATGTTCAAAATATAGCATTATAATCGAGGGGTCTGGTGGTGTCAGAACCAACTGGTTAAATTAACCGTTCGTAAAACGCAGTTGATAGATATATACATATACAAACAGGGTCAGTGGGTCGTCTTTCATAAACGTAAACATTACATAAAGCATGAAACATTCTTAGTCTTAGTTCGGTCATCAAATTTAAGGTCGAAACATACTATCAAAACGCGACACGACGCCACGCCACCTGACGCATGTCTGTACGTATCAATTCCATACATTTAATACGGTCAGAAGCGCATAGACAACACGCTATGTGACCACACCGCTGCAACATCCAACCGATTTGGATGAGCGTGGTGTTGGCGAAAGAGGGGGAAGACACGTCACCCGACGAATCAGCGCAGTGTGTTTCTAGCTAACACCCGGCACCACGTGTCCACACGCGTTTTTCTTTCGAGAACATTTTTAAGGTTATAATAAAAGAAAAGTTATTTTTTGTTTAAAAATCAGTTGAAAATGTCGGATGAAGAATTAATAGAATTAGTGAAATGGTACACAGTGTAATATGATATGAGTTCAGTTCATTATCGTGATCATAGTATTCGAAATAATGCTTGGGAAGAAATTGCAGAACAATTGCATACTATAGGTAAGTTTTCATTAAAATTTGTCCCATTTACTTACCTACTTTCTATCAGTACCTACCTATACAGTTTCTAATTATTTATCATAAAAATAGGTACCTCATTAATTATATTTATTAAGTACCTGCTTGTTTTCAGAGTTCCATACCTCTAAAGGAAAACAGGAACCCTTATAAGACCACATTGTTTGTCTTTCTGTCTGACCATCCGTCTGTCTTTCAAGACCCTTTTTCTCAGCAACGCGTCGAGGATTTGAAATTAATACAAAGCTGCTATTCAATTCATTTTTTTATAAAATACACATTAACACGGATTTACAAAGTATTTTGTCTTCCTCTCCTTACAATATCTACTTGCCACGGCACTGCACCTTCGTTGGAATTAAAATATTCCTTAAATTTATTTCGGACAGAAAAAGCATGTTGTGTAGAATTTCTACGTAAGGTGTCTAAGTCTTCCAAAGCTGTAGGTCCCAATGGCGTCCCATTATCATCTTGTGTTTGACAGTCAGATGGCAAAGTATCAATACCTAAATAATTGTGTAAGCAACATGTTGCTAAAATAATTTTGTCTACCATATCAGGTTGTACTTCCATAGTTTTGGCGAATATGCGCCATCTTGCTCTTAAAAAGGCGAAAGAATTTTCAACGATACGTCTAGCACGGCTTAGCCGGTAGTTGTATATTTTATTGGGTTCATTATTGCGAACATCATTCTTACTATACAGCCGCATTAAATACGACTTCAAGGGAAAGCTTCATCTGCCACTATTACGTGTGGTAATGGTTCCAAATCGGGAGATAAACATTTATCAGCAGGTATTCTTAATTTGCCTTGTTCTAAAGACTCCCCAAGTGCAGATTTATTGAATATTCCACCGTCACTGTTTTTACCATATGAGCCTACATCTACAGCCAAGAACTTGTATTTAGGATCCATTAATGCCAGGAGTACTATTGAATTTTCTCCTTTATAATTCCAAAAATCTGAACCACCATTTATTGGACAAGTGATATTCACATGTTTACCGTCCAATGCACCACAGCAATTAGGAAAATTCCAGTAATTTCTGAACCCTTCTTCACATTTTTTTCACATCGCGGTGGTGGGT
Source organism: Sesamia nonagrioides (assembly GCA_017933935.1). Taxonomy (NCBI): domain Eukaryota; kingdom Metazoa; phylum Arthropoda; class Insecta; order Lepidoptera; family Noctuidae; genus Sesamia; species Sesamia nonagrioides. The sequence goes on along the minus strand of JADWQK010000626.1, from coordinate 101,804 downwards.
TCAGGCATGTATATTGGGCCCAATTTGTTCCAAATTGCTTCGCAGACATCTTTCACAATTTCTCGCACTGTGCTGAATCCCATTCTATAATTAAATGCCAATGAAAAAAATACAATCATGAATTTATTAATGTGTTATTTATTTTTTTCCATTGGAGATTTGCAAAGATCGATGGGGAAAATTGAGAAATTGTTTTACCAATGCCCTTAAGAGACGCCAAAAGAAAAGTGGCCAAGCCTCAACTAAAATTGTACCATGGAAATACGAAGCACAGATGGAATTTTTAAGACCTCATCTTGAGGGCAGACCAACGATCACAATACTTGTCTAATGTAACTGACGATTCAACACAAGAATTGCAATTCTCAGATGAATCCGAATCATTTCGTGCTGATGCAACTGCTGGATTAAGCTATTTTACTGCCAGCACACCGATACCAGGCCCTTCTTCTGTAAGGACACCGACACCAAGCTCTTCTTCTGTAAGGACACCGACTCCAACCTCTTCATCAAATCGAAATAAGAAAGGAAATGAAAACGATTTTGTGACAGAGATGGTTAATGTTATTAAATCTTCTCAAGAAGCGCGACAATAGAGAATGTCAGAGATGGATGAAACAGATTATTTCTTCTTGTCTATGAGTAAACAATTAAAAAAATTACCTCAGATAGACCAAGTTAATATTAAGTTTCAAATGCATAAACTCATGTATGATGCCGAAATTAATATGTTAAAAAAATGCGAACAACTATTGAGGACGCCGCTACGTGTTATTCGGAACCAAACCATACAATATTCAAACACTTCTATACCAATTTTATAAAACGAATAATCAAAATGTGAGTAAAAATGTAGTACTTTCCGAAACAGCTCGAACACTAAATAATAATACCCAATTTTATGAAACGAATAATGAAAGTGTGAGCGACAATGTAGTACTTCCGAAACAGCTCGAAAACTGAGTAATAATACCCATTTTTTTGTAACGAATCATCAAGATCTAAGTCACAATGTGAGGAACTTAAAAACAGAAGTGACTAAACAAGTCTTGGGAGAATATTTTATTAATTATAATAATAATCAATAGATAATAAAGAAAATGATTTGTACTTACCTAAGAGCTACTGCCAGTCTTTCTTTTGTGCTTATAGCTTCACGATAACTTGTTCCTTTCTTGTAGATGTCATCTTAATAAAGTCATGTAAAACTTCAAATTCAGTTTAATTCATCCGAAAATATATATGATATCTGTCACTATCTTTAACCAATTTTTTATAAAGGGTGTGATATTCACCGTACATAGCTCTTTCTTGCTTTATTTCATGAACCCAGTATCGTCGGCATCTAGTACGTTTTTTTTTTATTAACTGTTTCTGTACAAAATACATCCCCAAAATCAGCAATACATCTTCTCCAAAATCTTCATCTAGCTCGTCTTCAAGCAGAATCGAATCCATGGCCACGTGATACGTTAATACAGTTCAGCCTTTCGTGAGAGACTACACTACAGGATACGTGTTGTAGCACCGCGTGGCGTGTTGCCTATGTGCATGATGAGCGTCGGGTGTCGACACAACACATCGCGTTGCGTTTTTATAGTATGTTTGGACCTTTAATCTCGTGGTTACGTCAGTTTTGACGTTCTTATTTTTAAAGAAATACATTTATTTATTTATATATTCTTTATTGTACACCAATCAAACATGGAACAAAAAACATTCATCACAAAAAAACATACAATGGGCGGCCTTATCGCTAATGCGATCTCTTCCAGGCAACCAAAGGATGGACAGATATTCCGGAACCACAAATGGGACTGTCATTGGTGCAAACATCATTATTACAATATACTAAAGTAGATACACAAATACATACATATACAAAAATCAATACATAGAAACTGAACATAACAGGTAAGCAAGTAAATTAGCCAAAAAGTATTTGTTGAACAAGATCATAACGACAAGTAGTGTTCCCTCACGAGTCTCTTGAATTCCTGCAACGATTGCGCGCGTTTAACTTCAATTGGCAATGCATTCCACAAACGAGGGGCCTGAACAGTGAAAGATTTATCAAGGAACGTTGTGGAATGCATAGGCATTTTGAGCTTTAAGTTATCTGATGACCTTAACGTTTTAGAATGAGAGTTGCACAGAAATTGAAAGCGATTCTTGAGATAAAGAGGGGTGAAAGGAGAAAAAAGCACATTATATAGAAGGGAAAGAATGTGAGCATTCCGACGAAGGCGAATTGGCAACCACTTGAGCTTTACACGAAATTCGGATACATGGTCATATTTGCGCAGACCAAATATGAACCTTATACAAAAATTTTGAAGTCGCTCAAGCTTATCTAGTTGGTCTTGGGTAATATCAAGATAGCTGACATCAGCATAGTCGAGGATGGGTAGAAGAAGTGATTGTGCAAGTGCAATTTTGGTGGCCGTCGGTAGGAAATTACGTAATCTCTTCAGAGACGCAGCAGATGCAAATAGCTTGCGGCTAACTTCCTGCAGCTGGGAACTCCAAGAGAAAGTGTTATCAATATATATTCCCAAGTTCTTAACTTAGTCACTAAAGGGAACCACTGAGTTATCAAAAGAAACTTCAGGTAGGGTCGTCCAGTCGATTCTAGAGACCGTCCTAGAACTGCCCACGACTATAGCCTGCGTCTTTATGGGGTTGACGAGAAGCCCATATCTTTTGCTCCAGTCACATATGCGGGTCAGATCACGATTGATCGCTAATATGGCCTCAGACAGATTTCCAAGAGGTGCTCGTGAGTAAATTTGTAAATCATCTGCATAAAGATGGTAGGAAGAAATTAGTTCGTCAGAGATAGAGTTAATAAAAACTGCGAAAAGTAAAGGGGATAGCACGCCACACTGCGGTACACCAGCAGACGTATTACTCCAGGAAGACAAGGTCTCCCCGAAGCAAATACGTTGCCGACGACCAAACAGGTAACTACGAAACCAGTCAATTACCGATGGAGATATGTTAAGAGAACAAAGTATGCCAAGCAAAACATCAAAATCAACAGTGTTAAAAGCGTTACTGAAATCCAGCAAAGCTAAGACCGTCAGATTACCACTTTCCATGGCTGATATATATTATCCGTATCCTTATATCATCCGTAATGTTCAGAAGTGCAGCCTGCGCGTGGTGCTATGACCAGGGCGAAAGCCAGATTGGAAGGAGTTGAGGAGATTATTCTTAGAGAGAAAAGTGCTCATTTGATTATGGATTAACCGTTCAAGGACTTTGGAAAGGAATGGTAAGACGGATATTGGACGATATTCAGAAAAGGATGTGGGATTAGACTTTTTAGGCAAAGGAATTATTTGGGCTTCTTTCCACGAGCAAGGAAAAACCCCACTAGATGTTGAAAAATTGAGGATATGACAAATTACGGGAAGAATAACATCCACCACAGGGAGCAACATATTACGGCTGATACAGTCACTTCCTACTGCATTAGAAGTAATTGATAGTATGCTCTTCTTAACATCACAAGCGGAAAATTGACCATTGACATTTTTTTTTCAAACTTTTTGTCTAAACTTTAGCAGTTTTGACGTTCTTATTTTTAAAGAAATAATTTTTTTTTTTCAAACTTTTTGTCTAAACTTTAGCAGTTTTGACGTTCTTATTTTTAAAGAAATACAATTCTTTTTACTTTAGCAGCATATCATTCTGGTAAATTTTTCTTTTCGGTCTAGTCGCAGTCTCATTGCAAAGGTCGCTAAAGTTAAGTTTTGTGACATTTTGAAGCTTTTGCGGCTCTGTGACTTGAATTTGAACGCTTTTTAATTAGAATTGGCTTTTAGAAGATAGGTTTTTGTAAATAGATGTATAGAAGTTACATTAGCCACACCGTAAATGAACTACGATTATGTTTATCACCTACATAACATTATCACGAAGCTCACACCCCAATACAAATCGAATACAAACAAACGATGTATGTATGTACACAACGATTTAGAAACATCACGTGTTTGTACGTGACGACACCGTCCACAAACCTCTGCAGCATCCTTACAAATGCCCATATAAGGTTATCAAACGTAAAGAAAAATACTTTACGATCCAACTAACAGGAAGATCTAGTAACCTGCTTTCACCCTCATCATTGAAGATGATCCCAAGCATGCGAGCAGTGAGACCAAGCAAGCACCTGCAGCTACCACAGATAAGCAATCCAGCCTACTCCTAGCCCCGTACACGAGGGTACGCGGTACCAGTTCAGGCAGGATCGTCAAGACACTCATTGCTCTTCGTTTATTCTCACCTTTGTCTTTGTAGTCTCTGTTTAAACATCAGAAAAGTAACTAGCTGGTTTCCTTTATTTTTAATATTTTTTAAAATGACATATAATATTCATGAACCCATCCGGGAGTACATGTTTTACTAAATAAATTTTAATATCTTTACAACATAAATAGACTTTCTAAATGATACAATTTATAAACTCTAGCCTTAATGCACAGTCTGAGTATGCAGATATAAAATATAAGGCAAATTATAATTAATTTAAATACTACTTAACCAGCCTCATCATCAAATCATATCATTCTAATAAGAGATGGCTTGTAGCTCAAATCTTAAAATAGTCCAAAATGATATTGTAAACATCTAAAAAATTGGAGTCACAACAAGGAAATATCGTATAGGTAATGAAACGTCAGAAAATGGTTACTGAATTAAATATGAACACGTGAGTATATGTAAACAATTTGAATCAAGTATCTACATGCCTTTATGTGGACAAAACAACTAATAATTCTTTTCCTTTAAGATAATTTAATACACTTAGGGCCTGTTTAACCATGTCTGATCAGCCTTTACTCACCTATTCAAAAAAAGGTTTTATTTAATAACAGAATTTGCATGAAATTATCAGCCATGTTATACTAACCGGAAGTGGTGAAACATGCTCTTATTTTTTTTATTTTCATTCATCTCTCTTAATTTTTTGACTTTCAGTTATTCGTGAAATCAAAAATTAGAATAGTCACAGCGCTAATATCAGTATTCCACAAACTCTTTCCATTACCTTTTTACAATTATTGTTTTCGATTAATTATTGTACCTACTTGCATTTAAAACGTTCAATAGGTATAGCGAGAATTTTAATTTCACCCACGTGTTAATTATGTAGATCCCAAGACAAGATCAGGGAGTAAGATCCCAAATCAAAATAACCAATATTAATATTTAGAACTCATCATGTCACATCACATTTTCTGATTACTGGTGACAATTCACAAGAACGAGTAAAAGTAGGGAAGAAAAAGATGAAAATGACATATAATATTCATGAACCCATCCCGGAGTACCTGCAACCAAAGCTGGTATTGGAAAAGATAAAAATTGGGGGAAGAGTTGTGACAGATTCTATCGTTCATTGATGCGAGGTGTTTTGATGTTAATAAAGGCGAGATCAAGAAGGCTATTGTTGACCCGAAGATTAAAAAGACTATTATTTCCAAGCACCAATGCCAGACGTGCGGCAAATACTACTCTTCGAACTATGGTCTTAACTGGCACATTGAGACCCAGCATTGGGACTACGACAGCCTCCAATGCAAGGTATGCGAAGAAATCTTTGTCTGGCCATCTCTCCTACGAAGCCTCTCGAAATGCCATTTGAAGGTGTAATCCAGGTCGTCGGTCCACCTTCTCGGGGGCCGACCCACGCTACGTCTTTCGGTGCGTGGTCGCCACTCGAGAACCCGTCGGCCCCATCGGGCATCGGTCCTACGGGCAATGTGTCCAGCCCACTGAAACTTTAGTGTTGCAATTCTTCGGGCTATGTCGGTTACTCGTTCTTCTGCGGATCTCCTCATTCCAGATTTGATCGCGCAGTGAAACCCCAAGCATAGCCCTCTCCATTGCCCTTTGAGTGACTTTGAGTCTTCTTATAAGGCCCATTCCCACCACGCCTCAATTCCATAAGTCATCACTGGCAACAAACACTGGTCAAAGATTGTTGTACAAAATGGGCATTTGACATGACTTTCGTCTTGTCCTTGTTCATTTTAAGACCGACTCGCTCGGAGGCTCTACTGAGATCTTCGAGCATTGCACTCAGGTCCTCCGCGGTCTCAGCCATGACTACGATATCATCAGCAAACCGAAGGTGTGTCATGTACTCGCCATTGATGTTGCTGCCCAGTCCTTTCCAGTCCAGAACCTTGAAGACATCCTCCAATGCAACGGTGAACAGTTTCGGGGAGATAACATCTCCTTGTTTGACACCACGCTGCAGAGGTATTGGTTTCGAGGTCTGGTCCTGTATTCGGACTGACATGGTGGCGTTTTCGTACAAACCCTTCAGAGCTTTAATATACCGATAGTCTAGTTGGCACCGCTGGAGAGACTGCAGTACAGCCCAGGTCTCGATCGAATCAAAGGCTTTTTCGTAGTCCACAAACGCCAAGCAAAGGGGTAGGTTATACTCCTCAGTCTTCTGTATAACCTGCCGCAGCGTATGTATGTTGTTTACTGTGCTGAAGCCCTTTCGGAAACCGGCTTGTTCGGGAGGCTGGAAGTCGTCAAACCTGCAAGCGAGACGATTCGCGAGGACTCTCGAAAACAACTTATAGACATGACTCAGAAATGAGATGGGTCTAGTTTTTCAAAAGGGTGTTGTCACCCTTTTTGAAAAAGAGTACTACCGCACTTCTGTGCCATGCCTGTGGCGTTTTTCCCTCGACTATGACGGAATTCTCTTTGTTTTTCTCGGTGGTAGGCCATAACATCGGCTGCCGGCAGAAGTTACCACCCACCAGACAAAGTCTTGCCGCCAAGCGATTCGTCGTGTTCCGGCATGACGTCTGGTGAAGCCGTACGGAGGACGGGTCTGAGCAATTGTGTTGCGATGTGTGCCGGGTACGATGCGCCAAATGTTGTTGTGTCGGGAGTTTGGTCGTGGAGAGTCTCCAGATCAATCTCCCTCTAGCGCAGCATCGTTTGGTCGTGTTGGTCTTGGGTTCAACATTGCATCACCTCGCTTAACTGCCGTCATCCTTCCTATTCCTTAGTTTTTTAAGTGAATAGGCTTAATAAACTAGTGCGCTTTACCATCAACGATTGCATCACTGCTTACCATCAGGCGGGATTGCAGTCAAGCAGTAGTTTATAATTATTAAAAAAAAAAAATAACTTCTGAACTTCTGTTTAAGAGCCAACCGAATCTCCTGCAGGCTGACGTCCGGGATATCTTCGGTGTAATGTCGGGTTAAGCTCTAGGGTCTTCAGCAAGATTTAATGCGGGTTTTGTCGTCAAAGTGTAGAGCTGTCCATAAAAATTCTCGACTTCCCTCAAAAGTTCGGGCCCGGACGTTATGATCTTGCCGTCGTCAGTCTTCAACATGCTTAGCCGGCTATGCCCAATAGTCAGATCCCTAGCGAAAACTTTAGAGCCTCTGTTTCGCTCTATAGCCTCCGTTATACGCTCGGTATTATAGCGACGTAGGTAGCGCTTCAGAGACTTTGAGATCTGCTTATTGAGCTGCCGGTATTTGCAAGCATCACTTGACGAACGCAAAACCATCTCACGTCTATACTCCATGAGCTCGAGAGTGTAGTCCGAGAGCTGTTTAGTTCTATTTGTACGGGTCTTAAAATACTTAGTCCTGACCGTACGGACAGCTTCTACTAACCCGTCATTGTATTCGTCCACGTCGCCACTTAGGCATTCAAAGCGATTTTGGAGCTCGAACTGGAAACCTTCGGAGTTACGGATCTGGATGGGTGCTGGCCAGAGCGCAGAATTCATCAGGCGAGATCTTTCAGACACTATGTTCAGATTCAATGTGCCTCTGACCATACGGTGATCGCTGCCGCATTTGAGCGAGTTGATCACTGAGACATCATTGAATATGTGCCTTTTTGTCGTCATAATGAAGTCTATCTCGTTTTTAGTGACCCCGTCGGGACTGATCCAAGTCCAATTCCGCTGGTCACGCTTTTTGAAGAAAGAGTTCATCATAAAGAGTCCCTCCTTCTCCATGAAGCCAGCTAACATGTGCCCTCAGTGGTTCCGACGCCCAAATCCAAAACTTCCCAGTCCGAGCTCTTTACCGCTCCGGTTCCCAAGTTTAGGGTTGAAGTCCCCCATGATATCGCTGTAGTGAGTTGTAGAGCTATGTATGGCTTTAGAGATGTCCTCGTACATAGTCTCTACTTCCTCGTCGGAGTGTGCCGAGGTCGGGGCGTATACTTGAATGACCTTCAGCGAATACCGTTTGGTTATTCTGAGTACCTACCAGGAACGCCACCCTGGACCTGACAAGGGACCTGTGGACGAGGAACCCGACACCACCTTGGGACTGATGGTCGCCCTTCCGGAAATAGAGCAAGTTACCAGATTTAAGGATTATCGAGTCCTAACCCTCTCTTCGGACTTCCGTTAATCTCAGGACACCCATCGTAACTTGCTCAATTCTTCCTCCAGTTCAATAACCCTCTAGTCGGTCCGCAGTGTGCGTATGTTCAGTGTGGCCAGGTCGATCCGTCGTTGTTTTTGGTAGCCGGATCTCTTCCGGAGATTCTTCGCACCCCTTGCCCCGCCGTTACATTGGCCGCTACCACAATGACCAGCAATAGCGGAGTAACCGGGGACTAGAGGAGCCTTGCCTTAGTCATGTGCATCACCAGGGGTTGCCATAATCCCCACGCTTGGCAGGCGGGTTGGGGATCGCAGGATTTGATATTCCACAGATGAAGCGCTGCTGCCCGCTTCCCTGGTGAGTACCCTTAGTCGCCTCTTACGACATCCACGGGAGGATATGGGTTGATACTATTCTAAGCCCGGTATCACACGGGTCCTCCAAGCACGCCCCAGCTTAATGCTCCAACCAATATCATACAGTATAACTCGGACTCAGCCCTTGATATTATGTCGAATGCTATGGACCCGACTGATAATTATTTTAACATTGCCAATCGCCAGAAACGCACTTTTCGTAATAGCAACGAACCGTCTGACTACCCATCCGAATTAAAAATAATGCTTGATCAAATCAAAGACCAACAGGAAACGAAGTTTGACCTATTAGGTAATGCCCTAGCAACCATAATGACCCAAAACCAGGGTATACAGAGATCTGTAGAAACGTTAACCCTTAAGCACGATGAACTTGTCACTAAAATTAATTAGCTAATTTTTTCTCTGTCTTTCAAATGTAATATTAGGTTTATGTTGTTACTACCTGCTTATTTTTATATCGGTAGGTATGTGGCTTGCGGTGTACCTCAGTGAACTGTACGTGAACCAGTTTTATAACTCCACACGTAATGCTTATTTATATACATTCTGTACAAAAATAATGTTTCATCCAACAAACTCATTATTAATAAATCTACGAATCTCAATGTTACATTTTTATTTTAATACATATATTATATTATAAGGTGGGTGGACCATGGAAGGCCATGCTCCTTTGAAGGCCAACTATTAAAAAATCGTAGTTATTGACATTTAAATACATATTCCTGATACTACACACTAAGATCCTACAAACTAAACGCCACAAACGTGGCGGCGTGTCGATTGTGTCTTTATTGTGGCAGTGCGATCCAACGTTTCGTAGGCTTCGGTCGTCGACGTTACAATTGTTATTCGCGCGCACAACAAACCGTAAACTTTTAGTCAATAGCCTCTTATTATTTCATGTTTTTTTTTATTGTGAATTGTCATATTAGTACATGTGTATGGTACTAAAGGAAAAAAACATAGCTTTGCCTCAATTTTCCTTTAAATATTGGTAGTGTTCCTAGGAAAGCCAGTGGTTCCTTATAAGGCCAATCAAAAATTGGACGGTTGGCCTTGCTATGGTGTGAGGAACCATAAGGAATATTCACAAATCCTGAACAAATGAACACTTACTTTTTGGTTATAAATAATGAGAAATTGTTTTAATTACAGCAGTTTGTAGATTCTATTATTTATTATTATTTAGGACAAAGTTATAATCATAATTATCAATTTTGGCCTTACAAAGAATGGACCCATAAGAAGGCCATTTTTGAATAAAAAAAAGATTGTATTTTCATAATAAAACCTGATGGAAAGTTATTTAAGGCCAATATACTACTCATTACTAATATTTTTAAATAATTTATATTAATAGATTCTTAATTATACAATGGTGTTCAAGTATTGTTCGTAGAGTTTTTTATAGAGGATGAAAATATATTGAGCATTAAATGCTTCGCTTAAATAATAGAGCTTATTATGTAGTTTTAGTAAAAGCGAATATATTTAATGTTACAACTCTATTTTTAAATTTAACGACAGATGTATAATATTGGCCTTGTTTGGAGCCGTGTTCCATGCAAAGCCATTTGGAAGAGCTTTACAAAACTTGAATTTAATAAATGTTGTTTAAAGTTAGGTAAAAATAAAAATATTTTATACGGTGGACAATAAAACAAAGTATTACTTAATGATTTGTTTCCTTCATTTATCCAATAAATAAACGAATTAAAAGTATTTTTTCGTTAGAGTGGCCATCCATGGTCCACCCACCTTACAATATTTATTTATTCACAATTGAACTACGGCAAATAATCTTATATGGTTTCGTATTAAGTGGGATCAAATGTGCACTTATGTTATTGATATTGGTAGATGACAAAATTATTGCATATCGTTGTAATGATGACTAAGGGAGAAAAGTTCCTGAAAGTTGAATTCCTAAATGCTGGATGATTGGGAACAGGTCATGATAATCTTATTGGTGCAATCGACAGGTATTGTTTTGACATTATGGCCATTAACGAAACTTGGCTGCGTCCAGGCGAGGCGGGGCGCGCTCCGGTGGTGCCGGGGTATCGTCTGCGTCACTCGGCGCGGCCAGCGAGTGTGAGGTCGGGTCGTGGTGGGGGAGTTGGCTTTTATCTGCGGCGGGAATTGAACGCGCGAACTTGGACTGGCGCTGTCGATCCCAGATTCGAATCGGTCGAACAGATGTGGCTAACGCTATCAGTGAACGATAAAAGAATAGCTATAGGTACAGCGTACCGGCCGCCTTGGCTAGACCTTGTTCTTTTCCTGGATGCTGTAACGGATTCGCTTAGTTCACTGGGAAATTGTGATCATTTTATTTTACTACGCGATTTTAATGTTAACTTGTTAGACACAAACTGTGCGAAATCAAAAAAAAAAACTGTATAATTTCTAAACTGCATAAGTCTTACGCAACTGGTGACCTCTCCTACTCATTTCACGGCCTTAGTGAAACTCTCATCGATCTCCTGTGTACCGACCTAAGAGCAAGATACGTGTCAGTGGAATCTTTTGTTTCACTTAACGGTCTTTTTATTATAGTTGGGGAATTTCATATAAAGCGTGACAAGTTTAAACCATATTTAATTAATTTTAGGCCACTTAAAAATGTTTGCATGGATAATTTTAAAATGGACTTGTTGCTTTTATGTCTTGAAAGCATATCCTCGTTTGACAACGTTAATGACATGGTGCATGTATTTAACTCCCGCATAATTTCCCTGTTCGATGTTCACGCGCCAATCAAGACTTGTACTGTTAAGGAAAGGTCTCATCCGTGGATTACTGACACGATTAAACTCATGATGCGTTTACGGGACGATGCGTTAAGTTGTTTCAGGAAAACGAAATCGAATTCTAAGAAAGAATATTATAAAAAGTTAAAATCCCTTGTCTTAAGTTCTCTGCACAATGAAAAAGTTGCCTTTTTTAAGCATAATATAAATATGCCTAAATTGCTATGGAAGGGTCTGAAAGCCACTTTAACACCCTATAAACCGAGACAAGATTTTCCGGCGCATCTTACAGATCCAAATGTAATTAATAGTACTTGTAGCGGTTATGTATTGCAGCGTAAGCTAACCCCGCCGCTTGAGCCAGTTGCGTCCCGTCCGCGCGCTGGAGTTGTATCGCGCACATTTGTTATTGAAATTATATGTGATGTATATACAATTAAATGTGGCACACAGCTTAATGTAGCACCTCAAGGCATTCGCACTCTATCCCGAGTGGCGACTAGACGTGCCCCTTAAGCTGTGTGTACTTACTGATAATTTGGTGGTTTTACTTCAAACCTCAAAGCCCCTATAAGTGATTATAGTGAACACCACATTGGCGACGAGTAAAAGCGCAGTAAGTAAAACTATTACTGAAATTATCTGCTTACGGAAATTGGTCAGCATGAAAATATGGTTGCACAGTGTTTGTTTGTGTAGAGAGTTTTAAATATACAAAAAAAAAAAAAAACTTAAGTGTAACCATACACTAGTCGTGGTGGTTACAATTTCCATATAAATTCATGTATCTTTAAGCAATTATCTTCTTATCTATGCTCAATCTACGTTGGCGATCAGCTGAGACGAGAACGTGATGCACAGATCAACCACTTAAATTCAACTCAAATACCTAATATAAAACCATCGTGGGGCTCGTGGCTAACCATTGACAGCCCCGCAAAGGTCGATCGATCAGCACCCTAATTGTGTAACGCGCCATTACTATTAATTGGAATCATTTCGAAGCATATTGCCAATCCATTGTTTCATATTATGTTCGAAAATGTGTGCTCAACAACGGAAATAATGCAATGAATGTTGTTGAACTGTCAAAATGAAACCCATTGCTACTGATAGTGTGTTACACAAGATTGCTTGATTGATTAGAACAGCACGTTAAACCGTTGCTCCCGGCTGACATTTATGGATATTTGACAGTCGTTAGGGGTAGTCAGTAGCCCGAAAGTTTGACAACCAGTCTTACCATGGGGAATTACCCAATAACTGGATTGTGGAGGTCAGGCAGGCAGTCGTTCCGTTGAAAATACTGGTATTCTGCCGAAAACGGTTAGACTGAAAGCCGACTCCAACATTCAACATAGGAAAAGCTAAACGGGTGATGATATTATATAACCATCATTTATGAGGTAATACCATTTATGCAAATATGGGTACAATACCTTAAATTATGACCTAAATGCTTACTGAATGGTTGACCAAATCCGTATGTAGATAATACCTACCAATGAAATATTATTCGAAAAAATCATGAAAAGTGACACAACGAAAGTAACGAAAATACCAATAATGTAAGTACACACAACTCAAGGAAAATAAAAAATACATTCTAAATAAAATATCGTGAATGTATAAATCTGATCAAAAGTTCCACTTCGGTAAAATCGAAGTAAAGTAAGAAATTATTATCTTACTATAAAAACTAACTTGTGTAATACACAAAATTCAGAAATAAAAAAACATTCCAATGAAAACATCGTTAATGTAACAATTTTAACTAAAGTTCCACTTCGGTAAAATCGAAGTAAAGAAAAAAAATATCTTTATAACTATTAAAACAGTGTATTACACAAAATAAATAAGGAAAAAACGTTCCAACGAAAATATCGTTAATGTGCCAGTTTTAACAGAAGTTCCAACAAAAGTACGGAATTATTTATTATCTTACTGTTAAGACTAACACTAGTGTCATAATAAAATAACGTAAATGTATCAGTTTTAACAAAAGTCCCCCTTCGGTCAAATCGAAGTGAGGTAAAGAATAATTATTCTTGCCGGTTAAAACTAACTAGTGTCTATATAAAATCTGTGAAGGTTGAACTGGTTGTAATGATTGAACTAATTTTAGTCAAATCAATGCATTTTGGCTGGCTATTGTAATAAACAAAAGAACTCTAGTGACCGTTGGAATTGTGGCACGCCACTTAGAGCGTAATTAAGGTGTCTCCTTCTGTGAGACTCGCTTACTAAAGCTTGTTTATTTAAAAGTTTACATTTAATACTTAGAGCGTTAATAAAGAACCTTTGTGAGGTGAGCGCTTAAGCACAAAAACCCGTCTATCCGTCGAGAAAGAACAATTGGTTATAAATAACCCAAGTTGTTGATTATATTTCAACAGGAAATATACATGTACTTTTGTTGATTATTAAACGATGATAAGAAATAATTCAAGTTACCTTAAATTATTGAGTAATCTGTAAATTCTCTTACTACAATACGTGCTGTCTATATCTCTGACTTGGCACAGCAACATGAAAACTGAATTTGTGACAGCAACAATCGAAAAGACATAAAATTCTGTATTCTGTGAATCTGTAAAACGACGGTGCGAAAATGCCACAATAGTCAGTACAAGTTCAACAAGTACCAGCCTCAACAAAATTGACACTAAACAAAACTGACACTAAAACCAAATACTTTTAATTAAAAAGAGGTTGCTTGCAAAACCATCACAAAAGTGATACATAATTGTTCCTCAAGCAACCCATCACAAAAGTGATACATAATTGTTCCTGCCCTGCAGTCAATCAGAATTGCATAAAATATGGCAAAATTGACACTAAACAAAATGACTTGCAAAATCACAAAAGTGATAATTGTTCCTGCCCTGCAATTAATCAGAATCGCATAAATTATGGCAAAAACAGAAATTGCAAAATTACAAAAGTGGTATTGTTCCTGCCCTGCAATTAACCAGAATTACATAAAATATGGTTCCGAGGACATTTCAAGACCCACTGCAGAACCAGGATTAACGAAAGAAAAGCTCTTAACCTTGAGTCAATTGACAACAATAAAGCTAACGACCCCAAAAAAAAAATGAAAACTCATAAAAATAAAAAGTCTGTCTACATATAGACAATGCTCACTGATTCCCGTAGTAGATTTATCATAATAAATGATAAAACTTGAAAGTTAATGAAACTATCTAAAGTATAGTCTCCAACAAGCAAATGTCTCTGGACCAAACATTCATGGCTTATGGTGCCTAACATCTATAAAAATATTGGGATTGTTTGATGCACCCATAAAAGCTAGGTCGAAATCAGTAGGTATCGGCAAAACGTTGTTATAAAAAATTTAGCAAGAACCTAAGTTTTCATCTCAATTCCATTAGGGTTAAATCATTTCCCTAATTAAAAGATGTTCCGATAGATGTATAAAAGGTACGCCCGTTTGTCAATCAAACAATTACCTTGGATTAAAAAAAAAAATACTAAAAAAAAGTCGAACTGGTAAAAATGCGATTCTAAAGCCCGATGGTGATATTTGTAGTGTGCTATCAACAAAGCTGTCATTAGAGAAAATCAATAAAGTGGTCCTTGAACATTAAAAAAAAAGAAATCATGGATAATCTTATTGCCATGCAATGAAAATTTTATTCACGTCATTGTTGTCGTTGGATGTGATGAAAGAGAACATCTGAAGGACAATAATGATTTACTGAACAAAACTAAATAATTCTTCAGTTCAACACTATTCAGATTCTGTGTTATGGATCGAATTTTCGTATGACGGCACGGTTGCCGTATGTGGTTAAATGTTTGACTGCTGCGTTTCGTGTCGCGGGTTTGATTCCCGCACGGAACAAATACATATTAGTACGACTTACAAATAGTTTTTCTGGGACTAGTTGTTTGTGTATGTGAGTTTATATGTTGTAAACGCACCCACGATAAAGGAGAAATTCATAAAAAAAAAAAAGAAATCATCATCAAGCGTCAACCATGTGACAAATAAATTTGAACAATAGAGTCTTTTAGACCACCAGAAACCATTGAACAAAAGGTTTCAATTTTGTTGATCGATCACCGATTTGTCAACCTTAACAGATCCCATTGTCAAATACAAAAAAGCAATATGCACAAAATGTCAATATATAGGTAGGTACATTCTGGCATAAGGATCAAACAATAAACCATGTCTGTCTGAGATTCTCAGGCTTGGCTACTCAAAAGACCGTATTCAGTAATTGCTGATGCAAGTCCTGTTCATCTAGAGGCTGTACCTACTGATTCAGTACGTCGCCAAAGGCGCCGCATCCTTTCCTTCGGAATGATAAACGTTAAAGACGTATTGTCAAATCGACTAAAGAACCATTTAAAAAAAAAATAACTTATCACAGACCATAACCTCTAGAGGTTAATAAAAATAAATAAAAGTAACAGCATACAAAAAAGTTTTGAACATGAACATCATATTAGCTAGATGTTCACACAAGCGACCCGTAGCATTATCCCTTAGAAGAATCATTATATCATTGAATAATGACCATGGATTTAAATAATCAAAGACGTTTTACAAAATAATGCTTGGGAGGTTTCAATAAACAGCTACAACTTAATAGAACATGAACTTTGACACATTATGGTGTCTTATTATATGTATATAAGAAGCAGCCCAAGAAGTTCACCGAGGCATTCTTAATATAAAGACTGGGTCAGGCACAAAGGTGCGAAAGTAATCTAGACACGCGGCAGCGTGTCGAGCCAAGTTCAAGTAACAGATGACGAGCAGCACCGTGTTATAAATTACTGCAGAGGCTATAAAACCTCAAAAACAGACTATTAAAATACTTACTAGACTAAAATACCTTAGTCTCAGGCCTAATTCCACAAGTAACCATTAAAAAATTTGACTGAATACTGATGTTGGTTTTCGGATCCGCTGTGTAGTGGGAATTATAATTTTATTATCATCGTATTGAAGACGATAAAAAGACATTAAAATGATGAAATCTACACAAATTAAACAAAAGGAAACTGAATGAACCGGCCTCTCAGACAACTATATAACCAAAAAAAAAAAAACAAAATCAGATTGCGCGGCGAAGTCAAGACTGGAAAGACCTTATTACTCAACAAGAAAATCTACTTCCAAACTTATCTAAGTTACGAGAGATCGCGAAAATAGATACAATAATCCAGAAGACAGACAGAAAAAAAGGGAGGTTAAATTAAACGAAGATAAGAAAAAACCTACATATATAGAATTAGAAATTGACGAAAAGCATAATAAGAACACTATAAATGAAAACAAATTGATTCAAGAATTTAATCACACACCGCATACAGTTACACAAATGCTCAAAGAAGCGATATAAATACAAGAAATGATGAAACTGGTAAAGAGTACAGACTGAACATCGTACACCGTAACACAACAGTTGTCGATCACGAAGCGTCTAATAAAGAAGAATTCAAATGTTAACGACTGTGTAAATATTGTAAACTTCATGCGAAATATTTATGTGAAACGCTCTCGATCACGAAGCGTCAGATAAAGAAGAATTCACATATTAACGATTGTATAAATATTGTAAGCTTCATGCGAAATATTTATGTACTATATTATACTCAAAGCACAATTATTTGTGAAACTTAATTTGTGAAACTTAATGAAATAATCTAAATGTTTAAAATGGTTATCATATCAGATAAAGAAGAACTAACGTAAAAGTTTAAAATTGTTATCGTATCAGATAAATAAGAACTAATCTAAATGTTTAAAATTGTTATCTTATCAGGTAAAGGAAGAACTATATCAGATAAATAATTTTAATTCATACTGTATAGGTACTGTTTAATGATTGTAGCTTAATGTGAAATATTGAACTGTACTTAAAACGTAATTATTTTCTAAATGTTTTAGTGGCTACTTTAAACTTAATGGATTGAAATTAAATGTCTCAAATTGTTATCTTACTTTATAAAGTAATTAACGTCTAAATGATAAATATTGTTAAACATCAATTAACATATAAAAAGGAAGAGATGTGATGTATATACAATTAAATGTGGCACACAGCTTAATGTAGCACCTCAAGGCATTCGCACTCTATCCCGAGTGGCGACTAGACGTGCCCCTTAAGCTGTGTGTACTTACTGATAATTTGGTGGTTTTACTTCAAACCTCAAAGCCCCTATAAGTGATTATAGTGAACACCACATTATAGATTCGTGTTTTTGTGATACTGACTTTCATTCCGATAAGCAAATGAACCTTCTGACACTTCAGTGATTAGTGACCCCTTTAAACCAAGTAAATGTACCCCCACAGCCCAGCTACATGAAAGTGGTGACCCCGATAAAACAGCAATCTTACGAAGAGGAATAAGGACGCAACTCCCTTCCGACGGGGACGGCCTCGGAAGGACGACAGGGCACGCGGGTACTCCAAAATGTTTATAACAGGATGGCTCTTTAACCTCCCGTTGATGGAGGCAGAGTAAAGGAAACATAAGAGCGGCGAGAGGTTACATAATGGCACGTGGCAACACAGCACGTGGTCGCCGGAAGTGGCCTAGACAGAGGCTTTATGAAGAATATGAAGACGCTGGCGCTGGAAGAGCACTACGTAATGAGGTCAGCGAAGGAAGTACAGCTGCAACGCTAAGGTCCTTGATAGAGGATAGACAATTGCAGCACAGATGTGGGCGATGGAGGCGCCCCAGCCCCGCAAGGTCAAGAGGTATACACCTACTGCGGAGGGAGTAGCAAAATTTTTTTTACGAAAGTAATGGGATGGTTGAACGGTGGCATCGCAGCAAGAAGCGGCACTAAGGGCAAGGCCAGGAGACACCTCGTGGAATGACGAATCACCTACCGGTTTAAGGGCGGCAATTCGGAAATGACACGTGGCTTAGTGCGTCATAGTGTGATCATGGTGTTAATTCGGGTTATAATATTGTTTTGCATTGTGTTTATCTATAGAGTTAAGTTAAGTAGAGCATGACTGTTGCCTGATTAAAATAGGATAACATTGTAGTGTGTTAATTGTATCTCTAGAGTTAAGATGAGTTTGAATTTTGCCCGTTCAATGTTTAACCTAAGTATGTAATGCGTATTTGAAATGTAACAAGCAGTGATTGAATTATTAAAAACTAAGTATGTGTAAAACAGCGATCAATTGTAAGCTATGGAGTCAGTTTCTATTGTCGAAGTCAAAACATTAAACAAGGCCCGAGACTTACGCGATTCAGCTGAACACGCTTATCGCGTAATGCAATACGGGCATGGTAACATAGAACGATAGCACTAGCAGGTAATCAGACCACCACGGCACACACACGAGCAAGTAGCTGAATAAGCAAATAGCAACGGTGTCGTGTGCAGTGGCAGGTATTGTGTGAGAAGTACAATGTATGTACCGCGGTTCCACTCGTAGAATATTTTTAATTTTTTAGATTATCATTTGTCAATTTTTTTTTTTTGTAAAAGGGGGAATGTTGTAGCGGTTATGTATTGCAGCGTAAGCTAATCCCGCCGCTTGAGCCAGTTGCGTCCCGTCCGCGCGCTGGAGTTGTATCGCGCACATTTGTTATTGAAATTATAGATTCGTGTTTTTGTGATACTGACTTTCATTCCGATAAGCAAATGAACCTTCTGACACTTCAGTGATTAGTGACCCCTTTAATTCAAGTAAATATACCCACAAAGAGACAAGCTACATGAAATACTTTTTTGATAGTTCCCGGCAACCCGGTTGCAAGTAGTGCACTTATGGCTTATTTCGAGAATCATAGACATGGTGAAGCAATTTTTACAATCAATCCAGTAGAACAGATCCAACCTTAAAAGTAACGCCGAAGGTTATGACAACATTACCCTCGACATGCTAAACATGACTTTGCCTTACTCACTAAAAACAGTAACAGATATTATAAACTGCTCAATACTAACTTCAACATTCCCTGACCAATGGAAAATAGCTTCCGTTAGGCCTCTAGCAAAGAATGATAACCCAATTGAAGTAAAGGACCTTCGCCCTATTAGCATTTTACCGTGTCTATCTTAAGTGCTGGCGAAAGTTGTCAGCCATCAGTTAACGCTTTTTCTGGAACAGAATAGCGTGTTACCGGACTTGCAGTCTGGATTCAGAAA
The DNA here is from genome assembly GCA_017933935.1 of Sesamia nonagrioides. Classification (NCBI taxonomy): domain Eukaryota; kingdom Metazoa; phylum Arthropoda; class Insecta; order Lepidoptera; family Noctuidae; genus Sesamia; species Sesamia nonagrioides. The sequence continues at coordinate 82,109 of JADWQK010000626.1, read as the reverse complement.
ACAGCGCAGTCTGCACTGCCACTGCCTTGCTGGATGTGACTGACAATCTTCTATCAGCCCAGGATAGGGATATGTGCTCATTGCTGGTCCTGCTAGATTTTTCCCGGGAATTTGATGCAATAAATATTCCGTTATTGCTGTCAAAGCTAAGTTACTACGGATTTGACCCCAGAGCTAAGCAATGGTTCCCGCAGCTACCTTAGTGATAGAAAATAACTTGTTAATCTATGTTTGGGTGGCGGCACTGCTCTTACATCTACTGACAGAGGAGTTCCGCAGGGATCTATACTGGGACCAATTATATTTATTTTGTACTGTGCAGACATCATTCGGTGCTTACAGCAATGTAAGTACGATATATACGCCGATGACGTTCAACTATATATGTATATCATTTAGTCCAGAGGAATGCGAGACTGCCATTAAAGATCTAAACGAAGACCTTCACAGAATCGGTGACTGGTCGAGACAGAATTGCCTGTCACTGAACCCAACGAAAACGAAGTACATGGTATTTGGCACAAGGCAGCAGCTGGCTAAATTACCCGCAACGTTTCACTTGCAGCTAATGGGCGAACCAATTGAGAGAGTATATGAGGCTCGGAATCTCGGTCTTATCATGGACAAAGACCTCCGTTTCGAAAAACACGTAGCCGATTCGATCAGAAATTGTTTTTACCGCCTGAAAGTTCTGTACAAGATTAGGCAGTACTTGTCCGAGCCGCTACGGGAGCGGTTGGTTGAAACCTTGGTTTTGTCTAGGCTGAACTATGTGGATACTGTTTACGGCCCGCGCCTGTTGGCTTGCACAGATCGACTAATTCAGAGGGTCCAGAACGCATGCGCTCGATTTTGTTACACAATACCTCCCAGAAGTCACGTGACTCCATTTCTAAACAAACATTTCATATTGAAAATGAAATCGACACGCAAGCTACATCTAGCGTGCCTTTTGTTTGGTGTAGTTAAATACCAGGAACCGCATTACCTGTACGACAAGTTCAGTTGGATAGCCAGTAGACGAGATTGTGAAAGAAGGTAATGTTCGCAACAACTCTCGAACCAGTCGCATAGTTCAGCCGCTTTTAGAGGTACCTTCCGTTACGCAGCTACTAAAATTTGGAATAACCTACCACCATCAATTAGAGCAATTAACACCATAGTCGCCTTTAGACAACGCTTACGGCAGTACCTCACAGAAGCTCAAACGAAGTTAGACATGGTCGCACTGAATGTCTCAATCATATAGTTTAGGTACCCTATCAGTATGTTTCAGTGTTTCTATTGGTAAGTGTTGCATTGGATTTTATTTTTTTATTTGATTTTTCTATTCAATTTGGTATTATTATTATTATTTTCATTTTTTTTTCAATTTCATTATTTTACATTTAATTTCTTTTTTTATTTCATTTAATTGCTGTTTCATTTAATTGTTGACTTAATGTATTTTTTAGTTCGTGTTCGTAATTATATGTTATGTCTAGGTTCTTCAATGAATTTGTGAAAAAGAAAGTCTTATCATTACCTATGTTTGTCAGTATTTCTTTTCTTAGTTTATTTATTATTAGTTTTTAGCAATATTAATCAATCTCACACTATTTTTGTACATACTTGTAATGATTTCTATTTATGTAACACGTATTTATTTTTATTTAAGTATGAATACACACGTTATGCTGTTGTTTAAAACTGATTTACATCTGTCAAGTGTCACCTCACATTAGGTTCAGTTGAAAACCAGCGTCAGGCACTAGTTGTCTGGCATTTTTGCTGAACTGGACCTTTTTGGTGCAGCCGCGAGGCACACTTTGCTGTTATTTTTTACACAAGGGTTTACGGTTTTCTTTTTTACTTTTTATTTGGTTTATTTATTTTAATTTATTACTTATTTGTTTTTTTTTTTTTGTTTTTTTGTTATTATTTCGTTTTTTGTTGCTACCCGATGTGTTATTGTTGTTACCCGATGCTAGATGTATTGTATTGTGTGTCAAGTCTGTGCTAAATAAATGTATTTTCTTGCTTTCTTTCTTGCTAGAACGAGAAAGTAAGGAATACAAGAAGCGAGTGTTGACTCTAGAACATGCGCTGGCACAGCTGGATAAGAATGCGCACTGCTCAGCAATTGGAATTAGAAACTTGCCGGAGCAGGATAACGAAAATAAGTAAACACTAATTGACACAATCCAGGAGCTTGGTATGACATCGGGCCTTGAAACACATATACAGCAGTTGGAAATTAGGGCTGTTTTTCGCTCCAAGTCTCCAAGCTCCAAGTCAATGGAAGGAAGTGTTTGATGCCGCACAACTGGGTCTGAATCTTGTTGGTAACTGGCTGCGAGACAACGTTCTGACTCTTAAGGTCTAATTCACTCCCACCCGCAACTCTAACGATTACTGCTCACACCTGTGGCAATGAAAACTCTCCGTGCTCATGTTCTGCCCTTGACCCACTATTGACCAAAACCTCTCCTTCAAACCACATCTAGGAGCCCTCGTGACCAGGTTACGTAAATTGATTTACATTTTCAAAACCGCAATAGTGACATTTGCATTTTGACATTTTTTGCATTTGACATGATGTATCTGCTGGCCCGCTTCGTGGTGACCGAGTCGGAGGACTACGACATGACCTTGACCATACCGCACTGCGTACTCACCCTCAAGTTGATCACTTTGTCCTTTGATCTGTGGGACGGCGGCAGCAGGAAACTAAAAGGAGAAGAAATGTCTGCAATTATAAACTGACGGCTCTGGAGAGTCCGCCTACGTTCTTGAAGCTGTTGGGTTTCGTTTACTTCCCTGCGTGTTTCCTAGTGGGACCCATATTCTCATTCAGGCGCTACAAAGATTTATCTCTGATAAATACCCCTTGGAAACGGAAGCTGATGTCTGTGAGGCGCAAGCTATGAAGAGACTGATTCAAGGTGTAATCTACTTGATAGCTTATCAAGTTGGAGTCTCTGAATTCAGTATGAAGGTTATGTTATCCGACGAGTTTTGGGACTACTCTGTATTCTATCGCAACTTCTACTGTGGACTTTGGGCTCATTTCACCCTGTACAAATATATTTTCTGCTGGCTGCTCACCGAAGCGTCGTGCATCAGATTCATTCGGTCGTACAACGGCACGCGCATGGAGGACGGCAGGTCGGTGAGCCAGTGGGGCGGCTGCAACAACATCAAGCTGCTGCGCTTTCGAGAGCGCCACGCGCTTCCAGCACTACATCGACAGCTTCAACTGCAACACGAACCACTTCGCCGCCGAGTATGTCTACAATCTGCTGCGCTTCCTCGGCAACCGTAACCTGAGCCAGCTGATCACGTTTGCTTTCCTGGCGCTGTGGCACGGCACGCAGTCCGGCTACTACATGACCTTCCTCAACGAATTCCTTATAATGGTAATGGAGAAGGATTTGGAAACAATGCTACTCAAAACTGAATTCTATCACAAAATGAGGAACAATAGAATCATCAAATACCTCCTCTACGTTATACTAAAGACTTACACCATCGTCTTCATGGGCTGGAGCCTGGCGCCCTTCGCCGTCAAGAACTTCTAAAAATGGTGGAGCGTTTATACTAGTTTATATGTCTCATGGTTCTTGCTATTTTTAATGTAAGGAATATGAACATTTGACAGTCAGAATGTCCCACTTCTTGTATAGTTGGAAAGCGAAATGGGAGACCAGCTCCAACCTTAAGTATGGCACGTTGTGCCCTTTCAACTTCAATGAGGTGAGTTTTTGCGGCACCTCCCCATGACGTGATGCATATGATGATTGGCACAACGCGTAATAGACCATCTCAATAGTCTTTCGATTGGCCGAGTCTCTTAGGGTTTTGAAAATGTAAATATGTAATATGTGGTTTGAAGGAGAGGTATTGGTCAATAGTGACTCCAAGGTATTTAATAGTCTCGGTCTTTTCAAGGGCAGAACAAGAGCATTGAGAGTTTTCATTGCCACAGGTGTGAGCAGTAATCGTTAGAGTTGAGGGTGGGAGTAAATTAGACCTTTGAGCAAACGTTATGTACTTTGTTTTAGAGACATTAAGAGTCTGAACGTTGTCTCGCAGCCAGTTACCAACAAGATTCAGACCCAGTTGTGCGGCATCAAACACTTCCTTCCATTGACTTGGAGCTTGGAGACTTGGAGCGAAAAACATCCCTAATTTCCAACTGTTGTTTCTAATTCCAATTGCTGAGCAGTGCGGACTCTTATCCAGTTGTGCCAGCGCATGTTCTAGGGTCAGCACTCGCTTCTTGTACTCCTTACTTTCTCGTTCTAGCAAATTAATTTTAGTGACAAGTTCATCGTGCTTAAGGGTTAACGTTTCTACAGAGATCTGTAGAAACGTTAACCCTTAAGCACGATGAACTTGTCACTAAAGTATAACGTAGAGGAGGTATTTGATGATTGTATTTTTCCTCATTTTGTGATAGAATTCAGTTTTGAGTAGCATTGTTTCCAAATCCTTCTCCATTACCATTATAAGGAATTCGTTGAGGAAAGTCATGTAGCAGCCAGACTGCGTGCCGTGCCACAGCGCCAGGAAAGCGAGCGTGATCAGTTGGCTCAGGTTGCGGTTTCCGAGGAAGCGCAGCCGCTTGTAGACATACTCGGCGGCGAAGTGGTTCGTGTTGCAGTTGAAGCTGTCGATGTAGTGCTTTAAGCGCGTGGCACTCTCGAAGCGCAGCAGCTTGATGTTGTTGCAGCCGTCCCAATGGCTCACCGACCTGCCGTCCTCCATGCGCGTGCCGTTGTACGACAGACCGAACCTGATGCACGATGCTTCGGTGAGCAGCCAGCAGAAAATATATTTGTACAGGGCGAAATGAGCCCAAAGTCCACAGTAGAAGTTGCGAAGTCCCAAAACTCGTTGGATAACATAACCTTCATACTGAATACAGAGACCCCAACTTGATAAGCTATCAAGTAGATTACACCTTGAATCAGTCTCTTCATAGCTTGCGCCTCACATACATCAGCTTCCGTTTCCAAGGGGTATTTATAAGAGATAAAATCTTTGTAGCGCCTGAATGAGAATATGGGTCCCGCTAGGAAACACGCAGGGAAGTAAACGAACCCCAACAGCTCCAGGAACGTAGGCGGACTCTCCAGAGCCGTCAGTTTATAATTTCAGACATTTCTTCTCCTTTTAGTTTCCTGTTGCCGTCCCACAGATCAAAGGACAAAGTGACCAACTTGAGGGTGAGCACGCAGTGCGGCATGGTCCAGGTGATGTCGTAGTCCTCCGACTCGGTGTCACCACGTAGCCGGCCAGCAGATACATCATTTTAAATGCAAATGTCACTATTGTGTTGTTCTTTCCCGGGCCAAGGATCTTAGTGCTTAAATAAATTACTAGCGCGGGGATAGCGTTATGGTACATTAAGATACCAAAATTATAGAATGCCATGTCGCATCCCGTGATGATGAAATACAAACTACGGTACTGCACATATTGCTTGACGTATTTATTGTAGATAACCGCCAATGGGTATCCTAATAAGACAGATATTAATAGTTTCAGAGCATGCTCTGTGGCACCTATTGCGTCCGAGAGAAAGGGAACTGGGCTCAGGCCAGCTAACCTCAGTAAACTAAGCAGCATCCCAAATATTATTGACCAATCGACATCCAAGAGTAAAAACGAACTAACTTTATTTGGTCTTGGTGTCTCTCGAACTTCGAACTCTCAAGGACAGATAAAAAAAAATATGAAGCCCAAAACTATAATGCGACAATTGGTAGAATAAATTATTATGGATAAAGACAGTATGCGTCCAAAGAGCACCTTTACTTAGACAAAGTCCCTTAGCGTCGCTACTGACGGGGGTCAGTTAACGCACGTGAAACGCGGCCTGCGGGAATAGGTAATTTCAGGAACCACCGCAACAAAGGAATGATGACAGTGTATACCTGTCGCATCATTGTCGAAAGAGAACTGGGCGCTCCGTACCGCTAAGGTCCAGCACACCGACACTCCACAAGCCTGATCCAGTCAGGATCAAGGCCACCTGAGGCAAGCCAAAATGCAACGCCTCCACACGGGTTCCCGACCTCAAATACCCCAGGCCCGCCAAAAAGAGCCAAATCTAGAACAACATTAAACTAAATCAGTACTCGGAACTAGAAAATCACAGGGAGAAATATTCTGGGTACAGAAATAAATACTCACAGAATTTTCAGCCAAATCACTCGTCGTCCGACCACATAAGTCCCATGGCGCATTCACGGCAGCCTCGCGTGCCAGCACCGCGAGCAGACCAGAAGCTTCTCCCAAAAAACGACCAACCCTCAATGATTTTTTTGTCATGAACCAAGGCCACAATTGAATTTTAAATTTAAAACTCTTGAACTGGTTTTTATTTTTAATGCGATAATGTTACCTATTTCCTTTCCATTTTATTTTATTTAAAATTTATATAAATTCCGTTTTTTAATTATTGATCGAATTATCGTGAAACGCCATCCCTCGTCTCGATGGCTCAACTCTAATGTCGCTTCATCCAGATACGAGATGTCGCGCGCTGTCACATTTTGCTACGTGACACCCTAATGTCTTATATCTTAATGGTATAAGGGGCTTTCCCCGAAACTCGGGAATTTACCTGTCTAGTCTATATAAACAGGAACTTGGCTTTTTTCATTAAATTACATAATTCTGAAGAGAGAGTATCGGTGACTTTTCTAAAGAGTGTCTACATTATGTCATCTGACGAGGAGCCAACATGCTCAAGTGCGATGGCACACACATTTATAACATCATATTGTTACGATTTTGAAATTGATTCATGGATTGAAGGACGGCGGCTATGGCCAAAGAGCATTGACATAAAACACAATTATGCTTTAGACTGGTTATTAAAAATTGATCCTGTACGTGTTTTTTAATAAATAAACGATTATAATTGAATTACGAGTTTTTTTTTTTAGAAATACCGATTTTAGGTATTAATATACCGATTTTTACTGGCAATTCTACCGATCTCGCTCTTTGACGATCGAGACCACTGCCTCCTTGTTCCTAATGCGAAGCTCCGACATTGAAGTTCCGCAATGAGGTAATTTAGGTGGAGTAGTACTGTCAAGCCGCAAACTATGGCTTTCTTTCTCGCCGTATGGGCCAGTACTCCATCAGGGCCTAACCAGCGGGGGCAGTTAACTAAATAACTTGTTCAATAAAAAAGGACAATGCATTATTAACACATACGTATTATGTACAAAATATAGCATTCTAATCGAGGGGTCTGGTGGTGTCAGAACCAACTGGTTAAATTATTATATACATATACAAACAGGCTCAGTGGATCGTCTTTCATAAACGTAAACATTACATAAAGCATGAAACATTCTTAGTCTTAGTTCGGTCAGTTTTGACGTTCTTATTTTTAAAGCAATACATTTATTTTTTTCAAACTTTTTGTCTAAACTTTAGCAGTTTTGACGTTCTTATTTTTAAAGAAATACAATTCTTTTTACTTTAGCAGCATATCATTGTGGTACATTTTTCTTTTCGGTCTAGTCGCAGTCTCATTGCAAAGGTCGCTAAAGTTTAGTTTTGTGACATTTTGAAGCTTTTGCGGCTCTGTAACTTGAATTTGAATGCTTTTTAATTATAATCGGCTTTTAGAAGATAGGTTTTTGTAAATAGATGCATTGATGTTACATTAGCCACACCGTAAATGAACTACCATTATGTTGATCACCTACATAACATTATCACGAAGCTCACACCCACATACAAATCGCATGCAAACAAACGATGTATGGATGTATGTACACAACGATTTAGAAACATCACGTGTTTGTACGTGACGACACCGTCCACAAACCTCTGCAGCATCCTTACAAAGGCCCATATAAGGTTATCGAACGTGAAGAAAAATACTTTACGATCCAACTAACAGGAAGATCTAGCAACCTGCGTACACCCTCATCATTGAAGATGATCCCAAGCATACGAGCAGTGCGACCAAGCAAGCACCTGCAGCTACCATAGACAAGCAATCCAGACTACTCCTAGCCCCGTACACGAGGGTACGCGGTACCAGTTCAGGCAGGATCGTCAAGACACTCATTGCTCTTCGTTTATTCTCACCTTTGTCTTTGTAGTCTCTGTATGAACATCAGAAAGGTAACTAGCTGGTTTCCTTTTTTTAATATGTAATAATAATTTTACTGACAGTTCAGACGAGTTCAGTGTGGCGGTAGGCTTGCACCAGGGATCGGCTTTAAGTCCGTACCTCTTCCTGTTGATTATGGACGCTCTTACGTCGGACATCCAGGAGGAGGCACCCTGGTGCATGCTGTTCGCCGATGACATTGTTCTCGTCGGTGAAGATGGACCTGAGATCCAGAGCAGATTGGAGAAATGGCAACAGAAGCTGGAGAATGTTGGCTTGAAAATCAGCAGAACCAAAACCGAATATATGTTCTGCGATTTCGGCGGTCTCTCCACTTCTGGAGCCATAGCGCTTGATGGCGCACTTCTCCCAATCTGCTCCGACTTTCGGTATCTCGGTTCACTCGTGCAAAGCGATGGCGAAATAGATCGGACGGTTAAGCACAGAATTAACACTGGGTGGATGAAATGGCGGCAGGTCACGGGAACAATCTGCGACTCCCGCATTCCCCTTAAACTTAAGGGGAAAATATATAAAACCATGATCCGACCTGCTGTCTTGTATGGATCAGAATGTTGGGCTACGAAAGGGATGAATGAAAGGCAATTGCATGCAGCCGAGATGAGAATGCTAAGAGGGATGTGTGATGTTACACGAATGGATAGAATAAGAAATGAGTACATAAGAGGAAGTCTGAAAGTGGCACCGGTAGCTGAAAAGTTGTGTGGAAAGCGGTTGTCATGGTACGGGCATGTGTTACGGAGAAATGAGGAGAATGTCGTGAGGAGAGTTTTAATTATGAATGTTGATGGCTATAAGAGTAGGGGAAGACCAAAGAAACGATGGAAGGAATGTGTGAAGGATGATATGGCTAAGAAGGGGGTGACTGCCGAGATGGCTTCTGATAGGGATGTATGGAAGAAAAAGACATGTTGCGCCGACCCCAAATAAATTGGGATAAGGGCAGGAGAATGATGAATTTTACTGACAGTAATAATAATACATAGTTATTTGCAGTACATACAGACTCTGTGGCGTAGCGGTAGCGAACGCGGCCGTTGCGCAAGGAGGCGCGAGTTCGATCCCCGCACTTTCCAAATATTTGTATGCATAAATATGAATATTTGCACTGGTCTGGTCGTGCCTTGGAAAGCACGTTAAGTTGTTGGTCCCGGTTGCCATACGAACATCCAGTGGCAGTCGTTACGGGTTGTTGAAGCCCTCAAAAGTCTAACAATTGGTCTAACTGCAATGCTTCGATATCGCCTTCCGGTCGTGGAGGTCAGACGGCAGTCGCTTCACGAAAAATGTCGAAGTTTAGCCAAAAATCAGCAGTTACACTGGTAAAGCGGACCCCAGACTCCAAAGCTGAAAAAGCTGCGGATGTGACTGGGATTAACGCTGAGATGATGATGATGATGATTTGCAGTACATACCATATACATAGACAGCCTCCGTGGCGTAGCGGTAGCGAACGCGGCCGTTGCGCAAGGAGGCGCGGGTTCGATCCCCGCACAGTGCATTATAAAATTTGTATGTATGAATATAATAATAATAATAAATCATTTTATTTAAGGCATTATAGATATATATACATTTCACCCATAGTGACTACATGTATATACATCAAATAATAATAAACATTAAGCATTTTTGGCTGCTTTAAATTTACATTATACTGTAATTACAATATTATAAATAAAGATTACAAATTTACAAATATAAAAAATTTAAATTATTACATACTACAAATTATTATGAATTAATTAAATTGAATTGAATTAGATGATGCCAGTTTTGTCCCAAAGTTAATAGTCAATATTCAGATTGAATAATTCGATTCTAGTCATGAAAATTGCGCGGAACACAGTATTTATAATACTGTTTTTACAATTCAGCAAGCGTGTCCGAAAGGAAGCTCTTGTCCTTCTTAAAACGAAAAAGAAGTCTCCCACTCTGTTCTCAAAGAACATACCAGACGCGCTACACCGCCACTGCAGGTTAAACATGGCCTGAAGCGCATTATTGTACTGTACACGAAGTGAGCTGTAGGCTCTCCTCGTGTACTGGTACCATAGTTGGCTGGTGTAGAACGACTGGCAGTAGGCCTCAAAAAGCGTTGCCTTCACTTGCTTGGAACAATGTGCAAATCGCCTTGCCAGCATGTTGCTTCTGCAAGCAATAATAACCCTTCTCTGCCGTTCCAGATCATTGTCGTCCGTTAACTTTTCATTTAATACATGTCCAAGATACTTAAAGGTGCTAACCATTTTTAATGTACCTACAGTTATTTAAGTTGATAGGTGAAGTTGAGACTGTATTCAGTCTCAGGACCCTTTCCATATTTAAAAATCATAACTTCGGTCTTCTGAACATTATACATCAACTGATGATCAGCTGCAAATCGCTCACAAATCCCTAACAATAATCTGAGACCATTGTCGAGGGGCTGAGCAGCACCATATCGTCTGCATAGCTCAGGTTGTTTACGCTTATGCCGCCAACATTGCATCCGACTCCGGAGCGGTTCAGCCCCACGATCAACTCGTTGACATAAAAATTAAATAAAACTGGAGAGGTCACACCCCCCTGTCTTACGCCACAAGTCAGTCTGTAGGGTTTATATCTAACTTGGTTAACTTGATTGTCATACCAATATTCCAGTACATTTATAATGTCTCGGGGCACTCTTGTATCGCGCATTTTTATCCCATCATCATTATCAACTTTTTCATCGTCCCACTGCTGGGCACAGGTCTCCTCTCATACAGAGAAGGAGACCGAGATATTTTATCCTATAATACATCATAATTAATAGAATCGAAGGCTCGGCTTAAATCAAAAAAACACGCATACACTGAGGTTTTTTTGCGATATATATTTATGTACAGTATTTTTAAGAGCAAATACAGCTAAATCGGTCGACATACACTGTCGAAAACCGAACTGTGCATCACTTAGCGGAATGTTATCCTCGTTCAAATGTTGAGAAATGAGTCACTCAAATATCTTAGAGAGCACTGTTCCTAATGAGATTGGCCTATAATTAGACAGACTAGACGAGTCTCCAGTTCTATTCTTTATGATAGGTACCACTGTAGTCTTCATAAAATTATGTGGTAAATAGCTGTGATCAATACAAGCATTAAAACATGATGCAACCCTATCAAATAATAATGGCCCCGCAAACAGAATGTGCTCGACGCTGAGCCCGTCGTGGCCCGGAGATTTGCCACGTTTCATGTCTTTAACACATTTGAAAACATCGTCCGCCGAGAAATGCAGTCGACTGGTGTCGCGCAACTGACAGTTCGCCTGTGACCTGAGACTCGAGCCACCACGGGTCTTACCCGGCCCATTACATGCTATGTTAGCAATTTCCTTATGATCCTGACTTCCTTCCACACATACCTACGGGCATACCAGGTTTAAGTTTTTATTTATTAGTTTCTTTCCAAAACTTAACAAACTCCTTATTATTATCCTGTGCGTGGCTAAGATGTCCATCTTTATTTTATTTTCATTTATTTGACACCATTTTAACTTATTTTTTAATTTTTTACGCGTCAATAACATATCATCATACAACTGGCCCTGCCTGGGGCACCCGTATAAGTTCCATATTTGAAAACAGGCCCTAGCTGTTTCATGAAGGCCCCTCACCTGATAGTTCCAACCAAATACCTTTATCTTTTTGAGACTACTCTTACCCACGTACGTTTTCAGAGCAGCTTGAGAGATACAGTCAATAATTTGTTCATAGTAAATGTCTATGTGTGTCAGGTGGCTGGAACCAACACAAGCACGGCCCTTGCACGGAAAGAGCGGCCAATCATACCTATCACACAGTTCCGCATATTTACATTTTTGTTCATAACTACGCTTTCCCCATATAACCTTATTTATTTTAGTACAACTTTCTTGAACATGCTTTGCTACAATACAATCAATATCGCAGTTTATTATCATAGGAAAGTGATCTGACCAAGTAACATCGTTTAATATTTTAATAGCGTTGATATTAATAGCAGAGTATGTGACAAGACAATGATCTAGCCAGCCGCACGTTCCATGCGCATCACTCATATAAGTATATGTATTTGAGTACATACCAAGTGCTTCACTATCTGCCGATATCCACTTTTGGTCGCGGCAGTAAGCTAACAATTCATTACCAAATAAGCTATTACAGCGTGAACTATTTGTGTTAAAGTCACCAACTATCAAAATATTTTCCACATCACTATTCTCAATCACAGCACTAATAACACCCAAGCGCTCCGTAAAAAGCGCCAGGTTATCCGGATCTTCTGTGGCCATGTACATCGACATCACAACAAAACTGCGATTCCCTTCAAGTTGGATACACACCGCCGCCACGCGCGTCGGACCCGTGTAGATTGGTGACATTGAATATGAATATTTGCACTGGTCTGGGCGTGTCTCGGAAAGCACGTTAAGCCGTTGGTCCCGATTGTCATACGAACATCTAGTGGCACGTTGGAGCCCTCAAAAGTCTAACTATTGGTCTAACTGCAATGCTTAGTTAGATATCGCCGTCGGGTTGTGGAGGTCAGACGGCAGTCGCTTCACGGAAAATATCGATGTTTAGCCAAACTCAGCATTTAGATTGGTAAAGCGGACCCCAAACTCCAAAGCTGAAAAGCTGCGGGTGCTACTGAGATTAACGCTGAGATGATGATGAACAGATATATTTGATTATAAAACGTATTATGTACAAGTATAACAGGTGGACAGTATTAGGGAATTAGGGAAAGCAGTTATCGAAATTCAGGATGTGCATTAAAATCATGACTATAAAACAATAAGGGTTTGATACAGCTAACGGTTTCATGTTTCCTCCAAAATGTCAACCAACATAGTTTTATCAAGAGTCAGGCATATAATAAAAACAAAAGAGATAATATATTATAATTTATTGGATCACAGAACTAAATTTCGTACAATGTAACTACTTGTTTTAAAGTTATTCAGTTTGAGCAACATCATTAACCACACCAATACCATAAAATTTAGTTTTGCATCGAGGAAGATTTTTTAGTTACAAATTCAACTTAGATATTAGAATTAGACATTTCAATAAATTATACGAACATTACACAACTTACTTTCCCATTGACACAACACTTTTTTAGACTATCGACATGTTCAAATTTTTCAAAACTTTCAGCCTCAAACAATAATAAACTTTATTACTATAATATTTAGAATCTGTTACGTCAGTTTCATTAAATAGGTTTTACTTTATGGAAGCAAAACATAGCAAACAGCTCATTTGGAATTCAAGGTATTCACTAAAAGCAATACTTCAACTTATGCTTATTTGAATTCCGTAAGTGTCACTCAGAAAGTATTGCGACAAAAGTTTTTATGTGTGCATGGCCAGGTATAATTTACTTAAAAATATGATTATTTACTACTAATAATAGGTACGTTCCAGATTCAAAAGTTCCCTCCACATTTCTGGCAGCCAATTAATACTATCGTGTCTTTTTGAAAAATGGATTTGCGTCGAGACCTTTTCCGCACTATTATTTTTTAAGACTCCAAATGTCACCTTAAATCACACGAATCATAAGATAGATGTCAAATGGCATTCATGGATGAAGGTCCTTCTAAGGCAACCGTGTATCGGTGGTACCTACAATGAAATTAAGCGCGGTCGACTACGTCTGGGGAATGAAGAAAGAAGTGACCCTTTGACGGCTGTTACAGAAGAAAACGTGCAAGCAGTGAAAAGTTTGATCCAAGACAATAGTCGAATTGAAGAAATTCAGCATAAAAAAGCCTTCTGATTCAAGGAGATTCTACACTTACATCTTCAGTTGCGAAGGATAGTTTTACGCAGGGTGCCGCTCAATCTCACCGATGCTCAGAAGCAGGCACGGGTGGAATGGTTCCATGGTATGATAGGTAATTTGAAACAGTCTTGTCTCAGCGTGTTTACTATGTACATCTTTTAAGGTTTAGATCTTGGATTTAACAATACGATCCAGAAACGAAGCGCCAGTCGACGGTTTGGGTGTTTCAAAACGAATCAACGCTTACCAAAGTGAAGCGATTTAGAAGCGGGGGTAAAATTTTGATAGCGATCTTTTTCAGTTTGTCTGGCTACTACAATTCCTTTACGAAACCAAAGAAGCATTAACGCTGAATGGTATACTATCAAATGCTTGACAAAAGTTTACTCTATTGTGAGCGGGTTACTGCTTCACCACGACAATGCGCCCGCCCATACCGCAATCAAAACGAGGGACTTTCTGGACAGTACACCGGTCAAACTCCTGGGTCACCGCCCTTACAGCCCTGACCTGGCACCTTGTGACTTCTTCTTATTACCATAAATAAAAGATCAGGTCAAAGGGATACAGTTTTCGTTGCCGGATAATGTGCTGTCAGCTTTCGAGCAGGCTGTAAACAAGATGGCTCCGGCGGACTGGAAAAAGTGTTTCGTAAACTGGTTTAGACGCATGCAACTTTGTATAGAGGCTGGTGGAGAGTACTTTGAAAGATGTAATAAAAATACATATACCTATAGAATATTTTTTTTATTATCGCAAAATTTTCTGAGTGTCTCACGTATGTAGGTACCTATCAGTAGAAGTGCATGTATGGGTATAGCCACACACATTCTCAGAAATAGTCGTAAAGTACTCGCCTGTAAACTGCCAATATTTTTTAATCATTGCCCCACAATAAAAGTTACACCTGTATCGTGGGTGCGTTTACAAACATTTAAATTCACATACATAAATAGCTAGACCCAGCACAAGTACCTGTAGGCAATACAAATATTTGTTGCGCGGGAATCAACCTAGCAGTATGCAGCGCTCTGCCAGTCAATGGCTCAGCCACTGCGGGAAGTGTAAAAAAAAATCTTTCTGATAACGTTATTCCATCAGTAAGTCAACAAAATGTTTGTCCTGTAAAAAAGCTCTGTAAAACAGTTTTTTTAAGTAACCGTACTCACAATTTCTACTGATAAACATGTTTAAATTATTAGTAGGTATGTTAAAAATCTAAGAACTTTGGTAATTTAATTAACGAGCAAAAAGATACATCTATTAGGTATTAACTAGTTAAAGCTGTAAGGTACATAATAATATTCCACTGAAATCCGAAGTTTGATATTTCAAGAAACGGACGGTGTAATGTAAAGCTGCACAGTCCTTTACAGGTTTTCATAAACAAAATTTCGTTCGCTTAGCTGGCAAGTGGTATGTTAAGTATTTCCAAGTGCATTTATAGCTAAAACTGTAAATTATATGTCAAACAATTTATTGTCGTACGTTCCTAATCGAATTATAAGGATTAACAAAACTGCTTTTCAGACCAAAATGTATGGATGCTGCGATTAGGTGCTTTCTTTTTTGGCGGCCATTAAACAGAACTTAGAAAATTTATTACATTACTAACAAAATATTGTAGAAAGTAAAATTAAAAAAAAAAAAAAGCCAAACTCGAGTTATATTAGTTGATGAAATGATTTAATTTCATTGTACTCATATTTCTTTGCATATTTCTCTCTATTTTTATCAGCAAGAAAATACATTTTAAAACAAAAAAACGTAGTGACGATTGCTGGCTCAAATTAAACGAAGAATTTATTTATATTTCGTACGAAATAGAGGCGATGGTTCCCTTGAGCTCTCAACTCAACTACACATTCTGATTCACCAATAACCCTTTA
Source organism: Sesamia nonagrioides (assembly GCA_017933935.1). NCBI lineage: Eukaryota > Metazoa > Arthropoda > Insecta > Lepidoptera > Noctuidae > Sesamia > Sesamia nonagrioides. The sequence goes on along the minus strand of JADWQK010000626.1, from coordinate 66,270 downwards.
CAAATTGAATTAAGCTACGCCCTTGACAATACATCTGTCAAAAACGGCAAAATCAAGTTTTGTTTGCTATACACAGCTACAAACAGTACAGCTCTAATGAGCAAAAGCCGGCTGGGAATATCATCCAAACATATAATTTTTAAGTTATCTGAATTATAAAAGTTATTGAAGATAACGAGCCTTAAGAAGAAATTATATCACTTACCAATACATAAATGCACTTTAGATAATTTCCTTATGACGATAATAATGCGTAATATAAATGGAGTAAGTAATTAATGTGTGTGTGTTTTTGTACGTACATTGTGAATCTTATTAAGATATTGAATTTACTAGTAAGGTATCTGAACTATCTTACTGAATTTGAAATTAAGTATTTAATTAATGTTTCCGATTTTTGACATATATTTTACACCTGTAACGCCAATCAAGCCTATAACACCGCTGGCAAAATAAGGAGTCATTTTAATTGATATACTGAAGACCAAATTTGACAAATCGATATATACGTTCAAACAAAAAAAAAAAAAAAACGTGAACATAACAAAAAGCAACAACTAACCAACCAACTGTCCAGTAAGAGAAAGATTACTGATGAAGGATGACCACAACTCTACGTCATATTTTGAGACATATATAACAAAACTACTGTGTGAGATTTAACAGAGGTTACTTTTTAGTTAGTTTAATAATTAAGTAATATTTGGGTAACCAAATACTACCTCAATTCATCTGTCAATCTATAAAGATTGTCAGATCCATACACTTGGTATTGATCTGGGTTAAGTTAGTTTAGATCCGATTTTATATTTTCTCAATTTCTTAATGCATTGACAAGTAACTTTATAATATATTTTTCATTTCATTAATGTTAAAAACATTACGATAGTCCCAAAAATTCCTTGATTGTATAAGCAATACGAATTTCTTACTTTTAATTCAAATTTTTACATTTCTGTTTGATAGGGTTACATTCAATTCAAGTTTTATTAAAGATATATAAAACTCAACATGCAGAAAATTTATAATAAACTGTTAGTCTGTCACAGCATAATGCTAATGAAATAGGATCTTCAGTGTCCGAGAGCTATTCCGTTCCAATTTTTGAACTTTACCGCCATAATAATCAAAAATAAATGGGTATAGAATAATCATAAGAAATATATACAATATGTAAAGAAAACGCCAACCGACCCATAAGAATAATAAAGGTTAGGTAAACATATGACCAAACAAAATATGAAATTTTACATAATCATAACAGTAACAATACTAAAGAATTTTGAAATAATCTTTTTTTTTCGTGAAGTAATTCCAAATTCCCCAATATTTGTTAATTTTAAAAACTGACCTTTAATTTTTGACAGAATGATTATGAGCGAATAGCTATACGACCGCGTGCCCTGACCCCCTTCGCCCGCGCATGTATTGCCTACCGCACATGTATTAATTTACCTCCTTTAGCGAAATAATATTTATTTTTTAGGGGATTTTTTTTTTAGGTTTAGCCCGGCTTTGTAGGCTTTAGTAGAATCAGTTACCGATATCTAACAAAACGTTCACGGATCGCACAGGGTTTTCTTTACATATTGTTAAGTATTTTTTGAAAACAATATAATCAATGGCCGCCAAAAAACCAAAATGCATCTATCTATTATGGTTATGTCTGGCGTGGTTGCTTTGGTCAGCTTGATGTCAAATATTTGTTTTATTTTTCAGACAGACATTTAATTCCAACCAATAACATGGCCCTTTGTGGTCGTAGGTAGTAAGTATAAGGATCTTTCATGGAGACTTACAAACTAAAAGAAATAAAAAATACAACTGCCTACTTTTATTACAGGTTATAATTTATTTAATGACATTTTGGCAACTGGAAGCTAATTTGACTATTCAGGAATAAATTTAATTCGATGTTAATATTCAGGCGTAGCTATAAGTAAATTATTTGGTTTAATAATTATTGTCATAAATACTTGGTCGCTTTATTAACCTTTAAGGTAAAAGTTTAGTTTTAGTGCTTACTTATACCTAAGCACGGGGGAACAGAAAACTATATTTCTTGAACATGTGATATAGTTTCGAACATTTTAGAATAGGGTAAAATGTTTTTATAACCAGGAACAAAGATCGATGAAATTATGTAAGTAACAAAAGGCATAATGAATTTCTAAATTACGATATGCCTCAAAAATATTGGATCCTATTAAGAAACGCTCTAATAATACGTATAAAAATAAGTAGGTATCATGATAATATTATTTATAATACTTGCATTACATTACACTGTCTGTATATGAAGTTATGTTCCATGTGGAGTTGCAAGATAGATCGATCCGTTTGAGTTGTATTTACAATAGTGGTTTACATGACATACCTACTCTTGCACAGCAACAAACCATTGCTTCATGTTTTAGGGATTTATAATTCTGTTTATTTATTACATACATCAGATTAGTGATAATCTAGCTTTATTTTAATTCAAAGATTGATGGGAAAACATCTAATGAGACTGACATTTAAATGTAATTTAACAGATATGGTAGAAATACATTTCATAATAAAAGCGAATAAAAATTTGAAGCCTCGCATTTGGCACTATTTAAGTCCGTATTTCCTATCCTTTATTTATTCACCTTCTTATAATGTATAATTATTATATTTATCTGATGCAGCAAAAACTTTGGGACAACATTCTTATTAAATAAATATAGCAACGGATATTACTTTTACATAATGTGAAATAAATTTCTATATAAACCAGTTAATATTTTAAAAGTGTGCTTTATGCAGGCCCAAAACCATGATCATTTTGATGATATGTAGCAAAATAACAACAATATTAGAGAGTACATAAAGTACGTCCTAAAGCCGAATATACAAGTGACGGTTAATGATGGTTGTTGCTTGCTTACAATAATTTCAAAATCTGTATTAGTTTAGAATATTTACTTTCGACAGCCTTTATAGTTTATGGATGATTTAAGTACTTAATTTACTACAACTACTTTTAATTCGTCTGTACAAGAACAGTCACTTGCCAAATCTAATGTCTCGGCGAAGGAGTCTTTGACAATATCAATAACAGGTAATTAGTGTTTGCTAGTGCATCGGAAATATTTTATCGTGGTTCAGTTATGAGAAAAATGGCACTTATCTGGGAAATGTGATATATATACATTTTATATTGTTATTAAATATTTTATTTGATACCTATATCATAATAAATTATCATCATCTTATTTCTCGAAATTGATTTTACTCACACAGTATAATTTCTTTAATTATGCTAGATTTTATTTAAATGTGATTTAGAATTTGGTTTCACGAAAGAGGTTTACGGACAATGCGCGCTTGAGCACTAATTCTTGCTTTACGCCCTTGTGTACCTACGGTGAGTCGCGGGGCTTCGGCACCGTCGCTTAGCAAGATACTACCGAAAAGGTTCCCCGCCTCACACCGCCGACCTGCGAAGTTCAAAACTAGTAACTCATCTTAAGGCTCGCCTCGCCCGCTCCCCCGTACGCTAAGCTACGCTACTTACTTACTAACTAGGTGCAATATAATGCGAAGTTCACATCTTACATTTTTTTTTTTCATAATCATGTACATTTAATCCATAGTTCAGTTTGAAGGTCGACTAATAGTTAATCGTTAAAGATACATTTCATAATTTTTGGCAATTTTTATCTTTAATTATAAACTTAACATTCTTACTTATAATTATATATTTTAGACCTGGATCTCTTTGTCACCATCGTGATGATAAAACTGTTTACAATTATTTTTGGGTATGCAGTATCTACAAACATAACAACACAGATAGTTAATTAAGGGATCATGATGGCTGTCATATTATTTAATATAACTGTACCTACCTAAATACGAGGAACAAAATGAATATTGACTCAGTCTTTATACAATTGTTAGGATTAATTGTATTACTAAATAAATTTTAATATCTTTACAACATAAATAGACTTTCTAAATGATACAATTTATAAACTCTAGCCTTAATGCACAGTCTGAGTATGCAGATATAAAATAGGAGGCAAATTATAATTAATTTAAATACTACTTAACCAGCCTATCATATTTAGTACAATTCCTAGTCAAATCAGCTATTTGCACTCCTCCTTATTTATATAATTATATATATATATATATATATATATTTATAAATAGTGTCTTTGAAAAACGTTGAGCAAATTCAGAAATAAATAGGGATCATTCTAACAAGAGATGGCTTGTAGCTCAAATCTTAAAATAGTCCAAAATGATATTGTAAACATCTAAAAAATTGGAGTCACAACAAGGAAGTATCGTATAGGTGATGAAACGTCAGAAAATGGTTACTGAATTAAATATGAACACGTGAGTATATGTAAACAATTTGAATCAAATATCTACATGCCTTTATGTGGACAAAACAACTAATAATTCTTTTCCTTTAAGATAATTTAATACACTTAGGGCCTGTTTCACCATGTCTGATCAGCCGTTACTCACCTATTCTCAAAAATGTTTTATTTAAGAACAGAATTTGCATGAAATTATCAGCCATGTTATACTAACCGGAAGTGGTGAAACATGCTCTTATTTTTTTATTTTCATTCATCTCTCTTAATTTTTTGATTTTCAGTTATTCGTGAAATTAAAAATTAGAATAGTCACAGCGCTAATACCAGTATCCAAACTCTTTCCATTACCTTTTTTCAATTATTCTTTTCGATTATTGTACCTACTTACACTTAAAACGTTCAATAGGTATAGCGAGAATTTTAATTTGACCCGCGTGTTAATTATGTAGACCGGGAAGTAAGAGCCCAAATCAAAATAACCAATATTAATATTTAGAACTCATGTCACATCACATTTTCCGATTACCGGTGACAATTCACAAGAACAAGTAAAAGTAGGGATAAAAAAGATGACAATGACATATAATATTCATGAGCCCATCCCGGAGTACATGCAACCAAAGCTGGTATTGGAAAAGATAAAAATTGGGGGAAGAATTCTGACAGATTCTGTCGTTCATTGATGCGAGGTGTTTTGATGTTAATAAAGGCGAGATCAAGAAGGCTGTTGTTGACCCGACGATTAAAAAGACTATTATTCCCAATGCCAGACGTGCGGCAAATACTACTCTTCGAACTATGGTCTTAACTGGCACATTGAGACCCAGCATTCGGACTACGACAGCCTCCAATGCATGGTATGCGAAGAAATCTTTGTCTGGCCATCTCTCCTACGAAGCCACAGATGCATTCGTCTCAAGCATCTCGAAATGCCATTTGAAGATGCCAGAACATACATATACAGAAATACATTTCGACAATCTACATGAGATCAGTCAAAATGGTTTTGATGATCTAAATATTGTTGAGGATGATGACTACGAATTGTAGTATAATATTGAATACGCTGGACTTTGAAGTTCCGGCTCCTATAGTGCAGTTGACGGAGTATGACAATTATAAACAAACTCAGGAAAAATTTGCGCCATTGCAGAATTTGGGCTATAAATGAGTTTTAATAATCTGATGTAGTGGGTTTTAATGGATGGTTCAGTGTTTATAATGCTTCAAGACTTAAAATGGAAACTGTTTTTGAAGTAAGTCTTCTTAGTTATATTTTCAGAGACGAGAGATAGGTTCCTTGTTAGAGGAAGAATATAAAATAAATGTTTATAAAATAGCAAAGTAGGTACTTTGAAAAAAAAAAACTGTATTTTTCTGAATGTGGGTAGTTGTAAAGATAAATTTTCTCTTGTTAATTCTGTATGCGATAACCTCTCCACTAATTATTTTTTTAGATGTTTTTTGGCTATTTGATAATGTTGTGGCATATTTTAGTTTTGTTACTGCACGAAGTGCAGTTGGACCATAAAACAGCTAGAGCATTGTGAAACACTCTGAATCATATGCCTGATAAGTGGCATTTGCTGAAACGACTTAATTCCCTTAGTTCTTACGAGATTTCTCTTATATAACTGAAAAAAGACTCTTTGCCAGAGCAATTCGGCACAGAAGACACTTCGGAAGATTTTCGGACGTCTTTTTTTTTTAAAAAACGTTGAAGTTTACAATAGCAAAGAATTAAAGTCGCCCCTTATAAAAAGTAGTTTTCGTATTGAAAATAATCTTCAAGAAACTTCACAATTACTCTTTTCAAATGTTTTAAAATATTCTGTATAATTACTGCACTATAAATAGGTGCTACTTTGGTGACACTAGCCAGGCAATTCTCAACATCATGTCGTTTGGAAGGCTTCAGAATCCGGGGATTTTCAATTTTCTAGCTGTGTCAAGCAAGAAACCGCGTATTATGAGCGACGAATACTAAGAGATCTTGACAACGCTCACCTACTTGGTAATTAATATATTGGCGCATCTGCAAACTGTGAAACAGAGTTTATTACATATCGTTAATATTTATTAACGTCTGTACTAGTACCTCGAATCCATTGAACACTGCGTTTAGTTACTAGTATAGTCATGAATCTGTACCAAAACGTAAAATTAACTCATGAATTGATTTCAAACATTTATAAGATCTTTCACACAGTCGTGGTGGCCTACAGGTTAAAACACCAGCCTCTCAAGTATGAGTGTGCGGGTTCGATTCTAGGTCAGGCAAGTACCAAAGTAACTTTTCTAAGTTATACGTACTTTCTAAGTATAGCTTGGACACCAAAGACTGATTAAAAGGTGAAGGAAAACATCTTGAGGAAAACCAAGTCTGAAATCGCCACCCCGCATTGAGCAAGCGTGTTGATTACGCTCAATCCTTCTCTGTATGAGGGGAGACCTGTGCCCAGCAGTGGGACAGTAAAAAGGTTGATGATGATGTCACATCTTCAGATCTAATACGTTAGGTACATGTAAATTTTTAAACTACATAGAAAAGTGTTCTGTGCACTAGATTTAATGTGAAGTGTATTACCGGTGTATACGTATTAGTTGAAACGAATAACATCTTTTAAAAACTAGGGCATTCATGTTTTTGTATCCTAATCGTATAAATATAATATTATCTATAATTATTTACAACTTGCCTTACAAAGGATTCATGATCTTATTGAGGGATATCAAGTTCGGTTCAAATTGAGTTGACTTTACTAATATGTACTTATTTTTGGAAAGACTATCTACTGAAAATCGCAAATAATCTACATTACTCAATTTACTCATATTAGGGACTATGACTGTTTAAAACACCTGACTCTAAATAAAGGATATTATTATTAGTGACACTGAATCTTAAACTACTCATATGTACTGCTGGGTAATTAATTGCGAACACACTTTCAGTAGCAATCAGTTTAATTGCGGTATTTACGTTGTTGAACAGACTAACTTCGAAAATATTGAGCAATCGATTAAAATCGATTTGCTTCAAATTTATAATAATAGTGTGTTGCGCAATTAGAATGCTAATTGATATTGCTCGTAGGAATTTTTCAATCTATTTACTTATCATTAGTTTTTTTTTTCGTTTGAACGTTTTTTTTTTTGATTATTAACAAATGTGGGAATTTTGTTTATGTATAAGATTTCCTAGTAAGGGCACAGTAGAATAGAATTAAACTTTAAAACACCTGTTCTTCAATTATTATACAGTTATTGTAATCAGCATATTCTATAAAATTGCTACTTAATCTTCTAGAGAAGTAAAGACAGCCATCGTTTGAAGTTAATAATAAAAAGCGCAAAGAACTGTAATTAGTTATTTTTATATAAACATGTATCATTACTTTTTAAATACAATCTAAATAAAATAGAAATTCTCTTATAACAGAATGTTGATGAATTCATTTATTTAAAGACTGATAACTATTGAAGATATAACATTGTGTCTCTTAGACAGATTGACTTATATTTTGAACTTTATTTTATCTCTATTTTCTAAAGAATTCAATTTTACCAGTGACAATATACATGGCACCTATCTATTATAACCATAGTGTGTTACAGAACGCTAATAATTTACAGGGCGTTTCTAGATTCAAAAGCACTTTACCGAAACTTGATAGATGGTTGACTTAGAGCACCCTAAATTAGAACAAGCCCGGTAGGTACAATTTGAACAAGTCCGGTAGGTACAATAATAACATGTCCGGTAAGTACAATTTATGTAAGAAAAATTAGTTTTCTTCGCCTAGTAGTACCAAATCATCAGCCACGACGTCGGATACGTGAAGGTAAATGATCCAGTACATTAAGTTAAAACATACGAAGCAGACGGGGAACACGATGCGCGAGTACTTGTCGATGTCTGAAGGCGTCGTGCCGAGCAGTTTGTTGATGCCCTGCAAATATCATTCACCTTGATTTTGATGATTATTGTTTAAATTAAGTAATTTTACCAGTTCGCTGTTGGTAATGCGCCAAAATCGCGAATGCAACAATATTATGGGTGTATAATTCGCATTTGCATGACAATTACCTAAAACAATCGCAGTATTAAGAATACTTTTATAACTATTTTGTTTTGTTATCTGATAGTACCTTTGAAGCATGAATCAGATGCGGAGGTGGTCCAGCTTCTTCGTCAGGCTGTGTTGCTGGTCCAGGAGCAGGGCCCCGAGCCCCATTGATAGTATTTTCTAAGGTGCCGCCTTTTGAATATGCTTTAGGATCGTGGACTTTAAACCGGACCTCCTGTAAAAATTGCTTGATTATTTTCAGAAATTTGATTAAATAATATAGATTCAAAGTTCATGGGCATTTCCACGTCCATGGGGTAGGTTTTTGCTCATACCGATGATCTGCTTGGTGGTGGTGGCCTTGTCAGAGTACTTGTCCTTGGCGGGGGCATAGGCTCTGATGTCCCCGGTGGACCGTCTATTTGCATTTTCTTTTCAGCAGCCATTTTTTGAACAGCAGTAAATCTTTGTTTCCTCATTTGTATCCTTTTAGCCATATAACCAACCGTAGCATATTCTGCAATGAAATATTTACGGTTCAGTGAATTCTGTGCCGTTATGTTGCATTCCAGTATAAATATCGCCGAGCGAAATTCACGTGAACGGCGCAGCAAATTACGAATCATGGACAAACTGGGCAATATAATCATATAGTCATGAACGCAATACATTTTAATAGATACTAATTATGTGTATTACCAATAAAACGTATTTAAAAAATCAAATGTTTGAGTTATCTTATTTAAGTATTTAGGAAAAAAAATACTGCCAGTTGTTGTTTTATTTAGCACCCTTCCTTATACTGTTACCTAAAAGACTGGCGAAGACCATGACGAAACAGGTTCCCAGGTAGACATCAATGGATTTGACGTACGATATCTTGGGCAGAGCAGCATTAGTAGATGACATGAGCGTCGTCATCGTCAGTACAGTGGTAACACCTAGTGACACCCTGGCAGGTGTCGCATTTCGGTTCAACCAAAATGAAACCCAAGATATTATGACGATTAGGCCAGATGGAATGTATATCTGAATTAAATAGTATCCCATCGAACGCACAAACTGAATTTCACATGCCAGGCGCGAGTAATTTCCTGCAATAAAAGTTATAACTGTAACAACAATTTATTGTTTGACAAATGGTGATCGTCGAAATATACAAATTAATTGATTAAATCGAAGTCAAAGGTCGATTTTGCTTTACCAGGTCACCAAAGGAAAGTCAGTGATGAATATATTCTGGCAGAAGCGAATGCATGCCTGTGTCTAATTGTGATAGATAAAATAAGTAAACAAAAAGCGTCAACGATCGGTATTCGATAAATTGATGTATGTTTCATCGGTGCTCTATACCTGTCGTAAGAGAAATCTCCATGGCGCGCTGCCGATGACCCAGCACCTTGAATTGCGGCAGGGACACTTCGCTCGACACGCCCACAGAGTTGGGTCCCTCGTTCCACTTGTATCGGATGTCCCGCATGGTGTAGCCGACTGAACCATGCAGAGATATGGAACGATAAAATAGACACCCATTGCACTGGGGTTTCGTAATATTTGTACAGGGTGGATGAATTTAAAGCTACCGGCCTACCGAGGGTGAGAAATATTACGATAACTTCTTCACCAAACAAAGATGATCGTAAGTGCAACTTCTTAAGCGTTTTATACAGCCTGGAGGGGTAAAGACCGTTGGCACTAAAACCATAGGTAGTTTGCTTAATTATAAAAATGTTTATCTGAATTGAAAAATAAATAAACGCTTTTTTCTTTCAAAAAATTTAAAAAGTTTCTGTTCGAGACCGGCCGCAAACTCATAGATACAATGCGCCCGTTGTACGTATCAGTGCAAAGGGCGCTGAACTCTTGCACTGGCAGTTCTTTTTATCTACCTACGTAAGTTTTAACTAACTTTCCAATAAAAACACAACACATAATCAAACACATAACCTGTGATTTAACTTTTCCTGGGTATTTAAAAGTTAATCACATTTTTATCTACAGTTTCATTAAAAATTACTTGTTAAATTTACATCGATTGAATAATGTACACTTACATTAACGTGAAAAACGATGGTGGTAACTGTTTTTCCGTATTCGATGTTCGTGCCGTATGTGATTTACCCGGCTCCCGTAATGTTCATTATGAACAGAGTAAATACGTAAATTCTTCGGGCCTCGTTCAGGTTATCCCCAGCCACGGCGTAAAGTCGAACCATTTCGGTCCACTGTAGTTTAGGGCACCCCAAAATATTACACTACGTAACACACATACAGACACGACACAGTTGCACGACATATAAGCGGTGGCGAGCGGACTGCGAACTTCGCTTCGCGATCTTTGCCCTGCGAGCAAGCGCACGTCCTTCACGTATCCTTTCTCGGGCCGAACTGAGGGGAGAGGGCCGCGCACCGCGCGCAGAGGTACGGGCGGGCGGCGTTCATCCTCGCGTTCACGAAACATATGTTTTCGGTAGCCGCTAGAATAAGTTCGTGGAAAAGTGGAAATTTTAGTAAAAAAAAAAAGGTTTTATTTTTTCATTGAATTTGCGTTCCGAAAGTGAAACCAAACTACTGATTTCATGCGTATCGGTGTTTAGCCCACCACCCTGTATAAGTACTTAAGTTATATTTTATCTACCGAACATGAAAGCATCATGAGTCTGCAGCTCAAGTACTTAGTAAAATTATTTATTCTTTAATAAGAAGGTGCGTCATTTGTTTTATCTAGCAAAAGATGTGAAACATTATTCAAAATAGGGCTCTAAGGCTCTCTCGATTATTATAAATATTGTAAGCCAATTAATGTATACAATTTAGATTTATCCAACTCACAACTTTCGATTTCAATATTGCATAATTGACGGTCCATTGGAAAATACTGCAAATCCATCGGACAAGAAGCGGTGATAGTCAGTCTGTGAACAAGTGAAAGCTGCTTTTAAAAAAAACAATGTGTAGAGAACATTTGCACGAAAATCAGCTAAATAGGAACAAGAAAGAAAGACAAGAATCCACCATTTTTAAAAGTAATTGCCTTTGTTGTCATTATAGAACCACAAATACTTATCATTGAGATTTGATAAAAATACTAATCGGCACGCTAATACCTAACATCATAATTGAAAACGGAACCGTTAATTGCTAAGCCGTATGAAATGTTATCTTTTTATATTTGAATAATTTATTTGATCGTTTTTAGGGTTCCGCAGTCAAACAGGAACCTTTATAGTTTTGCTAAGTCTGTATATGAATCACGTCGCCAAAGTGGTAAAATAAAAGTTAAAATAAATATTTAATTGTAACAAATATACCAAATCTAATATTCTCGAAATAATAATATTCTCGGTGGTAGGCCATAACATCGGCTGCCGGCAGAAGTTACCACCCACCAGACAAGCCAAGCGATTCGTCGTGTTCCGGGATGATGTCTGGTGAAGCCGTATGGAGGACGGGTCTGAACAGTTGCGTTGCGATGTGTGGCGGGTACGATGCGCCAAATGTTGTTGTGTCGGGAGTTTGGTCGTGGAGAGTCTCCAGATCAATCTCCCTCTGGCGCAGCATCGTTGGTATTGTTGGTCTTGGGTTTAACATTGCATCACCTCGCTCAAATGCCGTCATCCTTCCTATTCATAAGTTTTTTAAGTGAATAGGCCTAATAAACTAGTGCGCTTTACCATCAACGATTGCATCACTGCTTACCATCAGGCGGGATTGCAGTCAAGCACTAGTTTATAATTATTAAAAACAAAAAAATGTGAAGTGGATAGTGTTTTTTTTTTATTTTCTAGTGTCCTAACGTGTGATATATTGTTGGCTAAGTATTTAAAAGTTAATAGGGATGTATTAAAATTATTTTTGATATTTTTGGAAATAACCGCTCCACAAGGAAAATAAAATGTCCCTCCCTCTCCTCTAACTTTTGAAAAATAAGTTCAAGATTATGAATAAATTCTCAAATGTGGAACTTTATAAGGAAGTCCTAGAAAAATTATTTTAAACTTGATAGGTTGAACAGTTTTTAAATAATTGTACAAAATAATTTGGAAATTATACATAACTAGCTTACCGCCCGCGGCTTCGCCCGCGTGGAGTTCGGTTATATCGCTTTTTTTAGATTTCCCTAGGGAATATCAAATTTTTCCGGGATAAAAGGTAGCCTATGTTCTTTCTCATGGTCTAAAGATTGTCTGTGCCAAATTTCATCAAAATCGGTTGAGAGGTTTAAGCGGGAAAGGGTAACAGACAGACAGACAGACAGACAGACAGAGTTACTTTCGCATTTATAATATTAGTATGGATTTGTGAAAGCAGATGGAATGCCAGCCCACATCAGCTACAGCATCAGGCCGAATGACAGGTATGATGACATTACGGGTAGTACACTTGGTAGTATTGCGGAGTAAAATGGTCACAAAGGAACGGAAATATCTCTCCGTTAACCAACTGTCGGAAACAGATACAGGAGAGAGCACGAAAGGCAAATATACAAAACTGTAAAAAAAATATCTTATTTATAATATTAATATAGCCGCTATAACAACCAGTACTAAATACTGGTTGTTATAGCGGCTACAGAAATATAACTATCGAGTTTTAAATTCGACTAGTAACAGTAAGTATTTTATGATGAGGTTCTCACAGGATGCATTGATTGTAGAATAAGCATTGTATATAGCGTGCCTAAGGCAAGTCAGCCTTTCTACCTTATTGCGAATGTTTAAAATTATATAATACATAAGCGGGAGGATCGCAGCACGTGTTGCAGGATTAAATTTTGCTTCATATATTGGTACGGGTGACAAACCTTTTGTAACTTTTGCCGCTATCCAAGCTAACACTACAATTCATTGTTGTTGTTTTTTCTCTACTTATTTAAAGAGGGTTTTAATCTATACAAATTACGCCACCCTCATCGTTACAAAAGTAAACGAATTGAAACTAAGTCCCGGGGGTAGCGATGTAAACTTCTATGACAGAGAGAGTTCCTAAAACAGAACTGCTAACAAAATAATGGCATGGGGACTCGATTTTACGGTATAAAAAGACTTAAAAGAAAACTGACCAATTCCCTGTCAATGACGTATACGTAATAACGCTTCAATGACGTCTTTCGACGGTATATTGCGGATGTTACGAAGTGTTTACCGCAGTCTTAGGAAACTAGCTTTAGTAGAAGAAACCCGTAAACGAGATAATAAGCAAATAAACATGCAATGCCAAGTTATTCATAAAAGTACTTGCCTTATACTTCTAGTAATAGATCCTGAATGATGAATGCGAATGAATTCGTTGCTTGTGGTAGCTATGTGGAAATAAGACTGTTTTTCGTTAACAAAGAAGGTGTCTGGTACCCATATGTTTCTAATAAATTCTGAGCCGACGGATAGTGTCTCCACACCCGTCCTTTTTTTGTAAGCGAGCCTGGGGTCGGTCCAAAACTGCCGGAAGTAGAAATCCAGGGTGAAATCCTGAAACATTTTCCATTGTTGTAGGAAATAATAGCAGCACTTGATTGACTTACAGTGGCACAACAATAGATGTAATCCGGCATTCGGGCTCGTTTGTAAGGCTGTCTGCCGCCCGCTTAAATGTTAATTTGTTATAATGAATGCAACGAAACGAAACCTTATCGCCGAGGCACATTCATTGTCTGCGCATTTTGAACGTCAGGGAAATATCAACAAACTTGGACAGAATTCCGAACTCGTATCATTGAATTTAAATAAAAAATGTATCGGTAACAATGCCTCGCATTAATTTTAATAAATATAGAAATTCGATGCATAGAGGACATTAGAATAAAATTGTTAAACTAGCAGGCACAGTTCATTCAATTATGTACATATAGAGAGCGCGTTTCCACCAAGTGCGCTCCTGAAGAAATACGTAAATATAACAGTGTTAAAAGATCGCCAAAGTTTATATAGTGAAAAATGCTAGCCTGCATTCTACCCTATTAAACGGCGATTACATGCATATAAATTGGATTTAATTAAGTTTGCCATTATATCATGTAACAATTTTTGCTGGAATGAAATGTAGTAATTGGAATATTTTAACAGTTCTGCTGGTCTGTAAAAATATCATCTTGAAAGTGAACTGTCAATAGTGTCAATCCCTTAGCATGCATGAGTTGGAATGACATCACACTCCGCGCAAACTTCTCGTACGTTTTGAGGCGAGTCGTGACTATTACAAAAAAAAAAAATAGAATGTCATTTGAAGCAACACTAGCAATGCTTTCAATATGTGATAATTTTATAGATGATGTAAATAAAAAGTATAATTAATATCATAACTACTGTTATTTCATCAGTATTAGTAAATTACATGTCTTTCATGCCATTCATGAACTTCTTTTCGAGGCTTTCGTTGAATGGGGTCCACATGCATTGCCGGTCCGGAGAGGGTCAACAAATCGCTTTCCCAATTTTCAAACTTTTTAACAAAAAACTGCCAGAACCACTCTTAGTGAAATGGAGGTGACTGATCTGCCACACGAGCCCAGTGTATGTTGGCAAATTATTAATTTCACATAGCAATTAAATAACGAGATTAAATAAGAGTTCAAGGCCCGGGCTTCTGAATTTGTCTACGACTGTATGTTCCTGGCCTTCATACTCGACAATTTATTTATTTATTAAGGTTTGTTTTAGATCAGTGTAAATATTGTTTTGTTTAGTGTTTATAATTAATTATGACAAATTCCGACTGTAGCAACGTCGGAAATAGGGGCAGTCAACCTTCCTCGTCACTCAACCAGATGAGATGCCCCCATTGCTCCCAGCCGCCCTTCTATAAAGACAAACTGGGATTATGGATACACACATGCAAGGTCCAAGGTCCACCAACCTCATGGTGTACTTTTATGGCCCCCACCCACACCCCCAACTTCAACAGAACTAATATTGTAAATAAAAAAAATCGACCTCAGTATTAAAGAGAGTTCCCTGAAACTTATCTACAATAAAAAAAAACATTGACAACCAAAATTAAAGAGACGTGTAATAATTTGACTCTTATTTTGGATCCAAAATTACCTGTTTTCATTAACCTTTCAAGAAAAAGTTTATTTTCATATATAGAATCTAATTCAATTCAATTCTTGATTAATGGCCTTTGTGGGAGAGACGCCACATATATAGAATCTAAATTAAGCGAAGGTGATATCAGGGGAGCGGCCAGGCTACTTTTCAGTAATGCCCCACTCTCTCCAGAAACCCTTTATGCCCTGGAGAGTAAACATCCCGCGCCAACGGATAGTCTCATCTTACCTGACTTACCTCCCCCTTCCCCTTATATTTCCATTCAGATTCATCGCCTTTTAATGTTACTGTTCCTCAGCTAATCGCAGTCGTGAATTCCCAAGTGGTTATGCCGGCGGACTCGACGACCTAACTCTTCAGCATTTAAAAGATTTATTGAGTTCAGGGAAAGTGATGACCCGCTTTTAATGAAGCTTGCAGATCTAATTAACCTGATGCTCAACGGCAGTGTAAATGATGCCACCGATGTTTTGTACGGGGCCAATTTATGCACCCTGCGAAAGAGAAACGGCGGAATTCGTCTTATTGCCGTTAGGTGCATCACTACAGGCGTACAGCAGCAAAAATATGTTGTTGGTTATGGTATATGGTTTTATATGGCAGTGCTACAGGTACCCATCAAAATTATTGTATAAAGAGAACATTTTAAAATCTGCAATTAGATTCGGACATGGTGATCCTCTCGGGCCAATCATTTTCTGTTTGACTATCCATTCCATAATACAACAATTAAATTAAATGTGTGGTACTTAGATGATGGAACACTAGGAGGTGGCGTAGACACCGATCTAAAAGATCTTTAATTCCTAAAGCAGTAATTCCAATCGATTGGCTTTGAGCTCAAAAACTCAACATTTGTGATAACTGATCCGAAAACTGATACCGTCACCTAAGATAGGCACTATGCTGAGTGACATCGTCGAGGTCCACCTCGCTGTCAACGCAGTGAAGCAGTCGACTGCCTCGGACACAATGGCCTATCCTGCAGCAAGAGCGCTGGTCGGATTGCATGGCATGTAAGCATTAGCATCATCTACCACCCTATCTTCCAAGCACGGTGGGCTGTGCTGGTGCGGTTGCCACGCTACGTGATAATGCTGCCGGCATTTTGGGCAATTAGGGTCAATTCACAAGTACCACAACCACACCACGTGGTCGGGCGCATATTTTGTATTGAAAATGAATATTACAATTTACACGTACCACATTTATCCGTTGTTATCGACCACCTGTGTAATACGACCACATTGAAACCACATCGCGACGGCAACGCCTTCAGTGGCGGCGGCATCGCGGCCACATCGCCACGACATGACGTCATCAAGAGCGCGCGCCTATAGTCGTATTTTTAATTAGACGAAGTCAACTGACGTTTACTGTGTTGTCAGTTTTTGATGAAATAAAAATAGTGTGGTGATAAATTGAATGAAGACAACGACATTTTGTCGGTACCACAACGCAACTGCAAAACGTCGCTACGACACTATTCACACGTAACCACAGCTTGGCCACATTTTGTCGCTGCGACGTTGTTTGGTTGTGGTACGTGTGAATTGATCCTCATCTGATTGATAGCGATGGTAACGAATTTTTTGATGCCTAATGTGCCTTATTCTTATTATTTTATACTTGTGTAAAATATTAATATAGATATTTTAGTGTTATCTTGCTTAATTTCAAATGCAAAGTAATTGAAGACAAAAATACTTGTTATAAAAGTACACGTAGAAGTACGTTATTGAATATTAATAAGGCTTAGATAATATATAATAAGTGATAGTCAAAATAGAATTCGTTTATCTTGAAAGAAACAAAAAATGGCAAAATAAAATATTATTTGAAGCTTACGATTGTGCTATCAATGGCTAGTTACAGCTCACTTTACGGCTGCCTTCACCTAAGTTTTCATGTTGAGATGTTTACAGACATCCATTACAGTATTTGTAGCCGTACAATATCTACTGCTACGTGTACTTTCAATGAACTATGACTAAGTAAGTACCTATATCTAGTATCCGGGTAGGGTCACGTCCTGAAGTGACTTTAACAGTCCCTTGATTTGGTTTCCACTAGGGGTCATACACCCTGGTCTTAGTCTCATCTGCACTTTAGAACCGTGATCAAGGGTAAAAGGCTTGGTTTACGAAATTTTAGGATCGTCTATAGGTGAACCTATCTTTTAATACAATTCCACTTAACGTTCGTCAAATTAATACATAAGAGCCATTAAGCACATTTGGACCTCACAACATGATTTTGGAATTGTTTTTGTGGGACACCATGTACCACGTTAAATTAAAAGTAAACCTTATAATATGAACATATAACATATCATCACCCTCTATCTATAGTCCGTCCATAGTTTGCCAGTTATATTCATGTGTCACAGTGTCAAGGAACTGTCACAAATCTACACTCCGGACTGCTGCTGAGAATTTATTGATAGAAAAATACAATGTTACATTTTTTAATTACAGGCTTTGTTTCCGTACATAGTTTGCTCAGCAATAGCGTTTACGACCATTAGACCAACGAAGCAAACTAATCCAAAAATCCTAAAGTAGTAATTCTGTACCCTACATTGTTAAAAATTAAATAAAGCTGCCAGTTTTCGGGTTTTTGTTTATTTGGACCCAACCGAACAATGACACAAAAATTAAATAATAGAAAGATTATTAAAAGTAAGAAAAGACACCTCGGTTGCACATATGAGGTGTTAGTCACTTTTGAGTCACAACATATACCTACTCAAGAACATAAAAAGCTTATAATAACAACAATGGAAACAATTTACGTCGGTTTCCAGCTTGGGGGATGCTTAATGGCAAGGTACATTTTAGTATGTTTTTTGAAGACGCACCCAAAGCGGCACACCACCATAATTTAAACAAAAGCGCTTGCAACAAGCTGCACGCACAAGTTGTTGAATGAGATTCAAATAAAAGAAATAAAGTTAGTGGTGCGTGGCCATCCGAGTGATCGGCTCCATGACGCCGGCATGCTCGCAGCCTCGTGTCTGGGGCTGCTCGGTCGCAGCGGCGCAGTGCGCGGCCGGAGCGACCGAGACAAGCGTGAGCTGACAGTGGCGAGTACCATGAGCACTTCGGAGACGGAGCTGATAGAGAGCACATACATGGTGACGCCCACCTCCACTGGCGGACCTGCAATCAAGCCCAATCGTGAGTCGCGCGCGCATTTTGGCGCTGTGAAAACCAAACCAGAGGACGGTGACGTAACGCCCCGAGTCCCTCGATCGAATGTGGGCCGAATCGTTTAATCAACTACTTGTACAAAAAGGCCCAGATCGACCGAGGTCCGCTAACCTAAACAATGTATTGTCATTTTTCGTTTTTAAAATGACAAGCTACGTAAAAGTAGTTTTGCAGCGTTAAATACCATTTTCACTTCAGATAAGGAGCTGATGGAGAGCACGTACATGGTGACCCCCACATCCACTGGCGGTCCTGAAATAGTACATCAGTTACATAACCTGAAGCGACCCTGTCAAAAAGTAATCTTTCGCCAATACAATAAAATTAGGAAAACGTAGGGCAAGGTTGCGTTAGATGCAACAGCGCCTAAATCATACTACAGCAATATTTGTTTATATAATTGATGACCTAATGATGCACCCCTTTTTTCATAAACGTTGTTTAAAGTTAACTAGTGATTAGCGATTCTTTAACCATGCATTTTAGACGTTTGCACGTCACTTAACTTTAATCATCGTTTATGAATAAACCCCTTAAACAAATTGGTGGTTATTCATAAACGATGATTAAAGTTAAGTGACGTTAAAAGGTCAAAAATGTATGGTTAAAGAATCGCTAAGTAAGCAACGTGTATGAATAAGGGGGTATGAGTGTAAAATTTAGTCAAAGAGGGTAAACCTACTGTATTTCAACGTAGAAAAATATTACAGTAAATAGTTTACTGTTTTCATTAAAATTTAATGCACATCTGCAAGCTATTTCTAAAAAGTTTAATACGATAAAAATAACTAACCAGGAAAACTTATGGAGGTACATAGATTGATATTATCTAATTCAAGCATGATTTAAGGAACCACATCGGACATATAAAGCAACCCGAATATTTTGATCAAAATATGTCAGTGCTTACAAATCTGAAGTTTATTGAGAATTAAATCGTACCTTCAGAACAGATCATGATTTGACAAAACTAACAATATAAAATAAAATACAATAAATAGTTAAATTAAAAAAATATTATTAGTAGAAGCAACCGATTTAGTTACACTAAAAACAAAAAGTACAGCAGGTTTCCCTTGGGGCGACGGCATACGGAATTTTACCCTCTAGCAATCAGAATTACGCTGTCACATTTAGTGATATAATCTTCCAACCTGCCATCGTCTGTCACTCATACTTCTATTGGGAGTTGAGTTGAGAACCTCGCATTGGTTGAACTGGATGAACGACTGGCAACATTATTAAAATCTGATTGATACAAGATGAGTGTCCTATCTCTCAGTGCAAGTATCAGTAACAGATGATGGCATGTAGGATTAACAAGAAGACATAAGACATTTTTCTCCAATTATCATTTTAAATAACATCCTCAGTCCCACAAAAGGTTTTTTAACTCACTCGTAAAGTGGCTTTCATGGCACTGAATTAAGGAATTTCTCACAGTGCAGTGTATTTACCACACCTGATTTTCATTTTGCATTGACAACTATTTTGTCAATGCAAAATGTATACGAGAAAGTGCGCAAGAAACAAATGTATTTTGATTGCCGAGAGCCTTCATATCTTTTTACGTATAATTGTGATTATATGAACTAAGTAAATAAATGAACTTTTTATTTTATCAAATTATTCGTTAATGTCAATAAATTAATGTTTATAGAATATAAATAAACATTTATCTGATTTCAAATGTACTCAGTTCGTCATAAAATCAGTACCTGTACTCCAAATAAAAAGAGGATTCTCGAAAAAAGTAATTCGCATGGCTTCTTATAATTTTCCTCATATAAGTATGTTGAATTTGCAGTCCGAGGTGAACATTTGCATCAAAATGCTATTAAGAGTTGAGATGATGAGTTCTTTATATCCACACTGAGAACTCAAGGAAGGTCTCTCGTCTCTCTTTAAAATCCGTTTAGGTAGTTTACCACACTGCAATCTGTTGCAGCCGGGTAATAGTTATATTCCAATATTAGATGGGTTAGTATTTTTCAATCAGTGTTTCACAATCCGCAAAGCTATGCAGATGAACAAAATTATTTTCACATATTGAAAAGATCCAATAAAATAGCACAAACCTCCATAATTCGGCCTCACTCTTTTGTCGTAGCTTACACTTAGTGAATCCAAAATGGCTGAGATATTAACGTCACCAAACATTCCCCCTCCGCCCGCTCCGCTGAAAAGAAAATAACAACATATGTAGGTACATATTCAAAAACACAAGGAAATATGTTTGCTAATTGTCAATGTTGCCCTTTAAAGATTTACAGGTTTTTATGGGTTTTAAGTACAGTACCCTGGGAATAGGCACTACAGAAACCAATGCAAATGAACACGAATGATGTAGGTGTCAAAAAGATGAAAATGTGTCAATCATATATGAGGGATCGTGGAGATCCTTGGGGGAGGCATTGTCAATCTGCCCGTCACTCCTGATGTAATATAGCTATTTTTTTTTTAATCGGAACCTATTAACAATACCTACATATATTGAAGAAAAACATAAAGTAGGTTATTTCATCCACCACTAAACAATAGTGTCGAATAACGAAAAACATTTTAGAGGGACACAGTATGTATTGTATACTTTCAGAAAATTTTGATTGTGACGTTTCTAAGTGAACCCATAGAAATACTATGAAATACAAACTTATATTAGAAGCCAGTAAAATCATATCAAAAATGTCCCTGCGAATATATTCGTCATGACTACACTACCTTTTACTGTTGGTGGTTAGACGTTTTTGATAATCAATGGTTTGAGGTTATCAAAACGTTATTCCGTTCCTTAAGAGGAAACATAACAAGATAAACTAATATCTAAGCGTATCTTTACGCAAAATTTTCCCACCCACTTTTACAATTAACTTTAAACCTCATTCTTCATCATCAACAACCTTTTTATCGTCCCACTGCTGGGCACAGGTCTCCTCTCATACAGAGAAGGATTGAGCGTAATCACCACGCTTGCTCAATGCGGGTTGGCCGTTTCAGACTTACAGTCCAGGTTTCCTCAAGATTTTTTCATTCACCTTCAGCCATTGGTGTTCAAGATAAGACTTTAGAAAAGTTAGATTGGTACTTGCCTCACCTGGAATCGAACCCGCGCACTCATACTTGAGAGGCTGGTGTTTTAACCACTAGGCCACCACGACGTGACACCTAATCGTGTACCTTATCTTTACTACCATAAAATAGCTTATAAACCGGACATTATTATATGGACTTTGACGTAACAGTACTCACTCACACGTTGAACAAATGTTTGTGGTATGTTTTGTGGTAATACTATTTAATAAACTTGTCGACCATAAGTTATAGATTTAATTTAGTAACTGCATAGTAATCTGTTTTAAACTTCACATAGATATAGAACTAATAAGACAAATCAGTTGGAATGACATCTTATTACAACGCACACTTCACCGAAGTTCTTACGATGAGATGGTTACAAATTTGAACTTCTGATATGGAAAACACTTTACTAGATTTTAATCGATTCATTGATATTTTTTGAGGCTTTTCCATACAATCGTTCTTTTATTTTTCTTCCTCCATACTAAGAATTTCTCCTGTGTCGTGGGTGCGTTTACAAACATATAAAGTTACATACACAGCCAGACCCGGAACAACTAATTGTAAGCTATACAAATAATTGTACCGTGCGGGAATCGAACTCGCGACAAGCAGCGCAGCAGTCGATTGCTCAGCTACTGCAGCGTCAAACGTGTCATCAAATATTATAACTACAAAAGAAACGCCGTCTGTTTCTCTTTTCACGCCTTAACACCTGAACGGATTTGAATAGACTCGTGAAATAATTTCAAACATCCCGGGATACACAGCTAAAAGCTAGTTAATATCTTGCCCGCGACTCTGACCGCGTGGACTTCAGTTCACAGCGCACAGTGGTTTCCATAAATTAAAAAGAAGTCAGTTGATATAAAATAAGCGCCTGATAAAATAATGGGAGCAATATGTACGTCCGCGTTTTCTCCCGTTTTCGCAACATTTTTTGTTACTGGTCTTCCCTTATTGGTCATAGCGAGATGTTATATAGCCTATTTCCTTTCTCAGGCTCTAAGACTATCTGTATACCACATTACATTACAATCGGTTCTGTAACTTTGGCGTGAAAGCCGGACAGACAGACAGAGATACTTTCTACATTTCTAATATTAGTATGGATTATTTTTTTTTTATTCTTTTTTTTATTTGTAAAGCTTTCACGCTCAACGGCTCAACAGCTAAACAAATATGGATGAAATTGGCACATGGCTAAACCATGACCTGGGTTAGGACACATAAGATGAAATTCGGACCCCACTTCCGGCGGCTGGCGCCCAAGCTGATGGGTGCAGCAGGCGCGCTGTCAACGTTGCTTCCCAACATGGGAGGCCCGAGCGCCGCCTGTAGGCGGTTAATACGTGGCAATCGTGCGGTCCATGGCCCTGTATGGAGCCCCTGTGTGGGCGATGGACCTGAAGGCCGGAACACTCGCCATTCTGCGGAAGCCGCAGAGGGCGATGGCCGTCAGGGTCGTCCGCGGGTATCGCACGATTTCCTACGAGGCGGCTTGCGTCCTGGCCGGATCCCCGCCCTGGGACCTAGAGGCGAAAGTACTCGCGTCATTATACCGATGGCGCGAGGAAGAGCGGACACGGGTCTCCAGTCTCCAGGCGCAGCGGCAGATCGAGCTGCGCCGAGAGGAGCTCCGTCAGGTCCTGGTGGCGGACTGGCGGCAGAGGCTTATGCGCCCTACCGCCGGCCTCGCTACTGTCGAGGCGATCCGGCCAGTACTCGACGACTGGCTCGGGAGAAGGCACGGGGGATGTCGTTCAGGGTGACGCAGGTGCTGTCGGGGCACGGCTGCTTCGGCAAGTACCTGTGTCGCCTAGGCAGGGAGCCGGACGCTCGGTGCCACCACTGCGTCCAATGCGGGGAGGATACGGCGCAGCACACGCTCTCCGAGTGTATAGCTTGGGAGGAGCAGCGCCGTGTCCTCACAAATGAAGTAGGAGGCGACCTGACGCTGCCGGCAGTAGTGCGGAGGATGGCCGGCAGCGCAGAGTCGTGGGACGCGGTGGTGTCCTTCTGCGAGGACGTGATGTCGCAGAAGGAAGCTGCGGAACCGGAGAGGGAGATCTCAACTCCCTTTCCGGGCCGCAGAAGACGCACCGGGCGCCGAAGAAGGGCGGATAACGCCCTCTTCCGCCCCCCATGAATGGGTCCAGGGGCGAGGGACATGGGGAAGTCCCCGCCCCCTATTCGATGGACCCCGCGGCGGTGGCGCGCGCGAGTGTCAGCGTGCGCCTCTGAGGCGATGCACGGGGTAGCTTAACACCCCACTACCCCGTGCCGGAGACGAGGCCCGGACAGGACGAGAGTGTGGGGCTGCGGAAGAATTTAGACTCCCGCGGCCCCACGCGCGCTCGTGATAGAAGAGACACCGGGGTGGTTTTAGTCAGTAAAAGTCTGACAGACTCTGTCGCCCACCCTAGGGCGGCGGACATCCTATGAGGATCTCCACCACGAAAAAAAAAAAAAAAGGACACATAAGATACTTTTAATGTCGATAGATCGCACTATTGAGATAAAGAGCAGACACGCTTACACAATATATTCAGTTCAGGACGCATTGTGCGTACTTGCAACCAGACAGCTGCATGAATTTCAGTTAGTATTTCTATCATTAGTAAATTAGATGTGTTTACACCAACACCAACTATATTTCGATAACACCCTGGTACAATTTCGAAAGCATCTTTTGCAACGACTTACAAATAGCTGACAGGTGACTTTTGTCTCAATTCCGTCACTTGTATTTGTTCTGCGTTTCAACTTTTTAATCAATGTAAATATTTTAATTTATTTTGTTCATTTAATTGTATTTTCAAAATTTGACATTTTAAAAATATGTTTCTAACTATTTATTTGTTTTTATTATTTCCCATCTTTTTTCACATTCAGTCACATTTTCAAATATTTTGATTTAAAAAATACATACAAATACATTTAAAAATGTAAAAAAATGTGTTCCACCGATAATGGGGGTAGGGTCCAAGTGATTAGGGCTCCAGAGACAGGAACCTCCTCACGATGCGGGCCGTATCGAGGAGTACTGCCTTTAGAATCAGGCCTTGGATGTCGGTCGAGGCTCTTGGCTATCAAAACATTGGCCGATGCGACAATCGGTACAATGACAGCAGAGTTCACATTCCACATGTCAACAATCCCGTGCGCCAAGTCGAGATATTTAATTTGTTTCTCTTTCTCAGCTTTCACGAGATTCCCGTCATAAGGCATGGTAATATCGACAATCATTTTAATTAATTACTTATCAAACCCATAAGGCTAACTATTTAGACGTGCAAGAGCTGTGTAATAAAGGACAACCACGATATAGTGCTGTTTGCAGATGACACTTCACTTTTATTTAAACTGAAACGTCAGCAGCAGGTTATAAATAGCGCGATCTCCAAAGTAGTCCATTGGTTTAATGTTAATAATTTACTCTTAAACGAGAAAAAAACCAAATGCATTAAGTTTACTGTATCTCACGTTAGGCAGGTGGAAACTAAAGTTTTGATAAAGGGCGAAGAATTGAAATCTGAAGACAGCACAGTATTCTTGGGTATAACTCTGGATGCTAGGCTTCAATGGGGCCCACATATAGAAAAATTGTCAAAAAAACTAAGTTCTGCTGCATACGCAGTTAGGACAATTCGTAATTTGACTGATGTTGTGACGGCCCGTTTAGTGTACTTTGGCTATTTCCATAGCGTAATGTCGTACGGCATTCTGTTGTGGGGAAATGCCGCCGATATTCAAACAATATTTGTTTTGCAGAAACGAGCTGTTCGTGCAATTTATAAATTAAGTCCGAGACACTCACTCAGAGAAAAATTTAAAGAGATTAATGTACTGACCGTGCCGTCTCAATATATTTATGAAAATCTTTTGTATGCTCATAAAAATATAAAATTGTTTAAAAAATACAGTGATGTCCATAATATAAATACTAGGAACAGGCACAAATTTATTGTACCTACAACAAGGCTCAAGAAAATAGGTGGCTCTTTCAGATGCCAATGTATACAATTTTACAATGGACTTCCAGAGGTGGTTCAAGATCTGAGCCTGAATAAATTCAAATCCTTCATTAAACGTAAGCTGGGTCAGAAAGCATTTTATAGTGTGAAGGATTATATTGAGGACAAAAAGGCTTGGGCTTGAGCTGCGTCCGATTTCTATACACTGACTGTTCTTTGATTTTTCCTCTTGTAGTTTTAATATGTAATTGTTTATATTATTAATTCAAAGCCTACATACACACTATGCAGCCAAGCATATTGTACGTTACGGAATTGTATCGCTGACAGAGGTGTTCGGCACTTGTACAGCTATACAGGAGCTAAACTTAGTATTCGGGAACACTGTTGGAGCTGCTGAACCTTGGACAATACTATCTTAGCATTGTGTAGATTCAATTTCGTAGTATTGTATAATTGCATGGCAAACGTGTGAGCACAATGTACGAATGTACTGTAAGGCATTTATTTGTTGGGTTAGTCATTTTTATTAACTTGATTGTGCTCTGGCTGTTGAGAGTATGTCATGCTCACTCAAATGTCTCGCTGATGGTGGCGTGTGTGTTGGGTTATTGGGTTCCCTTCAATATGGTTGAGCTGAATGATGCTGATCCATACGTCATGTTCATAAACGGACGCCGTCAGTGGGGACTGGCCATCTCTTAGCTGCCATGGCGTATTTTAATTTCTGAATTGATTTTTGTGTGTTTTCTATGGACGCTCTCAGCGTACAATATATTTCTGCATCGTTCTCACACGGTTGATTGCAACATGAATGATGTAATCAAATATTTGTAACAATAGCTTGAACATTTAAAAGAGTGTCCATGGAGTTTCTTGCCCGTTCTTCTCCATAGGTACCTTCTCTTTGGAATGGGCGACTAGCTTCATCTTATTGACTGACCGACCTTCTGACAATTCAAAAGTGCCTGTAACTGGTTTATTTGAAAGAAATGATTTGATTTGATTTGTGCACACTTATAATAATGATTGATAAGTTCACTGTAGTACTTTATATTTATGTTTTAAATGTGAATTGGAGTGCCATAATAAAAAATAAATAAATTACTGTGATGATATGAAGAGTGGCAAGACGCCGTGTAATTTAGGTATCGCATTTACATTTCGCGTACCTTTATGAAAATACTCGTAACAAAAAGATGTCGGAGTTTAAAGAGAGGTGGCTGCGTTTATACAGACCTAAGACAGTAACTATACACGATATAATAATGCAGTAGGTAGACAGTACGTGAAAGTCAAAGATAAAGGAAATGAACTCTTCCAATAAAATAGGGTATTTTACACCAAGTATGAAAAAATATAATAATGCATTTATGTGATAGATTTTGAACAAAATAAATAAAAAAACGTAGATGTTTCGTCAAAATTAAATGTAAAAATTTAATAATTCAATTTTAATTGCGAGAATAAAAATTGCGAGATTGGCAGTTGAGAGTTTTCATGCTCACTCAAATGTCTTGCTGATGGTGGCGCATTTGGTTCCCTTCAATATGGTTGAGCTAAGTGGGGCTGATGCGCGCGTCATGCTCGTGAACAGGGGCCGTCAGTGGAGACTGGTCATCTCTTAGCTGCCAGTGGGCTTAATTCATTTTTATATTTTAATTAATTTTACATTGTGCTCACATGATAGGAGCAACATAAATATGTAACGAAGAAATGTAACCCATATATTATGATTTTAAAAGAGTGTCCATGGAGTTTCTTGCACGTTCATCTCCATAGAGATCTACGCTTTGGAACGTGCAATTTAGCTTCACTTTTCTTGAACTGACCGACATTGACTATTCAAAAGTGCCAAGTGATGGTTAATTTGAAATAAACGATTTTGATTTGATTTGATTTAAGAATCGACATTTTTAATCTGTTCATAATACGTCAAAAACAGCAAACGCCAGTTTGGAATCCGATGTGACGTCACTCCGATAGTCAACAAGTTACTTTTCGTTTATGTTCTGTGATAAATTTTTAAATTGTCTCGGTTATTTGTTTGTTAGTGGACGTTGTTTGAACTTTTTTGTATAAGTTATTATAACTTCATCGTGAAAGACGGTTTTGTAAAAGCAGATAGTACAAATCTGCCAAAAATTGATTCGTTAATGGTGGCGAACTTTGTGTCCAATCCCGATTTCTCTTCTGGTCAGTTGAGAAATGTTAAAACAGCTATGTAAGTATTAACTGTTTAGATTTTTGTCTAATAATAAGAAAAAAATCAACATGCAACACGTTAACGCACGGTGTTTATTTTTTTATAACCAAACATTTTTTTTTTTTTGTTATCAGGTCCGGAAGGAAATCTTACTGGGACGACGCAATAGGCTATGTGCAGGTCAAGCGGATTCAAAACACATGCTTAGTTAAGTGTACGGTGTGCCCTGAACATAAAGTGCGTACCAACCCATATGCAGTAACACTTATTGTTAATGAAGAGGAAGAATCTGTGACTAGTGTCCAGTGCCACGAGTGTGCCTCATCAGAAGGTGCAGAGGTCGCATGGAGGAGGAAGAAACACCTGCCCACGTACTCATACAGTGTAAGAGTGTGAAGGAGCAGAGATCAAAACACATAGGTAACACCGAAACCCGGAGAGAGGTGATCGGAAACAACATAACAGGTTTGCTGGACCTATGGAGGGAGCTTGGTTGGTATGCACTGGAATCGCAGTCTCACGCACAATGGCCCAAATAGGAGGCTAAGTGCGGAAAACTCCAGGCCAACTATGTATTCTTGTCTTTGGTGCCTTAATAGTTGTCATATCTGTAGATATTTATCAAAATATCCAATTATAAAAAAAAAGTTATTTTATTGCTACCTTTATGCCATGAGACTCAACATCATAAGTGCACTATGGAGAAATTCATAACTATGCTTTATTGTATGTTTTATACAAACAATATTAAACTAAACACTAAACAATTATTCTTGGTTAAATTATTTATTATAATGATTTAAATAAACTCAAATCATTTTTTTTTTTATAATTATAAACTAGTGCTTGACTGCAATCCCGCCTGATGGTAAGCAGTGATGCAATCGTAGATGATAAAGCGTACTATTTTATTAAGCCTATTCACTTAAAAAAAACTTAGGAATAGGAAGGATGACGGCAGTTGAGCGAGGTGATGCAATGTAAAACTCAAGACCAACACGACCAAACGATGCTGCGCTAGAGGGAGATTGATCTGGAGACTCTCCACGACCAAACTCCCGACACAATAACATTTGGCGCATCGTACCCGCCACACATCGCAACACAACTGCTCAGACCCGTCCTCCGTACGGCTTCACTAGCCATCATGCCGGAACACGACGAATCGCTTGGCGGCAAGACTTTGTCTGGTGGGTGGTAACTTCCGCCGGCAGCCGATGTAATGGCCTACCACCGAGAAATCTTTATTCAATGAGATAATTTACACATTTTGAGTTATCAAATAGAAGGTAAGTATAATATCAAACTAATATACAATAATTAATATTTCATTAAATAGCCCCCAATCATTAAATATTGCTATAAATGTTTATTTATTTTTTTGTTGAAGCAAATAAATTCCAAGATTCATTAACTTTTACATAATCTGACATTTTATAATAAGTTTTAATTTTAAGTCAAAGACTTGCCTTATTGCTTGATGTCTGTTGAATTTATTTATAAAATCAAAATCTATTTTATTTGTATAAGATAAACATAGGATCACCTTATTCTAGTTAGTACACATTATTTAATGAGAGTATCTTGCAAATTAATCAAAGCACAACAAGCTGTTGTAATGCATAGATCTAACAAACCAATTACATTCGAATTTATCACTAAATGCATTTTTAACATGCCAAATTCTCTCAATCTTCTGATGACCCTATCAACATGAATTCGAAGACTCGCTATTTGTTTTGTCTGCTGGGCTTCAACTTTTGTTAATTTAGAACCTGTAGAAACACTTGGTGGTCTGAGCAAATTAAATCCTTTTTGAGATAAAAACTGTTCAAGGTTTTTAAATCCTCTATCGGCTAAAATGCAAGTATTAGGTGGCAAACTATCTAAAAACATACTATGCTGAACTAATTTAGCATCACTGATCCTTCCTGCATATCCAGCATACACAAAATTCACAAGACCATCAGGTGTTCATGAAATAAAATATTTTTCTCTGAAACTTTACTGTGTCTTTCAATCAAATCTATCAGGAAATAGAGATTCTTTGGTACACCAAGATATAATCGAGGCTTATTTTTTATCTTAGATAAAGTACTCCGTAGATTTAGTTTCTCAGCTGCTTTTAATTCTTCTAGGGAGCTTGTATCTGAAGTAGTTTTTGATTGACTAGACATTTTGTATGGAGATGAATCGCTTTCTGCTGTCATGCCTGCCATTGATGGTGCGCATGACTCGTCACTTTCATATTTATCTTCCAATAAAAATAATTTCCTTTTAGTTTTTGATATCGAAGATCCACAGGGCTGCTCATATTTTCTTAAAGGGTGATGTTGCAGTACACACAGTTATTTTGAATGGTGATGTCATGCTGTCTTCTTTTTTTACACTAGCCTGCAATTTTTTACTCATGTAGTGTGTCATCTGACAGACTTGAATGGATTTGTGTTCGTGAGTCGGTGCTATTTGGACTGCTTTATCATTATTCTTAGTCATTTCAAGAACCATAAAAACTGAAAATAATTGAAAAGTTTAGTCAATGTTTGTAATATCGGTGTAAGTGGCAATGTTTAATAAACAACTCAAAAGGAAATAAGTACCTTGACTACAAGAAGGTAATGAGATATCACATTCCTCTTTCTTCATAGTTTCTTCAATTTCTATAATGGTAGAAAATCGTTGCCTTTTGTTAAACGCAGGTCGAGGTGGGCGCTGTTGGCCGCTGCTAGTAAACATTATACTGTGTTGTTCTCTTGTTGAAATTTTCACAAAAAAAATGTGTTAATTGTCGTTGGACCATATAAAGTGGATTAAAGTGAAGCCGGACACAGTAACATGCTGTGACAGTGTAATGTACAGTTTGCGATACCCATTATAAATAAGAAAAAACTAAGAACTGTCAGACCGATGCGTACCTAATATTCACAAGGATAGAACAAACTAGTGATCTACTCATTTAGACTATATTCTAAGTGCAAAAAAGCTAATAGACCAGGACAGCCGTTTTACATTTCGTTTTTAATTTAATAGAAACTTTGAATGTTAGTCATTTCGAGGTCCGTTTTTAATTGAATCGCAAGTTACAATATCAATGTGATTACAACACCATCTACCGCAAATCATAAGAATGAAATTGAATTGAGTGTTGCGTCATCCATAAGTGTTAATTAGCAGTTCAAATAAAAAATTGCGAATAACGACCTGTGTTGACTGCTGGAGTACACTAACGACGTCAACACTAATATGATGGAAACTTTTTCATCCTTTGAGCACCGTGCGGTTGGCGTAGCGGTACCACGCTCACCTGCAAAGTAATTGAAACAACATGACCCAAGTTCGTTTCTAACTAATTTCGAAGCTGTGTTTTTGTGATTTTAATAAATTTAATAAAAATTAATAAATTTTGAATATCAAAAATTATATTAAACATGAATGTTTTGGAGAACATTACTTTTCGGCGTACCCGCACTAGATCAGAGCCAACCAATGATGACAGTGATATAATATCACAAACACTGGAATAATCCAGTGTTTGTGATATTATATCACTGTCATCATTGTCTGGCATACTATTCGAGGTGGTATAAACCACCTCGAATAGTATGCCAGACATGTCCGAGGATGAAGACAATCATTTTTCAACATTAAAAAATGAGATCGAAAACCTAACGGCTCAATTAAATAGTGCTCACACTGAAATTGAACTTTTATCGTTAGAAAACAAAAAATTGAGGCAAGCTAACGAAGATTTGACAAAGAAAAATGGTATTTTTAAGAAGATTACGTACAGTCCAGCAAAACAGAATAAACAGACACCAAAGAAAAATGCAAATAATTTTACAAAAACAATACAGACACAAACCGTGAAAAACATGAGAACAGATTACATTTCAAAACAGACACAAACACCTTCTGCACACGTGACATCGAAGAACCAAAGCAAAGAAATCAATCTATCACTATCAAGTACTTCTCAAGAAACTATACCGTGTACAGGTCAAACTGTATCATCTGTAAAACACAATATATGTCTGTTAAGTAGTGAAACTTCCAATAGACTATACAAAATCACACAGAGAACTAAATTAAGTAATTTTGAAATATGTCATTATCGCAAGCCTAACTGTAGTCTGAAAAGCATATAACAGCCGAATTGATACGTTTAATAACCTACTTTGGATGGATGCGGAAACATATAGTTATGCATTTATCCTAGACTCAAATTTAAATCTGCCGTATACCTCATACATATACAACGTGTAACAAAAAGGGTATATACATACCAAGGACATGGCATCTTTAGATGATATCAAACGATATCAGAAGGGTTTCAACTCAAAATAAAATACTCAAAAAATTGGTACCAAATTTTCGGTTTCGTGTGTTTCTTAAAATAAAATCAGAACAAACGTGGCAGCACACGACATACGTCAATAAATACTCGTTACCCGTCAAATTACTTGCCAAAATCCGATAAATGTCTTCAATATCTCTGTGCGACTAGTATGATAGTAGCCTATCACAGGCGGTGTTTTTCCTCATAACTTCCTAACATAAAGAGATAGGATTAAAAAACCCTTCCAATATCGTTTGATATCATGTAAAGATGACATGCCTCTGTTATGTATATACTCTTTTTTTACACGTTGTATAGCCATCGTTATGGTGCCTTAAACAATAAAGGCTTGAATATTATTGTATCCGATCTCCAAGATCTCATTTTAGACTTAATTCGTCAGAATGCTCCAACCCCGGAGGTTGACTGTTTCTGGAAGAATAAAACGGATGCTTTACTGGTCTCACAGACATCTGATAACTGTCAGTTTTTTCTATAATTATCTTAATATTATGCATCAAAATATCGCAGGTCTAGTGAACAAATCCGATACACTTTTAGTGGAACTGGTAGAATTATTCAATAAGGGAACGACTGTAGACGTTATCTGCATTACGAAGCATTTTATGAAATCTGGCGATGAGGATTTAATATACATACCCAATTTTTATCTGGTTTCTTACTATACAAGAAATTCTAAACGAAGAGGTACATGTATCAGAACAGGATTGCAATGTCGACTGACGTAGCTAAATAATCGATTTCAGGAGTTGGTTGGTTTGGGTCTGTGGCAACACCGTTGACAAGACGTCAACAAAACTTCTCCCAATATCATCATTCTCCTGCCCTTATCCCAATTTATTTGGGGTCGGCGCAACATAGCACATCTTTTTCTTCCATGCATCCCTATCAGAAGCCATCTCGGCAGTCACCCCCTTCTCAGCCATATCATCCTTCACACATTCCATCCATCGTTTCTTTGGTCTTCCCCTACTCTTATAGCCATCAACATTCATAACAAAACTTCTCTCAATAATTTAATTTAATTTATATTATTGTGTTTTTAATGTGCAATTACTAATTTCATACGCAAAACTTAATCTTTAGTTGTAAAAACAGTGATATCTTGTGACATATGTAAGTGTATAAAAACGCGGTAAAAGTAATTTCAAACTGTGAACAAGTTTCGCTGTCAAAATCATAATTAAATCGTAACGAATATTGTAATTTCGAAAAAGTGCATTGTCATCGCAAATTCCTGTGACTGTTTTAACTTTTTTCGACCTACATTTGCTGAAATTTACAGTAACAAGGAATTGCCCTAATTGTTTTTAGTTCCTTACACAAAGTACTTAACCTACCATCACCTATATCCCAAAGTTCTTACTTTGTTTTCTTTGTTTTGAAAAATAATGTCAGGAATGGATATAATTATAACCAGGGGGGCTACTGCACGCTTGGAACAATCTAAGCTGTAGTTAGCATTAACTGAACTTCAAAAATATAAGGGTTTGTGTGAGGAACTGAAACGGGAACAGGATGACAATGAGAGGGAAGTACTTCAAATTTTAAACAATAATACTAAGCTCAAGAGTGAGATGGCTGAAATGCATAATCAGCTAATCATCACCAGTGAGGAACGGGATAAGCTCCAACGTACTGTAAACAGCTTTGACCAGTGTAGCAATGAGTTTGATATCACACTCAAATGCAACACTGAGCTAAAATCTAGGTTAAGCAAAGCCCAGGACACCACCGACAGGCTGGAGGGTGCTAGCCGGAGACTCCAAGCAGCGCAGACCCATACTCTGTTTGATGAACTGGTTGGTACCACTCCGTTGCATTCTGCCAACTCAATCTTGGGCAACATAAACTGTAACTGTAATAATAACATTGAGACAATTGATCTTACTTGTGATAATAGTATAAGATCAAGCCCTCCCCCATTTGTAAATAGTAGTAAAAATAAGTTAAAAAAATACATTAAAATTAATAAAATGATTAGAAAAACTCAGAAATCAATTAAAAATGACAAAAATACTTTTTCAAAAAGCTTTAATGTATTAAAAAGTTCTCAAAAATTAAAAGAAACCATTAGTGGGCATAAAATAAAATTAGATAGCATTAAAAATAATTATGAGGCTGAAATTCAACAATTACAGTCAGAGACTCTCCGCTTACAGGATTCCTTGAATAATGTTATATCTAAATATGAGATTACTCAAAAGGAATTGGGAGAGTATATTCTGGCAATGAACGGTCTGGTGGGCCTGTGTAGTGAGAACGGGAGAATGTTCAACTCTTTAACGAACAATCTAACACCTGATTGTAATCATGGTCCATCGGGCTGTTCACGGTCAGCTGTCTCTAATGAGTCTGCACCATCAGTGACTCATACTGTGGAGTTGTTTGACAGTCTCAGCAGTACTTCCCTCGCCACACCAAATACAGAAGAATTAATAATAACAAATAAATTGTTAAACAATAGAATTAAAATATTGATATACTGCGATGAAATGGGTAAAAATATGGGTCATACACTACAACACCATTTAAATGACCAAGTTATTAATTATTGTATGCCTGAAGCATCTTACAGTAAAATTACAGAAAAAGTTATAAGTGGTAATTACAGTCCATCCACAACCATTGTTATTTTGATTGGGAGAAGGGGAAATGCAAACAGTGTAAAAATTAAGAAATATTTTGAAAGTCTAGCCTCCTTAAATGTAAATAAAATAGTTTTGTTTGCCTTTCCTTATGGCAATGGCCTGTCACAGACCGAAAACAAAATTAGATATAGATGTAATATGACATTACAAACTATGACATTATATAATGAAAAATTTGAATTTATTGACTCCAATGTACTTATTAGTCAAAATTATTTTATGACCAAAGATAACTATTATCTTTGTAATTTTTTTAAAGGACAGGTAGCAGAATCGCTATCATACTATATATATAAGTCAGCCAAGTGTTTGGCTAACTATACTGCTTCTATTGAGCAGTTAAGTAATACACTTAGTGGTAATGAGCAGAGCTTGGAATATGTTCCAAGCTATTTAAATTACAACTTGAGAC
This sequence comes from Sesamia nonagrioides, assembly GCA_017933935.1. Lineage (NCBI taxonomy): Eukaryota > Metazoa > Arthropoda > Insecta > Lepidoptera > Noctuidae > Sesamia > Sesamia nonagrioides. Next base: position 30,900 of record JADWQK010000626.1, on the reverse strand, counting down.
AATAGACTCAACCTCTAGCACTATTTTAAATACCAAGTTAGACTTGTACCCATTATCAAGGGACATTGAGACAACAGAGTTAAACTCTAGCATAAACGTAAACCAAGGTGTAATAATATCACACCCATCAAATAATTTTCAAAATAAAATGAGTAATAATAACCTTAAAATTGTTCATCAAAATATACAGAGTGTGATAAATAAACAATTAGAATTGGAGTTGTTCATGAACTGTAATTACATTGATATTGTTTGTCTTACTGAACATTGGTTAAAAGCCCATCAGTTCATGTTCAGCTTTAATAACCATCAGATTGCTAGCTCGTTCAGCAGAGTGAATATGATAAGGGGTGGCTCCCTAATAATTGTTCGTAACAATTTCAAATTTAAAGAAAGGACTGATATCGTAAGCCTCTCTGTTGAGCGGGTTATTGAAATTGCTTGCATCGAGCTTGAGCGGTTCATTGTAATAAGTGTCTACAGGCCCCCATGTGCTTCCTATGATATTTTTGAGAAATATATATAATAATAATATATATAATAAATAAATAAATATAATAAATATATATAACATATTTTTGGCTTCACGCACTACCTTCGTCGAACATAGGCACTTTGTTCGACGACACCACTTTCCGCATCGCTGCTTCCTTATGCTGTCATTGTGGTGCAGACGTCAACAGGCTCGGACGCCACGGCCTGGCTTGCAGCCGGAGTGCGGGTCGCTTAGCTCGGCACGCAAACATTAACGACATCATCCGACGAGCTCTTGTCACTGTCGGCGTTCCAGCTGTTTTAGAACCTAATGGCTTGGTGCGCGATGATGGCAAGAGACCGGACGGCATGTCCTATTTCCTTGGAAGATGGGTAGGCCTTTAGTGTGGGACGCAACTTGCGTCGATACTCTTGCGCCATCCCATCTTCCTGGTTCGACGTGCTGTGCTGGCGTTGCTGCTGCGGCTGCAGGAAACCTCAAACGGCGAAAATATAACAACCTTATCGGAAATTATATCTTCGAGCCGTTTGGGGTTGAAACCCTTGGGCCGTGGGGTCCGAATGCTCATTGCCTTTTTAAAGAACTGTCCAAACGGCTTGTTGACACTTCCCGTGACCCAAGGGCTGGCTTTTACCTTGGCCAGCGGCTAAGTATTGCCATTCAACGCGGCAATGCTGCTAGTCTCTTGGGTACATTACCAGTCGACAGCGTTGACGAAGAATTTTTTGATGCTGTATTGTAATTTAATAATAGTTTTATTTAGGGTAATAGCTTTATTTAGTAATTTGTATTTATTTAGTTTTATAAGTTTGTATATATAAGTATGTCTTTTAGTTATTATAATTTTGAAAAATAAAGTGTTAGAAATATATGGAGGAAGTTTTATTAAAGACTTGTCACAGTAACAAAACAGTTGTTGTTTGTGGAGACTTCAACATTAATGTTCTAGAGAAACCAGCTACAGTTAATAAATTTATGTCATTATTTAAGCCTTATAACTTGTACGCAAGATTCTTTGAGCCGACTAGAATAACTGCCACGAGTGCCACCTGTTTAGACAACATCTTTACTAACTTAAGAGTAGACCTTCTGACCATTTAATTATAAACGAGTTAGACTCTGATCACTGTGGCCAGTTAGTTACTTTTACTCAGAAAAGTGAAGTCAGAACCCAAAGAAAACTTGTGAGTTTTGTTCCTATAAATGAAAATCGTTTAGGACAATTTAAAAATAATTTAATTGAAAAGCTACCGGACTTGCATTATCACACCAATCCGGATCATGCGTATAGTGTACTATTTAACCTCATTAATTGTGAATTTATGAAAGTTTTCACAAAAAAATTATTGCCTGTTAGCCACCGTATTATATTTAGTGACTGGGCAACCCCAGGTATTTATAAAAGCAGGGGAAAAATGTATGAATTGTATCAGGAAAGTGGTCTTCACAGAAATACAGTCTAGTTTTTGTGGATAATTATTTTGGATCTCTTCTAGCCAGTTTTAACCAAGTATTTCTCAGTTTGATATCACTCGGCACTTGAATCCATGGTTTTTGTGGCGTTTTAACACTTGGTGTTCTTGCATTCAGGAACCAGACACCAATGATATGGACCCGAACTCATTATTTTCAGATTAAATGATTAATGTTGTACGCATTGTTTACTATTTTACTAACCGAGTGACGTCACGCGAAGAAACGTCATGGCGTTTTCACAAATTAGGACTTGACCAAGTCCTAATTTTAAACTTAAAGGAGATTTTTCATTTTGGGCCACCAATATGTACGCTATATAGATAAAAAGGAAAAACATAGGAGATTTTCATAAAAATACTACTAAATTAATTTGAATAAAAATACAAGTATATGCAATTAATTATTTGAAACGTATACAAATATATATAATTAATTATTTAAGTGAGATAACCCTTTATTAAGGTAGCCATGAAACATTTTATGACGTTTGATTGGCGACTTTGACAGTTCTATTTTCCTGTTGTGTTCGTGTCGAGTGTTGATTTGAGTTGATTACAAGGAATTTCTATCTAAACTGGAATGTGAACTATCGATCAAAACGCAGTCTGAGGGAGAAAGCGCCCAGTAGCCCTCTGTCCCTTTCTTAGTGTTACCCGTATTTATTTTTCGTAATTTTGTTTGAAACCAACAGTTTCGATTAGAAAAAGATGGTGAGAAAGAGGGCTATTAATGGCTGCAATACTGAGTAATAACCTGGATGCGGAATATCATTCTTTAAGTATTTTTTTTTTTTGCGGTAATTACATACAAGATATTTTGTTTGTATGTAGGGTGACCATAATTTTCTGAATAATTAATAAATGTGCACTTAGTCATTGTGTACATAATAAGTAAGTGGCTTTTATTGGGTATTTACAATGACATTAAATTATGCTTTCTTATAGATATAGATATTTATTTATTTACAGGGACAGACGACAGCATATCAAGCTACTACAATCTGTCAGATTTTCATATTACATTTTCAACTTCATTTCTAAATTATTAAGGTAAGGTATTTGATAGTTTCGGGTAGATTGACCTGCTGTAGTCCGTAAATTATCAATTTATTCATCCATTTTTAAAATAATAAAATTAAAAAGTTCGCATCCATACTTAAATATTCATAAAAGACTCAGGTAATATACTTAAAAAAAGTATTTTACGTACATTCCTTTTAAATTCCATTATAATAGTCACCCTACATAACGAGGACAGTAAGTTGGCTACTGTGAAGCTATCTCCCTCGGACCGCGTTTTGATTGATAGTGCACATTCCAGTTTAGGTATAAGTTCCATGTATGGTAGATAATAAAGATACGGTAGCCTTAGATACCTGATATGTCAATCATATGTCACTGTCAAAATCTTATTTCGCTTATTGCTGACCACCATATTTATTAGTAGTTGTGTTGCACTCCTTGGCCGAGTTAAATTGAATCTGTATAAAAACTAAGCCAAAATATAGGAAATTAACATTAAAAACAGTTAACTATAGCGTAACTATACCTAGCATTAAATGTGCTGGCCCAGCCTCCATACATTTCTGAAACCTTTCCTTTAGACCGTTTATCGCTATTTAAAAATTAAAATAAAATATTTGGTAGTAAATTATGGCACAAAGATTGATTTTTAACAGTTTTCAAAAAATGGTGTAATACCCTATTATAGCAGTTAGAAGCGCTAGTAGCCGGCGTTCTATATTTAGCTTCCACATTGGAGTTCTAGATTCAAAAGCAGTTTTCATTCGCCAGAGATTGAATTTAGAACATGGTGTGTACATTGTTTGTGAATTCTAAACATGATTAAACCTATTTATCTCAATATCTTATACCTCCATGGTGCCGAATTAATCATAGAACTTTTTTTAATTTCTGTAAAAGTCAAAGTCGAAACCTCCTTGGTGTAGTTTTTTTAATTTACCTTGCGCACACCTTTTTCTTTGCGCGTCATAATGTTGAAAACAATAAACTTGAAAACAAGCGACGAAGTTTATTTGACGTCAACAGAATTGACTGAAACGGTTAATAATGGGGTGTAAGGGGGAGCGCACAACAACCAGACTCCCCAAACGTCAACCTCACCTGCACGCGGTGCACCCTGCTGCTCACTAACGAGGCTCTGACAACCGACAAATGGCGGGATGTCCATTTAACTTCCGCGCGGTGGCGGGTAAACCACCAACAAGAGCATTCACAAGGAGGGTTGGTGTCAGGCTGGCGGCCGACTGTAAAACTTTGCCAAAACCCCAAGTAACATGAAGGGAAAAAATAGGATGCGCGATAGGGCTAGGGCGTACCACAGGCGACGCGCAGGGGCAGCACCCGGCTTCTGTGGGAAATGGACAAGGGTTGTCGCACCAGAACGGGCGGGTGCGACGTAAGAGGCAAGCTCGGAATGTGAGAGAAGTAAAATTGAGATGTGCGAGCTGGAATGTAGGTACAATGACTGGAAGAGGAAGGGAACTAGCAGATGTTTTAAAAAGACGACGGGTGAACATTGCGTGTCTGCAAGAGACGAAGTGGAAAGGTGCGAAGGCAAGAGAGATAGGAGAAGGATATAAGTTCTATTACTGTGGAAGCGATGGTAAGCGAAATGATGTGGGTATAGTTTTAGAGAGTCATTTGAAAGAATGTGTAGTGGACGTTAAAAGAGTGAGTGATAGAGTGATAGCTGTTAAAGTGATTGTGGAGAGTATGGTTGTAAATATAGTTAGTGTGTACGCACCCCAGTCAGGGTGTGAGGAAAGTATAAAAGAGAAGTTCTGGAAGGACTTCGATTGTGTGATGATGGATGTGCAAGATAGTGAAGAAGTGTATGTTGGGGGTGACTTTAACGGGCATGTGGGAAAGCAGAAGGATGGGTATGAAAGAGTGCATGGCGGTTGGGGATACGGAGACCGTAACACTGATGGTGAGATACTACTGCAAGCTGCTACGGCCTTTAACCTGGCAATAACAAATACGTGGTTCAAAAAACAAAATGAGCATCTCATAAGCTATAAAAGCGGCCGCCACGCGACACAAATCGATTACTTTTTAGTAAGACGAAACAGTCTTAAAAGTGTCAAAAACTGTAAAGTGCTACCAGGTGAAGACTTAGTCTCACAACATAGACCATTGATAATGGACGTAAAAGTCAGTGTCTCATCCAGAAAGAACAAGGAACGGCCCTCGCCCAGAACTAGATGGCGTATGATAGAAAAAGAGGAATATGCTAGTGTGTTTAAGAGCCAAGTGGTAGATAAGATGATTGAAATGGGGGATATGGAAGGAAAATCTGTGAATGAATGTTGGAAAGAGATGGCGGACTATATAAGGAGAGTAGCCAAAGATGTGTTTGGAGAATCCAAAGGGAAAGGTGTGATAGAAAAGGATACATGGTGGTGGAATGAAGATGTGCAAAAGATACTCAAAGAAAAGAAAATAGCTTTTAAAGAATGGCAAGGTGTAGAAAACTGGAATGATAGTTTAAAAGAGGACAAGATGAAGATTTATAATGAATGGAAGAGGAAGGCAAAAAAGGCGGTAGCAGTTTCGAGGGCTAAGGCGCAGGAGAAGTTGTATGACTCACTGAACAGCCCTAGAGGCCAGAAGGAGCTCTACCGGATTACAAAAGCAAGAGAAAGGAGAACGAGAGATATAAGTAATATCAAATGTATGAAAGACGATGCTGGTAAGGTTCTGTCCAGGGATGACGAAATAAAGAGCGATGGAAGGTTTATTTTGAAAAGCTAATGAACGAAGAGAATAAATGGAGTGGCGTGCTCAAAGAGGTACAAGAGAATATGGGTTTAGTAAGAGAAATTAGCATGGATGAAGTAAGAATAGCAGTTCAAGGTAAGAAAAATGGAAAAGCTTTGGGCCCAGATGATATACCAGTAGAAGTATGGAAGTGTTTAAAAGGAGATGGATGTATGTGGCTGACTTTATTCTTCAATAAGTTGTTGCATGAAGGAGAGATCCCACAAGAATGGTGCAATAGTTCACTAGTGCCCATCTTTAAGAATAAAGGTGATGTACAGGACTGTAATAACTATCGAGGGATAAAGCTCATGTCACATAGTATGAAGGTATGGGAGAAAGTGATTGAGAAAAGATTGCGAGAGGAGAGTGAGATTACCCCAAACCAGTTTGGGTTTATGCCAGGTCGAGGAACAATGGACGCCACTTTTGCACTCCGCCAAGTGTGCGAGAAGTACAGACGTGCACACAAGAACTTGCACATGGTGTTCATTGATCTGGAGAAAGCGTATGATAGGGTACCTCGTGATGTGCTGTGGTGGGCCCTGAAAGAGAAAGGTTTGCCTGGGAAGTATGTAGAGTTAACTCGTGCTATGTACAGTCGATCTCGTACCTATGTCCGGTCGGCTGCTGGCAATACCGACGAGTTCAGTGTGGCGGTAGGCTTGCACCAGGGATCGGCTTTAAGTCCGTACCTCTTCCTGTTGATTATGGACGCTCTTACGTCGGCCATCCAGGAGGAGGCACCCTGGTGCATGCTGTTCGCCGATGACATTGTTCTCGTCGGTGAAGATGGACCTGAGATCCAGAGCAGATTGGAGAAATGGCAACAGAAGCTGGAGAATGTTGGCTTGAAAATCAGCAGAACCAAAACGGAATATATGTTCAGCGATTTCGGCGGTCTCTCCACTTCTGGAGCCATAGCCCTTGATGGCGCACTCCTACCAATCTGCTCCGACTTTCGGTATCTCGGTTCACTCGTGCAAAGCGATGGCGAAATAGATCGGACGGTTAAGCACAGAATTAACACTGGGTGGATGAAATGGCGGCAGGTCATGGGAACAATCTGCGACTCCCGCATTCCCCTTAAACTTAAGGGGAAAATATATAAAACCATGATCCGACCTGCTGTCTTGTATGGATCAGAATGTTGGGCTACGAACGGGATGAATGAAAGGCAATTGCATGCAGCCGAGATGAGAATGCTAAGAGGGATGTGTGGTGTTACACGAATGGATAGAATAAGAAATGAGTACATAAGAGAAAGTCTGAAAGTGGCACCGGTAGCTGAAAAGTTGTGTGGAAATCGGTTGTCATGGTACGGGCATGTGTTATGGAGAACTGAGGAGAATGTCGTGAGGAGAGTCTTAATTATGAATGTTGATGGCTATAAGAGTAGGGGAAGACCAAAGAAACGATGGATGGAATGTGTGAATGATGATATGGCTAAGAAGGGGGTGACTGCCGAGATGGTTTCTGATAGGGATGCATGGAAGAAAAAGACATGTTGCGCCGACCCCAAATAAATTGGGATAAGGGCAGGAGAATGAATGGTTAATAATGCGGAAATTAGCTTTCTAAATCAACAATCACGCGAGAAGTATTTGAAACAATACCATATGGCGACTAGGTAAAGGAGCCAAAATTTTCTTAGAAAACATTTTGCTGGCATATTTTATTAAATTATTCTAGCCCAAGAAATCAAGCACTCTATGGATTCCGATCTCAGCCTGATTAACAATTTTGGTCATCAACCAAAAACTCGAAGGTCTTAACAGCATCTGAAATTGAAAAGTTTCTTAACGAAGCACCTGAATATATATACTTAGCGGCTAAAGTAAGTCAGTTATGTATTCAGTATCTACGTAAGTATATTAACCAACTACTTAATGTGATACGTACTTAGATGTTGATGGTCATAATTATGCAGAGTTATGTAGTAATTTAATACCTTTTACGTTTTATAAAGTTTTCATATTATATATGAATCTTATTAATGGTATAAATAGAACATGTCGAACTAAGACGAAGAAGATGACTACTATTTATAACTATAATTTACCTAATACCAAGACAAATAGAGTTGCGTAGTAGAGTAGGCGCGGGCCTGCGGGCTATGAGCAGTGGGCAGCTCGCCGTCCGGTAAGGACCAGGCCCGAGACGACGGCGCGTTGTGTTTCACGCGCGCCTCAAAGAGATGTCAGTACATCGTGACAGGGTCCACGAAGACCGGGTTCCGGGACCTGGGTTTGGGTTGCGGGTTGTTTAAAAAAGAAACCGTGACTCTGGCGCATAGGCAAGTGAAAAAACACGGGTGGGTTTTAGTTAGTAAAAGCTGACACGCCCTTACGCTCCGCCCAGAGCGGGAGAGGTCATTTGATGATTTATCAACGCAAACAAATGTTGAGACATATCGGTCTAACACTCCAATTTATCGAATTATTCTACAATATTGCAACGGATATATTGTAAGTCGTGAACGAACGGCAATATTGTAAGTCGTGGTGGCCTAGTGGTTACAACACCAGCCTCTCAAGTATGAGTGTGCGGGTTCGATTCCAGGTCAGGCAAGTACCAATGTAACTTTTCTAAAGTTATATGTACTTTCTAAGTATATCTTGGACACCAATGACTGAAGGTGAAGGAAAACATCTTGAGGAAACCTGGACTCTTAAGTCTGAAATCGCCAACCCGCATTGAGCAAGCGTGGTGATTACGCTCAATCCTTCTCTGTATGAGAGGAGACCTGTGCCCAGCAGTGGGACTATAAAAGGTTGATGAGGTGAGGTATTGCAATGGAAAGTGTGTGAGATAGCCAGCCTATAGGTGCAAATAAAATTGGCAATATCCCACGAGAACTAGCAACTTTTCTTCAACCTTCCTAACCCCGTTAGAAGAGCTGTGAACATCACAGGTCATCTTTTCCGACGAATTTCAGACACATTTTGAGCGGGTTCAGAAGCTGATTGAAGACATTTGACACCTACCAACCGGCACTGGGCCCACGTGGTAGATTACGGCCCAGTCGCTTTCACAGAGAGGAGGCCTGTGTCCCGGGATCGGGAACATTATAAGCTGATTGTTTGTATGTTATGTAGAAGCTGTTCTCCCGTCTCTTAAGCATAATGGAGAATAGTTGTAGCAACTTTACTTTAAATTGTTTTTAATTAATATTTGTTAAATTTTAAACAATAATATTATATAATTATTCTTGCTTAGAGAAGCAAGGTGCAATATGAGAACTGAGATACGGCTCGCACGGACTCGCAGTCCCTGCCAGATCGCGGTATTGCATAATCTTGTGTGAATGAAATAGACTTTTTATCAGTTATTATTATTTCAAAACGGATAAAGGGACCCCTACATTGGTGACACCGACGTTTAATTAATCCTTCTGATATTTATGCGGACAAATTACATCGCGGGACGTAGTACAGTGTCCGAATTCAACATACCTAGATACGAACTGATTGCAAGCAAAGGCTAACACGAATCAGCAAGGTCAGAAACCTATTCTACCGTCAAGCGCAAGGGTGTTTAATTTTTTCGTGCATATTATACGTCTAGTAAAATAACATTGATTTATTCAATAAATATCTACATTCTTTCCAATGGATTCCAAATGGAACACAGTTATGCTTGTATGCATGGAGTATTTACAATAATAATTTGCATAAATAATTAATTATAAACAAAAAACTTCATTTATTCTCATTTCCTTCGGTGTACATTTACCACTATCCATACTAAAATTATAAATGCGAAAGTAACTCTGTCTGTCTGTCTGTTACGCTTTCCCGCTTAAACCTCTCAACCGATTTTGTTGAAATTTGGCACAGACAATCTTTAGACCCTGAGAAAGAATATAGGCTACCTTTTATCCCGGAAAAATTTGATGTTCCCGAGGGAAATCTAAAAAGCGCGATATAACCGAACTCCACGCGGGCAAAGCCGCGGGCGGAAAGCTAGTACTAAATAAATTTATTTATTAATTAGATAAATCAAAGTAAATAGAAGCAAAATATATATATATAATGAAGTATATTAAAAAAAACCCAACGTTAATGTCTGAATTAAATAATGCTATCTTCACAATATTTGATTATGATTTGATAAATATTTATTTTAATTTTTTTCTGATTCCCTCGGTATGAAAACAAATCCACATTATAGTTAGCGCTTGATCTTAAATGCTATTCTACTGCCGTGTGAAGCCCCGCGCACGTCTCAGTCTGCCAGTAGACATCGTATCGGGTGCACGCTAGCTTGTAAAAAATAAAAAAACCTCGTGTTAAGTGTCGCGGGAGGTGATTATTCTGGAATCGTTCTCTTTCCTATCGTCCGTATTATAACGCGAGTATATACGTTTTCGTTTATTGCGTTACTTATTATCAATTTCCATGATTCCCTTCGCAGTTTAAAATAGGTATTGGGTTTGTAATTTTGTTATTTCTTGATCAAAACTGAATAAAGCCTTTAAACCTCATTACTTTCTTCCTCATTCCGTTCGTTTACCATCGTTTTTTTCAGCGACGGTGATGAGATCAAAACGATGGTAATTAGAATATGTTTGTTGTTGTATGTGTTTGTTTATTTTTGACTTGTGATAGTGAAGTGAAGTGAAGTTCACTTTCTACTTTTAATATATTTGGTAGCAAAAAAAAATTAAAATTAATTGTACATACAGCTTTAAGTTACGCTGTGGTTAAACATTATTAATATTTTGGTCACTTACTGTTATTTTTATATCTTTGCAGATCAATTGTATAATTAAGAATGCCAAAGAAAGCCAAACAAACATTAGAGCAGAAACGAGAGCGCGATCGACTACAAAAGCAAAATAAATATGCAGAAATGAAGAAAGATGCCGAAAATTACGGTGAAGTGAAAGCAAAAGAAAGAGCAGGTATCTTTTCTTTTGAGATATCTTCCTCAAAAGAAAAGAAAACAAAAAAAAAATAAAAGCGCGGAAGAAATGACACCTAGACAGTTAAGAATTAGGAGGAAAATGTGGAGGATTAATTCAAAACGTCATTATGAAAATAAAAAGAAAGTAAAAGCTATTCATCAATTATTAATAGACAATTCTCCAACAAATAGTGATACTGAAGTACTTCCAGCTGAACAAGACCCTCTCGCTCGACCAGCTTGAAGTCCCAAGCCATAGCACATCCAAAAACTCTTTAGGGTGATACTTATTCTTGTACACAGTTTATGAAAAAAGATGTTATTTTGAGAAAACTTCACTACAGACATAAAAAGGAATTAGGTATTTTAAAACAAGAAAATGAAAAAGAGAAACAGAAAGATGCCATTAGAAAAATGTTGTACAGTGATGAAAAATAAAAAGAACAATGAAAAAAATCAACTGAACAAAAAATGGGACTATTAATAAATAATGTGGAAACGGAAAGACGGGAAGAAATTAAGAAGAAGTTAATATTTGGGGAAATTTTATCAAGAAGTGTCGGGGAAGGATACAAATGCTTGAGAAAAAAAGATAAGAAAGAGTTCTCAGATTTAATTATGAATGAGAAAAAAATAAGGAATATAGGCTTTTAACAAAAACGAAATCATTTACTGTTAGAAACAAAACAGACAATAAAACAGCTAATAAGAATAAATACTTAACGGAGCAAATAATATTAGACTTTTTTAACGATGTTACAGTGACTAGAATTACGGCTGATAAAAAAGAATACGGAGATAACGGACACATTGACAGCTCTATACAAAAAGTTTAAGCATAATACTAATGACATGGTAACCTGATTTTTAAATAGTACATTTTAGATCTCATGTTGTTTGAAATACCTAAGTCTTGGCAAGGAGAAATGGCCTTATATGTTTTGATTGATAATTACCTCTGAAACTACACTTCTTACTACTTCTTCTCTCTCTACTTTAAGTAAATAAATATTAAAAATGCTTAATGTAAGAGCATTGCCTTCTGTTTTTCCTCATTACCTTCGCACAGCTCTTCCTTTAATAAATGCCTTAACATCATTTCCGTCCTTATCGTTCTCATTACTATCTCAGATCGATTTTAAAAATGATAATAATTTTAAAATTATTAATAAAATTAAAGTAGAAACGACGAAATGTTCAAAGATTATCCTCATATTATCGATATAAGATAAAAAAAAAAACAAAAATATTCGACAATAAATTTGAAAGTTAGGTTGTTAAGAATATGCACGAAAAAAATTAAACACCCGCAAACATACCGCCAAGTGGTAACTTGCGGTGATGAAACCCAAAAAGAAAGGCGACGCCGCAAAAAAAAGTTGGTCGTTACGAAATTAAATCGTGAAGCACTACAACAAGTGAGGGATCTGATTTATGCACCGCCAACAGATTACAAGTTTAATACAATTAAGGAACGGCTATTCGGCCAATAGCCATTCCTTAATTGTATTGAAATTGAAGATCCGGGGCTGCTATTGGCAACCTTTGAAGAGAGCGCTCGGAAGCAGTTTGACAAGCTTGTGGGTGAGATAGTAGGATTGCAACGCCCATCACAGCTTCTAAGAAGGATGTCAGCATTGACTGACAACATCCAAGTTTCGGACGACATACTAAGGCGACTCTGGATTACAAGGCTGCCGTCCGAAGTGAAAACTGTGTTATTAGTAGCACCGGATATGACACTGGATAACTTAGCAAAATTGGCTGCTAAGATCATGGAAGACATGAGAACCGGAAAAGTGGCCGCAGTTTCATCCGTCACACCGATAGCAGACATATCAGACCAGTTAAGGCAGGTGACCATGGAACTAAAACAGTAGAGTCTCGAATTGAATGAAATAAGAGGAATGACCGAGAATAGAAGAGGAGCATAGAATCAGCAAAGGTCTAGGTCACAGTCTCGGGAACAAACGAGAATTCCAGGAAGCCCCAGATAACTATAATACCTACACAGCCACCCGTGGCTTCCACTACTATTAGAGGAACCGTGCCAGAATGTGTGAAAAGCCCTGCAACTAGAAAAAGCCCGGTGAAAACTAGACGCCGTGCAGTCCAGCTTGGTGGGGGACTACAAGGAGTTGTACGCAAATCACCGTCTATGTGTGGATATGGACATGATGATCTTAACTGTTTTCTACATTTTTTATCTTTCTATTTGATCCGAGTTTTTTTAGTTATTCCATACTACTTGTTGTATTCCTCTTTCACAATTAACCTATATCCTTAATCTGCAACAGCAGATTAATATAGGTTATAGGCAACTCGAAGGGGATGTGAATCTAAGGCTATGGGCCATGTTCGATACTAGGCAATGATGGTTTCAAAGGAATTAGGTATTCTAATTAAGTACTATCACGGTCAGAAGTTGGGCCGACGGGTTCTCGAGTGGCGACCACGCACCGGAAGACGCAGCGTGGGTCCACCTTGTCAGGGGCCTACCCCGACAAGGCGTTAGCAGTGAACGTCTTTCGGCTGAAATGATGATAATGATGATGATGGTTTGTATTCAGATAAATATTTATGATTGCAGACATAGGTAGTTCGTTATACACGTTGCAGACAGTCAATTAAAAGAGGCAAGTATTTATTAGACGATTAAGACATTCATTGCTCATAAATTTATCCTAAATTGGTATCTTCTTCTTCAGCCCATAGAGGTCCACTGCTGGACAAAGGCCAAGGCTTTCCACAATGACCGGTTTTGGACTGCCCGCATCCATCGGCTTCCCGCGACCTTCACCAGGTCATCGGTCCACCTTCTTGAGGGCCTCCCTGCGCTCCGTCTTCCGGTACGTGGTCGCCACTCCAGAACCTTACTGCCCCATCGGCCATCAAATTGTTATAACCAACTTTAAAAATGATATTGTACTAAAACACCTACTACACAGCGATTATATTTTTATTTAAATATTCCCTTATCCCGTCAATACGAGTATTCATCCTCAAATATTTGTCATTAAAATTATATGAATGCTATTGACAACTCAGTCAGAGCTCACCTCATCTAACTTTTCACTGTGAGATTTTTACAAAATCAATTGGCTGGACTCGAAGACAAAGTAATCTCATGAGCCCAACTCAATGAATTCTAGTAAATAGTACGTAGGTAGGCCTGTTCAAGGATTCGGTTATCCGATCTCATTGATGCAGTAGTTTTGTATTTTTAGAATCATACTCACATTCAAAGGAATTGATACTACAAATAGAAGGCAGCGTTTGAATTCTTAGAATTATTAGCACATATATTATAACACATTCAAAGCAAGTTAATATGACAAAGGAATAAGCACGCAAACTAAATTCGCTCTCTAATGAAGTCTAATAGATTGGAATAACTATCTATTTATACCTACAAACGAATCACTCTAATAGGTTGTAATGAAAACAAATCAATGAATCTACTCAAAGTCCGTTGCTATCTAATATTCTCTATAAATAGCGTCACTGCACGCGGTACGTCATTTAGTTCACGTAGGTGTAGGTGAAATACATAGTATAAATATAACGTTTTGTGATCGCGTTGCAGTTTTTATAGAATCGTATTGAACAATAGCATATATGACAAACACATGGCACTTGTCATCATAGAATAGATGTGGCATTGTATTTATAAACTAGTAGATAACATTATCGTGGGAATGTTATTGTGTGAGCGTTTAAGTCATTACGTTACAATACCTACTAGATGCATTGTGTTACAATGGTGTTAGCTATAAAATGTGCTAGTTTCAAGTGAATCTATCGTAAGGCATGCAAATTGAGATCAAGTAAAATCACGGAATAGTTAATATAAGACTGGAAAGGCCGAGTAGGCGTGGCCGCCGTGCCACACATGTGAGACGCAAATCTTATGTCGACCGAACGTCCGAAACATTCATTTAGTATTCTTAAAAGTACTTCACGAGTCGGAGCTCCGCTTTAAAATGCCGTATTGTGCAATTATAACATGCAGGGCAAAAAGCCAGACCTCAACTATACAACGAAGTGGTATATCTTTCCATCGGTAAGTCGAAACTAATATTATGTTGTAGTAAAATTTGTAAAAAACACAAAACATACTGAAAACAATGATATTCCAAACATCCATAATATTATTGCTTCAAGGAAGAAAAAAAATTACATTGCTCGGTTTGTCTTCGCTTTGGAAAAACAATAAGAAAGTCCGCGTACGATGTAGTGAATCCAATGCGTCCTCTACACTTTACTCATTGTCATTTTGTCCTTTGCCCTGATTGGAGGAAATGCAGGGCGCCATGTTTATTTATAGTGAGGTGACCATGTGGTTAATTAAAATTATCGATAGAATTCAGAAATATACGAGTATGATAAATATATCGTTTGAATCATTTTATATTAAATTAATAATATTTTATTTTTAATTAGACATATTTAAATAATATATTACTAATTGTTTAAGAAAAGCCTTCGTAATTTTTATGTGGTCAAGGCTAATTATTATAGTTTTGCAGACTTTTTGTTTTAGAAACATCTTGGTTGACTATTTTATATAATTTAATTATTAGAAACTGACACTAATTATATTATTGACTGATGAATTTGAAATAGAATTATTGTATTAATTGATGGAATTATATTACTAAGCAAACAATGAACTAGAACTACTTATATGATTTAATTTGTGTATATGTTGTATGTGATATGATGTATTTTTAAATTGTGAACATTTTAATTGTGCCTTTTATTTGCCGAAATATGGCTGTTTGTATTAATATTATGTACCGCCATGTTTGCACCCTTATGTGCAAAATAAAATATCTTATCTTATCGAATAAATGTAATGGAATGATATAAATATTTATGTTAATAAATTGCAAATAAAAATAAATAAATTATAAATTTTAGGTTTCCTAAACAACCTAGCGTTATAAGAGAGCGATGGATTGACGTGACTGGTAGAGTAAATAGGATTCCGACAAAGACTAGTACTATTTGCTCTAAACATTTTATCGAAAATGATTATATCATTAAAAAACCGGGTAAAAGGTACCTAAAACCAGGTATGGTCCCAAGAGAGCAAATAGTTCGGATTTGTTCTTTGGTAAGTTTTGTCATAACCGTTGTGCTGATATTTGTTGGACTTAGGTTCCGTATTTTATACCTATTTTCTACTATCGTTAATTATGAACAAATTTGATCCTTAAGGTTAAACAAACACAACACAACTTTTAATAAATTATTTTTTATAGGAAATACATTTATTATAGGAAATATATATATTATAGGAAATATATTTGTTTATAGGAAAAAATATTTAAAATAAGTAAAGTTAGGTAGGTACGACATTTTATTACACATTTTTTCTAAAATCTCGAAAAGTCCTATCACCTCAAAACTTCTTGTAAAACTGTTTTACACCTAAACCTTTCATTCAACTCTAATTTTATGTTGATAGCACCATAAACAAAAAATCACATTA
Source organism: Sesamia nonagrioides (assembly GCA_017933935.1). Lineage (NCBI taxonomy): Eukaryota > Metazoa > Arthropoda > Insecta > Lepidoptera > Noctuidae > Sesamia > Sesamia nonagrioides. The sequence continues at coordinate 14,741 of JADWQK010000626.1, read as the reverse complement.
TCAAGTTACGTAAATTTATAAGTACATTTCTTTTTTTTAAATCCCCTACAAATTACTTAAAAATCATATAACTGGAATCTCATGTATACTTATATGTAAAGATCCTAATTCTTACGAAACTACATAATGAGAACACAATTAATCCTTTTCTGTCAATTTTATCGATATAAACTATCGATATAAATATCGACCTTTTGGTCGCCATAGCGTGTATGAGAAATTTGTGAATGTAGGAGTGTACGTCAAATGCACTGTTTACGTTAGTGTGATCACCAATTACAAACTTATAATCGAAGTGCTAGTATTTATTTGTGTGCGTAATGCGCTTCCGTATTGGTCTCTTGTTTACAGGCGAGTTATAGAGGGGAATCAAGCGGCGACACGCGTTCTAATACTGATTCCGAACTATTTCCATTCTAATTACTTCATCTGTTCTGTGATTAAAATCAAAATTGATATTAAAATTAAAAAAAAAAAGATTTGTTATTTATGTTATATTATTAAAATTAGAGAATACAGACTTATAAGATATATAAGAATTATTTAAGTCATTACAGCAAAAATATTTATAGTCATATAGAAGATAAGTACAAGTTCTAATGAATCTGTGACGCCTCTGTATATTAAATAACCTAAAAAAATGTGAAAATAAAAACTTGTTTTCAATTTTAAGATATTATAGATACAGACTCAGTTTTCAATACAACGGCCGAGGTATTTAATAAAGATTTTCCTAAGCAACAACATCATAATACACTTTAATTAAGATCTGTTATCAGCCATTTATACAATGTAGAAACGTTAGGAATAATAAGTCGATAACGTGCTCCGGGGACACTGGGTGGCAGCACGACTAGTATCTGTAGATAACTACTGGCAGCGGCAGGAAACGACTCCACAGCGGTCCACTTCCTACAACTATGACCTTTTAGCCTCCCGCATCGAGAATGCCAATATCGGGTTACATAATAAAAAAACATTAGTTTAAATTAAATTCTTCTGCCAACATCGATTCTCGATATACCAATGTTTCGTTTTGACTTATGAATATTGAATCTATGCTAAACAATAAACCACAAATACGGTTGATGTTAATTAATTATATCTTCTTTACTGTCACATCGCGTTCCGGTTTACCTACTATGAAATTAATGTTAATTCCGACGAATTTCATCCCCGTCGAATTGTAATAAAACTAGCAAAATTTTGTGTGAAACATGTTGCTCCTTTTCAGGTAAATGTTAAAAAACCAACAAATACCTTATGATTTCGTCATAACAGCCTGTTTATCCACCCGGATATTACTAAACTAATTTACCCGGATACATTTAAATCTATGCAAAAGGTGTATTAAGTGCACAAAAATCGATGCTGACGTATAATTACGAAATTATAAACAGGATCAGAATGGTGTCCATCTTGTTTACATAAGTAACAATAACTTTTGTAACTTTCTGGTATTATTATAAACGTTATAAACGATATGAACCGTTTAAGTTACTCACAGTCACTAAACAAAGGCAGTTCTACTAAATTAGGTTAGTTTACACCAGTGACCAACAACACACCCGATACACCCAAGTGAAGCGACGTAACTAAACTAGACCTAGCAATTAGTATTTTAGGAATACCTTGTTTACATAAGTAACAAAAACTTTTGTAACTTTCTGGCATTATTATAAACGATATGGACCGTTTAAGTTACTCACAGTCAATAATCAAAGGCAGTTCTACTAAATTAGGTTAGTTTACACCAGTGACCAACAACACACACGATACACCCAAGTGAATCGACGTAACTAAACTAGACCTAGCAATTAGTATTTTAGGAATACCTTGTTTAGATAAGTAACAAAAACTTTTGTAACTTTCTGGTATTATTATAAACGATATGAACCGTTTAAGTTACTCACAGTCACTAAACAAAGGCAGTTCTACTAAATTAGGTTAGTTTACACCAGTGACCAACAACACACCCGATACACCCAAGTGAATCGACGTAACTAAACTAGACCTAGCAATTAGTATTTTAGGAATACCTATCTTCACTTAATAATACCCGCACGTTGCGTCATCCAGAAATAATCTGAATGTGCGTAATGTATTCCTCTAAGTAAAAAGTGTTCGCTATCGTGAACATTCGAAAAAAAAAACGTATTTTATAAAGCGATCTTAATGATTTTTTTAACTTCATTGAGAGTCAAATTTCATTAAAAGAAAAGCTGTGCTCGGGCCAAGTATCAATAGCAAACCAAAGGAAGAGGCTCTTGATAACCTTCAGTCAATAGGCCATTAAGATTGCTCTACGCCACAACTCTTAGTAGGCTCGTTAAGTCTTCGGATAATTTAAAAAAAAAGTTTTGTGAGCTGCCTTTATTTCGAGTATTTCTTTAACGAAGAGTGTTATTTTGTGCCTAAAACCAGCTATTCGATTTTTTAAAAATATCATCGTGGAAAGGTAAATAAAGGGAGCTTCGAGTGAACTGTCAATAATATCAATCGCTTAGCTTGTTTGTTGCAATGACAGCTCCCTCGGTCAGTTTTGAAAATATGTGGATAAACAAAACATACTTTTTTTTTTTCAAAAAATAATTTTTCAAATGTGTAGTTTATCGGTATTGAAAATAAAACTCACATTTGACCTGTAAATTTCAATGAATAAAATATTTTAAAAGGTATTTATCCTTCTTTTGTAGGAAAATAATGGTCATTTGAGACATTGTTAAAGTTACAGGAAAAAGTATCAAAAAATGTAGTAGGTACTTACTTCCGAAGGCCGTTTTACATATCATTTAGATGAAATACATAAAACGATGACAAAAATATGACATATGATAAGGAAGACCTTATGGATTCAACTACAAGTCTACAAATAACAAATATTTTAGTACAAATGCACGAAATGACAAGTATGTACGTAAGTATACGTTTACGTGTACGTACGTGTAGTATGTTGAATGTACTACGAAGCTTACTTACCCCAAAACAACAAACTAAGAGACTCGTAATAATGACAAAGAAATAAAAAATGTACTCAGAATAGATATAAGAAAAGATATGTAAACAATCACAATACAATGATGACCAAGCACATTTGGAATATACCAGTGAATGTTACTGGTGTGGAAATACCTTTAGAAGATAGTGCTTTAAACATGACTCTGCCATATAATGTAGATACGTTGGTAAGAATTTGAAATCGCAGTTAGAGACTAGTTTGTAATTAAAAATGTATATGCTGAAATGTAAACAATGTGATGTTCAACCGTCCAATGCGTTATTGACACTTTTGTTAAGGTTTTTATATTTTATGTAAGGACCAAATATATATTTTCAGAGTATAATTGTAATAATAATAGTATCATTTTGTATACCTACAAAAAAAATATATATTTTATTGTGAGTAAATTCTCATGTTCGGCTCGTTCTCGGAAGAAGGGATATGTTGGACTCCTACCGAAAACTGCTATCAGCCCGCCATGTGTAGCGGGCGCTATCACCATGATTGCACTTTCTTCAATTAAGGCGCGCTTACTCCGTGCCAGCTCTTTAAGCCTGACTACTCGAGCGACGACACGTCCCCAATTACATCGCCTGTAGGCCCCTTTTTATGTCCGGAGATCGTTCAACGCCTTTCGACGCCCGGCTGCGCTTCTGGTGCGGATGGAGTGAAAAAATGGACTTTTCTCCCTCTCCGCCACTTCCTTTGCATGCATCACCTCTTTGCAAAAAGAGGCCACAATCACGCATCTTCGCTTCTGACCATGACAGACTGAGCCACAGCCGGAAGTGAGAGAGCACCGGAAGGTTTTTTTTTCCTTTGAAACTATGGAAATTGCATATTTGTTTATATAGGAGCGAGCGCTGAATTATTAATCACTCGCATACGGTAATTACAGCAAGTTAGACACCGCCCGGAGCGCTCAGTGTTGTTTGGTTCGGAACCACAATTGTGTAAACCCGATTCGCTCTTGCGGTTTTATTTTATGAAAGCAAAGATATATTAGAAGAACAGAATTCTGCAATATATATAGATAATTGTATTAACTAACACTAGATAAGTAGCAATGGGTTTCATTTTGATAGTTCAGGGTAATTTTATGTCCTTTTACAAATCAATAGTGTATACTATAATAATTCACAAAAAGTGGATAACAATATCTATAACAATGTTATGAATGTAGTTTTGGAAAATGCTGACATAATAGTCAGATATACATATTTTTTAATATTTTTTAAACTACGACGCAACTGTTGATGGTAAAGCGCACTAGTTTATTAAGAGGCTATTCACTCTAGCCTTGAAGACACTCAAATTGTAGTCCGACGGAAACACCGCCGCTAAGTACAAAAAAAACAAAAAAAAAGCAAAAAAACCTTCAACTCTTGCTCAATGGCGCTTGTGGAAGAGACAACATAATTTAGCCAATAACACGTGCGAACTGTTAATAGAACATCAAACTTGTAAAGTATTAGTGGTATTTATGACACAAGTCAAGAGGTAAAGATTTAAAACTGTTGTACTAAACCCATTTTCACAACAGTGACAGCGTGTTACTTTAACATAAACGTGGAAATTTATATTTATATGTTTTCAGTATTTTTGTATACAATATATAAAGGAAACCCCGTCCGACCCATACGGATGATAAACGATAGGTAAACACATGACCAAATAAAATATGAAATTATACATAATCATCATAGTAAGAATATTAATAAATTTTGAAATTATCTTTTTTTTTTATTCCGCGAGTTAATTCCAATTTCTCCAAAATCTTTGATTTGATGTCGTGAAGGGTCTCCAGATTAATCTCCCTCTGGCGCAGCATCGTTGGTCGTGTTGTTGGGTTTAATATTGCATCACCTCGCTCAACTGCCGTCTTCCTTCCTACTCACTAAGATTTCTAAGTGAATAGGCTTAATAAACTTGCGCGCTTTACCATCAACGATTGCATCACTGCTTACCATCAGGCGGGATTGCAGTCAAGCACTAGTTAATAATTGAAAAAAAAAAGTGATGACACCATTTTTGACGTTTTTATTATGAGCGAATAGCGATGCGACCGCGTGCCGCGTGCCCTGCCCCCTTCGCCGGCGCATGTATTGTCTACCGCACAAGTATTAATTAACCTCATCTGCGAAATAATATTAATTTTTTTAGCGGGATTTTTTTTTAAGTTTAGATTGACTTTGTAGGAATTAGTAGAATCAGTTATCGATACCTACCTAACAATAACTTCATGGATCGGACAGGGTTTTCTTTGCATATTATATAGGTTTATTACAGTTGAATATACTAACTTAGGAGAAATCTGCATTATTAGTAACAGATTCAGATCCAATTATACGTACCAGGTTGATACACTTTGTGCTTGATTCACAATAGAGCTACGGATCGATTTCAAAGCTGTCAATGGCATCAAAGCAATCAATGCCGTCAAAGCGAAACACAATCCTGTTTAGTTCCGCTTATCTGTACCTGAACAATAGGTAGGTAAATCTCACCTGTCTGTCCGTGGCTTATGTAACCGGGGTCATGGAAGACCAACTACGTCCGTCTAGAGATTAAGTTGCCAACTGCCAATCCGTTTATCTAATATTATATTATTTCTTAGTTGGCTACTTGCACTATCCTGAATCGCTTGAAATAAGTCCATTTCTTTGTTTATAGCAGTTATTTAGGTTCTGTCGGTATCAAAAAAGCCTAGTGCTTGGTGTCGCTTAATTTTTACATCAGCGATTTTCGGAGCCTATTTGCACCTTATTGATAAAATATGGAAATAAGAGGCACAACTATCACTTTATCTTTTGGCGTTATACTATATTTAATATGGTTAGCTACTGAATTCTCTTTTTCATTAAAAAACAAAAAGTAAAACTTCGTAAACGGTTTGATTGGGGAGAACCTGTGCCTAACATATTGACTAACTTTCAAAAATAATTCCTAATATTACATATAAATGTTGCATCTACAAAATGTTACAACTGTAGAATAATTTTATATTTCTACTTCAGCGAATTTCAATACGGCAAATGGCAGGTATTTAACTAATTAAAACCAGCTGAAGTAGAAACTTTAAAGCGATGCGCTGCAGAAATCCATCTACAACTCGATGTGAATGGTGACTAAAGCTCGGAGTGCATCCTAATTATCCCCCAAGTCACTAAATATAGCATAACCAACGTAACCACCTATATCATTACCGCGTAAAAACACAGCAGCAGTATTGTTACGGACGACATCGCCGTGTTTATAATTAATGATAAAACGAACTTACCTGTATGTGAAGTTCTATCATAATTATGTGAGCTGCTCAATTCGAAGCGATTAATATATTCACTTGCAGTACTGTTTCGTATTTCCCGGCTATTATCACGAATATTTTAAAGAAACAATAAATAATCTGAAAATAAGTTTTATCCCCACCATGCCAGCACTGCCGCGCACGGTCGCCTCACTTTGCCGTCATTAAGTTTAAAGTACTAGGTACCTGAAAACATTCTGCAATAATATTAATCATAGATTAGTCTACCTGATCTATGATTACATATGGTAATAAAACAGATTTTTGACAATATGGGAGGGAGCTTACAGACACAGGGGAGGGTAATTAGTATTAATTGCTTCGAATTGAGCAGCTCACATAATTATGATAGAACTTCACATACAGGTAAGTTAATTTTATTATTAATTATGTACCGCTGCTCAATTCTCGCGATTAATATTTACTTGTAGATGTTCAAAGTCTGCTGCAGAAGCTGTCAAAATCTGGTTTATACAGTTGCTTTTTTAAATAGGTCATTTTACTTTACCAAAACTGGATATATATTCTCGAAAATATATTTAGTTAAATATATTAGCAAATACAGTAGTAAGGCGAGTAATCTTATTATTTTATACCAATTTTTACAAAGGGATCATTACTTACTGAAAAACTAACGGGCAAAATAATCCGTTTGATTACATAAAATATCACGATTGTAAAAACCTTGCGAAAACGGACAAGGACGCGCTCCACCCAGCGGTTTTACGAATGATATCCCCATTTACTGCACCAGTTTTGCCTTTGACATAGCGCTTGGACTAGTGACTTTTGTATGAGGTTTCTTAAAAGTCATGAACAAAAACTTATCAGACCTTCTTAATGAATCAGTTCTGTTTTTATAACAATTCATGGTCCATGCATGACAAATTGAAGGTTATTTGTTAATACGGTAATTTTAACAAAGGTTGATGAGCATTAGGTCTGGATGATTTTATTAATTCGGAGATTTTTGTTTAGCTGTTGATATTGAGAGAAGCTAAAAATAACATGTTTTATTTCAATATTTGCCAAAGCCTGAACTCTGTGAGCTGTTGCTTGATGTTGATGCTGATGGCCATTATGTGATTAGTTTTTTAGGCAAAACTCGAGAGTTCGACCTCATTAGGAAAATTTTCTGACAAAAAATCAAGCACAATATCTACATTCCAAGTAAATTCATACTTGGTGGACGGGTTCTAAAAACACCTTTCATGAATCTCACGATTCTATCATCATTCAAAACAGTTCGCCCCAAAATACAAGATAATGCAAATTTGCAGCGATTGAGACTAACATATTTATAAGCAGAGTTGTACAGTTTTGATAAAAAATATGTAATATTTGGGACTGATGCAGTTATCTAAATTAAGAACTTGACAAAAATTTAACCATTCCTTGTATACGGCAAATGGCAGGTATTTAACTAATTAAAACCAGCTGAAGTAGAAACTAAAAAATAAAAATCGTATTGTTTTTGAGTATTTAGACGTATAATGTAACCTGGAATCATTAGAAGTTACTACTGCAGTAAAAAAAAAAATAATTTCTGATACGACAAATTTTCGGAATACTGGATACCATGGCTGGGTCAGCCAATTAGGTATAACAACAATACGTACCTACAGCTTTATCAGCAATTATTTCATTGAGTGTCGTTAGAATAATGATAAAAGAAGGAAATGTATAAAAAATAAAACTTTCCATTTCATTATAAAGACATCGATACCAAATGCATACGGACCAGCTTTCAGTCAATTTCAGGATTTCAAAATGTTAAGTTGATTTCTGAAAAGGCATAATAAGCTTACTGCCATTCAGTTTCATACTATGCGACACAAAATCTGCAACAACATTTTCATGGGATCGAAATTTTCCGAGTAATTTCGTTCAAATGAAGAAATACTTTATATAAAATAAATATAAATAGTAAAATAAAAAAAGAACTTCTCATACGATTGATACATGATATAGCTGTTGTATTATATATTCGAAGTAGGATCTGTGTTTTACAATTGATATCTTTAGCGAAAACTCACAAGGCGAATAGTGCTGCTAACAGTTCTAACACGTTGATGTGATATCCCTTCTCTTTATCTGTGCAGATACCATTTGCTTTTTTATCAGAACAGTAAGCACTTAACTCTAATAAAATAAAGATGCTTCTGAGAAGATCTCGATGTCGTAATTAGGGGTAATAGAGAAGAAACGTCGCCAGTGGATGAACCTCTGTACGACCTTGGACCACATAACAGCTTAATCCCTATGCAAGAAATATATTCGCAGAACTTTGAAAGAGTTTAGTGGTTATATCGACCAGGTTCAACGCACCTATGAGAGCTTGGGGGCAATTGATCCCAGACTAGATAGGCGTATGCCCTTCAGCATGTTTCATCATTCAATGTGTACCATATTGAATTGTCATCTAATGGATTTGACCCGTGACAATGGAGAAAGGAAGATTGATGCCGCCCGGTGTCAAGATCTACTTCCAGAGAATCTGTGCATCCCGGACAACCTATACCACTATATAGCCAGTGTAGGCAATACTACAACTGTGGGTGGAAATTCGGTTCAACTTGCCAGACAGCAGTACCACAAGCCGCTGATGAAAATATACCGGCTGGTTCTTTTGGTTTGCTGACTCCAGAGAATTATAACGTGTATGAGTGTCACATTTCACCACTCGTCACGTCAAATAGAGTGCTTAATTCGCGGAGATACGCAGGTGACGATGAAATACCGCCTCTACTCGCTGCGCTCATACCGCCAGGAGCCCGACCAACACCCCACCTACTTGGTCATGGTCCTCAAGACGTCGTCGTCTTATCTGCGGAGGCAAGGCCTAGGATTGAAGGGTTCCACTTCCCGGATGGAGAAACTACAGCTGAAAGACTCGAAGCCCGAGAGGCACGTGGCCTCGAGGCGTCGTGGAAGCAGTCTACAGCGGTCCAGATGGTAAGGTGCGGTCGGCCGATGTCAGAACAACAGCGGACATCCTACGGCGTCCATTCACGAAACTCCGGCCTCTGCGTGGAAAATTAGGCTACGGTAGCCCTGCGCGGGGGGAGGATGTTACTGACGACACCGCTGTGTTTATAATAAGGACAAATAGTGATAGTGAAGTAGTGACTAAGATGATCGAATAAATGAATAAGTGAAATATGATAAGGACTTTTTACGACGTTAGATATAAGTAGGACCTGAGTGCTTAGTAATAGAAATTTATAATAAGATGTACCTAGTAAGTAAGATATGAATGTAAAGCATCGTGGAAAGGGAAGTGGAACTTAGAAAGGGACCAAAGTCAGACACACCCCATATCCACGGCCCTACCCTAAGTGCTTGGCCAGACTGAAAACGCGGCGCGGGAGCGGTGACGCGCGCGATTTTTCTGTCCGCAGTCAAGCGCGGCTTTCGTTCTAGACGTGTCGTGTCCAGTGTTAGTCAAATAGAATATGGATGAGGAAGACTTATTTTACTTGAAAATTCTTACTTGAAATGGCAAGTGTTACAAGTGAAGGATGAAATTAAGTTGCCCGCGTCTCTCGCCGCGCCCGCGTGATCGCTATGGACGCTTGCATTAAGTTTCATATGTTTGAGTACGGCTCACCGCGCCCGCCCCGCGCCCTTGTTCGCGAACTATGAATTACTCAAACTTAAGAAACTTAATACAAGCGTCCATAGTGATCACGCGGGCACGGCGAGAGGCGCGAGCGACTTAACGTGAGGAGCACGAGCGCAACTCAAACCATAGTTCGTTCACGAAAGTGTCCGCAGTGAGTGCGCGGGCAGCAAGCGAGAACCCGCGCGGTGAGCGGGGATCTCAAACAATTACGTACTGACCGCGCGCGTCGACACCGCGCTTGACTGCGGATAGACAAATCGCGCGCGTCACCGATCCCGCGCCGCGTTTTCAGTCTGGCCAAGCACTTACACCCCCTTAGGGCCTTGTATAAAGATCGGCGGCTTGCCTGCATCGCCCTCTTTCGTCACTCGACCACCACCGCAGGAAGCCGCCTGGAACTGCGGTACAAGTTGTACCGCGAAATAAACCATGTAAGACACTTCTACCGTTTCATTGAACATTAACAACATACAGTCCACCTCAACAAGTATTAATAGCCTATATTTAAAAATACCAATGTATGGGTATCATTTATATGAATATGATGTGGCCTGAAATGTTATCTACCCTCGCTTGCTATTTGAACCTCTGTTTACATAGTTACTAAGTAATATAATAATAATAATATGCCTCTGTATCTTAGGATACAGAGCCATATTATTATTATTATATATTATTATTATAATATATTATATATTATTAGATAGGATTAGTAAGTAACAAAATTAAAAATCACATGATACACCACGAGCTTTCTTTAATTATTTCAAAATTTGACTAAGACTCTTAATACACCGATTATCTGAAAACTATTCCCATTTTGTAGGATCGAACCACAACAACGATAGAATCTTAAAACTTGATATTTCAAAAAAAAAAAAACATTCAATTTTTTTAACAAAGACGGAAGCCATACTTACTAAAATTAACGAAAACCTTAACTATCTTCGACTAGTTTATGTTGTAAAACTTTCCAAGATCTCATTGTAACTACGAATCTTTGCGCTCGACATCTTTACCGATATCGCTCTCAATTCTCAGCGATAGTAAGTTTTGTTAAATAAGCTTCAAAACTTCTACTTGGGCCACCAGCTACAAGTTAACTAGGTTACATGAAAGACCGTGATATACAAATTTATTTTTGATATCTATGGTCTTATAGGTTATCTATTCGTTTATTATTTATTTATTTATTCACTAGTAAATACACAAAGTGCAAACCCACATAAAACATAGTAACTATATAACACATATGCTGGGCTGCAAAACAGCAGCAATCGAACTAAGTTTCTCGGTGGTAGGCCTCAACATCGGCCGCCGGCATAAGTTACCACCCACCTGCCTAAAGTCATGCCGCCAAGCGATTCGTTGTGTTCCTGCATGATGTCTGGTGAAGCCGTTCGGAGGACGGGTCTGAGTAGTTGTGTTGCGATGTGTACCGGGTACGATGCGCCAAATTATGTTGTGTCGGGAGTTTGGTTGTGGAGGGTAGCGGGATACGAAGCACGGTGCTCCGCTGGTCGACCGCAGGTAGTTGGGGGCCCAAGTAGTGTGCCAGCCACATACAAAAGGCTGCCCCGCCAACTACGAAAAATCCCAGGGTGGCCCCATCGTGCCGGTTGGCGACCGGACGAGAGGACCCGATGGCGATCCCTTGGGGGCGGGTTCGGGCGTCCCCGCAGTCTACAGATCAATCTCCCTCTGGCCCAGCATCATTGGTCGCATTGTTGGGTTTAACATTGCATCACCTCACTCAACTGCCGTCTTACTTCCTATTCACTCAATTTTTTTTATGAAAAGGTCCAAATAGAAAAGTAGGTGTGCACAGCGGGCACACGTCCTCTCAATCAAAGTGCACCTCTCTAATATTCGAGGTCTGCACTCCAATCTCATAGCAATAGACCACCACCTTGAGACAGAGAAGCCCCATTTCCCCATTTCGAAAAAAAAATAACGCGCCCCTTATTGATCTGCCAGACGTGCTGTCCGATAGTGTCATTAATAAGGATCAAATTCTGTGAACATTATCATGCACAAAATAGCTCTTACCTTGGCAAAAAAGACAGGATCTTTGTGCGATTTTATCTATCAAAAATATGAATATATATGTCTAAAAATGAGTGTCTATAGGTATATCTACTACCAAAGAGACTACTGTCTGTCTTACGTACCAAGAGGAGACTTATGTATTATATTTATAATAAAAATAGATTTGAAGCTCCACTGAATACCTATACAAAAAAACTGGTGTTCACACTCAATATCTTTTATTCTATTTCACTATTGGTTAACAGTTTAGCTATCAAAGTTAGTAACAGCATATATAAAAGCCAACTTTTTTATCAAGAGCTTCGGAATACCTCATTTTCTCGAAACATAAGTGCATATTCGTAAGGAGGAGTAGGAATTAGCTAACACCCCCCTGACATTTGCAAGATTAAATGGGAGAGCGTCAGCATATAATCAAGAAAGTGCATCGTAGCGCGTAACTCGAGAGCATGTTGGAGAAATCTGTAGGAAGGAATTGAGTAAGAAACATCTGATTTATTTTTCCTTAATGTATTCCTTCTTTGATGTTTATATTCAGATTATGTTTTGATTAGATGAAAAAAAAAATGGTGAACAAGTCAGGCCCGATCTCTTCTTCTTTTTTCAAGGTTAGATTCAACCTCAACTCTTGATCAATGGCTGTATGGAATACATACCACAATTTTGCCAATAACACGTCTAACAAATTATAGAAATTCTTTGAAAATTTTATTTCACAATAATGGCGGATATCGCCAATGACAGTTGAAAAAGACGGCCGCGTTAACCGTCTATGAGGGCGGTTTGAGGCAAAGTCATGATGTGGCCACTGTGCTGCGATATTTCAATGTTCTTTATGAATTATTTACTGCATGCACTTTTTACTACATAAATCACGCCCTTTTATTTAACAAACGATACTATAAATAATTTTAAAAATCCAATGAATAATGAGCGTGACACTCATCTTAGCTTTCCTGTCAAAACTCCCAGACCCGATCTCAACAAATAACTACCACGCAATTTAAAGAGTAATTTATCTGCCAAATTAATTGAATTTGACAGAAGACATGAAGACGTTTTGTTTTTTATGTTATAAACTGATGTTACACCGCGATCCTGACTGATAATAAGCACTGACGCATTCGTTGCACACATAAACACATATATAAACACATTTAGTGATTTGAGCTTACATCATAACCAAAGAATTATCTACAGTAAAATACGGAATATGTGGTTTAATTTGATACAGCGCACCGTATTGTAAATTAGCAGAGCTCCAATCGAACCAATAATCCATGCAATTAATTCCGACGTATTAATTGCATGTCTGTCGATATTGGCAGAATAGTAAATACGACTACCTACCGAAACGTAGAATCCTTTGTGAAGTCGTGTATTTCCAGAACACGAATGTTATCGATGCCAAAGGAAAATCGACTCTATCAAAATAGCGAGTCATAATACCTTAGCACTCGATTTTACTGTTAAAACATTATTTACTTTTTAACCGACTTCAAAAAGGAGGAGGTTACTCAATTCGACCGTATATATGCATTTTTTATGTTTGTTCGCGCATAATTTCGTCGTTTATGAACCGATTTAGATAATTCTTTTTATGTTGGAAAGAAGACGTTCCCAAGGTGATCCCGTGATAAGGATATCAGGGTTTGATGGTGGAAGACCAGAGAAAACAAGGGGAACTTTTAAAAATTGCAGGGGCAGCTAGTGCATTTCTTAGCATTTTCATTAAGTATTTTAAAGGACTACAATTTTATAAAGGTCTGGAGTAGATCTGATTATGGAACCGGGAGACAGTCGAAGGGACTCCTCAACAATTCACAGCAGCTACCTTGTGTTTTGTGCTTGAATAATTTGTATTGACAACAACCTTACACCTAGATGGGTGGTGACTGTCATTAGGGAGCTGATGATGATGACAAAGGCTAGTTCAAGGAACTCCTAAACGATTTACAGTAGCTACCTTGTATTTGGACTCAATTCATTTATATTGATGAGACCTTTGCACCCATTGGGTTTAAATAATGGTCTGCAGTATATTTGATGATGAAGACTGTAGGCAGTTGAGGGAATAATTACGGGTAAAAAAATAAACAAAATTACGTCGTTTCCCAACTATATTTGCGTCAGCTTCCAGTCTGACCGGATGCAACTGAATACATAGTACTTTTAACAACTAAAAAGTGTAAAATAAAAACTTTTTTACAAAAAAACAACCGACGTCCAAAAACCACTACAAAGTGAAAAATAACTAATTTCGGAAGTCGGTGTCAAAAATGAATATACAAAACCAAAGACACCGACTTCCGAAATTAGTTATTTTTCACTTTGTAGTGATTTTTGGAAGTCGGTCATTTTTTTGTAAAAAAGTTTTTATTATGTTTTGTATTTTTTTCGGTCATGTTTACCGCAAATAAAGGTATTTTCTTTCTTACAGTTTTGTGTGTGGTTAATAAGATATGTGTTATATTAGCAATAGAACTGTATTCAAAATAATTTTAAACTGGCCAATTACATGTCAAATCACAATAAGTGCAGGGTAATTCCGTATCCAATACGGCCATATATTTGTTGACACCACTACGATCCGGGCTAAGCATTTCGCCTCATCTTTTATACTGCGTACAATCAGGGGCTGGATCAATTTGCCAGTGGCGGTGTTCCCGTCTGACTACAATTTAAGTGCCTTCAAGGCTAGAGTGAATAGGTTCTTAATCAACTAGCTCGCTTTACCATCAACGATTGCATCACTGTTT